>JANHMN010000005.1:50951129-50971129 GCA_030674055.1 Rhabdomys pumilio
GTGTGTGTGTGTGTGTGTGTGTGTGTGTGTGTGTGTGTGTGTGTGTGTTTATGCAGCAAAATGTTGGGTATTGTTTACATATCAAGTCTGTTACCTTATGTCTTTTTTATTGAATATTTTATCTACATTTCAGATGATATTCCCTTTCCCCATTTCTGCCCCCACCCAGAAACCCTTATCCCATCCCCATCCTCCTGTTTCTATGAGAATGCGCCTCCACCCACACATCCATTCCCATGTCCCCACCCTCAAATTCCCCTTACTGGGTATCCAGCTTTCAAGGTGAAAGACCCCCGAGGGGACCCTACCTCAAGTCTGGACCGGCACTCATTCATTGACACACGAGAGACCTCCTTGAATCATTTGCATGAGGTAGTTTAATATCAAGGGCCCTTGGGTTGAAACCCGTCTCACGCAGGAGACAAGGGATTTCGACCCCAAACCCCAGAGGCGGGGGGAGGGGGGGAGGGCTATTTATGGGTAGGGGTAGGGAAAGGCGGGAAAGTTTGGTGCGGTTACACACGATTGGTTATTTCAAATATCAGCAACTTGCAGAGGTGGCAGGATGGCTAGTTAGGACTTGTCTGGGCATGCCTTTTTATTTTTCTTTGTGGCCAGTAATGTGTCTTCCTGCTTTGGGCCTACCCCACCCACAGGTGGATTTTCTTCCTTGAGGCTTGAGGAATATATTGGGGCAGTGAAGGCCCGAAATCCTACATCAGTTCTGCCTTCCTGGAACTAGTGAGTCTGTATATATTTTATAAAATGGTCTTTATAATTTTTCACTCTACAGAGGGACCAAGGATCTTTTCACCCACTTATGCTCAACAAGGCCATCCTCCCCTACATATACAGCTGGAGGCATGTGTCCTTATCTATGTGCTACCAGGCTGGTAGTTTAGACCCTGGAAGCTCTGGTTGGTTGGTATTGTTGCTCTCCCCATGGGACTGCAAACCTGTTCCTTCAGGCTTCTCTCTCACTCCTCCATTAGGAACCCTATGATCAATTCAATTGTTAGCTGTAAGCATCTGCCTCTGTGTATGTCAGGCTCTGGCAGACCTCTAAGGAAACAACTATATGAGGCTCTAGTCAGCATGCACTTTCTGGCATTCACATCATCGTATGACTTTGGTGACTGCACATGAGATGGATACTCAGGTGGAACAGTCACCAGACAACTCATCTTTCAGTTTCTGTCCTATGCTTTGACTCCATATTTGCTCCCATGAGTATTTTGTTACTCCTAAGAATAAACAAAACACCCACACTTTGGTCTTCCTTCTTCATGAGCTTCATGTGGTCTGTGAGTTGTATCTTGGGTATTGTGAGTTTTGTGCTAATATCTACTTATCAGTGAGTCTATAACATGTGTCTTCTTTTGTGACTGGGTTACCTCACTCAGGATGATATTTTCTAGTTTCATCCATTTGCCTAAGAATTTCACAAATTCATTGTTTTTTAATAGCTGAGTAATATTCCATTGTGTAAATGTACCACATTTTCTGTCTTTTTATTTGGGAATTGAGTCCATTAATTTTGAAAGATATTAAAGACAGAAGATTCTTCCTGTTACATTTCTTGTTGTAGGTAGCATTATGTGCATATAATCTTCTTCTGTTGGCTTTGTTGTAATATGATTAATATATCACTTTTTCTTTGGTGTTGGAGTCCTTGTGTTGGAGTCTTCCTTCTATTAAGCTCTATAGGGTTGTGTTTTTGCTTAGATATTGACTAAATTTGGTTTTGTCATGGAATATTTTGGTTTCTCCATCTATGTTGATTGATATTTTTTCTGGGCATAGTAGCCTGGGTTGGCATTTTTTTTCCTCCTAGGGTCTGCATGACCTCTGTTAAGGGATTTCTGGCTTTTATGGTCTCTGTTGAGAAGTCTGGTCTAATTCTGATAGGTCTGCCTCCATATGTTACTTGGCCTTTTTCTGTTACATATTTTAATATTCTTTTTTTTTCTGTGAATTTGGTGTTTTGATTATTATGTGACAAGAAGATTTTCTTTTCTGGTCCAATCTATGTGGTGTTGTATAGGCTTCTTGTACATTTATGGCCATCTCTTTATTTAGCTTGGCAAAGTTTTCTTCTATGAATTTTTGAGGACTGTTTTTGGGCCTTTTGAATTGGGAATATTCACTTTCTTCTACTCCTATTATATTTAGATATTGTGTGGTGGATTTCCTGGATGTTTGGGGTTAGGAGTTATTTCTGTTTCAAATTTTCTTTGACTGTTGTTTCAATATCTTGTAAAGTATCTTCTACACCCTAGATTCTCTCTTCTAGCTCTTGTATTTTGTTGGAATAGCTTATATCTGTATTTCCCAACTTCTTTCTTAGGTTTTCCATTTCCAGGGTTATATACATCCATGTTTTCATTATTGTTTCTATCTCCACTTTTAGATCGTGAACTGCTTTGTTTAATTCCTTCACTTGTTTGCTTGTGTTTTCCTACATTTCTTTAAGGGATTTGTTGCTTCTCTAAGGGCTTCTATCTTTTTAACTATGTTTCCCTGTATTTATTACAGTGAGTTGTTTATATCCTCCTTAATAGACTCTATTATCTTTATGAGAGAGGATTTTAAGTCATCTTTCTGGTTTTCAGGTGTACTGGTTTATGCAAGACTTTCTGTGGTAGGAGACCTGTTTTCTGATGATGCCAATGTATATTGGCTTCTGTTGATTATAGGCTAGTGCTTGCTTCTTGTCATGTAGTTATGTCTGATGTTAGCTGAATTCTGTGAAACTAGATATTCTTTGATGTAATAAGTTTTAAAAAAACTAAAAATTGAGGCATAGGGCATGGCACATTATAGTCCTAATGGCCCAGGTACATGCTTTGTGTTCCTGTCTTGGAAACAATGCAATAAGTGAACAATGGTAGTTCTATATTAGTGTTTGACTTGCAAAGAAAGTTTGAAGAAATTATTAGAAAATGAAATAGAGCCAAGTTTGGGACCCCGAGAAGGGAAAAAGTGATTGAAGTTATGAAGGATGTTTTGCACAACATTTAAGAGGGGTTCCTAGATAAGCAAGTATAGGATGCATAACATTAAATATTAGTAAAACTAAGTCAAAACACTGGGACTCTTGGGAGAGTCATTGTGTGGAATGTACAGAAACAGAAAGCTAGTGTAAATATTGAATTAAGGGTTAACTTGATTCTTTCTGGCTTCTGCCTGGCAGCTTTGCCCATGTCATTTATTATTAGAGCTTTACAGTAAAATGCAAGTCACTGACCTTTGAGCTCTGAGCTCTGAAGTATAATAAGTCAAATGTTAAAGTTTAAATAATAATAAGTTTGCAATTATTATTAATTTTGCTACAGGCTTGGGAAGAGGGAAAGCTTAAAACTTTTGGGAACAATTGTATTTTTTAATTATTTGTGGTATATGGTTATATTTTAAATTTGATTTGGCAATAATTATAAAATGTCTTTTATTCTACATGCTTTTGGAGTATCAATAAAAGACTGTGGAAAGGATAAGGTGAGAGAGCGAGTGAGAAAGCAAATGAGAGAGCATGTGATGAGCATGTGAGGAACAAGTGAGAGAATGTGAGATGAATGTAGTGATCATGAGAACATGTGAAGAATGAGTGAAGAGAATGTGAGATGTGTGAAGAGTGTGTGTGAGAGTGAAAGGAGGAATGCACACAGGTGTGAGGGAGTGTGAGAGTTCAAGAAATGAAAAGCACATAGTAGAAAAGCAGAATGTGCAAAAGAATGCAGAGTGTGTACAGCCTTGAGCAGAGAGAAAAAACAGCAGAGAGTGAGAGAGAAGAAAGAGAAACTTTCAGCCTTGAAAAATTGCCTATCAGCCTGTACTCAAAAAAAAGTAGTCTGTGTATATTTATTATGCACCTTCAAGATAGTCCTGCTTCCAGTTGAGAACGCTGATCCTATGTGATCCATCCTTGAGTATATGCACTTAGTCTTCTAGGTAATAAGACATTCTCTTTGGCATATGGACTAAAGGAAAAAAATCATGTACATATTTAATCTCTATTTAAATATGAAACAAAAGCCAGAAACATCCATATAGGCAAACCTCTTCATTGAAACTATTAAGCTAATAACTTGAGTCTTTATTTTACCAATTCTTAGTATGGAGAGCACATTTCAACAAGATGAAAGAAGAAAAGTTCACAGATGCTAGCTAGTAACAAGGATTTTCATCTGAGTATTTTTGGACATACTGCCAAGAAAGACACAAGAATTACTTCAAAGGAAAACCTGAAAGTATTGAAGACTCAAATCAGTGTATCTAACCTACCTCAGGCTACAGGGAATGATCTCAAATACCTAGTAGCAAGGAGTCTTAAGGACTCAACATGTAAAGTAAAAGACATTTCCAGCACTACAGATGCCCTTTATATCTCACCTCACTTAAAAATTGCTATGGTAAATTCAGCTCTAGTTCCATTGAATTTTTTCATATACTAGATCCTCAAGTTTTAGAATAAATTTGATTCTGAGAATCTGTAATGGTTTAAATAAGAATGACCTATGTAGGCTCCTATGTTAGTGGAACTGTTTGGCAAAGATTGGGAGGTGTGGTGTGTTTGGAGAGGTGTTTTTCTGGGGTATGCTTTGAGGTCTCAAAGATCATGCCATTTCTAGTAGCTATCTCTCTGTCCCTCTGTCTCTCTGTCTCTATGTTTCTGTCTCTGTCCTCTTTCTCCTTTCATTTCTATTTCCCTCCCTCCTTCCCTTCCCTTCTCTCTGTATGTGTGTGTGTGAGTGTGTATGTTTATCTGTCTGTTGGACTGTCTGTCTCTGCTTTACATATGCAGGTAATGATGTGATTTCTCAGCTATTGCTTAGGAACCATGGCTACCTGAATATTGCCATGCTCCCCATCATGATGGTCATGGGATTTAACTCTCTGTTGCTATATAGCCCAAATTAAACCCTTCATTTATGAGATGCCTTGCTCATGATATTTTGTCACAGCAGTAGAATCTAAACAAAAATTGACACATATGGACACTTGAGTTTTAATAAAGAAGCCAAAACCATATAGTGGAAAAAATAAAACAGCTTGAACAAATGGTGCTGGTCTAACTGGATATATACATGTAGAAGAATGGAAATAGAGCCATATTTATCAGCTTGAAGAAAACTCAAAACCATGTGTAGAAAAGATCTCAACATCAAACTGAATACATTAAATCTCACAGAAGAGAAACTGGAAATTTGTCTTGAAGATGATAGTACAGGAGACAATTTCATGAACAGAACACTGATGGCTTAGTCTCTAAGATCAATAATTGGTAATTAGAACTTCGTGAAAGTGAAAAACCTTTGTAAGGCAAAGGACACTGTCAATAGGAAAAAATACAGCCTACACATTGGGAAATTATCTTTAACAACCCTACATCTGACAGAAGGATTATATCCAAAATTTGCAAAGAACTTAGAGAAGTTAGACACTAATAACCCCAATAGCCCATTTTTACAAAGGATTACAGAGGTAAACAAACAATTCTCAACAGAGGAATCTCGATTACTTGAGAAGCACTTACAGAAATGATGAAAGTCCTGAGTCATCAGGGAAATAGAAATTAAAACAACTCTGAGGTTCTATCTTACACACATCAGAATGGCTAAAATAAAAAACTCAAGAGCTAGCACATAGTGGTGAGGACATCGAGCACAGGGAACATTCCTCCATTGCTGATGAGAATGTAAAACTTGTACAACCACTATTGAAATCAATTTGGTAGTTTAATAGAAAACAGGGAATAGTTTATCTCAAGACACAGCTACACCTCTCCTGGGTATATGCCTGAAATATACTCTACCAACACATAAAGATAAGGGCTCAACTCTGTTCATATTAATTTTATTTGTAATAGCCAGAAACTGGAAACAACCTAGATGACCCTCAACTGAAGAATAGATACAGAAAACGTTGCACATCTACATAATGGAATGTTCTTCAGCTCATGAATTGCCCATGGGATGGGTCTCAAATAGGGACATATTGGTTTGGTATTCATTCAACACTGCTCTTTCCCCTGTTACTGTATTTCTTGTAGACAGGATAAATTTTGGTTCAAATGCTTTGTGTGTGGGATGGTATCCCTAATGCTCCATTGGGGTTCCCACCTGGCAAACAAATATACCATTAGTTTTGCAGTCAAATAAATGAAATTTGAAAATATCACCCTGACTGTGGTAACCAAGTCTCAAAAAGTATATGCTCATACCAAATGGTCTTTACTCATTTATAAGTGGATATTAGCCATAAATTAAAGAACATTCCACAGATTCAAAGAAGCTAAACAGGAAGGAATTCATAAGTGAGGATACTTGAATCTCACTAAAAGGAAGAATAAAATAGAAGTTTGAGGGAGGGAAATGGATAGTAGATGGGATAAGGAGAGAAATTGGGGTTTTAGTGTCAGGTGTGGGGAGGCAAAGGAAATTGTGGCCAGATGGCCAGAAAATGAATAAAAATCAGCAACTGACTCTGGTGCGGAGCTGGTTGGCATTGTCAGAATGTGACAGAGATCTGGGATAAGCAAGACAGCCAAAAATCAATGGGCTTGACATTAGATGTGACTCACAGCATTTTTTATATGGAGCCTGAAGAGGTTATATCCTATAGTCAGGCAGGAACCTCCATGGAGCATTAGAGACACCATCCCACCCACAAAACTTTTGATCCCAATTTTATCCTGTCAAAAAAAAAATGCAGAGGTGGAGGGAATTGTCAAGCAAAAACCATCCTAATTTGAGACACATCCCATGGACAAGCACCAATCACAGAAATTATTAATAGTACTCTGCTGTGCTTACAGGCAGAAGTGTAGCATCACTGTCCTATAAACTTGTTTGGTATTCCTCTTGTGGTCCTCAGCATCAGTACTTATGCTTATTTTCTAAGAATTATTTTTATCAACGTGTAAATTCTGAAGCAATCATTTTGTTTATTGAAGGTAGTATTATAAGAGAGTATGTGTTCTGAGTTAATTTTCTAAGATTTTGAATATGAGTATTATATTTGCTGCTAATGAACATTCTCAAAATTTTGTAAACGCTATACTACTATATTGACATGATTTATAATTTTTGCTGTCTCTTATGAATCACAAGTTTATAACTAGTCTATTTGTTTATCTTTTCTTGTTTTGTCTAGAGATAAATGAGAAGGATAAATTTACAAACCATAAATTTCTTGACTTTTACATCAGATCAAAATCTGTCTAATACTGTTTGGGTTATGAGCTTTAAAATGTTTTATAATACATGTTTATATATCACATTTATAAATTATTTATATTCACAAATAAAAGAGATTTTTATAGTTAAATGACTAAGTTGAGAACATGCCAATAAACACACACATGATGTATATTTATACCATGATGAACAAGTATGCAGTACAACTTATATATCCAAGCCACGTATACCATGACTCTTAATCCTTACTTCATTGTCCTTCATTGTATCTTTTATATATTCACACATATTTGCATCAAAACACAAAGAGAAATGGGACCAGAATTTGAAAGAGAGAAAGGGTGAAAGGTAGATACATGAGAATGAAGAGAGAAACAGAATGTGGGAAGTAATGTAATAATATTTTAATCTGAGGACACTTCATATCAAAATTTGTGGGACTCCATGAAAGCAGTACTGAGAGTAAAAATCATAGCTCTAAGTGCCCACAAAAAGAAAATGGAAAGAGCATACATTAACAACTTGACAGCACACCTGAAAGAGTTAGAACAAAAAGAAGCTAATATACCCAAGAGGAGTAGACGGACGGCAGGAAATAATCAAACTCAGGGCCGAATTCAACCAAGTTGAAACAAAAAGAACTATACAAAAGATCAACAAAAAGAGGAGCTGGTTCTTTGAGAAAATCAACAAGATAGACAAACACTTAGCCAGACTAACCAAAGGGCACAGAGACAGCACTCAAATCAATAAAATTAGAACTGAAAAGGGAGACATAACAACAGAAACAGAGGAAATTAAAAAAATCATTAGATCATACAACAAAGGCCTATACTCAACAAAATTGGAAAATCTGGATGAAATGGACAGCTTTCTAGATAGATACCAGGTACCAAAGTTAAACGAGGAGCAGATAAACCATGTAAACAGCCCTATAACCCCTAAAGAAATAGAAGCAGTCATCAAAAATCTACACACCAAAAAGTCCGGGGCCAGATGGTTTTAGTGTAGAATTCTACCAGACCTTCCAGGAAGACCTAATACCAATTCTCTTCAAACTATTCCACAGAATAGAAACAGAAGGAACAATACCCAATTCGTTCTACGAAGCTATAATTACGCTCATACCAAAGCCTCACAAAGACCCAACAAAGAAAGAGAACTACAGACCAATCTCTCTTATGAATATTGATGCAAAAATACTCAATAAAATTCTCGCAAACCGAATCCAAGAACACATCAAAGCAATCATCCATCATGATCAAGTAGGCTTTATTCCAGGAATGCAGGGTTGGTTCAATATTCGAAAATCCATCAATGTAATCAACTACATAAATAAACTCAAAGAAAAAAATCACATGATCATCTCACTGGATGCAGAGAAAGCATTTGACAAAATTCAACATCCCTTCATGTTTAAAGTCCTGGAAAGAGCAGGAATTCAAGGTCCATACCTAAACATAGTAAAAGCAATATACAGCAAGCCAGTAGCCAACATCAAACTAAATGGAGAGAAACTTGAAGCAATCCCACTAAGATCAGGGACTAGACAAGGCTGTCCACTCTCACCCTACCTATTCAATATAGTACTGGAAGTCCTAGCTAGAGCAATTAGACAACAAAAGGAAGTCAAAGGGATACAAATAGGAAAGGAAGAATTCAAAATTTCTTTATTTGCAGATGATATGATAGTATACTTAAGTGACCCTAAAATTTCCAGCAGAAAACTTCTAAACCTGATAAATGATTTCAGTAAAGTGGCTCGATATAAAATCAAGTCAAACAAATCAGTAGCCTTCCTATACTCAAAAGATAAACAGGCTGAGAAAGAAATTAGGGTAATGACACCCTTCACAATAGTCACAAACAATATAAAATATCTTGGAGTGAACCTAACCAAGCAAGTGAAAGATCTGTATGACAAGAACTTCAAGTCTCTGAAGAATGAAATAGAAGAAGACCTCAGAAGATGGAAAGATCTCGATGCTCCTGGATTGGCAGGATTAATTTAGTAAAAATGGCCATCATGCCAAAAGCAATCTATAGATTCAATGCAATCCCTATCAAAATTCCAAATCAATTCTTCATAGAGATAGAAAGAGCAATTTGCAAATTTATTTGGAACAACAAAAAAACCAGGATAGCGAGAACTATTCTCAACAACAAAAGAACTTCAGGGGAATCACCATCCCTGACCTCAAACTGTACTACAGGGCAATAGTAATAAAAACTGCATGGTATTGGTACAGATACAGGCAGGAAGATCAATGGAATAGAATTGAAGACCCAGAAATAAGCCCACATACTTATGGTGACTTGATCTTTGACAAAGGAGCTAAAACCATCCAGTGGAAAAAGGACAGCATTTTCAGCAAATGGTGCTGGTTCAACTGGAGGGCAGCATGTAGAAAAATGCAAATCGATCCACTACTATCCCCTTGTACAAAGCTCAAAGCCAAGTGGATAAAAGACCTTCACTTAAAACCAGATACACTGAAACTAATAGAAGAGAAGTTGGGAAGGACCCTCGAATACCTAGGCACAGGGGAAAAATTTCTGAACAGAACACCAATTGCTCATGCTCTAAGATCAAGAATTGACAAATGGGACCTCATAAAATTGCAAAGATTCTGTAAGGCAAAGGACATTATCAATAAGACAAAACAGCAACCAACTGAGTGGGAAAAGATCTTAACCAATCCCACATCTGATAGAGGGCTGATATCCAAGATATACAAGGAACTCAAGAAATTATACTTCAGAAAACCATAAAACCCTATTAAAAAATGGGGAACAGCGCTAAAAAAGAATTCTAAACAGAGGAAATTCGAATGGCTGAAAAGCACCTTAAGAAATGCTCAACATCCTTAGTCATCAGGGAAATGCAAATCAAAACAACCCTGAGACACCATCTCACACCAGTCAGAATGGCTAAGATCAAAAACTCAGGTGATAGTAGATTCTGGTGAGGATGCGGAGAAAGAGGAACACTCCTCCATTGTTGGTGGGATTGCAAACTGATACAACCACTCTGGAAATCAGTCTGGCGGTTCCTCAGAAAACTGGACATAGCATTACCTGAGGATCCAGCTATACCACTCCTGGGCATATACCCAGAAGACGCTCCAACATATAACAAGTACATATGCTCCACTATGTTCATTGCAACCTTATTTATAATAGCCAGAAGCTGGAAAGAACCAAGATGTCCATCAACAGAGGAATGGATTAAAAAATGTGGTACATCTACACAATGGAGTATTACTCAACTATTAAAAATAATGAATTCGAGAAATTTATAGTTAAATGGATGGATCTAGAAATTACCATCCTGAGTGAGTTAACCCAATCACAAAAGAACACACATGGTATTTACTCACTGTTAAGCAGATGTTAGCCCAAAAACTTAGAATAGTGAAGACTCAACCCACAGATCACATGAAGCTCATGAAGAAGAAAGACCAAGAGGGGATGCCTCAGTTCTACTTAGAACCAGTAACAAAAATACTCAAGGGAGCAATTATGGAAACAAAACATGGGACAGAAACTGAAGGAGCAGCCATCAGGACACCATTCCACCTGGGCATCCACCCCATATACTGTCACCTAAGCTAGTCATTGATGTGGATGGCTAGAAATGCATGCTGTCAAGAATATGATATAGTTGTCTCCTTAGATATCTGCCAGAGACTGACACATTCAGAGGATGATTCTCACAGCTAACCACTGATAAGATCAAAGGTTTCCCAATGGAGAAGTTAGAAGACTGAAGGAACAGGAAGGGTTTTTGACCCCAAGAGGAAAGCAACAATACCAAACAACCAGAGCCCCTCAGAGTCTAAACCACCAGTCTGGGAGCACATAGGGAGGGACCTACGACTCTAGTGGTATACATAGGGGAAGACGGCCTTGTTGGGCATAGGTGGGAGAGGATTTACTTGGTCCCATGAAAAACGAACACAGAATGGGGGGGGGAATGTGAGGGTGACAAGGGAGTAACGGGGGTGGGGGGTAGGTATGGGCACAGCCTCATAGAAGGGATATAAGGAGGAAGGATGGGATAAGGGTTTCCTGGGTGGTGGGGGAAATGGGATAAGAGGATAAAACTTGAAATGTAAATATTATAACCAACTACATAAAAGGGGGAAAAAAGTTGTTAGAACCAACATCTTTAAAAAAAAAAAAACAGTCAGCCCTCTAGAAAAGAAATTTTTTTTTCTTGATAGTAAAACTTGTCCAGAGAATTGTATATTGCAAAATCCACAGTCTTGGTGTATCTAGTCATGAAGCAAAACGAGCAGACCTATTCAAACCTCCGGTGTCTGGGAATTCCAGACACCGGACACAGCGTCAGAAGACACAGCGTCAGAAGCTTATCAATTTAATCTTCCCCTCCACCCCTCTTCTAATATCTCAAGGCCCGTAATCAGCTTGAAGAAGTTAAAGAAGAGTCAGCGCCCCTATTCCCTGGGCTTGGGGACTAAGGTGGTTAATATTAGGCTGTCTCTCTGGGAAAAATTAGTGGTTTTGTTGGAACAGGGAGGATTAGCTAGGATTTATGGCATAGCCATAACCTATTGGTAGATATCTGTATAATTTAGTATCAAGACAAAGTTATAATTTCTTAAATGGTACAAAATTCACTTGGATTTCAAATTTAAGGTTTTCAATGGTATAAGCTTCTTATTGATATGAAAGTGAAATGAATATTGATACTCTCCTAGGCATTGTGCCTGTATAACACATTTAGAAATACAAGGTTTAGACCCAGTCCTTCTTTAACTTTTTTTTTTTAGCTGATTTGGGATGATTAGCCTGTGAGTTAAGGGACTATAGCAAATTCATGACTTTGAGTTTATTTTTAAGGTGTTTTGTATATTTTATTTAGAAAAAGCTGAGAGGTGTTAACAGACAATCCAGGTTACCTTACATGGATAGTTGGATTTCAAAACGTCAGAAATCCATAGAATTGACATCACAAATATTTCTATATTAATGTTCATCTTGATTAGATACCTGTCTGCTCCTGACAGCTTCCTGTCTTGGATTCTAAGAAGAAATTGAGCATCCTTGGAGTTACTCCAGTTGTGGTGAGATAGCCACTAGGCAAGAATTGCCTTTCTCCATCTACAAACAAATTACTGTCCAAAAAAGGACACACTTGCAGAATAGTTGACTGATTATATCTGCATAGATAGAGTAACCAGCCCTCAATAATTCTGCAGCACTAAGGTCTGTCAGATGAATTTGGGCCAGAAGGCTGAAGATTTGATGCTCCAATGTTCGGTAGTATAGGGGCTGTCCAGGTGTTCAGCAGTCACTATAAACTGGCTAAGTTTTAGAAGCTATGCTTAGTGGTTCCCATAACTTCAGTTAATCTAGTCATTCTGGATTTCTGACGGCATTGAAGACCTATAGACTCATAGCCATTCCTGGCTATTTACCTTGAGAGAAAATATTTGAGTGGATGGTTTTCAGCTGACATTCTTTCTAAAGCCAAGAAAAAGCCAGGTTCAAAATTAAGTGTTTTAGTCAAGGGAGACGACAGAAATTCTGGTTAGTCAAAAAGAGGAGGGACTGGGTATTAAGACTATCTTGTACCTCACTGGTACAAATAGGAATAATTATGCTCTAATTGTATTCTGAGAGAAAAGTTTAATTTTAACAGGAAGGGTAATATGTAGGAAGAGCTAAGGGGGAAGGAGCATGGAGAGGAAAAGATGGAGTAAGGAGAGGAGAAGATGAAATAGACGAGAAGCTAGGTAATGAGAGAGAAAAAGAGAGAAAAAGAGAGAGGGGGCATGGAGGCAGAAGTTCACAGGTCTCCACCAGTCAAAGATAGTTTACATAGCTAGGTTGGGTAATAGGTTACACTTCTGATTGAGCATTACCATACTTATAAAGTCTTTGATTAACATTTAAAAAAAAATTGTATAAAAGCAAAATAGAAAAGAGGGCACGGGATAGGGGTTTTCTAGGGAGGGGAAATGGGGAAAGGCATTGGTATCTGAAATGTAAATAAAATATCCAATAAAAAATAATATTATAATCTCAAACACATTCATGGTACTTCCATGATTTTATTTTAGTGTTTTGATTTTGCTAAAGCATCACGTAAAAGCTCCCATTATAAGGAAAGATTTGAGTATATGATAAAAGCTTAACTAAAGTGGTTCTATTTTCTATCTGACATTCTATTCATCTGTATTCCTTGTACCTCCCTTTGTTCTCGTTTTTCATAGTACTTTATGTTTGAGAACATTTACACAAACTGCTTCTTAATGGTAGGTAATGGATAAAAGGCTACAGTTTATCATTTTGATCAGGACAGGCCTTTACTGAAACCTTATATCATCTTGTTAGTTAGGCAGCAAAGATTTC
The DNA here is from genome assembly GCA_030674055.1 of Rhabdomys pumilio. Classification (NCBI taxonomy): domain Eukaryota; kingdom Metazoa; phylum Chordata; class Mammalia; order Rodentia; family Muridae; genus Rhabdomys; species Rhabdomys pumilio. The sequence goes on from JANHMN010000005.1 coordinate 50,964,707, forward strand.
CTGTAATTGTATGGCACCCACTATTTGGCCTGCATGAAAGAACATTACTGAGAAAACAAAATATGAAGATAATTTATTTAGTTTAATTTTTTAATTCAAAAATGACTTATTAGTTACAAATATTGGTGGAATAACATATACATTGTTTTCTAATATGGAAAAACAAACAGAGTCTATGTTACTAAAATATTTAGTCCTGAGGAGTAATAACTGTGGTGATTTACTGAAACATGCATATGTGTAAACATGTTAAATATCACATACAGCTTTTGTAACATATGTATGTGTATGTACACACATGCACAGACACACACACATACACGCATTATATTGATTGAAAGAGAGAGATAGAGGCCTAGTTTTTTTTTATTATTATAAAATCAAAATTTAGAAAGCTTGAAGAAAATGATTGTTACCACATTTCTGAGACTAGCTTATTTTATTAGTTAGCTCCTGACTAAACAAAAATGAAAACTCTTAAATAAAGAAACATATAAAAAATATGTGGCAACATGCAGATAGTTTGTATGGTAGAATGAAAATAGGAAGTTAAAAGCTAAGTTCAGAAAAGCAGGGAGGCAATTTTAGTCTTGAATACTATTAGGAGTTTAGATTTATAAATGTTTAGACATGCTGATAAACTTGAAGAAAGAAAAGACATGTCACATCTGTGTTTCTGAAACATCACCCAAGGCAGACTATGAATGAAATAATAATGAGGTACAAGAAAAAAATCATTATCACTCTGGAATTCTGCCAGCTTAGATTCCTACATAGACCCCACCTTTAAAGGGTGTGGAATGCTCCTCCTGTGGGTTTCTTGAAGTAACAGAAGTATATTTTAGAGCAAGTGAGTATATTCAGCGACAGTCTGTCTTATCACCCTTCCTCCATTGTAGAACAAATTGAGAAATCAAGGATTTCCTGTGCCATTCCATCCTATATTCTTGAAGACAGTTTTTGTTGCTAGTATACTCACTTCTAATCTAAAGGACAATGAAGATAGGATTAATAGTTATGGTAAACATGGCTTGGATATATAGGTTACTCTGCATACATGTGCACTAAGCAATCTGTGCACTAGTGTGGACAGTAGTTTTGGATCTAGGAACCATTTTATATGTTCGAATCTTGTCCTGTGTATGTAGAAGTAGTATTAGAAATGTTAGAGATTAAATGTTAGAAGCTAAAGCAACAAGAGGGGGAAGGGAAGATTTTCATAGTAGAGAAGCATTGATTAAAGGTAAGCAGATATTACCAGTCAACTGATAATAATTTTTTCAAAATAAATAGCAACAGAAGAATAGGGAAAAGAACATCCTCCTGACAGCAAGGGTTAATTCAAAGATCAAAAACCACTTATATTGCTGTGTAATTAAAGGTAATCCTTGAATTGTATTCATCATTCCTCCTTAGTCATTTTCTTCTGTAATTATAGCCACATTGGTGATCAGTGCACACTCACTTGTCTACATACCAAGTTGCACATTTGAAGAGGAGCAGTTTTGTAGGATTTGATTCTTCAAAAAACACTTTTAATAGAGGTGCTTAAAGACTTTAACTTCCTTTACCACCTACCAGAGTAGTGGAAATGAAAGATTAATAAGGTAAAGAGGCTTTGGACATATTTAGAAATAGTTCCTTGGAGCAAATGTATTCTGCTTTGTCAGGTTACCAGCAGTTCAGTTCACAGAAATCAGTAGCTTCAAATTGATCTACTCACAATCAACATTTATTCACACATTAGCATATCAGTTTAATCTAGAAAAAAATGAAGCGACTCTGCCAATTAGTCCAAGTCTGGAGAAGTGGGAAAAAGCTGCCAGAACACCACCATATGATTTTGGTTGAATTTCTTTTTTTGAACTCATGGCAAACCATCACCAGCAAAGGTAAGGTGAACTCATACCATTAAGCATCCTCAGTCAAGAGCAGTGTCAGTAAATCCCAATATAGACCAGTGAAGAATGGCAAGCTGAAACAATACCATCTAGCCATGTCCACTGACTATTGGGTTATATTTCTACCCTTTCCAACCATCTCAAGTGGTTGTTCTAGCAAAATATTGCATGCACTTTTTTCAGGTTGCTTCCAGAAAAACACCACATGTGTGTTCTCAACAAAATGTTCTTCCATGTGCCTGCTTCTGAAAAAAAAAAAAAAAAAAAACCTCTCATAAGACAGTTTCAGTAAAAATATCACATGACACAACTGAGTCTCAAAAAAAAAAAAAAACCCAGAAATTTACACTTGTTGGTTAACAATTCAACTTCATCTTTGAAGACCTACACTTCAGCAGACTCAATTTTCTTTATGGAACTGACTACTGGGAGATAGACCATGCTCAAATGAGCATACATGCAACCCAAACTTGACTTCGTGGGATTTTTTTTTGGAGGGGGCTCAAAGGTGGGAGGGCTGACCTAGGAGAAATGGCAAGTGAATGTGCTTGGGATATATTGTATAAAATTCCTAAATAATTAATAAAAATTAATAAAAATTACTTTGTTGGGGGAAAAAAAGGAAAGGGAAGCTCTGTGTCTTTTGCCTGGGCAGATCATCAGCTTCTCTACTCCTTTGAAGACCCCACGGTCTGAAGGCTCCCAGGAGGTCTGCTACAACCAGGGCCACAAATAAGGGATCCCCCTTAATAGTCCCAGCAGCTGGGAGCCCCAAGAAACTCAATGGAGTTGGGACCCATCCCTACTCCCTGCATGAACTCTACCCACATTCTGTTTCACTTAGGCAGGACATTAGTATGTCTGCTCTTCTGAAGACCTCACAGTCTGAAAGCCCCAAAGAGGTCAATGACAACCAGGGTCACAGATTCCACAGTTTCAAAGCATCCCAGGAGATTTGCTACAGCCAGGGCTACAGGACTTCCAGGATACCTAAAGCAACTCAAAGGACAAAGGAGGCAAGCTCCAGACATAGACACTCAGGCCAGTTAACTTCAGAGATAACCAGATGGCAAGAGACAAGCACAAGACCATAAGTAACAAGAAATATATTCTGGCACCAGTTTTCCAAACACAGCAAGCTCTGGATACACCAACACACCAGAAAACTAGAATGCTGACCTAAAGTCCTATCTCATGAGGATAATAAAGTCTTTTAAGGAGGATATAAATAACTCACTGAAAGAAATACATGAAAACACAAGTAATAAGATAGAAACCCTTAAAGAGGAAACAAATATCTTAAAGAAATATAGGAAAACACAACCAAATACATGAAGGAATTAAACAAAGCAGTCCAAGACCTAAAATTGGAGGTAGAAACAATAAGGAAAACACAAATGGAAATAACCTTGAAAATGGAAAATCTAGGAAATAGGTCAGGAAATACAGATGTAAGCATCCTCAATAGAGTACAAGAGATAGAAGAGAGAATATCAGGTATAGAAGATTCCTTAGGAGATATAGAAACAATGGTCAATAAAAATTCAAAACCAAAAAATCCTCCTAACACAGAACATCCAGAAAATTCACAACACAATGAAAAGAACAAATCATGTTAGGGAAGGGGTGGGCAGGTGGAATTTCCTCAACAGAACTTCAATGACTCAGGCTCTAAGATCAAGAATTGATAAATGGGACCTCATGAAACTGAAAGCTTCTGTAAGGGCAAAGGATATAGTCAATCTGACAAATCAGCAGCCTACAGACTAAGAAATAAACTTCACTAACCCTACATCTGATAGATGCATAATATCCAAAATATATAAAGAACTCAAGAATCCAACCTCAAGAAAACCAACCAACCCAAGGAAAGAAAAGGGGGGGGGGGTACAGATCTATACAGGATTCACAACAGAGGAATCTTGAATGGCCAAGAAGTGCTTTTAAAAATGTTCAAAGTCCTTAGTGATCAGGGAAATGAAAATCAACTCAGTACTGAGATTCTGTCTAATTTAATAAGAATGGCTAAGATCAAAAACTCAGGTGACAGCACATGTTTTCAAGGATGTGGAGAAAGAGAAACACTCCTACATAGCTGGTGGAATTGCAAATTGTTACAACCACTCTGGAAAATATCCTGGAGGTTCCTCAGAAAATTGAAAATATATTTCCTTGAAAACCCATCTATACCACACTTGAGAATATACCGAAAAGATGCCACACCATGCCACTCTGGCACATGTTCCACTATGTTCATAGAGATCTTATTTGTGATATCCAGAAGCTAGAAACAATCCAGATGTTCCACAATGGAAGAATGCATACAGAAAATGTGGTTTGTGTATACAATGGAATACTATTCAGCTATTAAGAACAAGAACATCATGAGTTTTGCAAGCAAATAGATGGAACTAGAAAGTATCATCCTAAGTGAAGTATCTCAGACACAAAATTGCATGCATGGTATATACTCACTAATAAGTGAATATTAGCCCGAAGAGTACAGAATATCCATGATACATTTCATCAAAGTCTGAAGGGTTAATAATCCATAGGACTTCAATCCAACTAGGAATGGATAAGAAATCAGAGGGCAGAGGGATGTAATGAACTAGATAGTGAGGACAGGGAGAGTGGCAGGGGAAAAAGGGGATCATAATCATGCATTGAGGGGTGCAGGAATGAAGCCCCATGGGCCAGCAGAATGAATGAGAACAGACAATCTTTGACAGTAATTATTGAGGGGTGGTGAGGGACTCTAGAATATACCAGAGACCTGAGAGGTGAAAGCATCTCAAGACTGAAAGAGTGGGATCATTTATGAAATTCCCAACAGTGTGAAGAGGGAATTTGTAGAGTCTACATCCAGTAGAAAGACATGACATCAAGTAGAAGGACAAGGTTTCCATCTCGCAGTCAAAAACTCTGACTTAGAATTGTTCCTGTCTAAAAGAACTACAGGAACAAAGTTGAAGAAGAGACTGATGGAAAGGTGGTCCAGAAATTGGCCAAAATTATGACCCATATCAAGGAGAGGCTCCAAGGCCTGACACTATTACTGATGCTATGGTGTACTCACAGAGAGCAGCCTAGCATGGCTGTCCACTGAAAGGTCTAACAAGCAGCTGACTGAGACAGAAGCAGATACTTACACTCAACCATTGAACTGATGCTGGGCACCCCTATGGTTAAATTAGAGAAAGACTGGAAGAAGCTATGGAGGAGGTTGACTCCTTAGGAAGATCAGTAGTCTCAACAAACCAGACCCCTTGAGATCTCTTAGACACTGAGCCATGAAGCAGCCTTTATACACTAGCTGGTCCAAGGCCACTGACACATACACAACACAGGAATGCCTGATCTGGCCTCAATGAAAGATTTACCTAATGCTCTAGAGACTTGAGGTCCCTCTTGGAGTCTTGAGAGGAGAAATGGGTAAGAGGAACTATCAGAAGGCAGAATGAGAGTGGGATAATGACTGGCAGTTAAAAAAGATTAAAAATAATAAAAAAGAAAAGAAGTGAAATGAAAAAGCAGATTTTACTAAGAACATGTTAATATGTATCATTGACAAATATAAATTTCATATTCATATGTCTTGAAATCCAGTATGTTTTAAAATTCAGAGATCCAGCTTACTCTTTGTATTTACCACAGACTTTGATAAAATTAGATTTTTGAAATACTTTAGCTCTCTTTAGAAACACATTTTAAAAATCTACAAATATTTAAATTATCAGCTGTCATATACTGTGATAAATTAAATAATTCTGTGTTTCAAAAGTAGAATATTTGTTTTTTAAAAATTATTTCCTTAGAATGACCACAGTTTAATGATCCTGAAACATTGTATGCTCCCTTCACTAATCTATACTACTTAAAATATAAACATCAGATATGTGTCCAACCTGTTTCATTGTAATGGAAATATCATGGTCTTTCAAACTAAAACTGTATTTTTGTTTGTTTGTTTGTTTGTTTGTTTCTGAATGTAAAGTGATTTGCTAAAAACATTTCAGAAACATTGGCAAGACAATATTTATTGCAGATTATCAATAATGTAGTAAAATATATAAATAAAATATCTGTTGTTAAATTAAGAAATCTCCATATCATCAACCACTTGACAGACAGAATTCTCCAGTATAATAACACTGATCATGCTTGTGAGTGATGGTAATCTCACAATTAAAAACAATTAACACTAATAAGTCAAGTGGATATACTGGTTGGTTAAGTACCTATATTCTAAATTTTTTTCATCACATTATATAGAAATAATGTTTAGAATGTTCAATTATGAAACTGCAAACTTAAAAGTACCATACTATAAAATAGAATTTCTCATGCTTAATAGTATCTTATTTACTGCCTTGGAGTCTTAACATTTGTGGGGCAAAGTCAGTCGTTGTTATGCATTTTCCTTTTTTAAAGTAATTTATTTTTATTTCATGTGCATTGTTGTTTTTGTTTGTTTGGTTTTTTGTTTGTTTGTTTGTTTGCCTGCATGTATGTTTGCATG
>JANHMN010000005.1:50973629-51084197 GCA_030674055.1 Rhabdomys pumilio
ATAAAATTTTAACTTGAAACATACTCTACCAAACAGATTAGTCCATTATATTTTAATTCAGTCTCATACAAACTCTCAGGACATAGTAAGTTTTTCAGAAATTAACATGAATAGTATGTAGTTCAAGTTCCCAATATCATCTTTATGTCCTCTGATACCTTGTGAGCCAGCCCTCTACCATTTGTTTATTTTGGTTTTTTTTTTTGTTCTGTAAATCCAATGGTATTAATCTTAGCTTAAAGAACTCTAGTGTTTCTCTTCTCTGCTGCTTCAGCCTCTTTCATATCCATGCAAACAAGTTTCAGATGCCTGTGAACTCAGTAGTCATCTTAATAACAGAAACAACTCAACTTCTATATTTTAATATACATTAACTAAGAAGAACTACCTTTCCTATTGCTATGATTACATATCTGATAAGAAAAAACTTAAAGGACAAAAAGTTTATTTCAAAAACTATAATGTATATACAGAGAAATAAATGGTGACATGCAGCTGCATGGTGACAGAAGTGTGCAGTTGTGACTCCTGATATCATATCCTTATTAAACAAAAATTAGTCTTCCAATAGAAAATGGTGCTATTATTTGAAGCTTAAAGGTCTGTTCACATCTGTTGAAGTAAATACTTAAAAATAGCATCCATTCAAGCCAACTATTTAAGCTGGGGCAGCTCTGCCTAGCTTAGCTGCCATGTTCTGTGGCCAAAGGCCACGTGAGCACTTCAGCTAGAAACGGCCAGCCAGAAACACCAGCCCTGCCATCCACAAGATGCCAGCATGGAAGATGGCTCTGCCAATCTTCCACACTGTCTCCACAAGTCTGGGCATTGCCCAGACCATCCTGCCATTCATGGAGGCCTAGTAAAAAAATGAGACTCTAATACTTAAAGATTAATCAAAGACTTTACATGTTTGGTAATGCTCAATAACAATATGCCCATACAAAGAGTTGTTTCCCAATTAGCTAACCTAAATAAAAGTTGTTATTCACAACTGCTCTCCACACCTGCCTGGCTCTCCATCCCTCCTAAATCTATGCTCTCCCTAGCTCCTCCTCTTCCTCTCCTTACTTCTCCTCTTCCTGTCCTTACTCCTCCCACCTTAGCTCCTCCTACACACATTGACCCATCTTCTCTATTAGACTTTACCATGCAAAGTTTCTACAATCTTCCAGGACAGGGCAACATGTTAATGTTATATACATAAATATGTGACTTTATGAGAGTCATTTCTCAATTAATCCATGCCAGCACTATGAAAACATTACAATTGCATCTCAAGGCAATTTTTGAGGTAGTAGGTGATTGGTTAAAGCCTAAGGAAAGAGGCTTTCTGAAAATTAGATTGTAACATTTTAAAACCTAGTACTTATATTAGGCCAAAACATGCAAAGGGAGATTAAAGATACTTGTTTTATTTAGTATTAAAAGCCTGTTCATAGCTGTTTTAAATTTTTTCACTCTACCTAATTAACATGATACTTTAAAATTTAAGCTTACCTGTACTTGAGAGATAATAAGGCAATGTTCTTCAATTACATATTATCTGTAAATCATTCATTCACTACTTTTAGAGTTCTTCACCAAGAAACAGCTCTGAGTTACTAAGCTATATAAAGGGACTACAAATAGTAGCCTATTTATCCTCATTTTATGAGGGGACACATATTAAGAGAAAAGTCAGATATAGGTGCCAATGATTATAACTAGCATTTATTTGAATAACTGTTATCAAATGTGAAGAGATTAGTTTATTCTTGTGTACTCATGAATAATTATAAAAAACTTATTTTGTTTAGTAACTAATGACAGTTAATAACGACCATCATGTGAATATACAAATGAATAAAATTTTGAAAATTAAAAGTTTTACATAGAAATTGGATTTTACATAAATAAGTCATAAGAAATAACAGAAATAACAGGATAATTCTATGAGTGGAACATTAGAAAAATGTTTTTTCAGAACAAAATACATGAGAAGTATTAATTTTTCATAGATGTAATGAATGGTGCTTGTGTGGAACAGTTTTTTTGTCAGTAGTAACTATATAGTACTATATATCACATTCGTATAGTTCATTTTTAAAAGGCTCTTTATGTTGAGACTATGAATTACAAATGATGAGAGGCTTGCAAAATCACACAGGACTTTGAATGGTGATTTTCAAGCCATAGGATGGGTGCTTGCCTAGTTTCTTTAGAATAAAGGAACAAAAGACAGAAGTATTATTTTTAAAAAGTTATAAACACCTTTTAAACATTGAAGCAATAAAGTTGTAGCCTGAATATGAAATTCCTTCCCCAACATGGCAGCCATGTATAACTTCAGTGAGAGAGAATCCACCTTGATGCAATGGGGTTGAGGGATACCAGAGAGTCACCCTCTCAGGACAGAAGGGGATGGGAAAGAAGGTGATAAATTCTGTGACGGGAAAACAGAAAGAGGGCCATATTTGGGCTGTAAATAAAATAAATACATAAATACATAAATACATAAATACATAAATACATAAATAAACATCATCAGAATATATTATCTGCTGTGTATTATAAGCTTTATTTGTGATTTGCAATGACTACACTATGAAATTCTACATTTTAGTTTCTCATGTATTGGCTCTTTGGTCATAGTATCCATAGTAGCACATTGTTTATTTCACTGAGCATAAAAATTTTCTTTAAACTATAGATTCTGAAAACTTCCAAAAAATAATATTTGGTATAAAAGCCAAAACTGAGAACATAGAAAGAGACGATGAAGCTAACAGCTTGGCATGATTGTGTTTTTACTGTTTTCATAGTAGGACAAATACATTCAAATTAGGTGAGGATATACTTATGTTGTTAAACCACCCCTTCATGGCAGGTATTTAACCACATGGTTTTTCTAGAGTACTAGAAAAGATTATGCCCCAATGAATGTTACAATTGCTCATCACATACATTGTAGTCCATAGTTGTATGTGTCCATAGTAAAATAGTTGTCAGCTTCAATTTCCTGCAAAATTGTGTATGCAGTTTCTTTAATTTTTGAAAATAGATTTTTCTCTGATACAGTACTTCCCAACCACAATTTTCTCTCCCTCCACTCGTCTTAGCCTCCTACAACTTCATCCTCTCTCTGGTTCCACTCTCCTTCCCTTTACTCATCAAAGAAGAACAGTTATCCAAAATACTACAGCCAAACAGGACAAAACAAGATATAATAAGTCAAGGAGAAATCCCTCTTATAGAAGCTTCACAAGTCAACAATATAGGAAAAGTGTCAAAAGTGGGCTGAGTCAGAGATATAGCTGTTCACATTATTTAAATTCTCAGAAAAATATTAAGCTAACATCCTTTAGCCGCCTGCAGCTATGGGTAACCATGTTCACCTGAAAGGAAGGCTGGGAATGAAAGGGGAATGGAGGGCAAGAGAAAACATGGGACCAAGACAACGTATTCTGATCAAGGCCCAAAGTTTAATATTTTGCTTTCACATATAAAGGGAAGTCTCTTCTTGTTTCAACCCAGCTGTTGGGTGAGGGGGTAGCAGCTCAGAGGTGTCAAGGCAAGCTCAGCAGGTGGTCCATTCTTATAGCTCCTGTGGCAGACTGCAGGCCACCAAGGCAATGCCTCCTAGGTCCTACTGTTTTGGTCTACTGTGGTAAATGACTAATCCAGGCCTGCTTAAGGATGGGGAGAGGGCACAACATCCATAATATACATGCTGAGGACTTGGTGTAGATCTGTGAAGGACTCTCCTGCTTCCCAATTTTGTCTCTGTGAACCCATGTTATCCTTGCTTATGTGATTTCATGGGCCATGTTTGTCTAGTGTCCCCCATCCCCTCTTAACTCCTTCAGTCTTCCCTCCCACTCCTACAGTTGGTATATGGATCTCTGACGGTTGAGAACTCAATTTACATTCTTATATAATGTCTAGCAGTGAGTCTCTGTACCCACTCTTATGTGATGCTGAAGGAAGCTTCTCTAATGAAGTTTGGATATCACACTGATCTGTTGAAGAATCATTTCATTGTTTTTTTTTTTTTTTTGGTGAGTTTTATTATTTTATTTATGTATGTTTTTTTTCAGTTTTGTTTGGTTGTATTGATGTCTCTGGACTATGTGGTCTCTGGTTCCTGGCCATTCAGATAGTGCATGGGCTACCTTTCACAGTATTAGCCTCAAGTTAAACCAGTCATTTTTGATCAGTCCCACATGTTCTGTGCTACCATTGTCCTTACATGTAAAACAGATAGATGGTAGGTAGAGGGGTTTGTGGCTGTATTGGTATCCAGGTTTCTCTATTCATAGCCTGAAGAGTATCAGTTATGTTGTTCAATGAGAATTTTCCATGGAGTTCACTAAACAACCAAGCCTGATACTTAGATGAAAGATTGTTCTCTGAAAATAGGGAGTAAATCCCCATTGCCAAGGAAAACTTCCACACAGATCATTGAACACAAAGAGGTATATAGACTTAGGATTGAAGCCTCTGCCTCAATGATCTATTCTTCTTTGGCCCTGGAAGTATACAGTTTTACTAGAGGAAATGAATAGATGGCAAAACGTGCTAATATCCACTTTGACTTGCTTGGTTCCTAAGTTTATGTTCATCACTTATTTAATTTCCCAAAACTTTATGATAGAATATATGTTTTAAAATCACTATTTCAGCTCACAATAGTTATATATGTATTCAAATAGTGCAAGGCACCATATTTTAGACCCTAATATCATCATTTATAAATAACCTATTAGAATTTTTATCACACTATTGACTTTTTTTCTTGTAAGCAAAGGGCACATTTTATAGATTTCTGAACACTGCTTAACTACTGAGAGCCTTTTAAAAATTAAGATGTGGTGACATTTAGTTTTATTCTAGTTCATTTCCATTACCTCCACATTACTGAATCTTAGCTATTTATACTTAGCTTTACATCAATAGACTAACAAAAAAGAATCTTACCTTTTGTTACTGAATCTTATTGAATTTAAAAATAAAATAATTGGAGAGCTTAACGATTTCTCTTAGGAATCTTGTAAAACCCTGAAATATGTATCATACCTAACCAAAACAGTAAAGGGAGCACTATTTGAGAAAGTTTCATTAGACTGTGATTTTGAAAATCACAAAGATTTTCTTTGTGAAAATCTTATCACTCTCACAGCTGCCATTGACTTTGAGCATAAGTTGTTTTCTGGCTTCTTTTTCACATCCTCAAATTCACACAAAATGTAGAAAGAACACACGAAGAAACAGGGTTCTGATTTTGAGCTTTTTTCTAGATTATGTGGCTTCATTTAGCTGGCAGTCTCATTCTCCATTAATCCATTTAGTGCAAACAATGGCTGGCTTGCAGATTCTAGGTCAATATAGTTGTGAAATTAACAAAGCATAGATGTTTTCTATAAGTATATATCCAACTATGCATGAGCTGTCTTTTTCTCTGTAGTGAATTTAATGGAATTGGACATAAAATTTTATGTATTTTACAGGCTGTTTGACATGTATGAGAAGTCACAGTTCACAAAGTGTTTTTCATTACACTTAATTGAATGGTCAGAAATAATGAGAGATGGGCAGATATCCAATGAATATCACAATATAATTGCTCCTCCCTTCTCTTTTACTCAGTTCATCTGTCCTCGAATGATTCATTCAGTTGATCAATTGTTTCTAACCAAAAAAACATTACAAATGTGCCAAAAACTCCAACAGAAAAAATGAGAAAAATAATCAGAGTTAAAATATTATTTATAATTTTATTAAATAGCAGGATCATTTCTAAACACCATTTCTATATTTTCAAATTCCCATCAACTGCCGAAATACATGAAACAGAAAATTATTCTCATTTTAAGCTTCTTACTAGTATTGTACATTCATTTAGAATTCAGTTCTATTCCCACTATGCTAGTTCATTTAGTAAACTCAATGTCTGTCTTTGATTTCATTGATGTCAGTGTTAAAGTACTGTTTTAAATTTTGCTGCTCTTTAGTTATTTTAAAAACTACTTGAATAAATTTTAACTACCAGCCTTAAAGTTAGTTCTCATTCTTCTACTGAGAAAATGTTGGCCAATTTTCATTCCATTTTTTTCTATTGTTACATTTGAAAAATAATTTTCATGCTGAAAGCCCTTAACTTGTTTTCTTTCACAATTTGATGATTAAATTTTTGTTTAGTGCATATATATATATATATATATATATATATATATATATATCACTGCAAATAATAGCTCCATGTTTTTCTTATATGTACAATTTTGTATTCTGGATCCAAGTGATTTTTCTATGCAAAATATATTTCATAGTCTGAAGAATATTACAGAAATTTTATATTGATACTCCATGGAGTTGGAAAGACACATTTAAACCTATATGAATAAAATATTATGATCAAGTAAAATAGTAATTTCTGATTCACAGACTAAAATTATAATTTTCATAAGAATAGTTCTTTGTAATCTGTATTGTCTCATAAAAATATGCATAGAATAAAAGACAATGACTGACTTCTAGTGACCCACAGATGATTTTTATAGAAAAGATAAGGCTGTAGTTAAGCAAATTTAATATTTTCTGTATTTGATAGTAAATTTGTTTATTTCACTCTGGGAAAATTAAATTTATTAAGCAATCACTCTAAATTCAAAACTCATCTCTGTCTGATAAATATTATAAAACATTTAGAACAAAGCAATTAACACATTTTAGACATTTATCTTTCAACCTTATTTTATGGGAAGCCTAAGGTGTCTGGTTTTTTATATATTTTAGCCATGCTTTGCATACATCAAGAATCTAATGAATATTTATATGGATCAATTAACAATTGTAAATGGTTCTACTGAAATCTCATCTAATTGAGTACTGAAAATATTTCTTTTATTAAAAGAAATTTATGAACCTAGTAGTATTAGAGGTTTTAATGTTAAATATAATTATTAATTTCTTAAAATATAAAAGAAGTATATACTTATGTAATGTTGCTTTAAAATTCAAAATCACTTTGCTCTGGTTGTATCTATTTATTCATTAAAAATATTCTAAACTATTTAGTCTATCTTATAAGCTACCTGTATTCATTTCCTATTCTATTGGAACAACTTGTCACTTGTAGGCGAACTTTGTACCAGTGAAATCAATCAACATAAACATAAAAATCTAAAAAAAAAAAAAAAAAAAAGGTTCAAGCAGATACCAGAATGGATAAAATTTCAACTGAATTCAGTAAGATACACATTATGTTAATACATTAGTGGCATCAGGAAGCCACTAATAATTCTCCAGGATAGAGAGTTGATAGATTGACTGAAAGAAAGATAAAGTACTGAGAGCCTAGATCCATAAAAGAGAAAATATTACACCTCCCTGATTCTAATCATTATTCATTTTTGTTAGATAGAAGCCAAAGATCAGAGGAAGTTAGAAGTCACAGTCTTTACTGATCAAAATATTTTCTGTACAGAGCATGTCAGAAAGTCTTTTTGAGTATAAGAAGAAATATGTTAAGAACAAGCATAGGAGAATATAGAAAAACACAGGCATGACATGAATTCCCAGGACACATAATAATAGCTCTGCAAATGTATTTCAACTGGTATATTGGCTGTATGAAGCACATATATTACAGTGAATTATGAAGGAAGTTATGTTTCTCAGAGCAAGTATAAAGAAACCAAGAACAATTTAATACAAGGTTATAGCTCAACATTTTATCTACATTTTATACTGTTGTATATATGGAAATTATGTAATATACCTAGACTTCAATTTGAAAACGATGTTGTCTAACAGGTGTCCATAAATCCTGTGACATGCATAATCATCCAGTCTTTAAAGTCTAGATAAATAGTCTAAAGGTATTTAGTTTATTTCCAGATACTGAGCCTTGATTTCCCCAATTTGCTAATATTTAAGTATCACATGATAATTTAACTTCAGTCTTATATATCCTATGTCTATGCAGAACAGTGTTTCTTTGGAAAAACCCTCAAAGTAAATATTTTATAAATATTCAAGACTATCGAAATATTGAATAATAACAAGTATTAAATAGGAAAAATTAGCATACATTGATATATTTCATGACAAATAAATTAATTTCAATAAGTATAAAAAATTCTCTGCCATGGCGCATGTGTTTCTATTGCTCTATTTTGTGCTTCCTTTTTAACCAATGTAAAGGAATATTCAACTACTTTCTTTTATTATTTTACTTTTAATTATAACCTAGTTTTTATTTTTTTCCTTTTTTGTGATGGATATGTGAATTTTCCTTTGTAGGTACTGAAGTAGCAAGAGCTACTTTCAAATTCCATAAGAAACCAACATGCTTTATATCTTTGAAGCAATGATTATGAAAATTGGGCTTTTCTTAATTTCATTGACTGTTCTATTAGTGCACTAATAACTAGATAAAGCTAGTCCTTGAATTTTTTGTGTTTATGATTATAGAAAAAGTTTTAAAAACAATTTATATCAGTGGGTGGTGTTTTTTAACCTGAAATGTTTCTTTTCTTTCCCTGTTTAAAATTATATCAATTAAATACGTTATCATGCTGTTTAATGTGTAAATTGTATTGCTATTCATACAGTATGGTTTTAGAAAAAGTAACCTAATGATAATTTCTGCTGAGCATGCAGGGAATATGAAACTATGTGTCACTGATGGAGGCACTACAAATTAGTATAGGCATTAAGAAAATCATAGTGGAGCTTACGTTAAAAATTAAAAATAGAGCTACTATATGACTCTGGTATGCTATTCCAGGGCATATACTCAAAAGATTCTATATCATGTCACAAAAATACTCATTCATTCCCTGCTGGCAGCAACAAAATGGAATTGGCCTAGATGTTCAGCAGATGAATAAATAATGAAAATGTGGTACATATAAAGAACACAATTTTATTTAGTTATCATGGAAAGGGAAATGAATTTTGCAAGAAAATTGATGAATAGGAAAAGTGTTATATTAAAAGAGGTGACCCAAACTTAGGAAAATTAAGTTCATTGTTCTCTATTATATATGGAATCTAGCCTATAAAAGTATACATATATGTAGTCAAATAACAGTAAATGTGAATGAATTCAAAAACTAGAAATCAAAACAAGAGGTGATTAAAAATATCTGTAGAGGAAAAAATATACATAGAAAAAAGCATACATAGGTGATAAAAGAAGAAAGGAGACTACAAGAGATTGGTTAAAAGGGAACATCTGGAAGGGGAAAGGTGAATAAATGAGAATCTATGAAATCACATTTTATTTTAGATCCCATAGTGATAACCAATATCTAGTATTATGAAAAAAATACCATCAACAATACAAAGTCCTACTAACGACTTTACTGCATGTGGTGGGGGCTTACCTGTAATCTTAGCACTCACCAGGCTTAAGCAGGAAGATTTGGCAACAGACTGAGTTTTCTGCCATTGTGAGTCATGTACTAAATCTTATGTCTAAACAAATATAAGTAAACAAATAATTATTTAGATCAACTAGACAGAGTTGCATCTGTGTTTCAAGGCAGAATACCTCAGAGTAAGGACTGTGGCAATTGATATAAACACCAGTAACATGGAGGTAGGGGCAACTTGGATTCCATGTAGGAGAATGAAACATTCTTGTTGACAATGAGAAACTCTCAAAGAACATTTAGTAGTCAAGTAATGCTGTTGGACTAATGATGGGAGTATATACCAACAAATATATCATAAATTATAAGTTTGGTTATTTAAAAATAATATAATATTAATATATAATGCTTGAACAACACAAGATGCTGACACATTCAGTTGTTTACATCTACACTGGCTTGATGGAATGGGCTCCATCAGAAGAGTGTGTCTTATCACTTGAGACATTTTCAAAATTTAAAATTTCAGAGAACACATATATTTACACACTATTTTAAAGCTGAAAAATTGTAAGTCAACCTTCTTAAAGTCCATGACTATGTATATGTGTTTACTACAGTGTTGTAGACAGAGTTTTTTTCAGTTTAATCAATGTTACCTAGAACACAGAGAGAATTATGACTATAGAGAGAAATAGAGAAACTTTGAAATAGGAAATGAATGTAAAGACAGAAAGAGAGGAGGCATGAAGGATTATAAGGGCACTTACACTTGTAGCAACTTCTACTTAGTTATTAATAATAAATATAAAAACATAGGAAATTTTTACATGTATATATCTTTATAGTTTATTTTCACATAATGATATTAGGTAGTAGTATACATACTACTGAAATGTGAATACTCCTCCATTGTTGGTGGGATTGCAAGCTGGTACAACCACTCTGGAAATCAGGCTGGCAGTTCCTCAGAAAATTGGGCATAGTGGTATACCTGAGGACCCAACTAAACCACTCCTGAGCGTATACCCAAAAGATGCTCCAACATACAACAAGGACACATGTTCCACTATTTTCATAGCAGCCTTATTTATAATAGCCAGAAGCTGGAAACAACCCAGATGTCCCCCAACAGAGGAATGGATACAGAAAATGTTGTATATTTACACAATAGAGTACTTCTCGCATACTAAAAACAAGGACTTAAAGAAATTCATAGGCAAACTGATGAAACTAGAAATTATCATCCCAAGTGAGGTAACCCAGTCACAAAAAAACCACACACCATATATACTCACTGAGAAGTGGATATTAGGACAAAAGTTAGGAAATACCCATGATACAATTCACAGACTACATGAAGCTTAAGAAGGAAGACGAAAATGTTTATGCTTCAGTCCTACTTAGAAAGAGGAACAAAATAATCATGGTAGGTAGAGAGAGGGGAGGACCTGGGAGGAAAAGAGGAGCGGGAGGGAAAATGGTGGCAGAATCAGGTGTGAGAAGAAGACTAGGGAAATGTACATAGAGTTAGGAAGTTGAAAAGAGGTATGTAGCAGTGGCAGGTAGGGACAACGAAAGTGAACAGAAAGTCCCAGATGCAAGGAAAGCAAGAGACTCCAAGAACCCAACTGGGTTGAAATTAGCTGAAATATCATCAAAGGGGAGAGAAAACCTATAGAGACCATATTCAGAGGTTAGGCACAGTTTCCAGTTGAGTGATTCAACCACCTATCTCAATAGTATGAACACAGAATTGCTTCTGTCTAAAGGAAATACAGGGACAAAGGGTGAAGCAGAGATTAAAGGAAATGTCATCCAGAAATTGTACCAACTGGGTATTCATCCAATATTCAGACATCAAACCTATACACTATTGCTGATGCCAAGAAGTGCTTGCTGTCAGGAGCCTGATATAGCTGTCTCCTGAGAGGCTGTGCCAGAAACTGACTAATACAGATGTGTGGATGCTTGTAGCCAACTATTGGACTGAGCACTGGGACCTCAATGGAGAAATTAGGGGAAGGATTGAAGGAGCTGAAGGTGTTTGCAAACCTATAGGAAAAACAAGAATATCAACAAACCAGATCTCCCCCCCAGAGTTCCTACAAACTAAGCCACCAACCAAAAAGTACCCTTGGAGGGACACAAGGCTATAGTTGCATATGTAGCAGAGGATTGCCTTATATGGAATCGATGGGAAGGGAGGCACTTGGTCCTGAGAAAGATTGATTTCCCAGTGTAGGGGGATGCTAGGGCAGTGATGCAGGAGTGGATTTGTGGGTCAGGGTGCACTCTCATAGAAGCAAGATGGAGGAGGGATAGAAAGGAGGTTTGCATAGGGGAAACGGGGAAGGGAGTTTATTATTTACATTTAAGGTGTAAATAAATTAAATATCCAATAAAAAAGAAAAATCTAAAAGTAATTCACTAAGACTAAATTCTGGGTAAAATATGTAATCTTAATGTGAACACTGAATTGGTAAATGCATATTGAAATATTGGAGCTTCATTTTCACTATGTAACTCATAGAATAAGTCATCAAAATATAGTAAAATTTTTAGTAATAAATATGCAATGCTGCTCCAAATTACTCTATATGAACTTCTGATTTAGATGAATATGTTTCTTACACGTGCAATGTTACAGATGCTATCACGTACTACATCCATTAACTTCTGCTAACAATCTTTGAGGGAAAGCATATGATGTATTTTTTACAGATAAAATAATGAAGCTTCAGGAAATAAATTTGATGAAACATTTTCCACATAAAGGGCAATATTGAATACAGGCAACTTTAATTGAAAACCACCTGCTGAGAATTACTGAACACAAACCATTGTTAGGCATTTTGTTTGAGAGTATTTTTCTTAGTGCATAAAATGGCAAAAATTTGGCAGTAATATTACTTTGTTTCTAAAGCTTTATATAGATTTACTGATAAATCTAAATTACATATGAATATATAACTTAATCAACTTGGTATTTCACAGTTGTACATGCAATTTCATTTATAATGCTTCTTTTTCTTAAATGTACATTCACAATATAGTGAGTAGACTGTATAATCAATAATATTGTATAGATAATGTCATTGAAAACAACTAATTACAGAACTGTTTGTCCTTAGTAATTTGTGGAGCCAACATTAGAAAAAAAATATAATTCTTTGTCAACGCTTACACTGGAATCATGGATTATTTATACAGGGCTTAAGACACACTATGTAAAATTTTATGCGTATCAAAACTTGTTAAGTATTTTTTATAAGTCATTTGAATTCAAATAATATACGTAATCATTTAGTATTCTCAGAATGTTTCATATTTAGTAAACAATATCATATTAAGCAAAATATTTTAAAATGCTTTTGTTGATGATATTTTTCTTAGTTTTTCCAGTTCAAATTTTGATGTAATCATTTTGCTCTGATATTTCAGTCATAGTTTTAAGGGCAAGTAAATACTTCCCATTGAATTCTCTCTTAAATAAATTCTACAACGTTAGAAATGTACACCTTTGATAATGCTCTGAATTCAGTATTTTTAGATCTAGTTTTAAAAGTCAATCATTATAATCAAATAGCATATGACAAATTAAGAACACAGAAAGAAACCAGAAATCTATCAACACAGCAAGACATAAAGTTGAATGATGTTAGCATGAGGGCTTATAATACATTATAACAATTTAGGGGAGTTGAGAAAACACTGTTTCCCCGAAGTCTGTCTTAATTGAGCTAAAAGATCTCCATGTGACTGGAGAGAAGTCTCAGCACATAAGAGCACTTAATGAACTTGCATAGGACTAGATAGAACACATTTCAGTCAGCTCACAACAACTCTAATTCCACTTCTAAGGTATAAGACACTGTCATCTGCACACATGTGGTGGGCATATACACACTCAAAAACAAAATCATGCAAAATTATTTAATTGGTTGATTGATTAATTAATAGGTGTATTTCGGAAAGTTGTCTCATGGCAGTTTGTAGAAAACTGTCCATCATAGGTTCACATATTTCCAGGTAATGAACTGAAAGGATTAGGAGATACAGTTTTGATGGAGGAGTTTTGGCCATGTTGGAGGGGGTATGAAGCTGGGGTTTAGCTTTGAGATTTCAAAAGCCTACACCATGCCAAGTGTATCTCTCTTTGCCTGCTTCCTCCACATCAAGATATAAAGCTCCCAGTTCTAATCCATACCTATCTGCTTCCTGCCACGGAGAATATAATGTAACTCTCAAGAATCTGTAATCAAGCACTCACATAAATGCTTTCTTTTGTGTTGCCCTGGTCATGGTATCTGTTAGTATTATGTCTAAACGCCACTCCCACAGTTACCTGGTAACAGCCAGATAGGCCTGGCCCACTATAAAAGGGACTGCTTGCCCACTCCTCTCTCTTTTACCCTCTTACCCTCTTACTCTCTTGCTTCTAGCTTCTCTGTCCCCTCCCACTCCCCCTTTGTCCTGTCCAGCGGGCAAAGTTATTACAGGGTCCCTGAGTAGCCACCACCTGAAAGAGACACGGGTGGGAGAGAGAAGGGAGACCAAGTGGCGAAGAACGGACAGAGTCAGTCTAGCTGTTGTCAAGGTCTCATTTACTAGAGGCAAGGCTTGCAGTATATAAGCAAAATTAAAACAGGGAAGTAAAAACACCCATCCCCGCCCAGTGTCCTTAGTCCAGTTATCTATGGCTTGAGGCTGTTGCTTATCTTCATCGTCCGAACGTTCAGGTTCTGAGGAAGTTCTGAGGTCTAGCTGTGACATTGCTGGAACTGTGAAGGTTGCGCCTTTTCTGGAAAGCCTCTGTCCTTTGGCTGACCCTGGCAGCCTAGGGGTCTCTGGTCTCCAACACCCCTTCTCTTCCTCTCTTTCCACGTGGTCATGGCCAGCCTCTACTTCTCTTCTTCCATCTTCTTCCCCCAACTTTTGCCCTGTCTCCTGAATAAACCTCCCCCCTTGGAACTGTGTGGTCTGGAGTGGTCTGTTCTCAGCTGCAGTCAGACATCTAATGTGGATGTCTAACAGTATCTATTCACAGCAAGAGAACCATAACTAAGACATATAATAACATATTCATACGCACCTATAAGAATGCATTAGCTTACTTTAATTTTATTTTAAAGTCAGGAGATGAGAGCTCCTTTCTGACATTGAGTATTTTACATGATTGCCACTATAGTTTCCATTTGAACACAACATCTTGATGTAAAAGTTATTAAATGGGCCTGGTACAACTTTACAACATCCCTTTTATAATATGAGATAATGATTCATGTTCAAATCAATATACTTTATTTAAAGCTGTGTTTTTGAAGCTTGCTTGTTTAGCATAGGTTAGCAAATCCTTAAAATTTTTCCTTCTTTGTGACAATAGATAGCTACTTGGTTAGGTGAATATTTCTCTTTTAGAGGTCACATCACTTTAAAAACAGGCCACAGTTGTACATAACATCTCATTATGACAGATTCCACACTTACATCATATACTTATTCTGTTTTGACAAAGATAGCACTCATTTCAAATGTAGATAATGTACAGAATTAGAAAGGAGAAAGAGTAATGGAAAATAGCAATAACCATATAGAATTATTTTATTAAATAATGTGAACAAGTTTATACTTTGTATTTATGGTACTATAAATGTACTTTTAAAATACACACTTCTCCTAACAGTTCACTACTTAAATTGTCACAGAATTTCAAGTGAATAACTTTGGTAGGCTTCAGTTTTGCAAAATCTACTTACTTCAATAATGCTTCTTTAATGCTTCAACATTTCTTTTAGCCCACATTTCTTTTAGCCCAACATTTCTTTTAGCAAACTTAGGAGAATGGAAAGATTTATAGGAACAGTGGTTGTGGACCTGTTGAGAAATAGTTCTTTGGGGAAGATTCCAATCTTTATTGCCAGGGTTATCAGCAGTGCAATACAAAACATCAAACATGAATCCGTACCAACAGTCCAGTCTAATCAGCAAACAACAAACACAAATCAGAAGTGGCAGTTCAATCTAGAAGAAAGTGAGAGGCCCCACTGATTGTGATGAGTCTGAGGAAACATTAAGAACCTGCCAGAATATCACGAGAAGTTCTCTGGCGAGTTTCTCTCTATGAAGTCAGGAAAAGCAAAGATAAGCAAAGTGGTGCAAGGCAAACAAATCAAGTGGATCATCAGCAAAATCTATTGAAGCAGAGCAAGATGAACCAATGCTTTGTCACACTGTCTGTAGAGTTAGATTTATATTCTTTCTAAACATCGCATGCCTGCTTTAGCAAAGCATCCTGTCACATGTCTGTTTCAGCAAGACTGTCTTTCACACATCTACTTCAACAGGCATCCTCCAACCTGTGTCTGGTTCAGCAAGATATTCATTCACGTGTCTGCTTCAGGAAAACAGTCACCTATGTTGGCATTAGCAAAACATCACATGACAAATCTGAAGACGAGAGAAACTTTGACTTCAAACTTCCTTTTTTTGATTAGAATATATTAAAATAAAAATCATATCCGTTTTGAGAGGAAATTATTATTTTTTAAATTCAGGAATACAGCATATATTTGTATAATAAAATTGATGTATAATTTATTGAAAAAACAGAGGAAATCACCATATATTTCTCCACAAATTATAGACATTGCCCATTATTCCCTATGCCAATTAAAAATATTGTTAAATTTAATAAAGTGTTTATGCTCATGGCTGCAATTAGAATAAAAATGTTCTTTTCAAATAGAATGGAATAAAACCACTTTGTTCTGAAGTGGAAACGTAAGCAGGTTCTTTAGATGGTGTTTTGCTAGGGCAAACACATGAAGGAAAATTTAGCTGAAGTAGACAGGAGAAAGCATGATCTGATAAAGCAAACCCATGAAAGGACATGTAATGAAGGATTCTATGCTAACAATAGCCATGTATTGGTCTGTTTTCCATTCTGAAGTGGAGCTCCATTTGTGGCGACTCCATAGAGAGAAATGCACCAAAAAAACAAAACAACAAAAAAAAAAAACAAAACAAAACAAAAAAAAAAACAAAAAAACAAGAAACAAAAACCTTCTGGTGGTGCACTACAATCCCTTGCCTCTTTCTTCCACTGATTGGTGGTGGAGTTATGTCAGCTGAGACAAGTGATGTCAGCTGAGGCAAGACCCAGGAAGGACCCATGATGTTTGGAGAGGAGACAGTAACAGAGGCTGAGTTTGCCTTGCCTATAGAGCTAGCTGTACAATTCTTGTTGGTCTCCTGTTTTGCTAATCTTCACTTCACTGAGAGAGGCACAGCCAAGAATTTCTCCTTGCATTTTTGCTAGCTCTGGTTCCTCTTGCTGACTAGTGACAAGGCTGAGGCCTGGCTGTCTCTGCTAGGTAGTGCTACCACTGCTGATTTGTATTTTCTATTGAGACTCTACCAAACTGGACTACTGCTGTATCTATGAAATATTTGCTAGTCGATTGAGCTGCCACAGCTAACCTGTAAACTAAACTGCTGATTTCCAGACAATACAGAAGGAAGTTGCTCCAAAGAACCCTTCTAAACCGGTACACTTTCCTGTATTTTTTCTTTTCCACTGCCTCTGGTGGGTGTTGGTCTACAAGGAAGTTTAAAGCACTTAAGAACTATCATTAAATCAGGCATTTGAAAACATGAAAGTCACCTTCTTTTCTATTGGTTACAGTATATTTGGGATGTAAGTTCTAATAATAGATATTGTAGTTCATTGAATATCTTTTCTGGAAATAGATCTAATAATTATACTACTTATTATAATAAGCTAATACTAATGTCAAATATTTTGATAAACATTAAAAATACAAACATTTTATGTTAGTCTTTTTTAGTCCTTGAAACAATCCTGTAAGGCTAACAGACTACATTATCAACATCATCTGCATCAGCATGATTTTATGATTTTGAATTTATAGTACATTATATTATTTCTCCCCTCAAAACCATATCACATATAAATTTTGCTCTAATTTTCAAATGCATGAATTATTTTTATTTAATTATTATTACATGTATGTATCTATGTATTTCTAAATATATAAATGAAACTTTCTCAGACAACATAATTTTCTTGTTAGTTTTGTTTTTTAAGGCTGATAATATGGTATTGGATAAACTATTTGTGTGATCTTTCTGGGAAATACTATTTATTCCACTCTCAACCTTAATTTTCAGTAGTTCTTTGTTCAGAATTGAGACTTCATGACTTTCCCCTCTCCACATCAGCATATCTATTGGAATCATCATTGTTCAGGTTATGTTTAGCCAGCCATGTTGGTTAGACTTCATGGGTGCAAGTTCTCTGAATTTTCTCAGAGTGATCTGTAAAAATACTTGTTACACTTGCCTTGCAATGCATTTTCTTCCTATTCCACAATGATGTCTGAGTTTGTTGTAGATGTTGTCATTGAGAATAGGCTCCACAAGAAGTCTGTATTTTGATCAATCATGATTTTTTCGTAATTGTCTCCATTTGTTCTGAAGAGAACCTTCCTTAATGATACTTAAGGATTAGCCATATCTGTGAATATAAAGATAAATATTGATAATGTAAGTAATTATACTGGTTTATAAGAGTAGTGGGTACAGACTTGACTCCATAATTCCTGATTTCACTAGCCCCCACATAGTTAGCTAGATTCCTAGTAACCAAGCATGGTTTAACTGTTGCAGACAAGTATTTAAATCCAATTTAGAGAGCTATTGGTTCTTGCCAGGTTAAACACTCCTTTTGTAAAAGTAACTTTCATTTGCCAGATGTGATTGTCACTTCAGAAGCTTACTGCTGAGTAAAAACACTCTTTCTAGCTCTTTTTGAACTTTGGCTGGGTGGTTCAACTCAGCTGGTCTGGCTCTCATAATCTTCTCCAATGAAACTCTTGAAAATTGGCTTTTCTAAACTTCTAACTTAATTGCTCTGCTTGGAAAAAACTGCTTCCAAACTCCAGGAAGTCAGCTGCACTGACTGCATGAACTGAACAGAAATGAACAGAACTGCACAAAATCAACTGAGTTCAACTTGACTCAACTGAACTGCATTGAAGTGAACTGTTCTGGAGAAAATTGAACTGAACTTGTCTCTCCTGCACTGCTCTTAAGTAGTTTCTCTTTCCTATTTGTTCTCATGCCTATCTCCTACTCATTTGATCAAATCTTTCTCTTATTTGTCACTTTGCCTTTCTTTCAATTAGACTTCATTGTTTGGAATTGAAGGTATATACTAAAGGCATGTCTGTATTCAAGACAGAGGGATTAAAGATGTGTGTGTGTGTGTGTGTGTGTGTCTGTGTTCCAGCCAGGGGAATTAAAAGTGTGTTTCTATATTCCAGCCAGAGAAATTAAATGAGTGTTGTCTGTCTGCATTTCAGGTACTTTACACAGACCTAATAGATCTTTGGATATGACCCCTTGCCAGAGCAGCCATGTTACAGGATTAAAAATTTTACACAACCACTAATATACTTTTAGGTTATTATGCAATACTTGTTATCATTGTGGTACATGAAGATAATCGTTGAGCAGGATTCTATACTAGGAGGAACCCTGCAAGCATCCAAATGAGAGAAATATTTTTTATTACAAAATATTTTAACATTTGTAAATACTATCAAATCAGGTTCTCTTAGGGGTACCTATAGCCTATTTAAGCTAGGACTAACTGAAAATACTGTAAAATAAACATATAGTTGTGGTTGTTTGAATTTGGTTGGCTTGTGGGGGTGGCACTACTAGGTAGTTTGAACTTGTGAGAATATATGTCACCTTTTTGGAGGAAGTTTGACACTGTGTATGTGGGATTTGAGTTCTCTTAGTGCTCAAGCTCTGCCACTGCAGAAGATACCCACCTCCTGGCTACTTGTGAAAGACAATCTTCTCATGCCTGCCTTTGGATCAAAATGTAGAATTCTTGGTAATTCCAGCACTGTGTCAGCCTATACACTTCTATCCTTCCTGCCATGATGATAATGGGCTGAACCTCTAAAATTATAAGCCAGTCCCATTTAAATGTCTTCCTTTGTATGTGTTGCCTTGGTCTCATTGTCCATTCACAGCAATGGAAACCCTAAGAAAATATTTCACTTCAGTTTAATGAACTAACTATAAACTAGTTTAAGATTTTACCAATTTATCACTTATTTTTATTTGCTTATTTTTCCTCAAAGGATTGCAATAGTTGCCTCAAGTTAAATATATCAGAAAAGTTTAAAGATCTTGTTTCAGTTTTCCATTGTCTTGAATATAATAGCATAGAAAAGAGGAGTGAGTATGAGTTCTGAGTTTTCCAGTACATGCCTTGATTCTTATCTGTACTTTTTGTTGTTGTTGTTACCGTTGTTGTAGTTTGTTTAAACTACTACTAGACCTTCTTCCCACTGAAAGATGCTTCACTTTGGATGAAATATGTAATATTACTCTGAGAACAACAGAAACTACCACTGCTCTCTATTCTAATATTGATGGCTTTACTGTGATAGCCATCAGTCATTCAGTATGAGCTAGATATTTATGTTTTGATACAGTTCCGAGCTTTTCCTTCATGTCCCTTCATTCTTTTTCCAATTCAACTGTTCTCTCTAGAATTTTGTCCTTTTGAGTGTTATGATTCTTAACGTGATTTTTATTTGATTTATTTCTTAAAGTTTTTGTTCTGTTCAATTTTAATTTACATGCTAAATTTCTATTCTGGGTTGCTAACTCCATGTTGAAAGATTTCTCATGCTATTTTCATGGCTTCTCCATATCTTGCATGACATTATTTAATTTGTTCTTTTGTTTCATTATCATCTTTGTAGTCCTTTCTCACTAGTAAATTGAAATGTTCATCCCATATATTATTCAAGTCAATACCTTTGAATTAAGAACTTGAAGACTTAGAATTTACTAAGAATTGTGCTAGTTTTTATTTTTCAGTTTGCATATGTGTTGGTTTAGAAGTTTTTTATACTTTTATTAGTACCTCATTAATTAGCAGACTTCTCTGTAGTATTAATTCTCAATACTTCTCCTAAAGAAGAGAACACAATGTCCTTTTTTCTGTAACAATTATATTATAAATTATCATCTTATATATTTATTATCTAGTATTTATTGTTTATAATAAATGACCAAGGTTGAAATTATTATTTATATTTATATGATGAAGTCATTTAAATGATTTAAGAATCATGTGCAAATTTCACACAAAACAAACAAATGCTTTCATACATTCTTTCTCTACATAATTTTTATAACCAAAATTTAAATCATTATTTTCCTAATGCTAAATATTGTGTTCTTTATATTATATAATATTTAATATATTTCATACATACAACTCATTATACCAAATTTCCTATTTGTGTTTTAATTACATGGTTTTAGGCAATTGATAAAATTATAATCATCTAGGATTAGACTATTAAGCATTAGCTTTAAAATTACACTATTATGATATCAAAGACTTCTTTGTGTGGAAGTTTATGATTCTCTGTGTACAAGTGTGTATGCACATTATTAGCTTCATATACAATGCTGCAGATGCTAAGAATATGATGATGTTATTTGTCTTTCTCCAATGTGTTGATAGTACATTTAAATTATAATTACATCATATTTAGCTTTCCTCCCCCCAAACCCTTCCTTATATTATATTTTGCTCTGTCTTCAGATTAATGGTATCCTTGTTCATTTATTATTGTTATACAATATGATCTGGATAAAGGCAAAAATAATAGACAGGCTAATGTGGACAGAGGTTAGGGAGGGAGGTCAGGAGGTTTCACTCCTACACAAAGAACTACAAGCAACTAAGGAAAGCCAAGAATGGGAGAAATACTAATCCAGTATAGAGTTTTTTTTATTTGAGACAGTGTCAGGTGAATTGCAGACAATCAAACTCAGGATTGCTTGCTTACATGGCAAGCACATTACCAACTGAGCTATTTTTTCTGCTCCAAAGATTGATTTGAATACAAAGACATAAATGTTACATAAGTGTTTTCTATGAATAAAGCAATATTGAACAAGGAGATTTTAGTCTCTCTAATTTCTCAGGATGTTTACTTTTCAATAAAAAGTTTGACCTTGTCAGAATCCATCTAGAATAGGTTAACATATGCAAGTGAGATTTTTGGAGATGGCCCACCATTTTTCAAAGCCTGTGATGTGTGAGCTCTGAAGTGCCAGGCCTCCAGAGAGTTCATTTATGGATTGATTTTTGCTGCTGTTATGCCTTTCCTGTTACTATTATATAGCTTAATGATTCCTAGGCATTAGTCTATCTACCCTATTCAGCAAATTTTCTGCAGGTCAACATGAAGATGTACTCTCATGTAATAATACTGTGCAGATAATGATAATTTCACCATTTCAGAATAATATAAAATTCTTAAGTCAATACAAGTAATCCCATTCTCCCTATATATAAATGTTTTGGGCCATCTAGTATATTATAAATGGGAGAAGATAAACTTCTTGAGATGGCTCACCATTTTTGTGGAGCTAGTGGCAGATAATGTTTAGTTAGATGATTAGTTTTAAGGAAAACACATATAAAGATCTTTATTGTCACTTCTCATTCAATTAATGATTTTAACTTATGTTTAACTTGTGAAATTTGGACAAAGGATACTTGGAATGCTATGGGATCTATTCTTCTGTAAAAGTACAGAAACTAGGAACAGTAATAATATGATATGAAGCATAACAAAGCAAAGAAGAGAGGGGCAAGAAGAGAAAGAACATGAAGCAGAACAGGGGGAGCTGCAGAGAGAGCAGGCAGGCTTTTTCTTACCAGGGAATGTTTTTGCTTTAGCATCCAGGATTTCTTTTTCTTACAGACATGTAGAGATCCTTTTCCTTACAGAATTAGGTTTCTTTCATTTAACGATAAAAAGGGAGAATCTTTTATTTTTCTCTATCCAATAGAGGTTGGAGTTTATTTTCATTTAGAATTCATGCATTATTTCTGTGCTGGTACTTATTCTATGGAGCTTGCTCATTAAGGCATTACTTCCATCCACCAAATATATGTGTATATGTATCTATATGTATATGTGTGTTAGTATGTAAGTTGATGAGACTTACATACCTTGGCCCTGGGATAATAGGTGTGTATGACTTTATATATGAATGTATGTGTTTCTCTGCATACTTCACGTGTAAAAGTTGTTTTGATTTTTTTTCCATTTCTGTGAAAATGACTTTCTTTTTCTTGTTCAATAAAAGTTAAATCCTCCAAGCTTCTCTTCTGCCTGGCCAGTGAGAGAAAATATTTCCAGGCAAGAGAGAAAGGAGCACTAGCAATTAACCCTTTACTTAATCACCTGTAATTTAGCAATTGATTATTAATTGCCCAAGGCCTGCAGTTTCTGGCCCCAGAAAAACTTATGGTTGAGACAGGTAATCATTATTATATTAGGCAACCTTTATACTCTCAAAACCAAGTGTTGGCCTCTGCTGATGCTCCACCCACTCTGCTGCCTTCTAGAGAAAATGTGTGCTAGGAGTAGGTTTCTGATAAATAATACTATAAATAGAGATCTGTAAATCTTCCTGTGTCATGAGATAATTGTACTAGTAGAGGAAAGCAGGTTTGTAGTCATGGTAAACCTAGGGAAGGAAACTGAAGCTATAGAAATAACCATTACCAAAAGAATGGAGAGGATGGAAGAGGAAATCTCAGGTGTAGAAGATTCAATAGAAAAAAAATCAATATGTCAGTAGACAAAAATGCAAAACCGAAAAGCTCCAAGCTATCCAGAAAATTTGGGAAAGTATGAAATGACAAAATTTAAGAATAATAAGAATAGAAGAAGGAGAAGATTCCTAGATCAAAGGCCCAGAAACTATCTTCATCAAAATAAGAGAAGAAAATTTCCCTAGAAAAGAAGGTGACTAAAAAATTATAAGAAGATTACAGAACACCAAACAGATTGTACCAGAAAAGAAAATACTCCTGCCACATAATAAACACACAAACAAAAAACAAACAAACAAACAGAAAAAAAAAATGGAACAAAGAAAGAATTTTAAGCAGCAAGGGAAAAAGAACAAATGACATAAAAAGGAAGACCTATAAGATATACTTTTGATTTCTTATCTGAGTCTCTAAAAGCTGAAAGGCCCTGAAAAGCTATCTTGAAACCCTAAGAGACAACAGATGTCAACCAAAACTATGAAACACAAAAAACTTCAAATAGTGTAGATGGAGTAACCAAGACATTCCATGACAAAACCAAATTTATACATTACATTTCCAGCCAGTCAGAGGGTACTAGAACATAAATTCCAATCCAGTGAAGCCTACTATACTCAAGAAAATAAAAAATAAATAAATTCACACCATTAAAACCAATAGAAGAAAAAAAACACACACACACACACAATCACATACTCACACATGCACTCAACTACCACCAACATAAAAATAACAGAGGTAACAATCATTGGTCATTAATATCTCTCAATATCAGTGATCTCTCAATATCAGTGGACTAAATTCCCCAGGAAAAGATACAGGTTAACAAAATGGATATGTAATAGAATTCATCAGTCTTCTATATACAAGAAACACATCTCAGCAACAAAGATACTATCTCAGTATAAACGGTGTTAAAAGTTTTTCCAAGCAAAAGAACAAGCTAGAGTAGTCATTCTAATATCTAATAAAATAGGCTTTCAGCCAAAAATAATCAAAAGAGACAAGGAAGGGTATTTCATATTCATCAATGAAAAAAATCCCGTAATATGATGTCTCAATTCTGAACATATATGACCCAAATTCAAGGAAACCCACATAGTAATAAATCTTAAATCACACATAAAACCCCACAAATTAATAGTAGGAGACATCAACACTCCATGCTAACCAATGGACAGACCATTGAGACAGAAATTAAACAGACAAATAACAGAACTAACAGATTATGATTGAAGTGGACTTAAAATATAGACCATTTCACCCAATCAGACAAAAAATTATACCTTCTCAGCACCTCATAAAACCTTCTGCAAAACTGTCCATATAATTGTTCACAAAACAAGCCTCAATAGATACAAGATTGATACAACCTCATGGGTATTGTCAGATCACCATGGATTAAAGCTGGATTTAACAACAGCAACAACAGAAAACCTACATACCCATAGAAATGGAACAACTTTCTACTCAATTATCACTGTGTCAGAAAAAATAAAAGAATAAAGACTTTCGAGAATTCAATGAAAATGAAGATATAACATACTTAAACTCATAAGACACTGTAAAAAGAGTGGTAAAAAGAAAGTTCGTAGTAGCATGAGTCCTCATAAAGAAATTGGAGAGTGGAGGCTCTGAGCACAACAAAAAAGAAGCTAACACACCCAAGAATAGTAGACAGGAGGAAATAATCAAACCCTTCTAGCCCAGCACCTACCAGAGGTAGTGGGAAAGAAAGATTATTAGGATATGGGTGCAGTGGACCTGTTTAGAAACTATTGTTTGGAACCAATCCCATTTGCATTGTCAGAAAATCAGCTGTGTAATTCATAGGAGTCATCAGTGTCAGCTTGATTCAGGTGCAAACACTTTAGAAATATACCAGCAGTCCTGTATAGTAGTGTTGAGATAACAAATGTGAACCAGCAGCAGTGGCATGACCTAGTAGAAACAGGCAGCCCTCAGCTGAATCAACACTAAGCAGCAGGAAGGATTAGGACAAGAAGGGACATCAGGAGTTCTTTGCTATGCCTATCTCAAAAATAAAGACAAGATCAACAAAGATTCAAGACCAAGAAGTTTGCAAATCTAGCTGTGCAAGCAAGCCCCTTGTAACTGTCAAATGGTTTCTGTTTATACTCTGTCCAAACATCATGTGTCTTTCACAGGTCTTGGATCACCAAGTGTCTTGTTTCAGCATGTGAGTCTGTCTTAGTTAAATTCTACATGAGTCTGTATCAGATGACATTATTCTATCAATCAGCCCAATCCACACAAAAATCAAGAA
Organism: Rhabdomys pumilio; assembly: GCA_030674055.1. Lineage (NCBI taxonomy): Eukaryota > Metazoa > Chordata > Mammalia > Rodentia > Muridae > Rhabdomys > Rhabdomys pumilio. The sequence goes on from JANHMN010000005.1 coordinate 50,998,975, forward strand.
TCTGCTTGTATATCACTAGAAGTTTTTGGTGCATTTTTTTATCTATGAATACATGACAAATGTAGCTCAATAACACAATAGAAGGCAAACTAATAGATATGTGTCATTAGTGAAGAATTAATTCTTCATCACAAGTTTTTTTTCATGCCTACTTTCACAGAACATGCTTTCACAATTGTCTGTCAGTGAAATGTTGCTTAAAATGTCTGCCTTAGGGAAACATTTTTTTACCTGTGCCCACTTCAGAAAAAACACTCCTTCAAATGTTTGCCCCAGCGAAACACCATCTGACCTAACTGACTTTCCGAACTAACCAGAAGTTTCTACTCCAGAAATGGAGGGTTTTCTAGACAGATACCACTTTATCAAAATTAAATCAAGATAAAGTAAACCATCTAAGCACTCCCATAATCCCTAAGAATATAGAAGCAGTCATGAAAATTCTCCTAATCAAAAAAAAAAGCCTAGGGCCAGGTAGTTTTAGTGCAGAATTCTATCAAACTTATAAAGAAGAATTAAGGCAAATATTTCTCACCCTATTCCACAAAACAGAAACAGAAGGAACACTACCAAACTCATTTTATGAGCCCAGAATCATATTGAGATCTAAAACAAACAAAACTCAACCAAGAAAGAGAATTTCAGAACAATTTCCTTACAAACATTGATGCAGAAATATACAATACTCACAAACCAGATTCAAGAACACATTAAAGACATCATCCACCATAATGAAGTAGGATTCATCCCAGGATGTATATGTGGTTCAATATACAAAATTCCACCAATGTAATCAACCATTAAAAAAAAAAACCTGGGGCTGGAATAATGGCTTGCTGATTAAGAGCACTTACTAATCTTCCAGAAGTTCTGAGTTTAATTCTCCGCAAACACATGGAGGCTCAGAACCATCTGTAATTGTCTCATATACACTCTTCTGATTTGTCTGAAGAGAGCAACACTGTACTCAAATATATGAAATAAGTAAATAAATATTTTTATAAAAGTAAAAGAAAAAATATGACCATCTCAGTAGATGCTGAAATACCACTTGACATAATCCCATACTCTATCATGATAAAAGTCTTGGACAGATTAGGGATACAAGGTGCATACTTAAACACATTAAATGAAATATGCAACAATCCAATAGCTAACAAAAAGTTAAATGGTGATAAATTTAAATCATTTCCTCTAAAATTAGAAACAAGACAAGGCTGTCACCTCTTCCTATATCTCTTCAATATAGTACCTGACATTCTAGCTAGAATGATAAGAGAACTAAAGAAGATCAAGGGGATACAAATTGGAAAGGAAGAAATCAAAGTATCACTACTTGCAGATGACATGATAGTATACATAAATGATCTCAAAAATTCTACCAGCAAACACCTACAGATGAAAACACCTTCAGCAAAGAAATCAGTAGCCTTTCTCTACACAAGTGAAAAAAAACCTGAGAAACATTGGGAAAACAGTACCCTTCACAATATCCACAAATAACATAACATGTCTTGAGATTTTATAACTGTAACCAAGCAAGTGAAAAACCTATATGACAGAAACTTGAAGTCTTTAAAGAAATAAACTAAGGAAGATAGATGATGGAAAGATCTTCCTAGATCATGGATTAGTAGGATTACCATAGTGAAAATGGTCATCTTACTAAAATTGATTTACAGATTCAATGCAATCGCCATGAGCATTACCAAACTTATAAAGCCTTTGATTAACATTTTTTAAAAAAAATGTATAAAAGCAAAAAGGAAAAGGGGGCAGGGGATAGGGGTTTTCTAGGGAAGGGAAATGGGGAAAGGGGATGACATCTGAAATATAAATAAAATATCCAATAAAAAATATTTTAAAAGAAAAAAATAAGTTCAAAAGAATTCTTCAAAGACTTTGGAATAAGAGTTTTCAGCTTCATATGGAACAAAAAAACCAACATAATTAAAATGATCCTGAACAATAAAAGGACTTCTAAAGTTATCAATATTCCCTAGTTTCAGGCTATCATATAGTGCAACAGTAATAAAAAATGCATTGTATTGGTATAAAAACAGACAGGTGAATCAAAGGTATTGAATCAGGGATGCAGAAACCAACCCACATACCCACACATAGTTTTTGACAAAGAAGCCAAAACCATACAATGAAAAAGGGAGTGAGTGCATCTTCAACAAATGGTGATGGCCTAACTGGATGTCTGCATGTAAAAGAATACAAAATAGATCCATATTTATCATCCTGCACAAAACTAATGTCCATATGGATCAATGACTTTAAAGCAAAACCAACTATACTAAATCTAATAGAAGAGAAAGTAGGGAATAGACTTGAACTCTTTGGTCCAAAAGACAGCATACTAAATAGAACACCAGTGGCTCAGGCTCTAAGATCAAGAATTAATAAATGGGAGGAGGACTTGTCTGAGTATGCATTGGAGGAAAGGAAAGGCTAATATTGGGTTTTAAAAATATAAACAAATAAAATTTAAAAAACAGAAAAAATGAAGGCTAGAACCAAATTTGTGATCGAGGAAAAATGAATATCAATGGAAAAATATTCATTTTACTTTGATCATTGATAAATGGTCAGATCAATGGATGTCAGTCACAGGTATGCACTATGATAAAGCAATGCTTTGTGAAACTGTTGCTTTGAACTATAATGAGCTAATAGAGTGAAACACAGCCTTGAACTTACTATCAAGATTCTTCTATAACGTACCTTTTGTGTAACATTTTATGTATGAGATAATTCTATAAAGAATTTTGTCTAAAAGGGTATGAATTAGCAGAAAGAAAAAATAAATTGTGACATCTGAGGTTCTGCCCCATTCACCAAATTATATATACATATATATATATTGTCTGTATGTATGTATGTACATACTTATGTGTATTGCTATATGTGCATGTATATGAGTATGCATGCACACTTGTGGAATTGTTGAGAAAGGTGGTCGGGCACATTCAAAGTTTCTGTGTCTGCATCTGTCTATGTATGTGCCTCTCTGGAACACAAAGAGTTAATGACCTCTTAGCCTTGTTGGGCAAGCAAGGAGCCCAGGAACCAGAGACAAAATAGCCCTATTAACAGAGAAGTTTATTTTTTTTTCTTAACACTCTGCTGCTACCAGCAGGTGTCAATTTTCAGAAACCAGCAGATTTTAGCCACAGAATAGCTTGAGAGAGATAAGTTGCCAGAGGCTGTCAGCTTCTGGCACCCAGAACAGTAAAAGAATTACAAGACCAGAGTTCATTACAAAAAAAAAAAAAAAAAAAAAAAAAAAAAACAAAGTTCATCAGTCTTTGGCCTTCATAGATATTTTGTCTGACCTCAGTACCTACAATGGCAAGAAGCTCACAAATCTATCCTTATTTTATATTATTACACTAGCTATGACATATTTGGATGATATTCCTGGGAGGCCTGTTCATTTCTGAAAGTAAACAGAAGTGTGGATCTGGAGGATAGTGGAGCTGGAGGGAAATGGCTGGGACGAGAAAAGGTATGGGGAAAGGCAGTCAGGATGTAATATATAAAAAAGAATAAACAAAAATAAAATAACACCTTACTGATGAGTGTGTGCTCAGAATAAAACATAATTAAGAATGGACAAGACCATACTCAATAGGCATACCAAAAAGTCCACATGCCAAGTTACTCTAGAATCAGAATCTGTCAATGTGACAACATTTACCACACTTGCACTCACAAATTACTTTATACAGTATATTATAGAAGATTCAAAGAAAACTATGATAAATAATATTTTTGAACTTTGCTTGAATGTATAAGCAATCCAGCAATTATATTTTTAAAATTTTAATTATGAAATTGGCAAAAAGTCTTTTTTAAACTGTATAAGCTAGGTGTGGCAGTATGTGTCTATAATCTCAGAACTACAAAGGCTAAGGGAATAGCATCACAAATTCAATACTTTTCTATCCTCCATAGTGATACCCTAAGGGCAATTAAATTAAGAAACTAAAAAGCAACATAGTTTCAATTCTGATAAAAATCCTTATTTGATAATATTTAATTATAGGATGTGATTAAATAAATTATTTTGGTACTTTGAATAAAAATAGTCCACATGGGTTTAGGTATTTGAATGTGTGGTACCTACTTGATGAAACTTGTTTGAGAAGATTAGGAGCTGTGGCCTTGTTGAAGGAAGTGCATAATTGAGGAATGAGCTCTAACACCCATGCTAAGCCTAGTCATCCTCTCTTTGCCTCTAATTTATAAATTAGATGTAAACACTTAGATAATGATCCAGAGCCATGCATGCCTTCCTGTCATGTTCTGTGCCTCGAATTTAACACTCTGAAACTGAAATTGAGCCCCAGTAAATTTTCTTCTATAAGTTGTCTTGGTCATGATGTCTTACCACAGGAATAGAAAAGAAACTAAGACAGCATGTTTGGTCATAGCTTCTTTTCTGGAGCCAATATTGAATCAATCGTAATGAAATATAAGAAAAGAATGTTGATATGACCTGCAGCAAGCAAAAAATAACTGGAAAACAACTGCCAATATTCTGATAAATCTTTACCCGACTGTAGAATTAGGCACAGTGAGAGCTTCTGTTTTGACTTGCTACCCCATGTGAATTAGACAAGTTAGGCAGCATAATGGAGACTCACTCTGTAAACCATAATAACACATAGTCCCTGCTCTCATCCCAAACTATGAGAGAAACACAGTTGCTATTGTGTTGTGAACTTTCAAAAATCATGAACAAATTTCTTCTGGTATATAGTTTTTATTATTCTGCAAGGAAGACAATGCTGGATAAGATAACAGGGTTGTGAAATAATTACTTGGATGCCATGTAATTCTACTACAGGGATCATTACCCATGTTCCATTTATTCTATCAAAATTGTACATTCACATAAAAATTCCTAACCATGAATTATTCTGTTTGGTTGTTACTCAATATGACAAAAATCTGTCTTAGATGCATCCCAATAAGAAGGTTGCCAAAAACTAGCTTTGACACCAAAGGGTAAACTGACATAGGCAGCCTATGGGGTCAGTGAGTGAGAGTAGCCTTTGTCAGGCAGCAGTTATAGAAAAGAAGGTGGAGGAGGAATCAAACAGACACACAGCACACAGAATGGTTGATACAAAGAGATGGTCCTTTTACTTATTTCTTCTATTTACCTCATTTAATTCCCCTTGAGCCAAAAGTTCTATTAGGATAAAAATTGCCCCTTAACCAGAAGTTGCATGTTTTCCAATCATAATCACCACAAAAATATATTCTTCAAAAGGAGATTAAAATCATTACACAAAAGAAAATTACAAAAGAATATTGATTACACATTTCTTATATGAAACATATCTAACTAAACAATTCTCATCTATCTTTCTTTTCAAAAAGCTCATTGTGATCTCAAAGCAGTAATTTTTTAAAGCAGTCATTGAGTAAGAAAGTTCTCCCTAGGCTTGGTTAAGAACAACCTATACTTACTAGAGAGCACGTTGTCTTTCTTATGTTTTATCTTTGAAGTTCTGATCAGCTAAGCTGACTTATCTTCTGTTTTCTGCTTTATTCATATAGGCCTGAAACTGCAGTCTCTGGCACTTAGCACCTCAAAGTAAATCAGAGAGTGTGGATTAAGTAAAAGGATTTATCTCTGGTGTTTTTATTCTGGTAGCCAGAAGTCTCTCTGGATAAGCTGGTTAACTCTTTTTGAACAAGAGGGGAAGGAAAGGAAAAGAATTAAAATGCTTTAACAGGCAAATATGCACAGGCACATGCATACGAACATTCATACATCTACACTCTGGCCGAGCCCAACCATCTGATAAAATCAACAACACAATTTTTCATCATGCTTACATATATGCGCATATACCTAAACACAAACATATAGAAAAACAGACATACACATTTGGATGAATGGATGTATAGATGAACAGATGAATGGATAGATCAATGCATGGATGAATGCATGCATGGATGGATGGATGGATGGATGGACGGATGGATGGCCGGACGGACAGACGGACGGACAGACAGACGAATGGACGGATGGACGGACAGACGGACGAACGGACAGATGGATGGATGGATGAACAGGTAAATGGATGGATGAGGCAAATCTCCCCAAGCCAAACCATTCAAGCAACAACTTTATTTCCTTTCTCTGGTCTTTTGTACCTTCTCAGACAAAATGTTCTTCAGAAAATTGTCTTAGACATAAAATATTACACAGAATGGGAGTTGCAAAAGGATGGTGATATTAAGTCCAAAACAGGGTTTCATTATAATATACTCATTATAAATTTAAAGTAACAGGCATTACATGGCCTTGCCTTATAGTGCATACCTGTGGCTTTATCCTTTGATCAATATTTTTATTTGAATCCAAAATTGTCCCAAATTTATTTGTGTGTGTGTGTAAAATTATGAAAGCTCATTGTATTTCCTATTACTTTGCTTACTATTATGAGGAGCAGGCACAATCTATTCTTAAATCTAACTTTATTACATCTTTGTAGCAACTAAGAACATCACTAAAATCTTTGTTCCTAACATTATTTGAATCACATAAGGAATTCTTTAGAATAATTATCTTTTTGTCTATATAGCATCACTACAAGACAGTGCATCTTTGTAGGTCTGTAAATATCTGCTCAAAAGGGTGGATCAATACTTAGTGATTTTTATATATTTAACAGTAACAGGACAAGTATATTAATAGCAGGAATATTTCCTCCACTTTGCCTAGAGAAGCAAATCTCTTACATATTTTAATCTATTGCAGAACCATCAAACAAAGATCACCTGCTAGTTTTTAGCTTCTAGATGGCTCTTGGTATCTCCTCGCATTGATGAAAATAAACAAAGCTTACAAATCTCATTTTGAGCAAACCCTAAGTGTTTTAACATGACTGGAGGGAGAAACAAAAGCAGAACAACTAATCCTATAATAATTTTTAAATTTATAAGAAAATTCAATAATAATTTGTCTTTAACAATATATATGAATTTTAAAAAGTAATGAAGCAATTCTGCTCAAGAACTGTGCAGCGACGAATGACTGATAGCTCTAATCTGGGAATGTAAAATATTTATATCAATAAAAATGTTGTAAGTTGTTCCAGACACCAACCAAGCCAATGTGCTTGTATCTGTTTCCAGAATTTTCCTAACCTGTTGTAGGAGAGAGGTTGACACAAATCCATTTATAATTGTCATGACATGAAGTAGTTAAGTGTGTATTAATTTTATAAACCTGAGTTTCTATGTAAAGTATGTCTTTCTCTAAAACATTAATTCTCTGTGTCAAACTTCCATCAATGCTATCCTGAGAATTCAGTGTTAAAGAAACATTTTGGGATAAGGAACTTTCATAATTAGGGGTGTACATATGATAATTAGAGAGGCATCTGAGGCTGACATAGATTCCATCATCTAATGCAAGTGCAGTAATATGTCTGTATAATGCTGCAAGAGAGCATTGGCAAACCATTAAAATGTTCACATAATAAAACTTTCATACCAATGTTTTAAAAGATCAACAGGAAACAAAATATAAGTAGGCTAACATACAATGAGAAAAATATATTAGGACCCTTGGTGCACTTTATACAGACAAACAGTATTCTTTTTTTTATTTTATTTTTTATATTATATTTACACTTCAGATGCCATCCACTTTCCCCATTTCCCCTCCCTAGAGAAAACCCCTATCCCATGCCCCCTTTTCCTTTTTGCTTTTATACAATTTTTTTTAAATGTTAGTCACAGGTCTTTATAAGTTTGGTAATCCTCAATCAGAAGTGTAACCCAATACTCAACATAGATATATAAACTGTTTTTGACTGGTGGGGAAACATGAACATCTGCCTCCATGCCCCCCCTCTTTCTCTCTCTTTCTCTCTTTCATCACCTTGCTTCTCCTCTCCTTCATCTTCTCCTCTCCTTAATCCATTACTTCCTCTCAGTGATACTTCCCCCTTAGCTCCTCCTACATATCACCCTTCCTGTTAAAATGACACTTTTCTCTCAAAATATAATTAGAGAATAATTATTCCTATTTGTACCAGTGAGGTAGAAGATAATCCTAATACCCAGTCCATCATTTTGTCGACTAACCAGAACCTCTGTCATCTCTCCTAACTAAAACACTTAGTTTTGAACCTGGCTTTTTCTTGGCTTTAGAATGAATGTCAGCTGAAAACCATCCACCCAGATCTTTTTTCTCAAAGTAAATAGCCAGGATTGTCTATGAGACTATAGGTCTTCAACCCCATCAGAAATCTAGAATGACTGAGTTAATTGAAATTATGAGAAGCACAAAGCATAGCTTCTAAAACTTAGCCAATTTATAGAGACCGCTGAACAACTGGACAGCCCCTATACTACAGAATATTGGATCATCAAATCTTCAGCCTTCTGGCCCAGAATCATCTGACAGACCTTAGTGCTGCAGAGTTATTAAGGGCTGATTACTCTGTCTAGGAAGATATAATCAACCGACTATTCTGCAAGTGTGTCCTTTTCTGGACAGTAATTTGTCTGTAGATGGAAAGAGCCAATTCTTACCTTGTGGTTGTCTCTGCACAACTGGAGTAACTTCAAGGATGCTCAATTTCTTCTTAGAATCCAAGACAGGAAGCTGTCAGGAGCAGACAGGTCTCTAATCAAAATGAACATTAATATAGAAATGACAAACAATATTCTTATAGGAAATATACCCATATTTATCAATTGGTATATCTCGTGTATCCCCTGAATATAAAATTAAAAGTCCAATCAGATGGAATCAAGAACCATGTCTTCAGTGTGTTCCTTTAATCTGGTATCTGACATGGACGGAGAGCCTATAGATAGATTTTGATGGTTAAAGTGGGCAAGAAAGTGGCTGGTTTGAAACTCTGTGTCCTGGCACCTATAGAGCCCAGTGGGACCATATAAAGAGAGATTTTCCTGTCTTTTTTTTATTGTCTAATTAGTATGTGTTTTATCTTACTAGAGACTTGGAATAATAGGAAAACAAGTAACCTCAGTCTCCACATCTTTTAAATTATGATGCCAATGTCTTTAATGTCTGATCAGTTAATTCCATAATATGTTGTTCCTATGAACTATAGGGAATGTGAGATATTAAAAATCAAACAGCAAGTTTTAAAAGTTTTTGAAGTATAAACAAAGACATTGCCTGCTTTAAAGCCCTTGAAATTCCCAGAAGTATAAAATAGTAAATCAAATGCTTTATTGCTTCTTTGAAAGCTTTCCAAGGTTAGGTAAAGGTATAAATAGCAATGAGAAGTAAGTGTCCATACATACAAGAATAAAGACTAACTTTCCAAAAGACAAGACATGTGTAACATTTGTCTGCTTTAAATCACAAGGATACAGGCTCATCAGGGGTTAATTCCCAAGCTGACTTTAAAATTCTTTAGGAATGCAGGAGTAGTTTTGATGAGAATAGCAGTGATTTGATGATGTAAGATTTTGCTAAGTTACCTTCATAGAAAACACAATAATTTTTTGTTAAGGAATTAAATTTATTTTTACCTTCATGCATAGAACCAGGAACCATAGAATAAAAATGAATGTGTCCCATAAAGAAAAGATAATTTCCAGATTAAGACAATGACCCGACCCATGGGTCTTGTAATTCGTGGGGGGGCGAGGGAGACCCCAACCTGAAAAAGAAGAATGGGCAAGAGAGGGAAAAAGACTCAAGGAAGCAATTGCTTGTCAAGAGTCATATATTTGGGCGCAAGGTGCCTTTTTATAATATGCTTTACAAGGGGAGGGGGTAAGAGAGGGCAGGTGGTGGGAAAGTATAGTGGAAAAGTATAGTGGAAAAGTACAGAATCTTCTCTGCCTGTTCCCTGAAACAATTGGTGATCTAACTCCTTTTCTCAAAAGACAAGGTACACTGCTTTGAATCTACCTGCAGCTGCCAGGGAGGATCTTATGATTGCCAAGCTGCAGGGGAAGTTGTGCAGGTGGGGAGAGGTTGTAGGTGGGGAGAGATAGAGGGTGAGGGTGAGGGACAAGGGTCCTGGCTTCTGAAATCTCCCCCTTCTCTGTTTAGATGGAGAGGGCACTCTTTGGTCTATTCCGACTGGAAAAACTAGAATTTTTTGTTGAATGATGAAGGGTTCTAAGTAGAGTCGCAACCTCGTGGTGGTGTGGTTGAGCTGCACAAGACAAGCCTTGATCAGGGCTGTTAATAGGAAATACCACAGGAGGCTATTTATTGGTTGGTGGCCCATGGCTATTGGCAGTGATTAACCTCCTCTTGCCCCTGGGGGCTTGAGGTCTCACAGGGGGTCTGAGCCTGGTGGAGGGTGGTGCTTGATCTCTTACCTGTCATTGGGTCAGCCCCCTCATGGTGGGGTTGCCCTGTCTTAGTCGAGCCAAGGCTTATCCAACTCTGCTCTGTCAATGACTTACCAGACCACTCTCTGTGGGGTGACATGTTTTCCAAAAGGAGGCTCCTCCACAATCAAAGACCAAATTAAAGGCAACTGCCTATAAATATTTTTGATAAAGGGCCAAATTTTGTTGGGGACCTTGAGAGGCCAGGCTCCCTAGTGAGAGAAACGAGGGCAGAGCCAGGCATTCCAGGAACCCTTCTTGATGGCGTGGAAGTCTAGGGGTTGGCCATAGGAAGAGGCAGGGGTATTGGCAGCTGCATCAGTCTCTGGCAGGATCACTTCAGGATCTTCTTCAGTCTTCAGTTGAAGGTAGTGAACTCCAACTGGCTTCTTGATGGCAGAATCAACCTGGTTCTTAACAAAACTTGTAAGACGGTTTAAAGCCCAAGGGCCAAACAAGAGAAGCAAAAGAATACCAACAAAGGGTCCTAATAAACTAGGCAACAGGGTGGTAAGCCAAGGAGAGGTAGAGAACTAATTTTGATACCATGACTCTTGTTCTCTGGCTCTTTTCCTTTCCTCTAAACTCTTTTTGACCCTGTCCAGGCTATTTTGAACAATGCCTGTCTTATTGGAGTAAAAGCAACATTCTTCTTTGAGTGCCAGGCAGAGACCACCTTCCTTAAGGAAGACAAGGTCAAGTCCTCTCCTGTTTTGTAACACCACCTCAGAAAGAGAAGCCACAGAGTCCTTGAGGTCTTGTACTCCTTCCCTCAAATTATTTAAATCTTTATCAATGAGGGATTGGAGATGAGCATAGTGATTATTGGAAGTTACCAAGGAAGCTATGCCCGTGCCTGCACCAATGGCACAAATCCCTAATATAACAGACAAGATGAGGGCAGTCAGAGGTTCTCTCTTGGTTCTCAGAGAGGGTCCTTGATCTATAATATTAAGGAAGGACTCTGGATCATGTATTAAAAAATGTGGAAGAATGGTAACAACTACACAATAATCTTTAAAATGTAAAAATCTGGGATTATATATATAAGGAGTCAAACCAGATGCACAGGCAAAATATGTACCATTAGGTGCCAGGGTATATAAAAATACATCACTAAGGATCAATGTCTGGTTGCATACTGGAATCAAATCCTTAGGAGGGAAAAGTTGGTCTGAAACCTAGAAACCTGTCCACTTATATTAAAGGCTGCAACCCCAGAGGAAGATCCATCTGTAAAGACTAGTGGCGTTTGAGGTATGGGGGAGTTTTTAGTCATTTTAGGGAAAACCACTGCCTGATGTTCAAGGAATTGTATGAGTTTGTCAGAGGGATAGTGGTTGTCTATCATTCCCTGAAATGAAATACAATTAATGGCCCATTCATCTGATGTCTGGAGTAGCCATCAGACTTGGGCAGCATCATAGGGAACACTAACAAGATCAGGGTCTTTACCAAAAAGTTTCAGGGAGGATTCTCTTCCCATTTTAATTACTTGTGCCACTAGGGAAGGATAAACAGGTAGTACTTTAGAAGGGGTGGCAGGCAAATGAAGCCAATACAAAGGTTTAGTCTGCCACAACAATCCAGTGTGGGTAAACACGGTGGGAAGAACCAATAACCATAAGGGGGAGGTGGGAGAATAATAAGTAATAGTCTGTTGTTGAATGGCTTTCTCCACAAGCTTAAGGGCAGAGGTGGCCTCAGGGGTTAAAACACAGGGGGGGGGGGAGGAGGGATCAGAGTCTCCTTTAAGAATATCAAATAGAGGCTTAAGCTCTCCAGTTGTTAATTTTAAATAGGGGCATAACCAATTTATATTCCCCAAGAGGCGTTGAAAATCATTAAGTGTTTGTAAGGAATCTTTTCTGAGTTCAATTTTTTGAGAAAGGACCTTAGAGGGGTAAAGTTCAAAACTCAAGAATAAGTATGGGGGCTGTAACTGGACCTTTTCGGGAGCAATTTGCAGCCCAAGGTCTTAGAGGGCAGTTACCAACTCTTGACCAATTCTAAACAGGGTGGTCTCATCAGGACTTGACAAAAGGATGTCATCCATGTAATGGATGATGTACAATTCAGGGTATCTAAGACGAAAGGGATCAATGGCCTGGGCCACAAACTTTTGACAAAGGGTGAGAATATTAGCCATGCCTTGAGGTAGGACCCTCCACTGAAATCGTGGAGATGGCCCAATGCAATTAACAATGGGAAGGCTAAAGGCAAAGCGCTTCCTATCCTCTGGTTGAAGGGGGATACAGAAAAAACAATCTTTCAAACCAATAACCATTTTGTTGTAACCCTTAGGTATTGCCACGGGAGAGGAGAGAACAGGCTGGAGGGCTCCCATTGGGACCATAGTCTTATTAATTTCTCTAAGGTCTTGGAGCAATCTCCATCTGCCTCCTTTTATTTTTTGCATCACAAAAATGGGAGTATTCCAAGGGGAGGTGGAGGGTTCAATCTGGCCAGCATCTAATTGTTCCTGCACTAACTGCATGGCTGCTGAGAGTTTATGTTGGGGGTTGGGACCATTGGTCGATCCAGATAGGGGAATCTGACTTCCAGGTGATTTTATCTGCCTGGTGTGCAGGGGGAACAATGGTCCTTAGGAAAAATTTGAATCATATCCTAATCCTGAGCGTGAGGTCTTTGGTGTAACAGCAATTGGGGTGGGGATCCCTTGGTTGTGTTTGCCCAAGCTTTGTCCAGGGATAAACCCCTGGTCCAGCATCTGGTGGGTGACAGCCGCAGAGGGGCTAAACATAAGGACTCCCATTTGACTCAAAACATCTCAACCCCATAAGTTTATAGGAAGGCCAGGTACAATAAATGGTCTAACATGTCCAATATTACCCTCAGGATCCTCCCAAGTTAATAATTGGGAGCTTTGAAGGGTGTTGGTGGACTGGCCAATGCCTTGAAGGTGGGTTAAAAAAGGCTGACAGGGCCAAGAGGAGGGCCAAGAGGCCTGTGAAATAACTGTAGAATCTGCTCCTGAATCAAGAATGCCCTCAAAAGCTTTGCCATTGAGTTTAAGTTTGAGTTGTGGACGTTCTTGTGAAAGTCTCTGGACCCAATAAACATCTGAGGACCCTGGGGTGGAAGCTCCCCGAGATGGGTTCAAGGAGGGTAGTGAGGTATCTAATGGGAGGGGGAGGGCCTGTGCAAGGCATTGTCCCTGGTGGATGTGGAGAGGCCCTCTGGAGCTAGTGGCCAAAACTTTAATTTCTCCAGAGTAATCATTATCAACAATTGAAGGAAAAATGGTAATGCCTTGAAGCATGGCAGATGCTCTGCCCAAGATAAGATAATAAGTCTGGGATGGAGGGGGCCCAAAAACACCAGTAGGAATTATCTGGACTCCTCCGTCTGCACCTAATATTGTATTGGAGGAAGCACAGAGGTCCAGTCCTGCACTCCCTGGGGTAGCCCTACGGAGGGCTGAGGCTGGTTTGGGAGCTGCTGATGAAGGGTTTGATGTGGCCCTGCCTGGCTGTTCCCCGAGCCTGGCAGGAAGGAGACTGGCTGAGGGGTCTGGGGCTGGCTCCATACCCCATTTCCTGGAAGGGGAGGGAGGGGATTGCCCAGAACATCAGTTTTGGAGCGGCAGGTGTTAGCCCAGTGTCTGCCTCGCTTACAGCGAGGGCAAGGGGTCATTGGAGGTGGACGCTCTCCCCTCAGTTGAGGTGGGGGCAGTGGAAGAACAAAGAACAAGAGACCCTAGAAACTTGTTTTTGGAGACAGAGAATATCTATCAACTCATGAACCTAAGAAGAGAGGCGATTCGCATATCAGAAAGAGGATTAGGCAAGGTAGCAGGGAAATTCAGAAAGGCAAGTGTGGGAGGGGGAGTAGAAGGCACCATAAGAGGAGGCAAGCTAGTGTTACAATATTGGGCAGTTTCATTTTCAAGGCTGGCTTCATTACCAGAATCCAAAGACTCTGGGTCGGGGAAAAGCGGCTGGGGAAGCCAATTGAGAGGGCAGTGGAGTGTGATGCTGAGCAGTAAGGCCAGGGAAGGGGGTGGGGACAGAGGGAAGCAGAGGGCGAGCATGGCTTTTGTAGAACAGGGTTACAAAGATGAATGGAAAAAGGAATCTGTGGATCAGAGCCAGCTGCAGAAACTGGAGCTGTGGCGGTGGCTGAAGAAGCATAAGGAAGAGGCTGAGAATTCAGGGGAGGGGGATCGAGAGAAGGCAAATCTGGATAGAGGCGGGACGAATGAGAAGCAGAGGAGGCCTGATCAGGAAGGATATTTATATAGTAAAGGTTATTATATAGTAGAGGAAACGGAGGCCCGAGAAGGAGGCTGGAAGTGCTGACGAGATGGGCAGGTAGAATTAGACTGAGATTGTGATAAACAATATTCAGCAACAGACAAAAACTGTCGCTTCCCTGAATATCTGCATTTTCAATAATATCTCTAATAATACCCCAAAAAGAAAAAATTGTTGCAATAACAGCATCGTCTTCAGCTTTAATTTTCTCATTTAATTCACGTCCTACTTTCTGCCACTTCTTGGGATGGATGGTAGGACCATCAATCATAAACCAAGGACACTTTTCACCAATAAAGACAAAAAAACTTATGAGATCCTGTTTTTTAACCTGTATTCCTCTCTCTCTGAGTGCATGTTTGAGGTCCATTATGAAGGCAACCTCCTTAGACAAAGAATGGCCCATTCTTATGGGACAGAATGAAAATGAAACTCACCGGAGGACTACAGGTCGCAGGCAACAATCCCTGTCTCACTCAATCTAGATGTCCTGCGCACGCCTCAATGAAGGTCTGTCCGGAGGGAGTCTGTGCCTCGAGCCCCATGATTGGGCGCCACCTGACCCGACCTTGTAATTCGTGGGGGGGGGGTGAGGGAGACCCCAACCTGAAAAAGATAAACGGGCGAGAGAGGGAAAGGACTCAAGGAAGTAATTGCTTGTCAAGAGTCATATATTTGGGCGCAAGGCACCTTTTTATAATATGCTTTACAAGGGGAAGGGGTAAGAGAGGGCAGGTGGTGGGAAAGTATAGTGGGAAAGTACAGAATCTTCTCTGCCTGTGCCCTGAAACAATTGGTGATCTAACTCCTTTTCTCAAAAGACAGGGTACACTGCTTTGAATCTACCTGCAGCTGCCAGGCAGGATCTTATGGTTGCCAAGCTGCAGGGAACGTTGTGCAGGTGGGGAGAGTTTGTAGGTGGGGAGAGATAGGGGGTGAGGGTGAGGGGCGAGGGTCCTGGCTTCTGACAAGACAAGACCTGTAATTCTGAAAGTTAGAATTAGAAACTTGAAACAGCTAGAAAACAGTGAAGTAGTTTTAAAAAGGCACTTGTTCTTAATTTCTTAAAGAAAATAACTATTCTTCTTAGCTCCATTTGTTATGCAAAGGTTTCTTGTGTGAGGAAAATTTGTGATCTTTAATAGTTAAGGTAGCCTGTTCTGAAGAGGTAGTAATAGTCCAATGTAACATTTTAACTTTGACTAGGGATCTTCACTTTTCCAGTCTACTGCAGCATAATTAATGACTAGAGATCTTTACTTTATCAGTCTACTGCTGCATAATAGTGCCATCTGTATTCCTGGAAAACTATGACTATCCAGAGTTTTATCTAGAATTCACTGATAGTAATTGTTGATTTTCAGAAATCATTTCATGACAATTATGTTTTATTTGTATATATTAGTTATAAGCAGTAATTAAGTAAGTTATTTCTGTACATGTTGTCTCACTAATGTAATCTAATCATTATTATAAAACTTGCAAAAGTCTGTTCTCTCACATTTATCATTTGTCACCAGTTACGTTGCTAATGCTGTCACACACTCAAATCCATGTACTAACTTACCAAGATTTATAGAAACATTAAAACCTGTTGTCCAAATTCCCGGACACTCTACTGTATAAATTGTCATAAAAATAAAACCATTTGTAAAATATACATTCAATTAAGCTAAAATAAAATATGTCTTCCCAGAAATGAATATTAATTATTTCTAGTTTTATTGTCTCATAGTAAATTATAATAATAAAACATATGATATATTTATCTGTTTAAAAGTAGATATTTAGAGGTGAGTCTTAATGCTTTATCGTGTTATGCCTCTCTGGATAAGAGGATTTCTCCACTTGCATTTTGTATATTTTTTTCCTTAAAAGAATCTGACTTAGATTCTTAATTTGTTTATGTAAACAATTTTAAATTATTTTAATTTCTGAAATATCAACATAAATATATCTGTATAGTTTGTCTATGAACATAGAATACTGATACAAAGTTTCCTATTTTGTGCAGTAGGCATTATAAATGTCCCATAGTATCTACAAAATTATACACACATGTAATTTTGAAAATAAAATAAGTCATTAAATTAAAATAAAAATACGTATATTTATTGAGATACAGCTGCCAAATCCAGACCATCATATCTTGTTAGTCTTTTAAAGTATCACTTTAAATTTTTACTTGTTTCATTGGAATAAGGTTTGCCTACATATATGAATGTGCATCTCTTCCATGCCTATTTCCTATGGTCACCAAAAGAGGTCATCAGATCCTCTGAACCTGGAGACATAAGTAGTTATGAGCCACAGCTAGAAATGTGTGCTTGGAACACAGCCCTGGTCCTCTTCAACAGAAGGAAGTGTGCTTAACAACTGGCCAATCTCACAATCCCATTAATATTTTAATTAATTAATCATCTGTACAGATGCATACTATCACTGTAGAAAATATCAATACAGTAACTTCTGAATATTTTTTTCCAGAAAAGATTTTCTTTTCTTAAATGAACAGTATGAGTTCTTTAGACAAATCATCATGGTTAGATCTTCCAATTTTTATAGCTTCCACTGAATTACACAAATTAATACTGTGCTGTCCTAGTCGTAACATATTAGTTGTTTTGAGAAAATTTAGAACAGTTTTTATCTTGTTTTAATAAGAGCACTTTCCTTTTTTCTTACATAAATACATACTTATATACCCTAGTCTACTGCATCCATTTTTAAAAACTAGTCTTTCTTATATGAACCATCAAAGTTAAACCTATTACATGAAATAGAAAGTTTTAACAGTTTTACAAATTTTTTCTTGGTCTCTAAAAGAGTTGAAAAGAATTATTGCTGATTTAGGTATATATGGCCAGATAATATTATGACATATTATGTGAAATTATATGTCCATTAGCATTTTACTACAATATCAATTTTTTAAATATTTAACACTTTACTAATGTCTTATCATTAGGGACACAGTGAAAATGAAGGCACATCATACCAAAACTTTCAGGAAACCATGAAAGAAGTGCCAAGAGAAAAACACATAGCTCTAGATGTCTCCAAGAGGAAACTGGAAAGATCACACACTAGCAGCATGACAGCAAACCTGAAAACTCTAGAACAACAACAACAACAATAAAAAAGCTAGTACACCTAAGAGGAATAGACTGCAGGAAATAAACAAAATCAGTGGTGAAATCAACCAAGTAATAACAAAAATAACTATACACAGAATCAACAAAACCAGGAGCTGTTTTTTTGAGAAAATCAACAAACTAGATAAACTCTTAGCCAGACTAATGAGAGGGCACAGCGATGGTATCCAAATTAACACAATCAGAAATGAGAAGGCAGATATCACAACAGAAAACAAGGAAATTAAAGAAATCAACAGACCCTAGTACAAAAGACTTTGCTCAACAAAACTGGAAAATATTGATGAAATGTACAATTTTCTAGAGAGATACCACGTAAAAAAGTAAAATCAGGATCAGATAAACCACCTAAACAGTTCCATAACCACTAAAGAAATAGAAGCAGTCATTAAAAGTCTTCCAACCAAAAAAATCACAGGACCAGATGAGTTTATTGCAGAATTCTATAAGGCCTTCCAAGAAGACCTAATACCAATTCTCTTAAAACTATTCTACAAAATTGAAGCAGAAGGAACAATACAAATTCATTCTATGAAGCCACAATTATGCTTATACCTAAACTATGCAAAGATCCAACAAAGAAAGAGAACTTTAGACCAATTTGCCTTATGAATATCGATGCAAAAATACTCAATAAAATTCTTGCAAACTGAATCCAATAACACATCAAAGCAATCATCCATCATGATTTAGTAGGCTTTATCCCAGGAATGCAGGGATAGTTCAATATATGAAAATCTGTCAATGTAATATAAAGTATAATCAAACTAAGAATAAAACCACAGGATCATCTCATTACATGCTGAAAAACATTTGACAAAATCCAACACCCATTCATGGTAAAAGTCTGGAAAGATCAGGAATGCAAGGTCCATACCTAAACATAGTAAAAGCATTATACAGCAAACTAGTAGCCAACATGAAACTAAATGAAGAAAAACTTGAAGCAATCATAGTAAAATCAGGGACTAGACAAGGCTGTCCACTCTTTCCCTACCTATTCAATATAGTACTTGAAGTCCTAGAAAGAGCAATTAGACAACAATAGGAAGTCAAAGGGAAACAAATTGGAAAGGGAGAAGTAAAAATAACACTAAAAATATTATTATTAATAATAAATAATAGCATATTTAAGTGACCCAAAATAATTATACCAGAGAACTCCTAAACCTGATAAACAACTTCAGCAAAGTGAATGGAATAAAATTAATACAAACAAATGAGTAGCCTTCCTCTACTAAAAGAATAACAGGATGAGAAGGAAATTAGGGGAATGACAACATTCACAATAGTCATGAATAATTTAAAATACCTTGGTGTGAATTTAATCAAGCAAGTGAAAAATCTGTATGACAAGATCTTCAAGACTTTAAAGAAGAAAATTGAAGAAGATATCAAGAGATGGAAAGATCTCCCATGCTCATGGATTGGCTGGATTAATATAGTAAAAATGAAATGGCCATCTTACCAAAAGCAATCTACACATTCCATGCAATCTCCATAAAAACTCCAACTCAATTTTTCATAGCATTAGAAAGAGGAATTTTCAAATTCTTTGGCAATAACAAAAAATCCAGGAGAGTGGAAACTATTCTCAACAATAAAAAAAAAAAATTCTGGGGGAATCACCATCCCTGACCTCAAGCTGCATTACAGAACAAGAGTGATAAAATCTGCATGGTTTTGGTACAGAGACAGGCAAGATCAATGGAATATAACTGAATACCTAGAAATTAACCCACACAACTGTGGTCACTTGATCTTTGGCAAAGGAGCTAAAACCATCAAGTGAGATAAAGACAGCATTATCAAAAATTGGTACTGGTTCAATTGGTGGCCAGCATGTAGAAGAATGCAAATTGATCCATTCTTATCTCCTTATACAAAGCTCAAGTCCAAGTGGATGAAGAACCTCCACTTAAAACCATAAACACTGAAACTAATAGCAGAGAAAGTATGAAGAACCTCGAATATATGAGTACAGGGGAAATGTTCCTGAACAGAACACCAATGGCTTATGTTTCAAGATCAAGAATTGACAAATGTGACCAAATAAAATGGCAAAGCATCTGTAAGGCAAAGGAAACTGTCAATGGGACAAAATGATAAACAACAGGTTGGGAAAAGATCTTTACCAATCCTACAACTGATAGAGGAAAAATGTCCAATATATACAAAGAACTCAAGAAATTAGACTCCAGACAACCAAATAACTTTATTAAAAATGAAGTACAGAGCTCAACAAAGAATTTTCAACTAAGTAATATCAAATGGCTGAGAAGCACCTAAAAAATGGTCAACATCCTTAATCATCTGGGAAATGAAAATCAGAACAACCCTGAGATTCCCCCTCAGTGGAATCAGCAGTCAGAATGGCTAAGATAAAAAACTCAGGTAACAGCAGATGCTGCTGGCAAAGCTGTGGCGAAAGTGGAACAAACAGTCCTCCATTGTGGGTGGGATTGTAAACTGGTACAACCACTTTGGAATTCAATCTGGCAGTTCCTCAGAAAACTGGACATAATACTACCTGACAATCCAGCTATACTACTCCTGGGTATATACCCAAAAGATGCTCCAACACATAAAAAAACAGTTGTTCCACTATGTTCATAGCTGCCTTATTTATAATAGCAGAAGCAGGGAAGAACCCAGATGTCCTTCAACAGGGCAATGGATAAAGAATATATGGTACATTTACACAATTTAGTACTACTCAGCTATTAAAAAAATGAATTCATGAAATTCTTAGACAAATGAATAGAACTAGAAAATATCATCCCAATCACAAAAGAACAGACATGATATACACTCACTGATAACTGGATATTAATCCAAAAGCTTGCAATACCCAAGATACAACTCACAGGCCACATGAAGCTTATGAAGAAGAAAGACCAAAGTGTGGGTGCTTCGGTCCTTCTTAGAAGGAGTAGCAAAATACTCACAGAAGCAAATATGGAGTCAAAGTGTGTAGCAGAGAGTGGAGGAGAGACTGTCTGGAGACTTCCCAACCTGGAGATTCATTCTATTTGCAATTACTAAATGTAAAAATTGTTCTGGATGCCAGGAAGTGTATGTTGACAGGAGCCTGATATACCTGTCTCCTGATAGGCTCTGTCAGAGCCTGACATATACAGAGGTGGATGCTCTCAGCTAAATATTGAACTGATCAGAGGGTCCTCAATGGACAAGTTAGAGAGAAGGTTGAAGGAGTTGAAGTGACTTGAAGCCCCATGAGGAAAGCGATAATACCAACCAACCAGAGCTCCCTGGGTCTAAACTGCCTTCCTGGGAACATACTTGGAGGGACCCATGACTCCAGCTGTATATATAGTGAAGGACGGCCTTGTTGGGCATCAGTACAAGAGGAGGGTCTAGGTTCCAGGAATGCTGGATGCCCCAGTGTGGGGCAATTCGAGGGCGGGGAGGCGAGAGTGGGCAGAAGGGTTGGGATACACCCACATAAAAATAGGAGGAGGGAGTTAGTATAAGATTTTTATTAGTTATTGCGAAGTAATATAACACCAGTATTTCTAATAAATATATAAAAATTTTCAGGAAAGTGCTATAAATTGGGTCCAAAGTCATACACACACACACACACACACAAAACAAAAAACAAACATACATAAGATAAAACTTAAAATCATGAAGAAGGAAATATAACTTAGTTGAAGTATGAAAATTATATGAAAAAATTAAGTAAGCTCAATGCACCAAAACTGTATCATTTGATTCTCAGTGCTAATGTACATATTAAAATTTATGAGTATAGAAATATAGTAGTGGTTTTCAGTGGCATTATGGAAGAGAAAAGGTGATGGCATGTTCATAGACAGGGTTTCAGTTCTGGAGATAGTGATAGATATACTGCAAATATGAATTAAATGAATTCCAGTGAGCTGTGAAAATAAAAATGATGAAATGGTGAAATGCATAGTAGTGCTAAGAAGATAAAAATGTCAAAGCATATAATGAATTAATAATTAATACATGTTTTATTATCAAGCTTAAAGACACTTAGCTCCTTGATTTAAGGAGTATTTGTAGTTCTTAGCATTACTGGAAAAAAATAAGATAGGTTAATAAAGAAATTCATTGCATAAAATATTTATTAACAGCATAAGTATATTATAAAGGTACTCTGATAGCTTCATTCCATATGTATTTAAAGTGTTCCTGAAATAAAATTTTAGCTTAGTTCATTATTGTATTAAAAGATAAAGACATACTATAAACTTTATTCAAATAAAATTTGGACTTAACTCACAGTAACTTGTGCAAATGAAGGTTTATTGGAGAAAACAAACATTCATTTCCCAGAAAGAAAAAAAAATATTTATTATAAGAAATTGAGGGTCTACAGAGATGACAGTTTTTGTGAGCCCTGAATTTGCTGCTTTTCCAGAGGACCTTTGTTTAGTTCCCACCCCTCACATGGAAGATCTCAACCAATGTTTATCTTCAGTAAAAGTAGACCCTGTGTTCTCTTTTGTTTTCCACAAGGATATGCACATGTTCCACAGACATACATGCCATATGCACACATATGCATATAAAACAGTAAAACTGTGTTGATATTAGTTCATGTGATAATGGAGACAGGGAGGGCCCAAAGATTTGTGTTGAGGAAACTCAAGATCAGAAGAACTAAAGACATAGTTCTATGAACACAAAGGCTTATGAACAAGAGTCAGTGTCAAAAGATCCCACGTGTTTGAAGCACTGAAAACCTTAATAACTGGGAGTATGAGTTACATTTTACAACATAGAGCCTCAAGATTCAAGAACATTTTTTTTTCTAATCAAAATGAAATAAAGGCTATTTTATGACATAAGACAGGCAAAAAGTTTATTTTGTAGTAAAGTTTTGTATCTAGGCAAGTCTACAATCAACTGAATGAGATACACTCATACTATATAAGAGAATCTGAATTATTATATTTACTTATTAAAATGTTAATCATGTTCAAAATACTCTGACAAACATATCTAGAACAAAGTTTTATCAAGTATCTATGCACATTATGACTCAAATTGGCAAATAAAACTAATTAAAATGTGTGCTTTGTCTGTAACATTCATATGTTAATCCCACTGTAGTTAATTTAACATAGTCAAGCAATAAATAATATATAGTATAGTAGCTGCAACTGATACTGATATTGGATTTACCTACAATAACCTATTCTTATTACTTGATGCTTCTATCTTCTTCACAGGCCCAATAGGGACAATAAAGGGGAAATGTTATGAAATTGTAACAGGTATATCATTCAAGACCTCTGTGACATATTCTTCAAAATCTTTATAGTAATGTGGGTTTCTTTTTTGTTACTATTTGGATAATAAGATAAATGATATTAACTATCTTTGGTTCTTCTATAACAACTCAGAAAAACATAAAACTAAGCATTTACATATGCTTATCCACATCTTGATTTTAGGAAGGAAATTATTGAGTTATGCTGGGGTACACTTACATTCTGTCTTTATCCAATGGAAATGTGTTTTAAGAAAATAAGCAGAGCAAGAATTGTATTATTTGTTTTAATTGATCTATCAGCATGTGATTCTCAATGAGTGACTGATGAAAATGCTTCTCAAAAATTGATTTTAGGGGATGATAAAATCTACCTCCACTGTTTCTTGAGTAAGATGATTGTCATGCACTCATGAAAACCCAAGTCCCAATTCCCAAAATTCAAGTAAAACCACAACAACTTTCTGGAATCTCATGCTCCAATAGCATGATGAGAAACAGTGACATTACTATGCCTGAAAGCTCTTGGCTGACACATGCAGTATTGAACAAAAGAACCTGCCTCAATAAAGTGGAGGAAGAGAACTAAAATATCACATTGTCCACTGACTTCTCTACACAATCCATGGAGTGTTAGTAACCTTACTAATACTTATAAATATTCACACACAAAAACTAGAAGAAATAAGTTTGGATTAGAGTTTCAATGGCTGCTCTTAGATTAATTCTCAGACTTTAATGCTAGTTCCAACAATATGTATTAGATTATTGCATATGAATGTATAATGACATGTGCATTGAAAACAAATAATATGTTAATAAATATTGTATGAGCTCATTTTGATGGTTTCTATTATTAGTTGGCAATATTGTATATCCATTACTAATATGCTCTCCATCATATAAGTAAATTATTTTTTATATTGTTATTTATATATTTTATGCATATGAGTACACCACCATTGCTCTCTTTAGATACACCAGAAGAGGATACCAGACCCCATTACAGATGGTTGTGAGCCACCATGTGGTTGCTGGGAATTGAACTCCAGACCTCTGGAAGAGTAGTCAGTGCTCTTAACCAGTGAGCCATCTCTCCAGCCCAAGTAAATGATTTTTAATAATTTTTTTCATATTGTTTAGTTTTAAAGCTCAAGCAGTAAACTTCCCAGAAGGCTGAAGCACAAAGATTCTTAAGCCCAAGAGGTTAAGAGTAATTCTAACAACATAAAAAAACCTACAGTAGAAAAAGAAGAAGAAAAAGCTGTAAAATTTAAGACTAAGAAACTTTAAAAATTTTAGAATCCAAACAATTCATAAAATAAAATATATAAGAATATATTTCAAAAATCTTGGATTCTATAAAGTGTTCTGTTTATGGGTTCACAATGGAATTAAAAAATTAGGTAATTATAACAATGAACCTGAGTTATTTTTTGAGATTAGTTTTCCCATCTTTATTTCCTTTCATATTCTTTGCACCTCCCCTCCCTTCCAATTCTATGCCTTCTTTCTATCTTTTTGAAAACAAACAAGCAAGCAAAGAAGGAAACAAACCATCGAATTTATTTTGTGTTAGCTATGTAGTGCTGTGCATCGAGCCTACACTTAATAACTGAGATGCTCTTTTTGAAATCTATTAATCTAAGAGCAGCCATTGAAACTCTAATCCAAACTTATTTTTCATAGAATTTCTAATCCATATTAATCATGATTGAATGCAATAGGTGGTCTTTATTTCTCCTAGATAAACCTCATGGTAAATCCATTATTCTTTGTATGTAATGTCTCTGTTTTTATTTCCTTTATTAAATGTTAATCTCATAAATTATTTCTGAAATCGGTCCATCTTTATTTTCTATTTTAAAGCCCAACATGAATACAAATGCACATTTTAAATTTCTAGCTCTTACAATACTTTAATATAAGATATTTCTTCCCCTCTCATATTCTCACTCTCTCCCTCTTCTTCTCCCTCTTTCTCTCTCTCTTACACACACACACACACACACACACACAAACACTGAGAAAAAAAAGAGAGAGATTCATATTTACTCTTTACATATTTGGGGAGAAAATAAATGAACTAGAATATAATATACATATACAACAAAGCTCCAGGCAATAATACTTCGCCCAGTATTCCCAGTTCTCAGTTTGTATAGTGTATGTCTCTGAGTTATGTTAAGTAACATAACAATACAGTCATTTGAAAACACCATTAATATCCTTGGTGCAGGAGTATTACTTATTTGTAGAAAAATGACTGAACTTAACTGTTACTTCTTTAAAAAAAAGGCATCTTATAAAATATCTTTAATATTTCAAACAAATAAAGGAACTAAAATGGTTTGGAAAAAAATCACTTTCTCAAGAAATTTTATTTTTCAGAGCTTAACAATCTGATCGATTTGTCATGCAAGGACACCACTGATGAATGTCAAGTGATTATGAACTCTGGGTAGAGCTGTAGAATATCTAGTTTTTGATGCCCATAAATTGGAAAAAGTTTAAAATTTGAATTCTTGTAGCTAATTTGATGTTAGATGTCAAAATAATTACTTCCATTTAAAGTTTTAAAAACTATAAATTTCTAATAGTTTATTAAATGATTCATAATTTTATACCAATATATTGCAAAATAAATTTAATAATGTAACATTACCATACATTTCTATTAAAATGTGAAAGCTTATACTCATTTAGTAAATTTTTTATATGAGCCAAGTACTCTAATTGCATGTGGAGATGTATTTTAGGTATTTGTTCAGAAACAAATCATATAAAATTTCTATTTTAGCCTATAGCTTTATATGAATCAATGTGGCATTTTTATTGTTATATACAATTTTAGTTTTTAAACATTTTCAGAAGCCATATTGGTCACAGGAGTTTAACATAAGAAAGGAACATGTGAAGAAAAAAACATATTTGAGCATATGTGTCCCCATATGCTCAAAAATAAATATTTTCAAACAAATAGATAATCAAACCCTTATATAAAGGAGATGTAGGTATAACTAAGGACTCATGTATTTGCTTAATATATACAAGATTATATGCTTAATGCCTTTCACAGAAGAACAGAATATTACTCAACAGTTTTGACTTAGACTTTTGCTATAAGCAATGTAAACTTTATTCAGTTATTCATTTAATGGATAACAACAGGATACATTTAGTTTTCATGCTATTGATGAAATTTTAGGGTTTTATTTTCAAAGTTTGTTGTGTATAGAAGCAATGCTAATTCATATCAGTTTCTTTTGTGTCCTGATTTTTTATTTATTTTCATGATTCACAGTAGAAGGCTGTATAGACAAAACATTATGTAGTCTTCAAAAATAGTAGGACTTCCTTTTCCAAGTTCTGTTTCTTTAAATTTCTGTCATGTGTAACTATCTTTACCAAATCTTAGGTAATAAGAATCACTTTTACCTTTTAGAACTCTTTTGAAATTTTACTTGTAAGTATAAACTTAGCTAACATTATTATGTAAAAGTACATTTTTCTATATACAGTTTATCACTGTACACTTTTTAACAGTTGATTTATTGGATTTATGGTAAGGGGAAATATTTAGGTCTTTAATTTGTCATGATCAGTGATGTTATACCCTACAGTTATGTTATTATCCTGGATAAAAATGTCCATACCTTTTGAATCCAGGGACCATAATATTATTTTAATAAATTATTTACAATTTGAGATTCTCCTTATTAATAAATATTATATCACTTACAATAGATTAAATTGTCTATTATATTGTTTTGTACCTATTTTATAGCAGTAAACACAATTTTTCTCTTCTTTCTATACTATAAGACGTACAATAGCATATCTCTTTTGTCATATTTTATTGTCTCCATTTTGAGATGTTCAATATATCATGAATGAATGATGGAATGAAATATATGTTATTTGTAGAAAGAAAAAATCTAAGCCAAAACTGTTTAGCTTTTTACTCTGAAGTAAAAAGTATCAAGCATATGACATTGCACATATTAAGCAAATGTATAAGCTCTCATATACACTTGCATACCATTTTATGTGAGTTTAATTATTTATTTGCATGGAAATATTAGTTATTGGATATATATGAACCTATATCTGTTTCTCTCCTGTGTTACTTTTTTTGATGACATCTCATATTGATGTACAGAGGTATGAAAATCTTAAACCTACTTTTCATAGTAAGAACAACTCTAAAATTAATAAACCCAAAAGAGACAAAAGTTTGGCAAAATGTACCAATTTGGGGTTTTTTATTATATTAATACCTCATTTGAAAATAAATTAGAAAATTAACATGTTTTTTAATGAAAGGGTTCTAGAAAAAAGAGGCATAATTAAAAAAATCTAGAAATAAGTTTATACCTTTTGAATTAATTTTTCACAAAAATGAGAAGAAAACATGATATGAAAGGTTAGCTTTTTAAATAATTGCTACTTTGATAACTATGTATCCATATGCTGAAGGTTCAAATTGCTTGTCATTTACAAAAGTCAGTTCAAAATAAATTGAACACCTAAACACAGCACCAGAAAATATAAAACTAATAAACAGAAACCAGAAAACTCTTCTTCAGTAATCTGCATAAGAATTTATTTATTTAAAAATTTACATGACCTCAAATTAAGAGGCAATCAGGAGTAAACAAGGTGAGGTTGCACTAAATTGAAATGCTTTGGTACAGCAAATCAATCACTACAGAATGAAGAGGCAATTTACAAGGTGGAAGAAAGTATTTACAGTTAATAAATTTGATATAGCATTACTAAGAATTCATAATTAATTCAAATTCAAGAGCAGAAAAGAAAATATCTATTTTTTTATTTAAAATTAAAATCTGTATTTTTTCCAGTTTTTGATTTTGTAAAAGATTTCATAGTTATAAATACTTAAACATAGGTGAGATTGACACCTGATCTCCTCCAGGGTCACTGCAAATCCACCTGTTCAGACTATAGTTTGAACACTATGTTCTTATTAATATATCACCACAGCTTGATATAAATATAGATATGCTATATAATATTGATCTCTGGGAATATTAAATTTTAATATGCAAAATTCTATATACTACAGCAATGGAAAAGTTACCATAGGCACACAAACTATAGCTCAGAGGTGATGAGTTCTAATTTAAAAATGCAGATCAGGCTTATACGAATACTTTTTCAGATAAGACAAGTAAATGTCCAAAATTATATGAAAACAAAATCTTTGATATGATTTGTCAATTATATATGAATCAAATACTGTTATAAATCACTTCAAATTCATTGAAACAGCAGCCATCAAAGGAACAAGGGAAAATCCTATTGAAGAAATGGAGAAAAGAAATATTTTTAGTTTGTTAGTGGAAATGTGGTCAACTAAATGTTTTGTACAAAATGTAGTTAATCATCAAAAATACATAAATACTATATATATGCATACATATATTTGTCAAAAATACATCTACACCGCCATTCATATTGCAACACTGTTCACAACAGTTAAATTATATAATTAAGCAAAATGTCCATCAATACTGAAGAAGCAAAGCCAGTTTTTGGTACCTTAGCAGGTTAACAAGAAATATATTTCAATAGATCAATGGTTTATAAAAAATATTATTTTCACAGACATAAAGAAATGTATATTTATGTTTTTATCAATATAAAGTGAATTCCTATGCCATTTCAAAATCTGGGTATATAAACTTACCATATCTCACTCACCTTCAGTAAAGGCATATAACTCCTTCTCTGTGTTGATCGATGTTAGTCTCACATGTTTCTCTTTCTCATTCTACAGCAAATACTATTTTTATGTAGATAAAGCATTATTGTTTTATTCATAATATCTCAAAATGATAAAATTCACTTTCTAAATTCCAATTCATATAGATTTTCTGTGGTATATGTAAATATATACCTATATATAGAACCTACTTGTTGGTATCTATTACACGATAATTTAGATATTGTCGTGATGGTATTCTGTGATAAATGAATGAAATACAATTTAAATTCTGAAGTTTATTCTGAATAATCTCTGTGGGCCTGATAATTCATTCTTGCCCTTCTGAGAAATTGTTGTACATATTTAGATATTTAAATCAACTCCCAAATCAGATTATCAAACTATTAACAAAATAAATTCTCTTAATTTAAGCAGGGGCTCCTGAAGCTCCATCCGTAACAAATATCGGAGCTACATCATGCTCATAATTGTTGAGAGACTGAGAATTGCTCTCCTTTGGAGACATGGCAACTGATAGGTTGTTCATGTCCTAGTGGCTGTTCATAAATCCCATGTGTATATAGCCAGTAGTAATTGAACTAAGATTATTAATAACAATAAAAAGAGAGCATCAATTGGGGAGTTGCTGTGTTAAGAGGCATTAGAACAATTGTTCTGTAATAAATTATATAAAGCTTTAATAGAAAGTAAGCTGTTATTTTTGAACACCATTTAATGCATTCCATTTTTATTTGTGTCTCTTACTTGAATTCTGAGTGATATAATAAAGATATGAAAAATTAATTTCAAGATCATATGTCTGGTATAATTCTGATAGGTCTGCCTTTGTAACTATATGAATTATACCAGACATATGACCTTAATACTTGCATGTAATTAAAATGGTATAAAAGCACCAAGAAGAAGGTGAGATGGAATGCGGGGTTCTTGGGAGGGGGAATAGAAAAAGAGGTTGACATCTGAAATATAAATAAATAAAATATCCAATAAAATGCTACATGATAAATAGATTATATGTGAAAAGTATATTATTTCCTATATGGAGTTTTTAGTAATGGTTCAATTTGCACTAATTGCACTTTTCATCATCTTAAATACTCAAGTTATGCTACTGTATTTCTTTAGTAAAGCTTAAGAGGTTTTAAGAGTAAATCCCAGATAGCAATATAAGTACTGATGGTTATTATAAAAGATAAATGTTTTTATAAGAACAAATTAATTAAGCTTGTTTTTTGCTGAATATTTGGCTATATTGAACAAACCTGAACTGTTAAGATATATTGATATGACTGATATTCATAACATTCTCTCTTCTGGAATGATGCAATTATCAGGATTTCAACTCTTGAACTTGCTAGGAATCATAGAAATCTGAATATTCCCTGACTTACAGTGATTAAAACCTTGAATTGTTGAATTAATGATGGTGTGAAGTAATGCAAAATCAGCGGAAACCGTATTTCAAGTTTTCAACTTTGAACATCTATCAAACTAACTTTGCCAAGTGTTATAATTCAGAAATTTTGAAAACAAATCCATTCAATAATATACTCATAGTTGCACAAATATAAAAGAATGGAACCTGGCTTCTCATTATCCATGCCTGTAATTATTATTTCACCATTTAAATAGTTGTCCAGTTATTTTCCTTTTTAGGAGAGATAGATGAAAATTCCATTACAAGTATGCACCTAATTTACAATTTTCACTGGAAGGTCAAGTTATACTAATTTTGTGATTATCTACTTGATGGAAACCTGTCCTTTTCTTCTAGTCATCTCATTATGTCATTAGAGAATACCCTATCCAGTCCTTCGCAGTCCCCACCAAGCCAGTCTCAGAAGGCTATTTCAAACATCTCAGAGAATAAAAGCAATAGTTGTAAATGGTAATAGTTATTGCAAGTGCTAGTGCAGTGACTAGCTGTATTGAGTTGGTGTCACTTCCTTAAAATATCTCTATATAAAGGGCTCTCCTAAATGTAATGGGCAGCCTGTTTCAAAAATAACAAAAGGAATAACATAAGATGGAGTTTTAATATATTCAAATATGAAGACTAAATTTAAAAATTGTTCAAATAAATTTGTAAATGCAGGGGATATCCCATTTTTAAACATTACTAATGTATGCATAGAATGTATCTGTAATCTTTACCAATAGAATAAGTTGATAGTCTTTATAGCTTAAAAAAGGTGAAGCTTACTCATTAGCTTGCTGCTATTGTGTTAGCCAGAAAATTTATTGTCAAACATTTGTCAGTAAGAAAAAAAATCCTTTTCCTAGGCATTCTCAGTGGCATTGACATTTACTCAGAGCAAATATAGCAAGGATTAGCTCAATGCAGCTGAGCCTGACAGACATGACATTTACTATTGGCATGCTTTAACCAGTACTGTGATGATAAGGTCTTATATGTTCCAAGGAACTAGTGGAATGTATTATGAAACCTAATAGATAGTCTGTTTACCTCTTTGCTAATTTCTATGAAGAAATTAAATAGTCCTCTGCTGCTGTTAACTTGGAGAAAAATCCAATGAAGTAAAATATATGTTCTTAAAATTTCTTTAGATATTCTAGTCTTGGTGGTTTTATATGTCTGATCATGTTTAGGAATTTGTAAGGCTCAAACAAGCTATTTAAGAAATAGCTATTTAATAAATAGCTATTTAAGAAATGGTAATTTAAGAAATGGTTCTTGCTGCAAGTGAATTCAATGACCAAATCAGTAATCTCAATGACGGTCAAATTTACTCACAGTAGCTGAGTATTCTGTCTCATCTACCCCATCTGCAAACATACATTTTCATCATTTGGTTAATATTCAAAGAAATATGCTTTAAAATTAATCTTTTCTCCACAGTATTTCCTTTGTAGATATTGCATCTAATTTCACTTACCATCACACTTACTTTGCTTCATCAGCACACATGAAAGAGTATTTAATAATTAACCTATATTTTCTAGTATCTCATGCTTAGGAATGAATTGGGTAAGTAAATGTTGATCAAAACTTATAAACTTTCACTTACACTGGATAAATATTATTTATTCTTTTATTTTAATGGAATCACATAAAATTTGGTGTTTGATATGTAAAAATATCTGGAAAAATTATCCTCTGTGATAAGAATATTAAAATAAAATTGATAGGGTTTCTTTTATTATTACTTCCAAATATGATGGTTTTAGTATATATTCCTAAATACAAATATTCCATTGCAATATTTACATATACACAATTATTTTGACTTAACAATGAAAACCTCTACTTTTATATAAGATAAAATCAAATATTCTGTGTTACAAATTAAGAGGGGAGTACAGAAAGATACAGAAGGTTATAAAGAGAGAAGAAACAAGAAAACAAATAAGTGTATGAAATAACTTTTATTATATGGCTTTAATTGTTTTGTATTGTTTTTGTTGTTGTTGCTGCTGCTGCTTATACATTACCTTTCTTAGTTTACAAATTAAGCTATAGCGTATGTACATGTTCAAAACTAGTAGTATAGCATATTTAAGCTTTTGTTTATAGACTTTGCTGAAACAAATGCATGTCAGCAAAAGTATAACTATATTTTCTGATTTGCCAGGTAGGCTGTTTGTGGAAGTTTCAATGGGTGAGAATATTTGTAGCAATGTAATATTCTAAAATTATCTCCTACATTTTTTTTTTTTGATATTTTATCTATTTACATTTTAGATGTTATCTTTCTCCCCTATCCCCCACCCTCATTAACCACCTATCCCGTTCCTTCTCTTCCTTTTTTGCTTTTATACTATTTCAATTACATGCAAGTATTCAGAGCAGTTCTAGGTTGAGGAACTAGCAATTCAATAGATGCAAATAGTCAATGAACAAGTAAGACAATAA
Organism: Rhabdomys pumilio; assembly: GCA_030674055.1. Lineage (NCBI taxonomy): Eukaryota > Metazoa > Chordata > Mammalia > Rodentia > Muridae > Rhabdomys > Rhabdomys pumilio. Next base: position 51,031,661 of record JANHMN010000005.1, read on the forward strand.
ACCCAGATAATCAAAAAACAAGCAGGACAATAAACAGAGTCCAGTGATCACTCCTGTGATCACTGTTTATAAGAGCTTATCAAGATGAACAAAATATCTGAGGCTACTTCCCTGTCTTAGCCCAAAGTCATTTTAATGCCTACTTTTTTGATCTAGCTTAAGATTTAGATTCCTGCCTGAAATTACTTCTTTGTTCTACCCTAATGTCAAATTCCTGCCTGTTTTCACCCTATTTATTTATTTTATTTCTTTCTTAAGAGTTTTGAAGTTCTTGTCATACAGACCTTTCATTTGCTTGGTTAGATTCACACCGAGGTATTTTATATTATCTGTGACTATTGCGAAGGTTGTGGTTTCCCCAATTTCTTTCTCAGCCTGTTTATCCTTCGAGTAGAGGAAGGCTACTGATTTGTTTGAGTTTATTTTATATCCAGATACTTTGCTGAAGTTGTTTTTTTTTTTTTTTTTTTTTTTTTTTTTTTTTTTTTTTTTTTTTTTTGTTTTTTTTTTTTTTTTTTTTTTTTTTTTTTTTTTTTTTTTTTTTTTTTAATCAGGTGTAGGAGTTCTCTGGTGGAAGGTTTGGGAACACTTAAGTATATTGTCATATCATCTGCAAACAATGGAATTTTGACTTCTTCCTTTCCAAGTTGTATCCCTTTGACCTCCTTTTGTTGCCTAATTTCTCTGGCTAGGACTTTGAATACAATATTGAATACGTAGGGTGAGAGTGGGCAGCCTTGTTTAGTCACTGATTTTAGAGGAATTGCTTGAAGTTTCTCTCCATTTAGTTTGATGTTGTCTACTTGTTTGCTGTATCTTTATTATGGTTAGATATGGGCCTTGGATTCCACATATTTCCAAGACTTTTACCATGAAAGGGTATTGAATTTTGTCAAATGCTCTCTCAGCATCTAGCAATATAATCATGTGGTTTTTGTCTTTGAGTTTGTTTATATAGTGGATTACATTGATGGACTTCCATATATTCCTGGGATAAAGCCTACTGGATCATGATGAATAATTTTTTTGGTGTGTTCTTGGATTAGTTTTGTGAGAATTTTATTGATTATTTTTCAGCAATATTCATAAGGGAGACTGGTCTGAGGTTCTCTTTTATTGTTGGGCCTTTGGTTTAGGTAACAGCATAATTGTGGCTTCATAGAATGAATTGGGTAATGTTTTTTCTGTTTCTATTTTGTGGAATAACTTAAAGAGAACTGTTATTAGGTCTGCTTTGAAGGTCTGATACTGATAGAACTTTGCACTAAAACTATCTGCTCTTGGGCTTTTTTGGTGGGGAGACTTTTTATAATTGCTTCTATTTCTTTTGGGGTTATGGGACTGTTTAGATGGTTTATCTTGTCCTAATTTAACTTTGATAACTGGCATCTGTCTAGAAAATTGTCCATTTCATCCATATTTTCCAATTGTGTTGAATATTGACTTTTGTAGTAGGATTTGATGATTTTTTGAATTTCCTCAATTCCTGTTGTTATGTCTCCATTTTCAGTTCTGGTTTTATTAATTTGGATATTGTCTCTCTGCTCTCTGATTAATCTGGCTAAGAGTTTATCTATCTTGTTGATTTTTCAAAGAACCAGCTCCTGGATTTATTGATTCTTTGTATAGTTCTTTTTGTTTCTGCTTGGTTGATTTCAGCCATGAGCTTGATTATTTCCTGCCATCTACTCTTCTTCAGTGTGTTTGCTTCTTTTTGTTCTAGATCTTTCAGGTGTGTTGTCAAGTATATGCTCTCTCCAGCTTCTTTTTGTAGGCTCTTAGAGCTGTGAGTTTTCCTGTTTGCTTGTCTTAATAGACAAAGTTAATATTATACTTTAAGGTCTCTTAGGATTAAAGCTGCTAACCTTCTGTGTACTATTTAATTTGTCTTTAAATGAGCAATGTGAAACTTAACCTTAATTCCCTTGAATTTATTATGTAATCATCTTTAGAGACTAAGCTATTGCATAGCTGAAATCTTAAGTTATGTATTGCTTTGACACTACTGACACAGAGTGATATATGTGCATCATTTGCTGAAAGCAGAAAATATAGAAGTTGTTAGTAACTTCCTAAAATCTACTATAAATGTTTAAAGCAACAATTTATGAATATTGGTTGCAAAAGCATGATTTTTGTTATCTAGTTCAGTTGAAATCAGTTGACTTAATACCTAATAAAACTCTATTACAGTTTTCAGTAATATACCCTATCCTATTTCTAGCTGATTCTTAGGATGGTATACAATAAATACAGAGCAAATGCCTTTGTTTGAGAAAGAAGTTCAACACTACTCACAGAAACAGACACTACAGCATGTACAGACACCAGTTATAACAGCTCATACAACAGACAGACACACATAGAGATAGGATTACACAGAATCAAAGGTAAGCAGATTCACAAAATAGTCTCAGATTCTGACACATACATGAGATAGAGGATGGAAGAAACAAAACATAAACTTGAAAATTCACCTTTGGACTCATTATTGGTTAAATGACTCCAAAGGGAAGAACTCTTACTTAATTCCTTAATGCTCAATACTCAGACTTAATCAAAATATGTTATAATCCACACATCTGTTTAATGAATCTTCTGTTCATAGATACATTTCTATACCCCTTTAACTGTACAGTATATGTATAATATATGTCTTTTTACTATTTTTCACTCATCTCTTCCAGGATAGACGATTAATACAGTTAACTTGTGACCAAATTGCTGTTCCTTTTTTTAAAAAGTAATGATAAATGGGAAATTTATATTTGTTCTTTATTGGTAGTAGGTGGTGCATGGATAAACAAAAGTAGCTTAAATTGCCTCTGAAATTGAAAGTAGATGTTTCTGGATGTATTCAACCTGCTATCATTGCCTCCATGATTACTCTTCATATTCTAATTTTCTTTGCTATAGGGAAATCAAACACAGAAGACAATGAATAGCAATTTGTCAATAATTTTAATTTTAGTACCTAGACCATGTTAGGTATACATATGCTATTTCTTCACACTTTTTGCCTATCTGTGTAAGTCCATAAACTATCAACTACTTCACAGCCCCTTCTTTAATTTTCCAGTTTTTTTCATTTTTAATGTTGTAGATACCCAGTTGCCAGTTTTAATGTCAATTATATTTAATGCTAATCAAGATGAGTGAAATATTTCTTTCTAAAACTTTTCTAGTAGAAAAGACCTACAGTGAGTATTTCTATAAACATTAGTTTGCTTTGAATATTATTTCATGGATACAAAAGAAAGTAATTTTATACAAGTATTAGATTAAATTTTATAAATATATGACAAAGTAAATCATGTTTAGTGATAATAAATAAGATTCTAATAGTTTTAGCCTTGTTGTGTTTGTGTGTGTGGGTTTGTGTTCATATGTGTGTGCATCTGTGTGTACATACGTGCATCTGTGTCTATATGTTGTAGCAGGTTATTTATCTGCTACACTGTATTTGCAGTGGAACTCAGTGATTGGACAGTAGAAGAGGAGGTAGAGTTGGGAGAAGGAAAGAGGAAGGGGAGGAGAAAAGAGGAGAGCTAGCAATCATGAAGGAGGACAGATGGGTCCAAAAGACATTGAGTAACAATTCTAATTGTGTGGGCATCTTGTTAATTGAGCATTTCCAAATATACAAATCCATTAGATAATCTTTAAGTTTTAAGAGTCTTTATTCTACTGGGTACTGCGAGAATGGTGGGTATTGTCCCAATGGGCTCAGCCGAGCTTTGTGGGAGCAGCATGGTGGATTGACAGAGTCAGCTGCATACTGGTATCTTGTGGATCTAATTGTAATGAGCTTGGCTTCTTGTCACTTCTAGTGCAGAACATGGTGGTGGTAGCTAAGCAGTATCACCCAGCCAATTAGATAGCTGGCCCTGGCAGTGGCTTTTCTAAATATCTTATATTTCAGTATGTCTTTCTGTGTCTGCATGTGTCTGCCTGTGCCTATGTGTATCTGTGTGCTGGTGTGTCTATGTTTCTATTCTCTCTCTGTGTGTGTCTTTGTCTTTCTGTCCAACTGTCTCTCTGTTTGTCTTGTCTTTCCATCTATATGTATTTGTGTGTGTGTGTCATGTGTTTGTGTGTTGTGTATTTGTGTGTATATGTGATTGTCTGTCTATGTGTCTATATGTTTGTTTCTGCCTGTGTTTCTGTGTGTTTGTCAGTCTGTGTGTTTGACATTCTTTACATGTGTTTGTTACTCCATCTGTATGCATGTGATCCCTCTTGATGCATGCCATTCCTCTGTAGACATGATATCCCTTTGTGTGTCTTTCTGTCTATTCATGTGTGAATATTTCTTTCTGTGAGTCTGTCCATCTTTCTGTGAATCTGTATATTTTTCTTTCTCTGATTCTGTCCATCTTTCCTTCTGTGAGTCTACGTGTGTGTGTGTGTGTGTGTGTGTGTGTGTGTGTGTCTATGTGTGCCTCCATCAGCCTTTATATCTATCTGTTCATATTTGTGTGAGTTCATCCATCTGTGTATTCACCTATTCATGTATATGTTTGTCTGCCTGCCTTTCTGTGTGTATATCTGTATGTCCATCTATCTTTCTGTCCTGTGTGTCTTTCTGTCCATCCTCTTATGGTTTGTTCTGTCTGTGCATCAGTGAGTCTTTCTGTCTATATGTCCATCTTTCTATCTGTGTGTATTTGTCGTTCTGTTTGTCAGTCCTCCTGAGTGTTCATATTTCTATGTTTCAATCACATGGATTTTCATTTGTCCATGTCCATCCTTTAATGTGTCTCTATCTCTCCATCTATGTATTTTTATGTGTATCAGTCACCTGTCAGTGTGTATATCATCTGTGAGTCCATCTAAGTGTGTACCCATTTTTGTGTGTGTCCATTTGTTGATCTCTTTGCATTTTTGTCTGTCTATCAGTGTGCAGGTCTGCCCTTCTGTCTGTCTTCCTGTTGCCCCGTCTTCCTGCTTGTTCATCTGTCTTTCTTTCCATATGACTGTGTATGTGTCCATCTGTGTCTATGTGTATCTCTCTATGTGAGTCTGCCAGTGTATGTGTGTCTGTCTGTGTGAGTCTGTTTCTCCTTGCATATTTCTGTTCATCAATGTGTATGTCTGTATGTCTATATGTGTGTGTCTTTCTGTATGTCTGTGTTTCTGTGTGTCTGAGTGTTTGTGTGTCTGTCCTTCTGCGTATCATTCTGTCCATCCATCTGTGAGTCTTTCTGTGTGTCTATGAATCTTTCTGTGTTTTTGAGAGTTTTTCTGTTTGTCTGTGAGTCTGCAGGTGTGTGTGTTTCTGTGTATCTGTGAGTCCTTCTGTATTTATGTCTTTCTAACTGCATACCCATCTTTTCATCTGCCCTTCTGTGTGTCCTGTGCATCTAGCCATGTATATGTCAGTCTGTCCATGTGTCTATCCATTCTTCCTTGTGTGTGTCCCTCTGTCTATGGGTCAATCTATGTGCGTCCATCCATGTGTCCCTCTGTGTGTATTTCTGAGTATCTGTCCATGTACCTTTCTGTCTGTTCTTAAGTGTGTACATTTGTGTGCCTGTCCCTCCATCTATGTACCTGTCCATCCATCTGTGTGCTAGTCCAACTGTCTAAGTATATGTCCATCTGTCTATCTGTGTGCCTTCCTGTCTCTCCAACCATGATGGCTATTCTTAGTTGTCAATTTGACTATAACTGGAATGAACTACAATACAGTAATGGAGGGCACACCTTTAATCCAGATCTTGAGGCTGTAAAATGCAGGCTTTTGATGAGGATCTTGATGTGTGATGACATACAGTTTTGATCTGGGTCTTGAGGCATAGTTGCTATGAAAAGCTTAGACCCAGGCAGGTTGGTACACACTTCTAATCCCAGGAGACAGAGGCAAACAGATTTCTGAGTTCAAGAAAAATCTGGGAGAGAGTAACTTCCCTGTAAAGAACAGATTAGGTTCCGGTGTGCTTGTACACTCTTTTAATCTGGACTATACCTTCTGCTGGAGGACCAGAGGACAATGGTGAAAAAAGGCTTCCTCCTACTTTGCCTGCTTGCACTTACTTACCAGAACTTCTATTGAAACCTACTTTGTTAGGATTCCAGCTTTTACAGAAGACCTGCTTAAACACCCAGCCACCTGGGATTGAGCAACTACTAGAGTCTTAGACAACATATTTACAGCTTCCCTTTGTAGGGTTTGTTGGTCCATGGACTGTAAGTCATTCCAATAAATTTTCTTAGTATATAGAGACATTGCATAAGTTCTATAATTCTAGATATCCCTGATTAGTACACCATCTGTGTTTCTTCCTTTCTGTCCTCTGTGTGTCTGTCTGTTCATTTGTCTGTCTATGTGTGTATATGTATCTGTCCCTGTGATCTGTCTGTGTCTCTCTGTTCTGTGTGTTCATCTGTGTTCACGTCTGTCTGTGTGCACATGTCTGTCCATTTCTGTTCATGTCTCTGTATGCATGTGTATGTCAGAGTAGTTGTATATCCATGTTTATGTCTGAGAGTGTCTGAGTGTGTCTGTATGTTTGAGTATTTGTCTGAGTATGTATGTGTTTCTCTATGAAAATGTCTCTCTGTCTGTGTCTGAGTCCAACTGTCTGTCTGTCTGTTTGTGTGTATGTCCATCTGTTATGTGTCTACCTACATAAGTGTATGTCAGTCCATGTGTCTGTCCATCTGTGTATGTATTTCTGTGTCCATATTTCTGCATTTCTGTGTCCATCTGTGTCTGTTCATCTTTCTTTGTATATATCCTATATCCATTTGTCTGTATATATGACTGTGTATCAATCTTTCTTTGTGAGTGTCCTTTTGTTTCTGTCTATCCTTCTGTGTATATATCTGTCTGTGTATATTTCTGTCTGTCCATCTGTGTGTCTTTTCTTCTGTATGTTTTCCATCTGTCTTTCTGTCTGTATTTCTGTTCTTCAGTGTGTCTGTCCATGTATGTATATGCATGTGTATTTGTCTATTTTCTCATCAGTCTGTCTGTAGACATGCCTCTGTGAATATCTGTCTATGTGAATGTCTATTTGTCCAACTATGTGCATATCTCTGTGTGTATATCCATGTGTTAGTGCATGTCTGTCTGTATGTGTGCATATGTCCATTTGTCTGTGTATCCATCTGTCTGCATATGTTTGTATGTTCATCTTTCTTCATGTGTGCTATTTTAGTGGTTCGAATATGCTTCATGCAAGGAATGGCAATATAAGGAAATCTGGATTTGTTGGAGTAGATGTTATCTTGTTGGACAAAGTATGTCACTGTGGTGGTGGGCTTTGTGACCCTCTTCCTAACTGTCTGAAATCAGTCTCTGTTTGACATTCTTTTGATGAAGATATAGAATCTTTGGCTCCTCTGGTACCATGCCTGACTGGACATTTCCATGTTCTTACCTTGATAATTGATTGGACCTCTGAATCTCTAAGATAGCCTAAATTAAATGTTTTCCTTTATAAGAGCTTTTTTGACCATGATGTCTTTTCAGAGCAAGGTATACCTTAAGACAGGTATATAGACCCATCTGTGTGTATTTCATATGTGTGTATGTGTGTACATGTTGGTATGTCTCTGTGTGTATCCATCCATGTGTGTGTGTGGTATAATCTGCATGTATTTCTGTCTGTATCCCTTTCTGTGTATCTCTCTGTGTGTATCCATCTGTTTGTGTTTGCCTGTGTGTGGCTTCTTCTGTCTCTCTGGTTCGATCTATCTCTCTGGGTTCATCTATGAGCACGTGTACCTGTCTCAGACTGGGATGTCACTGTTTGTGTGTGAGTAGCTGTCTGTGTTTGAGAGGACATGACTATGTGGGGAGGACTATGTTTGGGGTCCATGCGTATGTGAGGGAACTGTGAAGAAAGTATCTGCCTATCTGACAGCAGTCTGCCTATGTTCAGAATATGTTGGGGCTCTCTTTGTAAGAGAAAGGTCTGTCTGTCTGTCTATGGGTCTATTTGTCTGTACATGTTGTCTATCCATCAATATGTATGTTCATTTGTTTGTGTGAATGTGAATGCCCATTTGTCTTTGCATGTATGTATGTCCATCTGTGTCTCTGTGTGCTTTTATCTTTCTAATTGAGTACTTGTTAAATAAATGTTATATCGGTTGATTTTGTTCAAAAGACTCCAATTGTTCAAATTAGTGTAGGTTCCAACATATGACTTACAATTTATTCAATATTTCCTTATTTTGTGCAAAATTTGCTAGATTTAATTTTGACATTGTTACAGTGAACCAACTGCACTTATATTTTGACTTTCAGAGTGTATTATCAATTTACCAAATATGTGAGAATCTGTCTTGGTCTTTTGGATGTGTTTAAGTTTTTCATTACTTAGAAAATATCCAGGAAGTAGACTGTTTATCAAGACAAAAATATCCCTTTCACTTAACATAGACATAATTAAGAAGAGTTTCTTTGAAAAAATTTCTTAGCAATATTAGCTAATATTCATATCTGTCAAAACTGACAGACTGTTATCAAGAAATATTAAGAGCAAATTTGGTTTCTCTTGTGTGTAATTAATCAATTCATATTCTATTTTTCTGGCATGTATTAAAGGCCTTTGAAACATGTGCTATATAATCTTTTTCAATTAAAAATATTTTTCTACATGAATGGATATAAAAATCATACATTTTGCATAATCTTGTATGAGTTGAAAACTTTTAAATCAAGTAATTCTAAGAACACTGAAATTTTAAGTAAGCTCCACAATTAATTCTAATTATTAGCATGAAAGGTTATGCTACCCTCTCAGGTACAAATATAGAATTTGATGATATTTAATAGTGACAATAATTACAATATTCTCAAACAAAATATAGAAAATAAACAGCAAATTAATTAAACCACATGGAGACTAAAATACTCCTAAAGTACAAGATTTTAACTGAAAGTTCAATCACTAAATCTTAAATAAAACATTTAGTACCACTGTCATTTCAATAATCAACCAAGAACTATGTGAAAGACATAAAATTGTTTGACTTTTGAAGTATTTTTTCAAAGTATTTCCCTAAGAATTTTTGGCTTTTGTTTTGTTGTATTTTTTACATACATGTTATTAGATGTTCACATAAAGGGAAAGTCCAAGTATGAATGAATGCCATGCCATTTTAGTGATGCAGAATACAACCTGTGAAAATAGATTCTATCTATCCATAATGTGGGTCACTGGAATAAACTCATGACATTCATCTTGTTAGCAAGAACCTTTAGCTAGTTGGGCAGTGGCACGCCTTTAATCCCAGCACTTGGGAGGCAGAGGCAGGCAGTTTTCTGAGTTCGAGGCCAGCCTGGTCTACAGAGTGACTTCCAGGACAGCCAGAACTACACAGAGAAACCCTGTCTTAAAAAACCAAGCCCCCCACCCCCCAAAAAAAGAACCTTTAGCTAGATTCATTTTGCTTCATGTTCCTTTTTTCTGCTTTTTTCTTTAATATTTATTTATGTATTTATTCACTTTATATCCCAATTGCAACCTCTAATTCTCCTCTCACTCCCCCTTCACACAATGCCCTTCCTCTCCCCATCTCTTCAGAAGGTGGAGGTAGCTCCCTAGGATCCAACCCACCCTAGCATGTCAATTCACTGCAGAACAAGGTATACACTCTCCCACTGAGTAGAAACCAGACAGTGACTTAGAGAAGCACGATTCACAGGTAGGAAAGAGAGTCAGGCTAAATGTCATGTCGAGAGTCTATATAGGACAAGCTAATAACTAGCAGGTGATCTTTATGATATGACTCTATCTTGGATTAAAATAAATCTACAATGGCGCTTCAGTAGGCAAAGCCCAGAAGAAATTCATTTGAGAAAAGATTCTGACTAAATATCCCTTTCCTGATAATGCTTATACAACAATCAATGGGTATTAGCCCATCCTTTTGAGAAGATCTTTGCAGAATAATGAAGATGTACTTTTTTGTAGTGATGCTATATAGACGATTTCATAATCTTTAATGATGATCCTATAAGAATTCCTAAATTTATAGTAATTATTAAGCTCTTTTAATAACTACTATTAAACCCTTCTGACAGTCAAAATTGCAGAGTACTCTATCAGTGTTTAGTGTCATGAATTAATTGCTTCTGCAATAATAAGTAGGCATTTCACTACTCATAGCACATTCCAAGAGGTTATGAAATAATTAACTAATGGTCATAAAAAGGGTACTAATGATTTATTATATGTGCTAGGACAGAAGATAAAATATTGACTGGGTTTATCTATACAAAACTGCACTAGCAACTTAGTTATGGTTTTTAACTGTCCATGAACCTGTTAAGCTTGGGACAGATAATGACTGTTTAGACAGATAATTACTCTTAATGGATATGCATATAAACATTCTCTTTTGTAAACTTTTTATTTGATTTATGATTTGAATTCATGTGATGAACTTTCTACCAAGTAATCATGTATTCTAAAGGATGTAAAAGTGCTGAGGACAAAGAGAAGAGGACACACTCTCTTCGCTTATCATTTTCTTAAAAGCCCTTTAATACTATTTATTAGAGAGCTTTCTTAGAAAACTTTTTGCAACTTTGAAATAAATGCTAAAATCACTTTTCAACTTGTCACCATTTGTTCGTGCAACATCAACTAGCAGACTGAAAGCCACAAAATTCCTGTGGAGATAGAACAAAAGCTACTTTACTTAATTCTCTCTTACCCCCTGCTATTAGGCTTCAAATGTTAGTCACCTAAGGTAGAGACTTTTAACCTTCGGAACTGTAACGCGCGTGGTATCCCTGCCCGCAGGAACTCACACGAACACGTGGGGATCCTTTCGTGGTGATTTTATTCTTTTAACCTGAGTGGGGGAGACAGAGAGAGTAAGACAGAGGAAGAACAGAAGCGGTTACCCGAAAGAGACCGGCCGTATGTGGCGTCCCATTTTTTATAGCCCTTGGGCGTATACAATCATGATTGGCTGCTCGCTCAAACTCCCAGGTTCCTCTGCGTTATATATGCGCAGTTCAACGGTGTGACGCCGGGAATCAGGCGTGCCCTAAACCCTGTGCCCGCAGCGGTTACGTCGGCAAGGACCGCCCCCTGCACAGAACTAACAAGTAAGTTTTTATTATGTTTTACTTTTTATTGCTTATTTTATTTATTTACATTTCAAAGGTTGTTTTCCTTCCTGGTTCCTCTCCAGAAACACCTCATTTCAACTCCTGCTCCCTACGTCTTTGAGGGTGTTATTCCACTCATGAACCCACTCCTGCCTCACCTGATCCTAGCATTCCCCTATGCTGGGGCATTGAACCTCCACAGGACCAGGGGCCTCCCCTCCCATTGATGCCAGGTCTGGGAATACTCTGCTCTGGGGCTGTAGCTCCTGAGTTGGTGTGGTTTCTGTTGGGCTGAGTTGTGGGTCTCCTCCTTCTACCAACCCAGGCAACTGGAGCTGTGGCTCAGAGGGCAAGAAGCACAGAAATTCGACTGAGTTCACTCCAAGTGGCCCCAGACAGATGCAGGGCTGTGGGAAGCCAAAGAGCTCTACTCCACTCCGAGTGTGAGAAGTTTCCCATCTGAGGTTCCATGGGAGACAGAGCTCTTGGGTTGGAGGCTCCCACGCAAGAAGATGGGCTGGGATCTACTGGTCTCAGCCTTTGGGCTCCCAGGCACTACTGAGAGGCTACAAAGAGTTGAGACCAGGGATCATACAGGCTGGACCTGCCCACAGCTGAAAGGGGCGAGGGGGAGAAGCTCCAGCAGTTCCCAATGGGGTTGAATGAGACTCTTAGTCTAGGCAACTCGCTTGGCTGGGTTACGGCTGGCTTGGCTAGCTTGCTTGAGTTGGTGGGCTCTATGGCTGGAACACAAAGAGGTCCTCAGCAGGAGATTAGACTGTGCTGGGTAGTTGAAGACATTCTCCATGGTCCCGCACAGTGGGCCCCAAGTAAGACAGTCCATGGTCTTAAGATGTTTATTGTCATGGAAGAAAGTGGATGAAGCTGTACCCCATGTTTTCAAGGGAGACCTCAGGTTAAATACCTTTTGCAAGTAGGAAGAGGGTCTGGGAAGGAATGCTAAATTGGCTATGCCCTCTGGTCTTTAGGTATTCATGAATATGGAGATGTCTTGAGGCTTTGTGGACTGTAGTCAATCCCTCTACCTGTGTTACATGACACAAACCTCTCTTTGGGAGGGGCTGTAGAGGGCTGTCCCAAGTGAAAGGAACCAAGGCACAGGAGCAAGTCTGAACACCTACCATCCCTTTAGGGGTTCCGGGATTCAAGGCCTGCACTCAACCATATACACAACTGCCTCTCACAGCCCATTGCCCCACATTCTGCTACATATGCAGCTAGAGTCAGGGGTCATTGCATGTGTACTCTGTAGTTGGTGGGAGCTTTGGTAGGTCTGGTTAGTTGGTATTGTTGTTTTTCCTATGGGGTTGTAATCCCCTTAAGCTCCTTTAGTTCTGCTAAGTCTTTCATTGGAGTCCTCATGCTCAGTCCAATTGTTGGCTACAAAGATTCACATTTGCATTGGTGAGGCTCTGGTAGAGCCTCTCAGAGGGCAGCTATACCACTCTCCTGTCAGCAAAGTTTCTTGGTATCAGCAACAGTGTCTGAGTTTGGTGTCTGCAGATGGGATGGATCACTAGGTTGGGGGGTGGTGTCTCTGGATTGCCTCTGCTCTACTCTTTACCCCTGATTTTCTTTTAGATAAGAACAATTCTGTGTTAAAATGTTTGAGATGGGTGGGTAGCCTCATCCCTCAATGGGAAGCCATGCCAATTCACTGGATATGGTCTCTACAGGTTCTATCTCCCATTTGTTGGGTATTTAAGGTAAAACCATCCTTGTTGGATCCTAGGATACTCTTGCTTCCCTGGCATCAAGAACTTTTTAGTGGCTACCACCAATTCTTCATCCCCAAATGTTACTCACTTCTGTTCACTTTTCTGATCCTCTGTACTTCTCCCCAATCTCCTCCCACACCTGACCCTTCTCTTCTTCCCCTTCTTTCTCCCTCCCAGGTGCCTCTCTCCCTCTACCCCCCATAATTATTTTCTTCCCCAATTTAAGTAGGACTGAAGCATCTAGACTTTGATTTTCCTTTCTTTTGAGTTTCATATGGTCTGTGAGTTGTATCGTGGGTATTCTGAGCTTTTGGTATAATATCCACTTACCAGTGAGTACATACCATGTGTGTTCTTTTGTGACTGGGTAACCTCAATCATAATTATATTTTCCAATTCCATCCATTTGCCTAAGAATTTAATAAAGTCATTTTTTAATATCTGAGTAGTACTCAATTGGGCAAATCTACCACATTTTCTGTATCCATTCCTCTCTTGAGGGACATCTGGCTACTATAAATAAGGCTGCTGTGAGCATAGTGGCACATGTGTGCTTGTAGTATGTTGGAGCATTGTTTGAGTATATGCCTAGGAGTGGTATAGCTACTTTCTCAGGTAGAACTATTTCCAATTTTTTGAGGAATCAATATGATTCCCAGAGTGGTTTTACCAGCTAGAAATCCCACAAACAATGGTAGAGTGTTTTCTTTCTCAGATGCTGGTGAGCACGTGGAGAAAGAGGACTTTTTAGAAGTTATCATCAACATTCAGTATCATTAGAGGGCTAGATTTTCCAGAGACCAGCAGTCTTTAAAGTTCCACCAGAGTGTGACTCTGTCTTATTTCTACCCACTCCAGTCAAGAGAGGCTCCTATCAGGTAAGTCTTCCCTTTAGTTGTTGGGGAACCTGCATGGAGAACAAGCTGAACATCTCCTACTTATGTGGGGGTTCTAGATCAATTCCATTTATGTTCCTTGGTTGGTGGCTCAGTATCTGGGAGCCTCCAAGGATTTAGTTTATTTGATTGTTAATTTCTATATTGAAGAAAACTCAGAATATCAGAATATGTTCTCTCAAAGTACTTATAGATTTGGAATAGATAACATGTCTCAATTTTTGTGGAATTTTAAGAATTTAAGTGTCATTTTTAAAAAATAGATGTTTCTGATACCTCATTTTTCCAAACAATTTATCTTGATTATAGTTTCACCTCCCTACACTGTTCTTAGTACCTTCCCACTTCCCCTCCTGTCCAGATCTAACTCCCTTTGTATGTCTCATTAGAAAATAATGGCGGATAGTCCCAACTTAGATAAGGACAAGTGAATCACAGGCAGTCATAGTGACCTGTCCCCTGAACCTTCACTCAGCTTAAACCCTGTTCTGAAAGATATCTGTATTCCCTCTGAACACCTCTGCTCCTGTCTCATCCCCTTCCCATACATCCTGCATTTTTGTGTTTATAACCCTTGTGCTAAAAAGTAAAAATTATGATTTGTTAATTAAAAAATTAATTTGTTAATTAATAACAGGCTTCTAAGTGCTAACAATCAAACATTTCAAAATAAAATATAAGAGGAAACAAAAACTAACATATTGGAGTTGGACATGAAACTCAACAATAGGAAAAATTCCCAAGAACAGGCATGAGATTTAGAGGCACACATACTTATTGTCACAGCCAACAGTCCTATAAAAAAATTTAGTTAATAACTTAAAATTCAGAGTACCTCCTGTAGTTCCATGTAGGCTATGTTTTTGTTGTTTAAGTCTCTGTAAGTTAATATGCACCTTACTTATTTGATTCAGAGAGATTTGTTCTCTTGGCTTCTTCCATTTCCCCTGACTGTTACAATCTTTCTGCCTCCTCTTCTGAACGATTCTCTTGGCTCTGACGGGAGGGATTTGATGAAGACTTGCCACTTAGACTCTTTCTCTGTGTAATGTCTATGTATTTTTCTTTATTCTTTTCTTAGAACTTTTAAGTTTTATTCAGTTTCAGTTTATTATGAATGAAGTTTCCAAGAATATGGTATCTGCACATATCCTTGTGGTAGGATGGAGCATTCTTTGAGTATGTTCTTAAAAGTGGTATAGCTAGATTTTGAGGTACATCAATTCCTAGCTTCCTGAGGAACTACCCGTATTGATTTGTATAGTGGCTATACAAAGAGGCACGCTGACCAGCAATTTATGAGTATTCCCTTTGTTCTATATCTTTGCCAGCAAGATCTGTCACTTATGTCATTGATTTTTGCTATTAGATTTAGAAAATTCCTTTGACATAATTCAACCACTTTTATACTGTACCTTAAATATAATATCTCTTAATAAACATTCAACATAATATCATATATCATATTTTCATAATAAATGCTTCATGTTTAAAAATTGTACTATAGATTTACCTGAGAAAATGAGTAATATATTTGTCACTGTTTCCTTGCTTACAAGAGTCATATTATTGCCCAATGTCCTTATCTTTTATAACAGCTTTTGTTTACAAGGCTATCTTGTCAGGAATAAGTAAAGACACTGCTGTGTCCAAAGCATTCCAGAGACTTGATCCTGATTGGGGCCAAAATACAATGAAGAAAAGATAAACTGATATACAGAAAGAAATCTATGATTGGTTGGTCTGTGATCTTGGCTAGAGAAACTACAGTAATTCAGAAGCTTGGTGGGTTTATTATATAGAGTTGAGAAGAGATGCAGATGAACAAGGGAGCTAGATTATTATACTCAGAAAAACATGGAGACAGTTGATATTATACAGATTGTTATATAAATATATTAATCATATTTTCAAGCTATAATAATAAGTAATCAGCATATAAAAATCATGGCTTTATTTCTCAATAGAAAATTCTCTAAAGAAACGTAAGATTAACAGCAACACCAAACAGTAGAAATCAGAAGTAAATTTAGCCAGAAGATACCAAGGCATATATTGAAAATTAGATGTTAATAGAAACTGAAAATGACCTGAAATCATTGAAAACTATTCTATATACATGTATTGGAATAATATGTATTACTGTATAGACACATTTTAAAAATAAACTATAGTTTAAAATTCTTATGAATCTTCTAGTGTCTTCTTTAAAGTTAAAGAGCCCAAAGTTCAATCTGAACCATAAAAATTCCCAAGTAAGCCAAGTAATTTTGAAAATAAATTGACAAAGTTGAAGGATCATTAAGATGGAACATATTAACCAATATAAAATAATATATGTATAAAAACAGATATAACTCAATAAAAAAGAACAGAGGACCTAAAATTACCAAAATACACGCAGCCATATTATATACAACAAATCTTCCAAATATAGATAACAGAGAAAAGATTCCCTATTTAATATTTACTTGGCAAAACTAGACCCTCCCAAGCAAATGATTAAAATATATAAATATCTCATGTTGTATGAAAAAAGTAACTGGAAAATAGAAATAACTCTAAAATGCAAAGCTGTAAAAACTCATAAATATTGCAAGTATGCAGCTTCTGGTCATTTTTGCTTTAAAATAAAATTTTAGTTATACTTCATACCATAGGCAACAAGCAAAAAGAAAGAAAGCAAACAAAAATGCATATAACATTAAGGCAATTTTAAGTTGCAGTGAAACTATCAACAAGACAACCTAAAAATATATAGAAAGTAGTTGAATAACATGAACATGATGAGGTTTAAATTTCAAAATTTATGAAACTCATAAATAAGTAACACACATACCACTCTCTCTTATACACACACACATACACATGCGCATGTGCACACACACACACACACACACACACACAACACCTAACCAAAAATGAGCAAAGGAGTTAGAAAGATGTGATTTGTTATGTCAAAGAAAACACAAAATTAGATCATAAGTTATTAAAAGTACTGAACAATGTTAATCACAAGGTAAATTAATTTATATTATAAGTACATTAAAATACCAATTATCACAGTTATGTTGATGAATATGTCAAGAATGCGTGGAAAACAGGACCCTTCTGCATCTTAAATAGAAATATAAACCAGTACTTTCATTGTATGAAGCAGTAAACAGTTCCTAAAAATTAAAATAGAAACAATTATAGTAATATTCATTAATCATAGTTTTGAGTATGTATTATATGCATGTGTGTACACAATTCTCTTTCTTGTTTAAATTTCTGTAGTGCAAAATTTAATGATGGACCAAGAGTCTCAACACTAAACCTGCATCTCTGTGCTGAAAGTAATGTCTTCAACCTTTTATCAGCTGTGATACATAGCTAAAAAAGAAGAAAATGAATGTCAAATACTTTTTAGATGTAATGGAAGTGACATGCATATGTTTAATTTTTATTTAGATGAACAATAGTACAAAACTTCTCAACTTACTAATTTACCAGTGCAGTATAACTGATTGGAATTCAATAATTTGAGGAAATACCTGAATTCCTATTTTCATTGTAGCAATATTAACAATGACCAAGATATGGAAATGATTTAAGTAATCACTTCCTAAGTAATGCTAAATAATCATGCTACATGTTGTAGTCAGCTTCACATGTTAAGTTGACACACCTGAGAGAATGTAACTTCATGTGAAATTGGCTCCATATATTGACCTGTATGTATGTCTCTGGGACATTATTTTTTTTTATTAATTTCAGATATGAGAGGGCCCAGCCTACTAAAAGTTTTATCATTCCTGGCTATGTTTCCCTTGAGTTTTATGAGATTGTCACCTAATTGTGAGCCTGGAAGCAAGCCACTAAGCTTTAGTCTCTGCTTCAGTTTCTGCCTCTATATTCTGACCTTGAGCTCCTGCCTTAATGATGGACTGTAACCAATACGCCACAGTAAACACTTTCCTCTCCATGTTATATTTGATCATTTGATCAGTTATTTTTTTTATTTATTTATTCTTTAATCTATTCTTACACTCCAGAGTTTATCCATATCCAGGTCCAACCTCTGACTGTTCCACATCCCATACTTCTTCCTCACCTTGCCTCCAAAGGGTTGTGCCCAACATACCCCCCCCCTCCAACAGACCTCCATCAGAACCTGGTACATCAAGTTTCTCTAGGGTTAGGTGCATCTTATCTCGAGGCCAGACTAGACAGTTCTCTGTTGTTTATGTGTTGAGGGCCTCGTATCTGATTGTATATGCTACCTGGTTGGTGGCTCAGTGTCTCAGTGATCCTGGGGGTCCAAGCTAGTTGAGACTGTTAGTCTTCCTATAGGGTTACCCTACTCCTCAGCTTCTTCCAGTTTTTTCCCTAATTCAACCATAAGGGTCACCAGCTTCTGTCCATTGGTTGGGTATAAATATCTTCATCTGACTCTTTTAGCTGCTTGTTGGGTTTTTTGAAGGGCAGTCATGATATGTCCCTTTTTGTGAGCACTCTCTAGCCTCAGTAATAGTGTCAGGCTTTTTGGTCTCCCCTTGAGCTTGATCCTACTTTGGGACTGTCACTGGACCTCCTATTCCTCAGATTCCTCTCCATTTCCATTCCTACAGTTCTTTCAGACAGGAACAATCATGGATCAGAGTTTTGACTGTGTGATGACAACACTATCCATCACTTGATGCCCTGTCTTTCTGCTGGGGGTGTGCTCTACAAGTTCCCTTTCCTCACTTGTAGGGCATTTCATCTAAGGTTCCTCCCTTGAGTCCTGAGATTCAACTTCCAAGTCTCTGGTTCATTCTAGGGTGCCCCCCAACCTTCGACCTCCAAAGGTTGCCTATTTTGATTATTTCTGCTGGCCCTCAGGACTTCAGTCATGTTCCCAAACCAATACTTAATCATGTTCCCTTCTTCCCCTCCCTGTTCCCTTTCCAGCGCAGATCTCTTGCTCCCCACCTTACCCCCATGATTGTCTTCCTTTTTCTCCCAAGTGGGATTGAAACATCCTCAATTATGCCCTTTGGATTGTTAAACCTTCTTCAGTTATTTTTATATTATATTGACAGAAACTCAGACTAGAATATTACATATATAGAAAATATTATTATAAAATAAAAAGTAAATCCTGTCATTTATTAGAGAATAAATTTCAACCTGGAGGGTCTTATCATAAAAGAAAAGCCAGACAGAAAGATTTATGTAGCTCTTATATGTGGAATCAAATGAATTTTAACACAGAAGCAAAGAGTCAAAACATGGTCTCTAAGGATATGTATGCAGTGAAAATGGAGATATTTTGGCCAAGTGTACATGCTACCAGTTTTTAAACAGGTAATAGTGGTTTAATGTATATCATGGCCCCAGAATGTTACTGTTACCTTATTAAAATACATTCACGATTGAACATTTGTGTCCTCATCAGTATAACAATCAAAATGTAATTATGATAATAAGTGAATTCATCGATTATTATAATCATTATACTATACACACACACACATATATGTATATATATACACACATATATATATATATATATATATATATATATATATATATATATATATAATTATGTTGAAATATATACTTCATTTTAATAAAGCCATAAATGAAAATAAATCAGTTTCGTGTTATTACCTTCCATCTCGGAACTTGTATTTTTAAATTGTTTTCTGTTTTAAGTGAAATTGGTACCATGTCTTATTAATAGTTTTTGAAGTCTGCAGTAATACATTTTTCTAATTATTTTGCATTATTTACTATAGGATCTCAAAATAAGTACAGATATGTATAATGACTTTATGTAACTGTTTTCATGAACTTTGACTTATGTATAATTTTAAATAGAAAATATTGTATTAATGAATGAGGATAACTTGTTTTTACAATTTAAGAAAAAATAACTTATTTTTATAGAACTATATGGATGGAATAAAAAATATTTTAATGTTATATGTATACCATCTTTTTTAAATAATTATTTGGTACATCATGAAATACTGTCTTAGTTAAAGTTTTATAGCTCTGACCAGACACCATAGTCAAGGAAAGTCTTAAAAAGTATAACATATATTTGAGATGGGCTTACAGGCTCAGAGTTTCAGTTTATTATCATCAAGGTAGAAATATGACAGCATCAAGGCAGGCATTGTGCAGGAGGAGGTGAGAATTCTACATCTTCATTTGAAGGCTGATATAGTATCATACTGAATTCTAGGCTGCTAGGATGAGGGTCTTAAAGCCCATGTCCACAGTGACATACCTACTCCAACAAGGCAACACCTTCTAATAGTGCCACTTCCTAGGCCAAGCATATATAACCCATCACATATATGATCTCTGAAAATTTTTCAAATGGTATAGGACATGAGTTTGACTTCAAATGCTCCTAATCTTTATGAAAAATATTATACTTTAACTAAGAGAATATAGCTATGTTTGTAAATCATGCTTTTGATTAAAGTGTTTTAAGTAAACATGGAAAGAAAGCCAGTTAGAGTTAGATAATCTACTAGTGCTCTATACATTTTTAGTAACATTTTTTCTCTCTTGTCATTGACTTTCTGATATTTAGTAGATTTTTAAAATCACTGTTAATGATTCATTTCTGACTCGGATACATTCAATCTACAGTATACTTTCATGTTTCTGGTTCTTCCACTCAACCTCATTACCTCAGTTGGTAATATCTGAATTCCCATGAGTTCTCGTAATCCACTATTATTTGTTAGTTGGACAGTATTAACACTTTTCTTCTTAGCTTTCAAACTCTTACATGCTATTACAAGTGTTATTTTGAAATCATAAAACAATAAACCAGAGTAGAGTTCAGTGCAATATATATGAATATGAGCCTGATACATAACCAATGTCACATTGGAGAGTTTTAATGCAGGGATTTCATCATTCTCTACCAAATCATGGAGGTTTTAAACTTTTAACTTCTACTTACGTAAACTTTATGTTATTTATACTTTGCTCAATCATGTGAGAAATGAATTCAATAGATTTATTTACCTTTGGAGAGGCTATTTGTGAGAATTTCATTTAAAATGATTTTAAGGATGAGGCAGATTGTTACTGAAACCTTGTGAACAAAGAATATACAAAATATTAAAATATGATGTAAAACCTAAAATGTTTTACTAAGCCTATTACTTATATTAATTTACAAGGTCCACAAAAAGAGACATTTGATTCAGAATGCATATAATATTCTATAGCTATTTTTTACATGTATTTTAAGTCTTTTACTGGAATTGGTGGCTTTGCATTTTACCAGTGGCTGTTGTACCCTCTGAATGGATTCACTAATGGAAAAACAGGGACTTTTCCATTTTTATTTCTTAACATATCTAGCAGGTATAACCTGTGTAACAAGAAATTTAGTCAATGTTTGATGTATGTGCGTTCTGGTGAACAAGAGTGGAGCAAGAATTAAAAGTTAAAAAAAATATATGCTGAAATTGGTGAGAAAATAGGAGTACTCAAATTCTTATCAATTGGAAAAATCAACTACCATCATCATTTCACTCATTTAATGAAAAATAAAAGTCATTTAAGCAAACTATTAATTAAGATTAAATAAAATTTTAATGTCCTCTCATATATTTCATCCTTACCAACTTTACCTGCTTCCCCTCTCCCTGGGCCTTTCTCCTTTCAGAAAAGAGAAGGTCTCCCAGGGACATCTACCAAACATATCTTAACAAGCTTGAATAATACCAGGCACATACTATCAAATCATAACCATATCCTTCATAAGATTCATTAAAATTTCCAGGTTTAACATCCAAACTTTTAAAACAGTAGTGCTAAATAGATTTGTTCCAAAGAAAGGTATATTAATGTTTGAATGTAAGAGACACTATGACCATGGTAGTTATTATAAATGAAAACATTTAATTGGTGCTTGCTTTTAGCTTCCAAGGCTTAGTCTATTATCATGACCAGAAACATGGCAACATGCAGACAAACATGATAGCCTGAAGGCAGCAAGAACAGAGAGGAACTGAGCCTGACTTAAGTTTTGAAATCTTAAATTCCACAGCAAGAGAAACATTCCTTCCAGCAAGGTGATGCCTACTACAAAAATGACATTTTTCCTAATCCTTTTCAAGGAGTGGAACTACCTGATGACTCAGCATACAAATATATGAAGGTATGGAGGATATTATTATTCAATACACCACAGAATGCATATTTAAATATAAGCTTTATAGTAGAAGACACACTTTGAAAATTATCTTTTTTCTTTTATTAAAAAAGATTGTTTTATAAATGTATTATGATCATAATTTCACCTTCTCCTCCACTTTCAAATCATCCTCACCTCCGTAATCATCTGTCTCCATACTGCATTCCCTGTCTGTCACTCATTAAAAAAAATAGGCATCTAAGTAGTAACTATAAAATAAAAATATAAGTCAAAACCAAATTGGAGTATGACAAAATGATTGAACAAAAAACCCAGCCAAATTAAGTTCATAAGAAATTCATATGAATGTTTGCACATACAGAAATCTCATAAAAACATAATGTACATGTTATAAAACATCATATGTATCATATATATTTACATACATTATAGTCTCTCTGTACACACACACACACACACACACACACACACACACACACACACAAACACACACACACACGGAAAACAGAAGATATATGCAAAGGACCTGTAGCTAAAAATAAAATGTTCTGACAGTATCATGAGACAATGGACCTCCAAAGATGACATTAAGTTTATTTTGTGTTAGCTATCTACTGCTTAGGATGCGGCCTACTCTTTACTATGTTTTTTGTTTCATTTTCATTTGTTTATGAATTGAGTTAGGGATGGGGAGATTTTTCTTAAGAATTTCATACACAAGGAATCTGAAACATGATCTAAGAAAGCATAACAAAAATGTTGTGACTTCAGTCTTTTCAAAACATAAAGTTGTTCTTGGAATATTTTTCTTTTCTTTTCTTTTTCTTTTTTCTTCCAAATGTAGTGGATAGGAGTGACCTAACTTCATCTGTTGTTATTGATATGTCTCTTTGCAATAACATGGATGGTTTTTGCCTTATGCAGTATGTTCTTGTGATTGCACGCATTTCTCAAATGACTCGGCTTACCCATGAAAGTATCAACTAAATGATGTTCTGAATAATCTTGGCTATTGAATAAGACATATTATAGTGAAAAGGATATGGAACAAGAGAAACACTCATACATTGTTAGGGACATTAGTAGTCTCTTTATGTGTACTCTTTGGTCAGTATTCCAGTCCCTGGGAGTTCGAGGGGGTCTGGCTGGTTGACACTGTTGTTCCTTTCACTTCTTGTTGGTAAGGAAGGAAGACATGCTAAGCTGGGACCCAGAACAGCTTTTTTATTCTTTTAGCTCTATGTATAATATTCTTTGTTGCCTTGCTGTTTTCCGTATAAGTTTCCCAATAAACATGAGTTTTTCAATGACAATCAAATAAAACTGTACCAATATATAGAATGAGGATCTGCATGTAGGCAATAAATGGGGAATGTTTATGTCTTTTGTACTGCTTCAAGAGGAAAATGACCATTAAGTTTCAAGTAACCATTCATTCATATATCTGTGACTTCAGGCAGGTAGCTAGTATATATCAGATATCCTGAGTGTGATATTTGAATTGAAACACTGTTTTGTAGTAAGAGAACTTGACATTTTCATTGTAGTTTGACCTCAGTAAACATCATTCAGATGTCATTGGGAAGTAAAGTTTACATCAACAACTTCCTCTCTAACCTTTGGGACAGCCATTTTTAGTTCATTGCTGGTATAAATTTTTCAAGGTGTGGGATAAAGGAAATAACATAAAATTGAATCATTCTGAGATTATTAATATTGTTCACTTAGTGAATATTCTATGTTTAACACAGAAGATTGCATTTTTTTAAGATATCAAAACTTTGTTTACTTAGAAGTATGAAGCCCTTGTCAAGAGATGGCCTAATAAAATGAGTCAGAGATGTCTAATATTCCTTGGCTTAGTGTTGGTGAATGATTTTTAAAGCTTGGGGAAATTTGCAATTTTAGAGTAGGTCCATTGTAAAACAAAATATTCTACAATGGGATGGCCAAAAAGACATGACCTGCAGTAATCCTATAAGATGAAAAATGGTAAGGGATAATCTTTGGGCTACTATTGTTATGTGAAACAATATAACTAAGCACAATATGTGTAGAAAAATTTGTTTGGATTATATTTCCCTACCATATTCCCTCACTGGTGGAAGTTTGGATAGGATCTCAAATAGGCCAGAACCTGAAGGCAGAAGCTGATGCTAAAGTCATAGAGGGATGCTGCTAAATGGCTTGCTGACATGTTTTTTGTCACTCTACTTTAGAACCCAAGACCACTTGACCATAGGTAGGCCCACTCATAGTGGGCTGAACCCTTCCCAAATCCATTATTCATTAATACCCTATAGTAAGCCCAATACTATTGAGACATTTTCTTAATTAATATTCACTCCTCTGAGGTGACTTTAGCTTGTGTCAAATTGACATACAACTATCCATTACTGGAACATTGGATATTTGAAGATTTTTCTTGCAGTCATTTTCTTATGCTATTCCTTAGGGTAAAACATGAGTTTTCTCAGTTGGATTAATTAAATTTGATGGGTTCTGAAGAAGCAAGTGCCAGGCTGCATCAATGAATTGTCAAAGACAAGGTGATCTTAGTTGTATTTATTTTAGTGGTCAGCATAGAAAAACCAATGTTCATAATGACATGATCTGTAATGAACACTACATATAAAATAATTTTATTGGTGTTATACATGTTTGAACTTTTAATATTAGCTAATCTATCATGATAATTTTAGGCATAAAAATAGATAGTCTATGTTTTTGTTTAATCTTTATAAAAAGAAAAAAAATTCAAACCAATGAAAAAATAGTCATGTTTGACTATATCAAGAGGAAATCTTGCTACATGAACCAATTTGCAGATTGGTTGCAGTTTGAAGAAACAGAACTATTTTAAGGAAGAGAATGTAAAGTTCTCCCTACAAGAAATGACCTTGATAAAATACCTAATACGTTTACTGTTAGTATTTTTCCATTCTTCTCCGAAGGGAACTTATAGATTTTTCCAAGATTCACTGTAAGAAAAAGGAAAAAATCAGACTTTCTAGGATATATTAAACACAGGTTCAGGATTGGCATTAATTCTGGAAGACTTGGAGGATTATTGTAATCTTACAATAAGAGGTTTATGGAGGTGGTTAAAGGAGTTTTGGCTAAAGTTTGATTCACAGTAGGTCCAGTGTGGCCCCAACTCATACTCTTATTTTCTAAGTTTCAGGATAGATAATATATAGATATAGTTATAGACATAGTTAAAGTTGGACAGAATTCACACATTGGTTCCCTGATCTAGAGAGTGAGGCCAAATAGAAGTCATTCATGTTGTCTATACCAGGACAATAAATAAAAACCAAGGATAATATCAAATCCATGGAGGAACTGTAAAAATTAGTGCCACTAATTAAGGACTTGAAAGATACAGAGATAGTTCCAACCACATCTCACTTTAGCTTTCCCAACTCAAAAGTGTAAAAAGCAGATGGATTGTGGAGAATGACAACTATGAAAAACTTAATTAAGTAGTATTTCCAATTGCACCTGCTATTTAAAATCTGTTGTCTTTACTTGAACTGGATAACTGATTTACTGGTACATGGTATTTAATACCTATTGATCTGCCAAATGCCCTTTTCTCAGAACATGTGCACAAGAACCACAAGAAGAATATCTGCTTTTACTTTGCAAGGGCAGCAGTTTACCTTTACACTGAATTACTTCAATGGAATATTAAATCTCTAGTCCAATGTTAAAACATAGTTTGAAAAGATCTTGATCATCTGTCTCTTTTACACAATACCACACTCATCTAAAATATTGATTATATTATGCCAATTCAAGCTAGATATCAGGAAATAGCAACCACTTTGATAACATATATGTATATCTGGTGATGGGAAGAGTGATAAATCAAAATTCAACGGCCTTCTACCTCAGTGAACTTTTTAGGAATACAATGGTGTTAGACACACACATATATTCTATGTAAGGTGACAAATAAGTTATTGAATATCGCATTTTATGCCACCAAGAAGGAAATATGATGCTTAATTAGGCCTGTGTGGATTCTGAGGCCTGTGTATTCTTTACTTGGGTGTATTACTCTGACCTATATACCAGCTGTTTCAGAATGCTATTAACTATGAGCGGAGCCTGAAAATAAGAAGATTCTTCAACAGTCCAAGATGTTGTGCAGGCTTCCTCTAACACTTGGACAATATGATCCAGTAGTGTGGAGGGTATTTGAGGTATCACTAAAAAATTTTGTTTTGAGGCTTACACAGGCCTCTATAGCTGAATCACAAAGATCTTTAGGATTTTTCATCAAGGATCTACTAATATGTACAGACATTTGTTCTCTCTTTCAGAGAATACTCTTGGCCTCTTATTGGACTTTAGCAAAAACTAAACTTTAATTAAAAGGTGACCAAGTTACTGTGTGACTTTAACTGCCCAAAATGAGGTAGGTATTTTCTGACCCACTGAGTAATAATGTAGTCCAATAAAAGCAACAATCCATTATAAAGTGGAAGTGCTATTGATCAGGTTCAAGAAAGAACTGAAGCATAGGCAAGTTCCATGAAAAATTTGACCCAAAACTAGTTTTTACTCACAAAAATACACTATAGGTTCATGAGGATATACATATTGACTAGCTGAATGAGGGAAATACAAGTAGTATCTGGTTTTAGGATAGCTTTGCATGTTATGGATGAACCTTCTAAAATTGGAGAGAGGCCATAGAAGGGTCGATGCGGGGACATACAGGCTAGATTGATGCGCAGCCACAAAGGGGAAAGGCAAAAAGCTCTGTCTGAGTCCTGCAGGGATAGTTTCTTGGTCACAGCCACTCACTTGACTGAGTCATGGTTGGTTCAGCTTGCTTGCTTGAGTTGGTGGCCTCCATGGATAGATGTGTAGAAAGGTTATTGGCAGGAGATTAGATGGCAGCTCTGTAGTTGAAGATTTTCTCCACGGTCCCCCACAGTGGTCCCCAAAGAAGAGAGATAGTTCATGATCTTAAAATATTTTTTGTCATGGTGGAAAATGGATGTATTCTCAGAGTGAGTCTGAGGTTAAATACATTTTGAAAGGAGAAGGGTATGGGAAGGAATGCTTAATTGACTATGCTCCTCTGGGCTTTAGGTATCTTATTAATTTGGAGATCTGTCTTGAGGCTCTGTGGCATGTAGTCATGGCCTCTACCTGTAGAGGGGCTAGTAGGAGCATTTGTCCTACATGACTGATGGCCACAGACATTTGGGGAGGGCCTGTAGCTATGTGAAAGGATTCCAGGAGCAAGGTCAAACTCCTATCATACCTGAGGATCTCCAGAGTTCAAGGCCTGCTTGACTAGGTATCCAGGTGACTCTCATAGCTCTTCATCCCACAGGCTCTGGATGGGCTTTCCTTTAGTATCTACTCCACACTTTGTCTCCATATTTCTTCTTTTGAGTATTTTGTTCCCTCTTCTAAAAATAACTGAAGCGTTCATACTTTGGTCTTTCCTCTTGAGCTTCATGTGGTTTGTGAATTGTATCTTCAGTATTCCGAGCTATTGGGTTAATAGCCACTTATCAATGAGTGCGTACCATGTGTGTCCTTTTGTGACTGAGTTACCTCACTCAAGATATTTTCTAGTTCCATCCATTTGCCTATGAATTTCATGAAGTCATGTTTTTAATAGTTGAGTAGTACTCCATTGTGGAAATGTACCGCATTTTTTGTATACATTCCCCTGTTGAAGAAAATCTGGGTTCTTTCCAGCTACTGGCTATTATAAAAAAGGCAGATATGAACACAGTGGAGCATGTGTTATTCTTATATGTTGAAGTATCTTTTGGGACTATGCCAAGGAATGATATAGCTGGGTCCTCAGTTAGTAATATGTCCAGTTTTCTGAGGGACCACCAGAATGATTTCCAGAGCGGTTGTACCAGATTGCAATCCCACCAACAATGGAGGAGTCTTTCTCTACATCCTCACCATCATCTGCCAGCATCTGAGGTTTTGGTCTTAGCAATTCTAATTGGTGTAAAGTAGAATCTCAGGGTTGTTTTGATTTGAATTTACCTGGTGACTAAGGATGTTGAACATTTCTTTAGGCACTTCTCAACCATTTGCCATTCCTCAGTTGAGAATTCTTTGTTTAGCTCTGTACCCCATTTTTAAATAGGGTTATTTGGCTCTCTAGAGTCTAATTTCTTGTGTTCTTTATCTATTTTGAATATTAGCCCTCTATCTGATGGAGGATTATCAATGATATTCTTCCAATCTGTTGGTTGTCATTTTGTCCTATTGACAATTTCATTTGCCTTACAGAAACTTTGCCATTTTATGATGTCTCATTTGTTGATTCTTGATCTTAGAACATAAACCTTTGGTGGTCTGTTCAGGAAATTTTACCCTGTGTTCATGTGTTGGAGGCTCTCCCCCAATTTCATTTCCATTAGTTTCAGTATATCTGATTTTATGTGGTGGTCCTTAATCCACTTGGACTTGCACTTTGTACAAGGAGATAAGAATGGATCAATTTGCATTTGTGTTCTCTTAGGGTCTGTATGACATCTGCCCATGATCTTCTGACTCATCTGCCCATGAGTCTCTAGTAAGAAGTCTGGTGTAATACTGATAGCTCTGTCTTTATATGTTACTTGACCTTTTTTCCATACAGCTTTTAATATTCTTTCTCTGTTTTGGGCATTTGGTGTTTTGACTATTGTGTGACTGGAGGAATTTCTTTTCTGGCCCAATCTATTTGGAGGGCTTCCTAGCTATTCAAGTTTTCTCTGTTGAGAATTCTTTCTTTTTAGCTCTCTAGCCCATTTTTGAATTTGGGTTATTTGGATTGTTGATGCCTAATGTCCTGAGGTTTTTTTTTAAATATTTTTAATATTTTAAATATTAGTCCTCTGTCAGATATAGATTAAGATCTTTTCCAACTCAGTATACTGCTTTTATGTATATTGATGGTGTCCTTAGCCTTTGCAAAATAGTTTCAGTTTCGTGAGTTTTCCTTTATTAACTTTTTATCTTTGTGCCTGAGCTCTTGGTGTTTTGTTCAGGAATGTGTCTCCAGGGCTAATGAATTTAATACATTTCTGTAAATTTATTTCCATCAGATTTAGTGTTTTCAGTTATATGACGAGGTCTTGGGTTCACTTGGACATGAGGTTTGTGTAAGGTGATAGATACTGGTCTATTTGTATTCTTTTGCATGTAGACATCCTTTTAGATCAGCACCACTTGTTCCAGATGCTGTCTTTTTTCCATTGTATGGTTTTTGTTTCTTTGTCAAGTTCAAATGCCATAAGTATGTAGGTTTATTTCTAGTTCTTCCATTGTATTCCATTGACTAACCTATCAGTTTTTATGCCAAGACCACACAGTTTTACTAGTATGCTTCTTTATTATAGCTTGAAATAAGGAATGCTAATACCTCTAGAAGCTCTTTTATTATACAGGATTGTTAAGCTATTCTGGGTTTTGTTGATTCTTCTTGTGAAGCTGAGAACTTCTGTTTTAAGGTCTGTAAAGAATTGTGTTGGGATTTTGGTCGGAATTTTATTGAATCTGAAGATTGATTTTGATGAGATGGACATTTTCACTATGTTAATTATATCTACCCATGAGCAGGAAGATCTTTCTCTTTTCTGATATCTTCTTCAATTTCTTTCTTTAATGACTGAAGCCTAATTGATTATGGTGGATGATGGTTATTATGTGATCCTGGATTTGGTTTCCAAGCATTGTTTGAGTATTTTGTATAGACATGTATAACAGAAATTGATGTTAAGTTTTCTTTCTTCATTGAGTCTTCGTATGGTTTAGGTATCAGAGTAATGGTCATCATATAGGATGAATTTGACAATGATATTTCTGTTTCTATGTTCAAGAATATTTTGAAGAGTAATGGAGTATGCTCTCCTTTGAAAGCCTGATAGAATTTTGCTCTAAAACCATGTTGCCTTGGGATAATTTCTGGTTGGGAAACATTTAATCAACACTTATATTCCCTTATGGAATATGTAATTGTCTAAATATTTTACCTAACCTTGATTTAACTTTGGTAAATGGTGGATATCTAGAAAATAATTCACTGTATTTACATTTCCCAGTTTTTTTTTTTTTAATACAGCTTCTTGAAGTAAGACTTAAAGATTTTCTTTTAATTTCTTCCTTGTCTGTTGTTATATTACCCTTTCTATTCCTGATTTTGGTAATTTTGATGTTGTCTGTCTCTCTTGTTTAGTTTTGCTAAGTATTTGTCTATCTTGATTTTCTCAACAAACCAGATACTGTGAATTGTTTTCTTTCTTTTTAATTGATTGATTTGAGCCCTAGTTTGACTATGTCCTGCAGTTTACTCTTTTGAGTGTTTTTGAGTTTTGTTCTAGCATTTTAAGGTATACATTTAAATTGTTAAAATGAGGACTCTTTAATTTCCTTATGGAGGCACTTAGTTCTATGAACTTTCCTCCTAGCACTGCTTTCATTGTGTCCCATAAATTTGGATAATATATTACTTTCATTTTCCTGGAATTCTTATAAAAAAATAAGTCTTTAGTTTCTTTTTTTTTTCCTGACCATTTTTCCTGATCATTGAGTAGAGTTGTTCAGTTTCATGAGTTTTTAGGCTTTTTTTTGTACTCAAAAATGAGCTTCTGGTTTTTTGAAACAAATTGATATGACAAAATAACAACAACAACACATACTCACCTGTTGTCTCATGAATATTAGATGCCAAGAATTACATTTTTCTCCAAGAATATGTCTGCTTCTATCACAATGTTCTCTTTTTGTTAACCCTTTGCTATATAATACAACTGTTGTTAGTATAATGACATATGGACAGGAAAGGAAATATTTTAAGACACTTACAGTATTGTGTTTTATTTTGAAACTCAAAAAAATATAAAAAAGACAAAATTATACTCTTGATGCTTTAAGAATTTTAATTATTTTGAGTGTAATATAATGTATTAGAGTTGCATAGAAAAGATGATCACCCTGTGAAGGATGGATGCCTCAGTGTTGGGGTATTCAAGAGTGAGAAGGTGGAAATGGGTGGATGGGGGTACATCCTCATAGAAGCAAGAGGTGGTAGGATGGGATAGGGGGTCTCTGGGTGGGAGGAAATGAGGAAAGGAGATAAAATCTGAAATGTAAATAAAATATCCAATAAAAATGTAAGAACAATCATCCAAACTTGAAAAAAGAAAAATAAAATAGAAAAGGTCACTCCTAAGAGCTATCAAATATCTTCTATTCTCTCAGCAAAAGCTACAGTGGGGAAGAATGAGGTTTGTAGCTATAAGAAATATACAAGTAATTCTGGGCAAATAGAAACAAAGAAACTGCTTTGAGACTAAAAAAATAAGCTTGCAAGTTAACAAAATTACTTTTTTTGAGGAGATGGTTTTCCATTTTTAGTTCTTATATTTCTAGTAAGACCTCATTATTTTAATGAATAAAATAATTTAAAATGAACATAATTTTATGTCTAAAATAATACTACTAATTTTAAAAATTACTATTGTCTAGAAAAAGATCATTTAATAATATTTGAATGGTTAATTAACACATTTTACACTCTACTATTTCATTAGCAATTTTACTGTTTCAGATAAAGAAACTAGGTATTTTAAAATTTCATGCCTATTAAGTAATTAGTGTATTTCAGTTATTATTGAAATCACTTTCCTTACAATAACTCAAATAAAGCATCACTTAATTTTTCACAAAATAAAAAGGATCAGTTGATGAGCTCTGTTTAGAAATTTGCAAAAGAGGCACAGGGTTTTTTTGTTTGTTTGTTTTTGTCTTTGTTGTTGTTGTTGTTTTTGAGAAGAGGTTGCTCATAATGTTTAAGATTCAGCATGTACCATAAATTATGCTTTTAACATCAGATCAATGACCCAAAATCGATGGAATTTTAGGTACTAATTCAAATTGGAAGTGAAAAAAATAAATTTGCAATGAAGATTTTAATTCTAGTCCAGGTCTGTGAAACTAATAGGGTTTCTAAACTGGTTTTCCAAAATTTTTTTTTTTTCACCCACTTACTCCAAAACATCTAGATATGATAACAGACCTATTTAAGTGGTATGGTTGATACTAAAATGGGGAGAATGCCTTTGATTGATAAGGTAGTCTAAGAAAAATCATATGATTTCATCCAGCCTGAAGCCAATTGACCATTCCAAAGTAGATTATGAGAAGGCAAAGGTAAAGAAACTAACTGTAAGTCTTTCAGAACAAGGAAACCAAACTCATCATTTGGTGTCAGAAGCAGAGAGTGAGAACTCTTTGGGCTAGATCTCAGCCAAACACTGTAAGTTAGCTCCTTTGAAGTGTGTCTGGTGAAGGTATGTGGAGAAAACACTCAGATGCGGTATCACTTCAGGATAAGGTAAGATCAAATATTGAACATATAACATTACACATTATGAGTAAGTTATAGGGAGTTAAATGAAACCTCTTCCATATATGTTGTTAGTTCTGACATTGGTCTTTTTTTTTTCCTCTTACTTTTCTTACAATCTAATTCTCTGTTTAAGTTCCAAGTTTTTATATACAAGGAAACGGTTCTTTATCCCCAGTACAGTTCGTGCTTTTTCTCTTGTACCCCACCAGATGTACAAAAAAGCAAAAATAACATTTCTATTTCATCTTATGTTTTAAGTTTTTCAGCAAATTATGTGAATATTACAGAGAATATAACCCTCCTGTCTTTTACTTACTCTAATTCTACATTTGCATATGCAAATTCTTTCCAGGGAGATAGCTTCCTCTCATTTGCCTGTCTTATGCTTACAACAAAGACCACTCAAGAGCCACCTAAGCTAGTAATATTCACATGCTAGTGGTGCTATCCTAATGGATTATGACACAGTTTACATTTCATCTCTACAAACATGAGGCAGACCGCATTTACTGCAAAGTCATAAATCCTCAGACCACAAAACGAAAAAGAGCCATTTTGGATGCTCTACTGTTACACATCTACTCCTAAATGCCTAGAGTACATTTGCCTGTTTTAGTATTCATCTCAAGAAACACACATTATTCTATACCATATGAGAAAAGGTAGAAATATCCGAATTTCCCTTATACATTTCAATCTTTAGATCAGCCTCAGTTGAAATTTTTGACCTCTAAAAAAATGATCCCATGTTTACTCCACAAGTTATCTTTAGTTGTTTGTCTGATTGGGCATCAATTATATTGTGTGGCTTTCCCTGGGGAGATATATACAAATGTCAATTCATATTACATGGGGCATAGAGCAAGAAACCAAAGAAATCATTCTTCCTAAGTCTAGTATTCAGAAAAAAAATTAATTTACTGTGCTTCCTTGGAAGAGTATGATAGAAGCTGTGTGTGGAGGTACATGCCTTTGTTCCCAGCACTCAGAGTCAGATAAATATCTGAGTTTGAAGTCTGCATGGTTCACATAGTGAGTTCTAGCTCTAACACAGTAAGGATTACCTATAGAGATGCTGTATTAAAACAAAAAGTAGTATATTTGGTGGATTATTTATAAACAATCAGTGACTCAAAAGCAATTGTTTCACTTGAAAGTCCAAACTAGTGTGGGTGATAATTAATGAAAGTTGTCGTTCTCCTATATCACTATATAACCTAGATGTAGCCCCATAGACAAAATCTCCACTCTTTAACAATTACTATTGTTTAGGTAACCTTAAGCATGGACATTATGAATCATGACACTATAAAGATGGTAAGTAGTAGACCCCAATAGGATTAATGCAGTAATAATTCTGCAAGCATGTTAAGGTACAAAATATAGTCATGGTGGTTTCCATGAGATTGCAATGAAAACAAGGGGTGCTAGAAATTGTCCTAAGATACAGAGCCATGACCAAGATGCTTTACTAGGATAGATAATAAAGACATAGAGGTTTACCTTAGATCGGGTTATAGGTTTCGTTTATCAACAATGTTCATGGCAATAACCTCTTCATGCAATGGGAATAGAATGTTTATATTTTGACTTATGAGAAGGACATTACATTGCATTGCATTAGAGCAGAATGAGAGAGCAAGTACAGGAGAAGAGATCAATATTAAGGAGAGGAAGAATGAGAACAGCTGAGTAATGTAATTTAGAAATTAAGAGAGCAAATTAGCAATGAAAAGAGCAACTTTGAAAGTCAGAGTGCATACAGTTTGAAAGGTGTTTCCTTCTTTTACTTTTTCTTAAAATTAAATTAGAATCCTTTTTAAAAGTGTCTCATTTTAACTGTCACTAGCTGACAAAGGGGTAAATAAGATCTCTGCCTCAAGGGCCGGAGAGCATAAGAGGGGCTTTGGAGAAAAAAATAAAGAGGATCTTTTAGTCTTCTGCTGTCAAAAGATAGATTTTAATTGAACCAGAGGCCTTTAGTCTTCACACTAACTTTACATGCACATGCACACGTGCACACACAGTGTGTGTGTGTGTGTGTGTGTGTGTGTGTGTGTGTGTAAATTCTAATTTCCCATAAGACCACATCTTGTACTGCCAATGTTCTTTACCCTGGGCTACCTTCAAGAGAGAACCAGAGCACCATAGCTGACCTCCAGCAATCATCTAATTTAGCTTTCATTTTCTGCCAATTATCTGGTTTGGCTCTATTATTTTCCCCATAGGGCCATGTGTCTTATAGTCCCCATAAGGCCATTCATGGTCTTCAGTTTGGAAATATTGAGTGAGAATATAGTAAAAAGTCATTTGATTTTATAAATATCAACCATAACATTTATTATGAGAAAAAATATAATGAAAAACCCTAGATATACCTCAAAATGTCTGTTCCATATGTGCTCTTACAATATATTGCTACCTTGTCCTGTAGGCCTCACCAGCAGGAAATATATGTTGATACCATGCTTTCTTTCTTTAACAATTTGAAATACAGTTAACATTTTCATTTTACAAAGTTCCTGGTTATACATATTACCATAGCAATATATAATAGACTGAAATAAAATGAAAATGAAGGCAGTATTTGGCAAAGTCAATACCCAAAAAAATATTTTTTTCCTGCAACTCAAAAACATCTTACAAATGATGTACCATGTACAGTCATTAAGGAAAATGTTTGATATAAATGAGCCATTATGGATTTTGCTAAAAGGGAAAATTGTTAAAAATATTATTCATAAGTGCATATGTATATACGTATACATACATACATACATACATACATACATACATATACACATATACACATACACATATACATATATGAGATAGTGGATAATTTGTACATCTTGGATATTATATACCTTTAATATCTACTTACATATATTAAGAAATTTAAGTTTTAAAAATGTATTAGATAACAAAGTAGAACTGGAGAAGAATCACAGCATAAAAGTTGTTCTGAGATATAGTAAGAAAAAATCTCATTACCTTAAATAAGATTTATACCTCAATTTTCAATTTCAAACATAAGTAACAGAAGACTGTTAAACAGTATTTCTAGTAAGGTGAGAGAAAACAAATTAATTTTTATGTGCAATATAACTGTCCCCCAAATGAGAAACAGATGTTTGCTGAATAAATTAGAGGGTTTTAAAACAAACTTTTTAGGAAATTTTAATGAATGTTATTAAGATAGAAAAGAAATGGTGTAAAATGCAATAATACAAATCAATGAAAAAATGTGAAGACAAAAGTCTGAAATAAAAACTATATCTTTTAATTTTTAGTATAATAAAAAAGTAGGACTGGGAAATAAAGATCTAGCTCAGTGTTAAAGTAACTGTTTAATATAAATTATGCTATGGAATAAATTCTCAACATCCCATGAGAAAAAACATGATGGTAAAAAAATATAATATTGGCTATTTTATTAGTAATAATTTTATTGTAGCTGAAACATGAGGGTCCATAATTAATGAGTATATTTGAAAAATGGCATTTAAATAGAATGGTGTTTTCTTCAGATGTTCCATCACTAAATGATCTTGAATTTTATCTATTGGTATCAACATGGTTGAATCTGTAGGATACTGTTATATGAAATACACCTGATTGATTTAGTAAATGAAATATAGCATGCACATATGTGAATGTTAAATCTCAATATCTATAAATGGATGTTAACAGTTTATTAATCTGCATGGTTTGCTATTCATCCCTTTTAATTATATATAAGCTAACCTTGTGGAATATTACTAACTGGAATTTTCTCTCTTTCTCAGCTAATATGCTTATACAGGCCAGATCTATTTATCTAGTGTGCTGCCTACAGTGGACTGGTCATTAGCTCCCACATAAATCATAAATCAAGGTACACTTTCACAGAAAGGATCAAGTACCAAATCAGACAGAAACAATTTATTGAGAGCCCTTCTTTTTGCCTAACTCTAAATGTAT
Organism: Rhabdomys pumilio; assembly: GCA_030674055.1. Classification (NCBI taxonomy): domain Eukaryota; kingdom Metazoa; phylum Chordata; class Mammalia; order Rodentia; family Muridae; genus Rhabdomys; species Rhabdomys pumilio. Next base: position 51,067,884 of record JANHMN010000005.1, read on the forward strand.
CAAGTTGACAATAAAATTGAACCTGTACAGAATCTGAAGTATCTATACCATGTGTGACCATTCAAGTTTTAAAGAACAGAGTTTATGAAATTAGTTTTGTAATGCCACTACATTAAACCAATAAAAGTGTTGTGATACAGCAATAAAGTTCTGTGAGAAAGAAACTTGTAGGATAGAGTGGGGATGACAGGTGTGTATGGGAGATAAGATGAGTGATAAGTGATGAAGGGATATGAGAGGAATAGGAATTAACTATTTGCATGCATGATATTGTAGAAGAACAGACTAATAATAATCCTGAGGAAAATTCTGTTCCTGTAATAGTCAAAATGAACAAAATGAAGTATTAGAAATATCAAGTATCTATTAGTAGTGGAACATACTTTTTATCCCGGCACTAGAAGGCAGAGACAGGCAGATTTCTGAGTTCTAGATCTGATCTGTAGAGTGAGTCCCAGAACAGCCAGGGTTATACACAGAAGCATGTCTCAAAAAAACAAAAACAAACAAGCAAAACACCATCCAGTTTCCAATGTAAAATAGGAGACAAGAGTACAAATACTGTACCATGGCTTATATATGTAAAAAAAATGTGATTGATACAGTAACTCTGTGAAGGAAATGCATAGTTTGGATCAAGTCAAAAGATTTAACTTACCTACTCTAAAGGTTCAAAGAGCTGAAATACAGTCTCTAAAATCTTAAAGTCTGAAAACTATGTTTTATCAAAGAGAATATCAGTGGAGGTATAAATTATATACCAAAGGAACCAAGGAGAAGTTCTGGAGTTTATCACGACAATAATAGTCATGAAAAATGAACTAGCAGGGGAAAATAGCATATTTGAACAGGGACAATAAATCATATCTCAATTTAAAACTAGGTCAACTAAGATTATCTATTGTGAGAAAGCAAAAGAAAATTTTCAAGAAAAATGAACACATCACACAACTCCAGAGAACATTGAAACTTCTGGAAACACAATAAATAATTACATAACCAATGAACTGTGTGAAAACAAAATCTACACTAGGAAATCCTTATCAAAACTAAACTACTATAGTTCCTAAAGTATTTCTGTTAGATTGAAATAAAAAGAAACTATAAAATAAGCCAAATACATGAAGAAATAAAAGCATAAATAAAAGTAACTCAACATAGAAATGTAAAAGATAGTTTAAATGTATTTTTTATTAGAATGATTCCTTTATTTGATTTAAAAGATAACTTCATAAATCTGGTATTGAAGTATACATTGTATACATGAATATTGCTTGAATTTCAATAGTACAAGAGAAAATTAAGTAATGAAACCTAAAGTAACCTAAATATTTGTTCCTTAAGATGTTACTTATTTAAAATTCTACTCCCAAGTTGGTCGTCCTAATAAAAGGGATATAGGATACTGGCATTTGTGGGGACAATTAGGCATGTAAAGGAAGATATCTCAAGACTGAGATTAGTGTTCTTAAGTGATGGTGATTCCTCACAATTATTGTGTCCCCTTCAACAACATAAAGTGAAAAAATTGATCTATGAACCCGAGAATAGTCACCGACTGGATACTGTATTTGCTGATACTTTGGTAGAGGGATGCTTACATTATAGACTTCGTAGTTAAACTTTGTATCATTTAAAAATGTTAAATTGTATTTTGTTATATAACCTCTAATGAAATAAAACAAAGCTAACTACATGGATACATTTCATACATTAAGTGAAAATGTGAGACAGCAAAATTTGTCAGCAGGTGAAAATACTTAACACATCACATGGACAACATGAGTTTAATTCCTGGAATCCATATAAAAATTCAGAAGTGATGGTTCTTGATTGCAAAGGAAAAAGTCCTATAGTAAGATAGGATACAGAATCAGGATAATAGGGTAAAAGCCCTTGGGTCAGATGTTCTGGATTCTGTAGAGATATGTAAATGTACATAGAAGGAGAAAACTGAGTATCACAAACTTATTCTCTGTTCTTAGCATGCATCATGTTACCACACACTCCATCTACGTTTTTTGTCTCTCACATATAATAAATTAAACAAAAAGAAAAACAAAGTTGAGATTAATATAAACTAGACTGCTCCAATAGTGATGTTAATTAAACAAATAATAAATTTCAAAATGTATAATATAAAACATAACTAAATATTTGAAATATAAAATAAAAACAAGCATTGAGTAAAAAAAAAGAAACAATAAAGAAATTTTCAAAATGAATCTTGCCTTGCCTTTTTATTTCCAATTTTATTATTTTGTTTTTTTTCTCTGTGTTTTAGTTAATTTGGCTAATGGTTTATCAAACATATGTTTTTCAAAGAACCAACTCTTGATTTCATTGGTGTTGGTAATGATCTAGTGAAGCAGAATTGATAACTGAAATATCAATGTTCCCTTAGATTTTTTTGAGATAACATTTATGGATATGTAAGCCATTCTAACATTGGTGTGTTAGTAAGTAATCATTGAAAAGACCTTTAAGGCCAAAAGCTACTTGAGTTTGAGAAGGAACAAAATGGGAAGATAGCATATTGATGCCTTTTAGACTTGAAATAATGTATTGTCGTTGCATTGCTATATATGACAGAAATATCTTAGCAATATCAAATTAGAATATAATTTTCTCTATTTATTACTGTGTATCAACAGCAACTCTATGGCATATATCACATATTACAGTGAAATACAATAGCATTTCCTGATCAAAATGGTCATAAGATAAAGATATCAAATATTGTCCATGTAATTTAGATTTGTTTTGTTACCAAATGAGAATAGTCCAATACCAAATTCTGAAAATGATCAGAAAACTTTCCAGAACCTTGCTCATCTTATTGAATAGTACTACAGAGGATATATCTTTCTAAGTAATCCATTCATCTCTCCAATCTCAAATTCATTTGTGAAAACCTGATGTGTTTATCCAACTAAGCAGTTCTCAGATCTACTCACTTCCTAAAACTTTCTTAACATCATTTCACTCATTATTCTGCTACTTTGGACAGAAAATTACTGCCCCTTAAATTGACTAGTAGTTTTTATTATGCACTATTTTTACAATGTGTTTATTTGAAATATTAATTTGACTATAAATTGCTTTTTATTTCACTTAGGTATGATAAATAACTCTCTGAATGTTCTAGACCTTAATTACCTGTAGAGGAATTTTAATACTGTGATCTGGCTCCTCTGAATGGGGATCACAGCCAAAGATCTTCTAGTTATATGTGATCCAGGTGAAATGCTGACATATCCTTGATCGCATTATGATCTGGCAAGAATATAAACATGCTCTTATTATACTCCTCTAGTTTCAAACAATGGAGCAACACTGATACTGAGAAGGCTTTTATTTTGAGAGAGAGAAAGAGAGAGAGAGAGAGAGTGAGAGAGAGAGAGAGAGAGAGAGAGAGAGAGAGAGAGAGAGTAGTTCAGTGAGTGAAGTAGTTCAGTAAGCATATTCTGCAGATACACTCTGAGAAGAAAATTATATCTGGAAAATAAAAAAAAGTTATTTTTACCACTGCACACTTACCTTTTGTCTTCGTATATCTACTAAATGTCCATTGATACAACTTAATTCTTGTTTCTGGCCAGTGGAATGGGACCTTTATCTATACCAGCCCATTTTTTTCTAACATTAGTTATGTTTTTCTCATATGATCATCATTCAAAAAATCACTTATTTTATCAGCTGAAATATTCTTTCTTGTCATCTTCATAATATGATATAGTACCACACACTTCCCCTAATATTTCCCATTTTTGTTACCTTTCTGTTCCAATAACTCTTAATAAATATAACCAATTTATAAAGAAGAAGTCTTCCTTTGGCTCTTGTTTTTTTGTGTTTTAGTCTTACTTCTTTTGGACCAATGTTGAAACAACAGATAATTTGGGTTGTGAATGGAAAAATTACTGCCATTAAGACCAGCATGTAAAAATGATAGAAAAAAAAAACAAGGAAACTTGAGCCACAAAATTTCTGTCAAAGGTATGTCTGTAATTACCAAAACTATCTCACTAGATAGTTTCTACTCAAAGTTTCTGCTAACTCTCGGTAGTGACAATCTGAAGAACAAGCCTTAAACACATGGAATTTGGTGAAATACTAAATAAAAAATATGAATTTTCTACATGGTCTCCAGTGGCATCATGGACCATGAACCTCATCACAACCTCTTGCTGTAGCACAAACCGTGGAAATCAATACAGCCACAGCATATATAACAGGACATATGGAAGTCTATGATTAGTGTTGCTACTAGCTGTTATAGACAGGGAAGCTTCTGATGCAATGGTATTAATGACTCCAGGCTCTTAGTTGAGATTGAGAGACATTGATGGATTTGGCAACAACCACACACACCCCCAGAGACACACAAACACAAAATGAAAGAGTCTAGACAGGAAGCCACTGAAAGGTTATTACAAATTGCAGCAAAGATTCTTCTTCTTTACACTTGTTGGCTTCAGTTGGTGTGGAGATGGGGTTTAGGATGGGGTGTGGGAAGAACTCAGTTACCAATAAGGGACTTGTCATTGAGAGTTTGACCATACACCAAATGACTATATGGGCAACACAAATTGTACTTAGTGGGTTTTATTCCAAATTTTGGGGTAAGGGGAGGGCACCATTGTGAGGAGGACCTAAGAGGAATAGAAAATTAAATTAAATTAATTTTGTTCTATCTTCATGAGTCATTAAAATGTCTTAAATGGTCCAATAATTTAAATCTGAAGTTGATCTTAACACTCAAGGCAAAACCTAGTGTGAAAATCTCTAAGAAATCAAACCACAAATTTAGATACTTCTAAAATCCTTTCATAATAACACAAGAGGAATAAGTTGTAGAATATAGATGAATTTACTCAAGACTGCAATAGACTCCAGCACAGCAAACAATAAATTTTAAAATTCTTGCTCAGTATTTGGGCACTAAGCCCAAACACTCCTATCCTATTTGACTTGCTTGCTTCCTAGACTGTCTCTGCATCCTGGCCCCCAGCAAGCTTTTCCCATGTTCCTAGGATCTCTAATATGCTGAGGTCACTAAAGCTTCATATTCATTCTCAAAGCTCTATGCAATGTCGTCTCAGTCTGCTAACCAGAATTGTGATGCCATAACACATTGCCTAGTTTCTCAGATGTTCCACTAAAATAGTAATGCATGTCAATTTGTCCCCATAACATAAACATTCAATATGTCTATAAAAGGAGCACTAAATTAAATATGTGCTGTCTAATATAAATAATTAGAAGCTATTCATAGATTGGTTGAGCTATGGTTTGAAGGATTTCAGAGTATTTTTCTACTGAATGTATGAAAACAACATCATAAGGAGTTTTGGGTAAGTAAACTGCCTGAAATACTCCAAAACTTCATTGTTCTTGAAAGTCTTTAAAATAAATTTGCATGTTGACATCTCTGAGCTTGTATTAGCTATGACCTTGTAAATTTCATATATGCCTTTGAGGCATCTTTATTACTGTCCTTATACAAAACACTTAGTCTCTTTCCAATAGCACTGCTTTACTTAGTGAAAACATTTATGTCAGCTCCAACTTAAAGTGGCCTGTTTTGACTAACATTTCCAGTTTGTATTCTAAATTCTAAGTATTAATGTGAATAAAAGTAGTCTGAAATATACACCGGATTGCCTAAAGACCTCCCTGACTTGAAATTTTTTTTTCAAAGTCATCATTTAATAAAAAAGTGGAGCATTGATTTGATGGTTTATATATACCCAGTCCAGAGAGTGCCAATATTAGAAAGTGTGACTGTGTTGGATTAGGTGTGGTCTTGTTGAAGTAGGTTCACTATTGTTGGTGTGGGCTTTAAGATCCTCATCCTAACTGCCTGGAAGTCAATATTCTAGCAGCCTTCAGTAAAAGATGTAGAACTCTCAAATCCTTTTGCACCATACCCGCCTGGATGTTGCAGTGTTCCCACCTTGATGATAATGGACTGAATCTATGAACCTGTAAGCCAGTCCCAATTAAATGTTGTCTTTAAAACAGTTGCCTTGGTCATGATGTCTGTTCACAGCAATAAAACCATAACTAAGACAAAAGTTGGTACCAGGGACTGGGGTATTGCTGTGATAGGCCTGACCATGGTTTTGTTTGAAAAAATATTGATTTGAGGATGTTGTATTTGGAAAGCAGTAAAATGCTTTAAATGGGGCTTAATAGACTATCATAATAGTAATATGGAAGACTTCATAACTGAGACTCATTTGAATTGTACAGACCTGGCCCAAGATGTTTCAGTAGAGAGTTTCAATTTGTGGCCTAGAGACTGTTTTGTGGTATTTTTGTGAAGAATGTGGCTCCTTTCTGCCCTTGTCTGAAGAGTCTTCCTGAGGCTAAGGTGAAGAGACTCAGATTAATTGCATTAATATATGATGTCTCGAAAATGCCAATCATAGGCTTTTTCTTGGGGGAGAGGTTAAGTCTCATGAAGAACAAGCATAACAAGATTACATAGAAAAAATATAAAACTTAAGGCTTGAATATTAAAGGGGCACCAGGAACTGAAATGGAGCTGAACCCACGATTCAAGGATATTAAATTAAATTACAGGAGTAGTGATTTTGGGGCAAGATCCCACAGAGCTAATTAAGGTCCAGGTGTGGTAGTACAAGCCTTTAATCCCAGGAGAAAAAGACAAACAGATCTCTTGAGTTCAAGGCCAGCCTAGAACAGAACAAGTTCTGCATGAAGAACAACTTAAATCCCAGTATGATGAACCTCATATAATTTCAGTGTTTAGGAAAATGGCATGCAAATCTCTGAGTTCAAAGTTGGTCTACAGACCAACTGAAGAGCACAGTTAACCTTAAGCAGTGAATGAGTTGGAAAAACAGAGAGCTGGTGATAACTTAATATAACAAAGGTGCCATGTTCAAGTCTCAGGAAGCAGCAGAACTAGGCAGCTTTGGCCACGTGGCTCTGGCTTTAGAGTCCAGAACAGAACGGACTACTGAAACAATTGAGGTTAGTTGGCTGGAGTTAAGAAATTAGTGGTGATTAAGAAGAGACCAGTAACACCAAGGTGAAATCTGGAAGTGTTTTCTGAGATCACAAAGAAGCTGTGTTCCAGACATAGCCAAGGTTATACTTCCTGCTGCAGCTGTGTTTGGTAATGTGTAAAATTCATTCAGGAGGTACTGGTTTTGAAGGCATGAAGGGGTCACGAAGAGCAGCTGAGAGAGCAGCTTGGCACTGTGAGAGGTCATAGAAGGCCATTGGTGAAGTTGCAGCTCAGTTGCAGTTGATGGTGTAGGACTGAAAGCTTCATGCAAAGGAGATGAGGCTTGGCACCATGAAGAGAGCCTATGAGAGGCTATTGGTGAAGCCTAGCTGAATCAGAAGACCGAAATGTATTACAGATGCCAGTACCATGGGATGATCACCAAGAACAGAAATGGCAGTGGAGTGGACCAAACCAAGTTTAGACTGCTAGAGAGGGCAGAGCTGGAGAAATAATGCCAGCCCTTAGGAGGTTCCCAGAAGTTTATATGTGGATGCCAGACATTGAAACAAGAAGGTGTAACATTGAAGTTTCCTTGGAGACCTCTAGATGTTAGAGATGATCCATGAGCTATTTTCTGAGGAAAGCTGCTAACATGGAGTGGAACAAGCCCAGGTGAAAGAAGATTGTTGTAGTCAACAAAGAAAAAAAATGGAATTGAAGATCTCAAGATTGCTTTGACATTAAACATGGAAATAATTAAATAATTTTGCATATAGAAAAACTTAAATAAACCAACAAAAATTGTTAAAAATAAGGAAGAGTATGATAAAGCTGTAGTATAACAAAGCAATAAATATTTTAATATGTATAATTAGAAATGAATAGTTGGAAATAGTGAAAATTAAAAACTCAAATAAAACTATAGAAAGTATCTTGAATACATAAAAAAGGTCATGAGGAAAAAAAAATAAGCCAGGAAGCATCACAATCCATTTTCAAATTACACTAATCATGTATCGTCATTAAAACTCCATGCTATTGGCAAAAATCAACACTTGAACAAATAGAACAGAGTAATGATTCCAGTAGCATCCTGCTCCCCTGTGGAGGACTACATAGAAGGGTGTGTGAGAATACTCAGCTGGGAATCTTTCCCCACCAATCCTACTACACCAGCAGTCTGGTCTACTGGAACAATGCAGGCAGAGTGAGATAAAGCTGAGGCACAGCTCACATTTGTGGATCTTCTGACTTTCATTTTCTTGCCCCAAACATTCCCACCTTCCTGAGAAGTCCTGCTATAATCCAGTTCATCCATATAACACCAGCAGAAAACAGATGTCTAAAGAATAGCATAAAAATAAAATCAACAAAAGCTAGAGATGAATGCCACCAACAGAGCCCAGGTATCCTACTACACCAGCCTTGAATATTCTGAAGAAACTGATTTACAAGAAGATGATAGTAAATCAAGTCTTATAAGGAAGATAAAGGACTTTAAAGAGGAAATGAGTAAATCCTTTAAAGAAATAAAGGAAACTATAATCAAATGTGTAAAGTATTTGTATAAAACTGTGCAAGGCATGCAAATGACAATAGAAGCAATAAAGCAAGCACAAAATGTGGCAATCTTGGAGATGGAAATCCAAGGATAAAGAACAGGAACCACAGATATAGCACCACCAACAGGATACAAAGATGGAGAAGTGAATCTCAGGCATAGAAGATATGATAAAAGAAATTGATACAATCAAATAAAATGCAAAATCTAAAATGCTGATATCACAAAACATTGAGGAAATTTGGGACACTAAAAATTTTCCACACTGTCCAACCAGTACCTTCCATTGGGACAGATCATCAGCCTGTTTGCCTCTCTGAACACCTCAGAGTCTGAAAGCCTCCCTGGAGATCTGCTACACCCAGGGCAACAGACAACACAGTGTAAAGCATCCCAGAAGTTCTACTGCAACCAGGGCAACAGGTCATCAGATTGCATACCCCTCTGAAGACCCCACAATCTGAAAGCTTCCCAGGAGTCAGCAACACAGGTCTTCTAGGAGACCTAGAGCAACCCAGAGACAAAGGCTCCTGAGAGAGACACCCAGGACAGTTAACACCAAAGATAACCAGATGGTGAGAGGCAATTTCAAGACCATAAGCAACAGAAGCCAATAAACTTCGACACAATGAGAACAAGTTCTCTCACTACAGCAAGCCCTGTATACCACCAGCACACTTGATAAACCATGATTTTGACTTAAAATCCAGTGTCATGAAAACAATAGAGTTCTTTAAGGAGGATATAAATAACTCACTGAAAGTGATACAGGAAAACAAAGGTAAATAGGTAGATGCTCTTAAAGGGGAAAAAAATCCCTTAAAAATAAAGGTAAACAAAATCAAAACAGGTGAAGGAATTGATCAAAGCAGTCCAAGAAAGTAGAAACAATAAATAAAAAATAAAAGCAACTTTGAAAATTGAAAACCAAGGAAAGAGGTCAGGAGAAACAGATCCAAGCAACAACAACAGAATACAAGAGACAGAAGAAAGAATCTCAGCTATAGAAAATACCTTAGAAGATATTGACACAATGATCAAAGAAAATATGAATCATAAGAACATCTACTAACCCAAAACATCCAGGAAATCTAGGACACAGTAAAAAAAGTCTAGGAATAATAGCAATATAAGGGAGTGAAAATTCCCAGCTCAAAGAACCAGAAAACATCTTAAAAAAAATCATAGAAGAAAACTTCCCCAACCTAAAGAAAGAGATGGCCATAAACGTACAACAAGCCTATAGAACACCAAATGGATTAGACCAGATCATAAAGTACTCTTGTCATATAATAATCAAAACATTAAATTCACAGAAAAAAGAAAGAATATTAAAAGCTATAAGGAGAAAAGGCCAAGTAATATAAAGGCATACCTATTGAAATTACAACAGAATACTTCAGAGACTCTTAAATGCAGAAGAGCCTAGAAAGAGGTCATGCAGACCCTAAGAGAACAAAAATGGCATCCCAGGCTATAATATCCTGCAGAACTCAAATAACATAGATGGAGAAACAAAAATATTTCAGGACAAAACCAAATTCAAACAATATCTATCTATCAATCCAGCCCTCCATAAGATTCTAGAAGGAAAATTCCAAAACAAGGAGGGTAACTACACCAAAAAAAAAAAAATTAAGAACTTATTCATTTTACAACACAATCAAAAAACAATCACATACACATAATGCTACCTACAACAACAAACATAATATGAACTAAGAATCTGTCTTTAATATCTTTCAACATCATTGGACTCAATTCCTCAATAAAAAGATATAAGCTAACATATTGAATAATCAAGTAGGATCCAGTATTTCACTGCATACATGAAACACACCTCAATGGACAAAGTCAGACACTACCTCAGGGTAAAAATCTGGAAATAAATCTTCCACACAAATGGTCCCAAGAAACAAGAGAGTGTTTGCATTCTAATATCAAAAACAAAACAAAACAAAAAAAAAAAAACAAAAAACCTTTCAACCAAATGTTATCATGCAAGATGGAGAAGGACAGTTCATATTCATCAAAGGGGAAATCCATCAAGAGAAAGTTTCAATTCTGAACATCTATGTTCCAAATTCGAAGGGGCAAACTCATACAAAAAAAAATCAACAACTTTACAAAAGCTCAAAACACACATTGAGCCCCACATACAAATAGTTGAAGACTTCAACACCCTCTTCACACAAATGGACAGGACATTAAACTTAATAAAGACACAGTGAAAAATGAAATGTGAAGAAACTGAAAAAAATATTGAGGATCCAAAAATGGAAATAGAAACAACAAAGAGACTACAAAGGGAGACAACCCTGGTGAAATAAATCTTAGGAGAGATCAGGAGCTATGGACCTAAGTATCAACAACAGAATTCAAGAGATAGAAGGGAGAGTCTCAGGTGTAGACGATACCATAAAATACATTGACAAAACAGTCAAAGAAAATGCAAAATCCAAAAATCTCCTAACCTAAAACATTCAGGACAACCAGGACACAATGAAAAGTCTAAATATAAGAATAAGTTTAAAAGAAGAGTGACGATTCCCAACTCAAAGGACTAGTAAATACCTTCAGCAAAATTATAGAAGAAAACTTTCCTAACCTAAAGAAAGAGAAGCCCCTAAATATTCAAAAGCCTACAAAATGTAAATAGTTTAAACAAGGAAAGAAATTTCCCCTGTTATATAATAATCAAAACACCAAATGCACAAAACAAAGGAAGGATATTAAAACCAGTAAGGTAAAAAGGTTGTGTAACATAATTGCAGACCTTTCAGAATTACACCAGTCTTCTCTACACAGACATCAAAAGTCAGAAGATCTCAAAGCAGGTATCATATAGGCACTAAGAGAACAAAAATGCCATCCTAGGCTACAATATTCAGCAAAACACTCAATTACTGTAGATGGAAAAACCAAGATATTCTATGACAAAACCAAGTATACATAATATCTTTCCAAAAATTGAATCTTATAAATGATAATAAATAGAAAACTCCAACACAAGCAGGGAAACTATACCCTAAAAAGAAGATAGCAAAACAAACATAAATACAAATCAAACAACAAAATTAATAGGGAGCAATAATCAATGGTCCTTAATATCTCCTAATATCAATGGACTGAATTCTCTCATTAAAAAGTCATAGACTAACAGAATGGATTCTTAAATAGGACCCAGCATTTTGCTGTATATAGGAAACACACCTCAGTGACAAAGTCAGAAATTATGTCAGAGTAAAAGGCTGGAAAAAAAATTGTTCCAAGGAAATGGTACCAAGAAACAAGCTGGAGTAGCTATTTTAATATTGAATAAAATTGATTTTCCACTAAAGATTATCAAAAAACATAAGGAAGAACACTTCACTTTCATCAAAGGAAAAATCCACCAAGATGAACTCTCAATTTGGAACACCTATCCCCAAATTCAAGGGCACCCACATTTGTAAAAGAAATGTTACTAAAGCTCAAAGAACACATTGAACATCACACAATAATAGTGGGATATTTCAACACTCCACTTTCAAATGGACAGATCAGGAAAACAGAAACTAAACAGTGACTGTGAAACTAGCTGAAGGTATGAACCAACTGGTTTTAACAGATATCTATAGAATATTTCACCTTAAAACAAAAGAATAAACCTTCTTCTCAGCACCTCATGGTAAGTTCTACAAAACTGAACATATAACTAGTCACAAAACAGGTTCAACAGATACAAGAAAGTTGAAAGTATCCCATGCATCCTATCAGATCACCATATATTAAGGTAATCCTAAATCACAACGAAACAACAGCAATCCCACATACTCATGGACATTGAGCAACTCTCTAATCAATAATAGCTTGGTCAGGAAAGAAATAAAGAAAAACATTAAGACTATTTAGAATTGAATGAAAATTAAGCCACAACATATCCAAACTTGTGGGACACAATGAAAGCAGTGCTAAGAGGAAAACTCAAAGCTCTGAGTGCCCCCCAAAAGAAACTGGAAACAGCTTACACTGGCATCTTAACAGCACATGTGAAAGCTCTACAACAAAACTAAGCAAATACACCCAAGAGAAGTAGACACCAAGAAATAATCAATCTCAGAGCTGAAATAAATCAAGTAGAAACAAAACTATACCAAGAATCAACAAAAGCAGGGGTGGGGTCTTTGTGAAAATCAAAAAGAGAGATAAACACTTAGCCAGACTAACCAGTGGGAACACAGATGATATGCAAATTAACAAATTCAGAAATGAAAAGATAAATATAACAACAGAAATCAAGGTTCAAAAAATTATCAGATCTTACTACATAAGCCTACATGCAACATAACTGGAAAATCTACATGAATGGATGATTATCTAGATGGATATCAGTTGACTAAGTTAAATAAGATCAGATAAACCATCTAAATATTTCCAAATATTTAATGACAAATAATTTAATTTCCAAATAATTTTAATGACAGCATCTAAAGAAATAGATGCTGTCATTAAAAGTCTTCCACCCCAAAACAGCACAGGTCCAGATGGTTTTAGTGCAGAATTCTTCAGAGAAGACCTAATACTAATAATTGTTTAACTGTTACACAAAATAGAAAGAGAAGGAACATTACCTAATTCATTCTATGAAGGTCCTGCTACATTGATACCTAAACCACACAAAGGGTCAACAAAGAAGGGGAACTTTAGATCAATTTTCCTTATGAACATTGATGGAAAAATCTCAATAAAATTCTGACAAACTGAATCCAAAAAATAGAACAAAATGGCAACTCACCATGACCATGTAGGTTGTATCCCAGGGATGCAGAGATGGTACAACATACAAAAGTCCATTAACATAATCCAATATATAAACCACCTCAAGAAGAAAAAATACATGATCATCTCATTAGATGCTGAACAAGCATTTGACACAAGACACAATACAAAACCCCTGCATGTTAAATGTCTTGGAAAGATGAAAATCTCAAGTACAATACCTAAACATAGTAAAAGCAATATAAAGCAAACCAGTATTAAAAATTCAAACTAAATAGAGAGAAATTTGAAGCAATCTCACTAATTCAGGGACCAGACAAGGCTACCCACTCTCTCCCTATCTACTCAATATAGTACTTGAAGTCATAGCTAGAGCAATAAGACACTAAAAGAATTTCAAATGGATACAAACTGGAAAGGAGGAAGTCAAAATATTACTATTTGCAGATGATATGATGGTATACTTAAGTTATCCCAAAATGTCCACCAGAGAAATCCTAAACCTGATAAACAACTTCAGAGAGTAGCTGGATATAAAATTAATTCAGGGGAATCAGTAGCCTTCCTCTACTCAAAAGATAAAGGAGTTGAGAAAAATATTAGGGAAATATCACCCTTCACAATAATTACAAATAATATAAAATATCTTGGTGTGACTCTAAGCAAGCAAGTCAAAGATCTGTATGACAAGAACTTCAAGTTTTTTTTAAGAAAGAAATTGAAGAAGACATTAGAGGATGGAAAGATCTCCCATGCTCATGGTTTGGGAAGATTAATAAAGCAAAAATGGCCATCTTGTCAAAAGCAATTTATAGATTCAGTGCAATGCCCACCAAAATTCATCCTCAATTTTTCACAAAGATAGAAAGAACAATTCTCATATTCATTTAGAACCACAAAAATCCAGGATAGCAAAAAGTATTCTCAATAATAATAGAATATCTGGAGGTATCACCATTCCAGACTTCAAGGTCTACTACAGAGAAATAGTGATAAAAACAGCATAGTATTGGTATAGAGACAGACAAGTATATCCATGGAATAGAGTTGAAGATCCAGAATTAAACCCATAAACCAATGCTCATTTGACCTTTGACAAGGAAGTGAAAACCATTTAGTAGATAAAAGAGCATATTCAAAGAATGGTGCTGGATCAAGTAGCAGGCAATATGTAGAAGGTTGAAAATTGATCCATCCTTATATCTGTGTACAGAGCTCAAATCCAAATATATCAAGAACATCCACATAAAACTAAATACACTAAATCTAACAGAAGAGAAAGTGCTAGCTGCTTAACTCTCTCCCATCATACTCTAGTAGTGATGTTATGGGCAAACACAGAATCTGACATGCAGTGATGTCTTCACTCTGTCTTTCCTGACAAGCCCAGAGAAGACACTGGTTGGCATTCAACAGCTAAGTCACAAGGAATTTGATTGTTGGAATTGCTGGTGTCCTTGGCTATGATTTGACATTTTAAGCTGAGACCTCTTTAAAAAATAAAAGAAAAGAAGAGAAAAGAAAAGAAAAGAAAAGAAAAGAAAAGAAAAGAAAAAACAAAGTGGAAAAGAGCCTTGAACATCTTAGTACAGTGGAAATTTTCCTGAACCAAACACAAATGGCTCAGGCTCTAAGATCAACTATTGACAAATGGGATCTCTTAAAATTGAACAGTTTTGACAATGTAAACGACATTGTCAACAGGACAAAATGGAACCTACAGAAGAGGAAAAAATCTTTGCCAACCCTTCATCTGATAAAGGGCTAATATCCAATATATACAAAGAACTGAAGAAGTTAGCCTCCAGAGAGTCAAATAACCATATTAAAAATGAAGTACAAAGCTAAATGGAGAATTTTCAACTGAGGAACTTCCAGTGGTCGAGTGGCATCTAAAGAAAAGTCCAACACCCTTAGTCATCAGGGAAATGCAAATCAAAACAATGCTGTGAATCCACCTCACCCCAGACAGAATGGCTAAGATCTAAAACTCAGGTGACAACAGATGTTGGTGAGGATGTGGAGAAAAAGGAACATTCCTAATTTGCTGGTGGGGTTGTAAGTTGGTACAAGAACTCTGGAAATCAGTCTGGATGTTCCTCAGTAGATGGGAAATAGATCTACCTGAAGACTCAGCAAAATCATTCTTGGGCATATACCCAAAAGAGGCCACACCAGGCCACAGGGTCACATGTTGCACTATGTTCATAGTGGACTTGTTTGGAAGAGCCAGAAGCTGGAAACAACCCAGATGTCCCTGAACAGAAGAATTAATACAGAAAATGTGGTATTATTTACACAATGGACTACTACTCAGCTATTAAAAACATTGACTTCATAAAATTTGAATTCAAAGGGATGAATCTAGAAAATATCATCTTGAATGTGGTAACCCATTTACAAAATAACACATATTGTATGCACTCACTGATAAGTAGTTGTTAGGCAAAAAGCTCACAATACCCATGATACAACCGACAAACCATATTAAACTAAAGTAGAAAGACAATAGTGTTGATGCTTCAGTCCTATATAAAAGGGGAACAAAATTATAAAGGGAGGTAGAGTGAGGGTGGGACCTATGATGATGAGGGAACAGGAGAGAAAAGGGGAGCAGGATTAGTTGTGGGAGGAGATGGGGGAGAAGTACAGAATATCAAAAATTGAATACAGGTATTTAGAAGTGGTGGATGGGGAACTGGGTGTAGCCACTAGCAAGTCCCAGTTATCAGGAAAGTAAGAGGCTTCCAGGAACAATGGAGATGTCATTAGCTGAAATAACCAACAAAGAGGAGACCAGACAAAGAGGAGTAGAGACTGAAGGAAAGGCCATTCAGAAATTGCCCCAGCTAGTGATCCATCCCATCTGCAGACATCAAACCCAGACATTTTTTTGCTGATGGCAAAAGCACTTCCTGATAGAAGCCTGATATAGCTGTTCCCTGAGAGTCTCTGCCTGATGCTGACCAATATGGATGTGGATGCTTGCAGCCAATCATCGGACTGA
>JANHMN010000005.1:51088946-51117298 GCA_030674055.1 Rhabdomys pumilio
GAGAGAGAGAGAGAGAGAGAGAGAGAGAGAGAGAGAGAGAGAGAGAGAGAGAAGTAATCAATTGTCTGTGATCTGTATGCTAACAGCTACTGGTACATATTGTTTTTAAAAGTATAGCAGCATTGAAAGAAAACCAAAAATAAAGAAATGGAACTTATTTGCTTTCTAGTTTTTGTAGGGATTGTTTGATATTAGATACTTTAAGGGCAATATTTAGTGTTGAAAGATTTTTGAAGAAGTCCAATTCTCTTGTTCTCTCTGCAACAGCAGTACACAGAATTTATTAACTTTAGTTCTGAAGGTTCTTAGCTTAAAAATCTCTTTCTCATAGTAAAATTGCATTTTTTTTTGGGTGTGAGAAAACAATTTCCCAATATAAACTAATGTATATTATCCGGATGAGTTTGTTTTCTTCTTTTAGACTGTTTATCAAGTAGGAATTGATGAGTAGTTTGTTTCCATTAAAATATAAAAGAAAATCTAAATACTAGACCTGATGTAGAAAAGAATCATGAAGTATCTAATAAATACCTTCTGTTGATGTAAAGAGTCCAGTAGTTCATTATCTAAATCAACACAATTATTAAGATAATTAGCACTTAGAAAATGAAATTGTTCAATAATGTGTTTTCACTATACAAAATCATATGCACATTCTTTTCTGAGGTTTAATTTAAAGAAGTAAGTTTATCATTGTAATTAATAAAATATGTTAATAGAGATTATAGTGGAATATACTCAATGTTTCATATTGAGAAGAAAATGACAATAGTGACTGCAGAAAGTTCTCATGAAATGTGTTAGGAGCCCAGACTTACTGATAATTATACAGAAAGAATAGTAAATCCAGGTATAAATTTGATTAATAGAAAGTATTGGAATGTAAAAACAATGAAATCTCATGAAACTAAAAATGCTTCAGTACAGTAAGTGAAATTATCAAATGAAGAGGTAGTACACAGAATGGATGAATATCTTTATCAGCTTTATAACTGACAGAGGATTACTCTCTAGAAGATATAAAGTGGTAGAAAAATAAATACCATGAAAATTAGTAGTCTAAATAAAATGGGCTGTAAGACTGCATTAGGGTCCTCAAAAGAAATGAAAGACAGAATGAATGCATATTGAAAGGTGATTTATTAGAGTGTTTTACAGGCTATGGTACAATTGGCTCAGCAATGGCTGTCTTATAGGTATGTCCAGGCGCTTAAGTTTTAATATCAGTACAGTCAATATGACAATAAATATTAGCTATCACACACAAAATGAACAAACAAATTATCTAAACAATTTTCAAAAGAAGAAACATAAAAAGCTAGGAAAAACTTGAAAATGTTTTAGCCACCAGTGATGTAAAAAAGAGAAAAGGAATTACATGAAACTAAAATGATGTTTTCAATGAGAAAGAAATAATTTATTGATTGGAGAGACAGCCCACAGAATGGTTGAAAGGCTTTGCCAGGTATATGTCTGAAGAAGAATTACTGTGGTGGTTTGAATAAGGTAGGCTCCCATAAATTCAACAGTTTGAATGCTTGGCCATAGGGTGTAGCATTATTATCGGGTTTAGTCTTATTGGAAAGAGGAATTGTTGAGTTAGAGGAAGTGTGTCACTGTATGGTGGTCTTGTGGCTTCATATTCTCAGGGTCCAAATAGTATGAAATCAGAGGCTCCTCCTGGCTGCCTTCACATCAAGGTGTAGAATTCCTATCTCTTACAGCAGTATCTGCTTGGATGCAACCATGCTTCCTGTCATGATGATATTAGACTAAATCTCTGAAACTGTAAGCCAGCCCTAATTAATTGTTGTCCTTTATATGAGTTGCTTTAGTGTCTCTTCACAAGAGAAGAAACCCTAAGACAGAAGTTGGTACAAGGAAATGGAGTATTGCTGTGAAGGTCTGACCACACTTTTGTTAGGAGAGATTTGGATTTGGAGACTTTGGAAAGCAGTGAAATGCTTTAAAGTTGGGCTTAATTGGTCATACTAGTGGAAACATGGAAGACAGTGGTGCTAAGGATGTTTTGAACTATGAGAACCTGTCTCAAGAAGCTTCAGAAGAAATGAATTTTAATATGAGTCCTAAAAACTGTTCTTGTGAAATTTTGATGAAGAATGTAGCTACTCTTTGCCCTTTTCTGTAGAGTCTTCCTAAGGGTAAAGTGAAGAGATTTAGATTAATTGCACTGACAAAAGATGTCTCAAAACAGCCTATTATAGTCTCTGTAATGTTCACTCTTACAAAGAAGAGCATTTTGATCAGATATAGCAAACTGAGAAAATAAAAATATAAATTTATGATTCGAAGATTAAAGAAGAACTACAAGATGAAAAGTAGTTAAATTCTGTATTCAAGAATATTAAATGGAATTAAGGGAGTAGTGAGCTTTGGGCAAGATCCTACCTAGCCAGGCTTATTGTTTACATGTTATTCGTTGAACAAGGGATATTTATATCATGTTAAGCATTATTATGAACTAGGTTTCATTTTCATTTGGACATAAGGAAATATGATTGTGTGTCAAGTTGGCAAGGGATAGAATGTGATAATTATTCTAGGTTGTCAACTTGACTATATCAGGAATGAATGACAATGAAGAAATCGAGGGCATACTTTTGAACCATATGTTGAGGCTGAAAGATACAGGATAAAGATCTAGATTGAAAAGCATGGTGGCCATTCTTATAAAGGTCTAGTGAAAATGAATTAACAAAAAGCTTAAGTCCAGGCATGTTGAGTACATGTCCTTAATCCCAGCATGCAGGAGACAAGCATTCAGACCTCTGAGTTTGAAGTCAGTATACAAAGCAAGTTCTAGGATCATCAAATTTATGCAGTAAAGGAAACCACTGGAAGAAGAAAGCTAGTGAAGATGTAGTTGAACAAGAGGGCCATGTTTCAGGCAACCATACTGTCAAGCAATAGACTTAAAAAGTTTCAGCCATCTAGTTCTGTGCTTAAAACCATTGGTGAAATGTTCCTCTGAGACTAAGAAAAGCCTCTGAAGCCAAGAGTATGCCATAGATGTCACTGAATAGAGGTCCAGAAAGGCTAATATATGAAGTGTCCGAGGTTGTGCCTTGTGCTGACAGCCAGACTTAGTCATATGTAAGAATCGCCATTGTGGGTAGGTTTTGAAAGCATGAAGTGTCATGGAAAAGAGATGAGAGTTAGAACTATGAGAGGCTAAGAAAGATCATTGGATGTTTTGCAGGCTTGGTGTCATTTGGAGGGAAAGAACTGATGAAGACATGCAAAGAAGTTGAGGGTTGGCACACAGATAAAGCCAATGAGAGGTTGTTAGTGAACATACAGCATACTTACAGGTAAAAACCTAATGTATTGTAGCTGCTAGTACCACAGGATGACTACCAATAACATTAGCAGTAGTAGAGTGGGGTTAGCTATAGCCTAGAGTGCTACAGAGGGCAAAGCTAGAGAAACAACCTAAGCTCTCTTTCAAAAATCCCAGAAGATCATGTATGTATCTCAGACAATGAAACAAGAAGCTGAGAGATCGGGGTTGCCTTGGAGAAATCAAGACATTACTGATGCCAGAACTATGGGATATCTGTCAAGGTTTTAGCAGGGAGTGGAGCCAGCCCAAGAGAAAGTGTTGTGTTGTAGTTCACAAAGCTGAAGGAGTTTAGACAAAAGACATGGAGATTCAGAGATTGGAGTTAACCTAATTGGTTTTTGGTCTTGTCTTTGTCCAGTATTTCCTCAGTATAATGTGAATTTATAATGTATGTGCTTTGATGTTGAAAGTATGTGATCTACCTTTTTATTTTATATGGAATTTACATTGGAGAGTGCATGAATTTCTGAAGAGATTTTGAAATTTTAACATTGTTGAGACTGATTATGGGGACTTTTGAATTTGGCTAAATGCATTTTATATTATCTTATATATACAAGTCTATGAGGGCCAGGGAGTGGAAAGTGGTAGTTGTAATAGATTTGTCCCATTCATGTGTTTGAATGCTTGGTCATAGGGTGTGGCACTATTAGAAGGTGTGGCACTGTTAGAGGAAGTATGTCACTGTGTAGAAGGATTTAATGGCTTTATATCTTAAGGCTCCACCCAGTGTTGAATTAGGGGCTGCTCCTGGCTGCTTGCAGAATACAGTCTCCTCCTAGCTGCCTTTGCTTCAAGGTATAGAATTCTTGGCTCCTCTAGCACCATGTCAGCTTGGATGTTGCAATGATTCCTGGCATGATTGTAATGGACTAAAACTCTGAAACTGTTGGCAATCCCCAATTAAATGTTGTCCTTTATCAGAGCTGCCTTGATTGTGATGTCTTTTCACAGCAATGGACACCACAACTAAGATAATTTCAGTCTCTATTCAAGATGCATTCTACTGGACTAGATGTGTCAGCTTGTCTTCAGGCTGTTAGTTTCCCAAAGAAGTACATTCCAATGCTAGTGAAAGAATTCCTGTGCAATAAGCTAAATAAACATACTGGTTAGGGTAAAGGAAAGCAGGCAAAAACAAAGAATATTTTTTCAGATTAAAATGGCTTTAAGATTCCATGCGACTTCAGTCAAAATGTCCTCCATTAAGAATAAACATAAACAAAAATTAAAACTACCTTGACTCTCTCTGGTCATCTGGCAGTTACGATTTGGTACTATGCTGACATCAGGCTCAGGTGTCCATATTTGGGAAGGTATTCTTCTAGGGATGTAGAAAAGGCTCACTTGTTAAGAGCATGCAATTCTCTTGCACAAGACCAAAGTTTAGTTCCCACCAGTTATGAACAAATTTATCCAATTACCTATGACTCCAGCTTGAGGTGATCTCACACTACTCTGTCTTTGCCCTCTGCATGTACTTGAGTTCATGTACAGAAATTCACAAAATGACACACATTTGTACATGTTCAGGCCAACTGGACAATCAAGTGGGACCCTTAGACACTGTGGAGAGGACTGAGATTCGAAAGAAAATAAAATGGCACAGCAAGTCAAGAAGTCTGATCAAGCTGGCAAAATTTTTATTGTTCACACCAGTTATGTACTCTAAAAATAGGGTATGAGTTGGGGCAAGAAAGAAAAGAGGGCTTTGCAAGTAGAGGAAGCTAGCTGCAGCTGTGGGGTCTAACTAAGTTATTCTTACAAAGCCTTTCCATTACCAGGCGTTCTAAAACATCTATCTAGCAGGATGTTGTCTAAATCTAGAGATCAGGAGGAAAGGTGACTAAGGTGGGTTGCTGTGAGGCCTTGTTTGAAGTTCTGAGAACTGACAAGTGAATCATGGAAGGTAAGCAGAAAAAAGAATAGTAGATAGGCGAGCCAAGAGTGAATGTTTGCCAAGAGTAAGGCCTTGCCATGGCTTCTCACATGTACACATAACCAAAAGGAAAAATAAAGAAAGAAAAATACCGTAAGATTTTGGTATATAACTTCTGGGCATATACCAGTATGACTCTAAATCATATTACAGAGATACCAGTGTATTACTGCTGCCCTAATCTCAATATGTATAATATGAAACCATGATAAATCACCATCAATGAATGGATAATGAAAATATCTAGTTCAAACCTCATTATATAAATATTCACATACTGAACTTTATACTGCTATAAAGAAAAATCAAAAATAAAATCAACAGATGATGCTATATGATCCAAACATTGATCTATAACATTTTCAGTTTTGAAAGAGTGAGTCTATTAATTATATAGCAATCTAACAATAATGAAATAGATAGATAGATAGATAGATAGATAGATAGATAGATAGATAGATAGATATGGATAGATAGATGATAGATGAAAAGTAATAATAACAAAGCATCATTAAATTGTTTACTGGTCAACATCAAATATGCCATATTGTTACCTGTCAGATATCATATGGGGAAGCCCCTTTAAGATAGTTAACTGGAGTTCCTAACATAGACTGAAGAAGACCAACTTACAGAATGAAGGGTTTATTTTGAACTAAGATACTAAGGGGATGTACCTAACTTCCTAGGAAGACATGGCTAGAGGTAGGTATGAATACTGGAGCAAAATATTGAAGATCACTTCCTCAAATGTAAGGAGGAAGCAAAGGGAACAAACTTGAAGTAGTTCAATGTGATAAACTTTCAAAGACAGCAATATTTAGATGGATAATCATTGAGTTAGGGCTTATGGCCAGGTTTGTATTACAAAAATATATTTCATGTAACCCTATATAGAAACATATTAAAATATCATATTTTAAACTGTACTAGTTTTAAAAAGTCACACACACACACACACATACACACACAGTGAAATTCACCAAACCCAAAGACTAAAACACAATGAATTTCTATACATTAGAAAGAGGAGTGATTAGAGG
Source organism: Rhabdomys pumilio (assembly GCA_030674055.1). Classification (NCBI taxonomy): domain Eukaryota; kingdom Metazoa; phylum Chordata; class Mammalia; order Rodentia; family Muridae; genus Rhabdomys; species Rhabdomys pumilio. The sequence continues at coordinate 51,095,293 of JANHMN010000005.1, forward strand.
GTCAGAGTAATGGCTTAGTGGCTAAGAGCACTGGATGCTTTTCCAGAGGTCCTGAATTAAACTGTCAGTACTCACATGGTGGCTCATGATGATCTATAAAATGATCCGACTTCTTCTTTTGGAAGGAAGGTGTATGTGCAGCAGAGAACTCATATGCATAAAATAGATAAATTAAAATAGAAAGTATAGTCATTAGAATTGTAAGCTATGATGCTTTACCTTGGAATTAGAGTTTTACCATCAAATTTATTTTATGCATTTATCTATAACTAAGGTTATATTTTCTGTTGTTTATTTGATTTGGTGTTTTGATTACAGGGTCTTACATGTCTCTGTGCTGCCCCTCAAATTATCATTTTATCCAAGTGTGATCTTAAACTGTTCATCACCCTGTCTGAATCTACAGCATACCAGGATCAACAAACGGCATGAATCACCATGGTAGATGTATACACTGTTGGGAATTAAACCAGCACTGCATAAACTGTAATACCTTCTCTGCTTTCCTGAACTGACTTCTTTAGACTTATTTTCCTAACTGGATTATATTTACCATGAAATTTCTTTAGGTATTCTTACACACACACACACACACACACACACACACACACACACACACAAAGAAAATGTTATTGAGAGAGAGGATTTTAGTTTCATATAACTTCAAGATCAATTTAATTAACAATGACTATTCTTTTGCTCCTGAAAAAGAAAAATTAAGAAGGGACCACAGCATAGTAAAGAAGCAAACAGTTAGGAGTTATGATTAACAAAAAAGCAAGAATATATACTTCATAAAAAGAGAAGGGGAAAAACAAAGGCTACCATTCTCAGAGAAATAGAGTTTATCTTTTTTCTGTTATTACTCCCCTGTGTCTTTTCCCGGGTTGGGCTCTTCTAAGAGTGCATTCTTTCAGAAGCACGCATTTTATGCAAATTTCCACTAAGTAGCTATATAGTATATATGAATGTCTATATGGGTTGAAGTATTAAAGTTCACCAGATGGATACTAATAGTACTTTTTGTATGTTCCTAAGCCAAGAAGCTATCTGAAGCTCATGTAATCTGTCCCAAACGAAAGAGGCCACTAGTATCTAGTCTTTATGCTCAGCTTTTTGAGGATATGTTTTTTTCTCCATTCTAAAACTAAACTCTTATGCAAAAAGAATATCATAATGAAACAATAGTTTTAAGTTTAACCACATTGCACTAAAATAAATTCCTTGCACTAAAATGAAATAGCAATGTTAAATATAAGATTGAAAATAGAATAAAATAGAGAGGGAGGATAAAGTAGGGAGTAGGTAAGGGGTGGGTAGGGTGGAAACAAGAACCTGCGACTAGCTGCAGGAGGAGAAATAATGTGATCAAGATACAGTTTATGAAACATATAATCAATTTAACAAAACATAATATTTAAAAAGGAGGATATTCTACTCAGCATTCTTAAAATATGAAGTTATATTTGAAGAAGTGTAGGGAGGGTTAATATCAGAGTGTTTGGAGGGAGAAAAGGGCAGAGAGAAATCATGTGATTATATTATAAACTCAAAAAGAAATAATAGAAAGTTTTTTTAAAAAGTACTCATGATATTAACAAATTGAGTAAAGTCAATAGAAGATCTAAACTCATAATTTCGATAGTAAAACTATACCAGAAAACTCTATAAATTGGGAAGTAACTCCACAACGTTTCACCATTCAGTAATAACTCATGTTATTCCAGCTTTTCAACATTGCTTTTATTTATTGGTAATTGCATTGAACTACAGGTTCAACTCCAAACCTTTCTAAAAGAAGTGTTAGTCTGTAAAACGACCACAATTTACTTTCATATTTACATACCACTCTCAAAGGTAAAAGTATGGGTTGGTGTCAATTAAATGTCTGTCTCTGATAGCTAGGCTTTCCAATTTTGAAAAGTTTTTATTTGGTGAAATTTGAGAAAAATACTTTGTAGTGTCTAAGGAACAAAATTTATTCAATAAAGCTTGTCTTAATTTCCCAAAACTAAGCACTTCATAAAGAAAGTTATTTTCCATTATTAGAATCTAAATGATTCTAAGTGCAGATTAGGAATTCCATTCATTCATTGAACTAACAATAAATCAAATATTGTTGCCATACAACAGTTCAAATATAGATAATATATCAGGGAAAAAAAGACAGGTATTTTTCTCATGAAGTTTTTAGTTTAATAAGAGATAACAAAAGATAGTGTATAATTTATTACACAAATTACAGTTGTAAGAATTTTTTCCTGAGGCACAGAATAGTAAAATACATACAGAAGAATGTCTCATCTAGGTCACAGAGAATTATGAGACAACTTTTTTTTTGCAAAGTTAATATCTAAATTAGTATATGAGAGATAAATAGTGGAAGTATTTATATAGTTTTTAAAAAATGGTGAGTAGAATTGTTCGGAAAGAATACTATACTAACCTCCATACAGATGAGATAAGGTATAGGAGAATTTAGTCGAGGATTCTCCTCACTTTAATTCTGAACTAAGATATTTTAAAGCCAGAAACTTAGTATTTTACATGATTTTGTCGAGAAAATATTAAACAAATAAAAAAAACCCAATTTCAGTAACAAAATTGAAACATGTAAGCCATGGAGTGGCAAAATTCTTAGTATTAGGAAAACTAAACTGGGAAAATGTGGTTTATTCAGTTGATAAAGAAGCATCATGGGTCTGCTTCTGGAGGCACCTGATCCCTCCTGACCCATCCTTGAGGGTGCAAGGAACTCAGAGCAGTAGGTAAGAAGACCCGCTCACTGGCTAGGCCCAGAGCTGAGGGCAGGGAGTGCTCAGATTCCAGCAGAACCCCAAACCCTGCCCCTGCGGAATAGCACACCCCTTCCACCTCTCTCCCGGACTACTGAACCCAGAGTGGCAGTGGACCAAAGTAACTCAGAATGGCATACAACATATCACGAGACATAATAGAGGAGCCATGGCACTCAGAGCAGTGGACACATTAGCCTGAGACATCCTAGAAGAGACATTACACTCAGAACAGTGGACACCTAGCTGGACTGCTACCTAGGAGACACCATATTCTGAGTTATCCTAGAGCTATCATCGTATTCAGAGCAGCTAGAGAAGATCACAAAGATATTGGGACCCCAAGGAGACCAGAAACAAGTAAGATAACTGGAAAGGGAGGCCTCAATCAGAGACAGAAAGTACAGGGAGCACTAGCATTAAACAAATGGCAAAAGGCAAGCACAAGAACGTAAGCAACAGAATCCAAAGTTACATGGAAACATCAGAACCCAGTTCCCCTATTATAGCAAGCCCTGAACACCCCATCACACCAGAAAAGAAGGACTCAGAATTAAAATCTCTTCTCACAATGATGCAAGAGGACTTTAAGAAGGACATAAATAACACTCTCAAAGAAATTAAGGAGAACACAGACAGACAGATAGAAGCCCTTAAAGAGGAAACACAAAAGTCCCTTAGGGAATTGGAAGAAAAAATAACCAAACAGTAGAAGGAATCAAACAAAACCTCCCAAGATTTAAAAACAGAAGTAGAAACAATAAAGAAATTACAAAGGGAGACTACCCTGGAGATAGAAAACCTAAAATAAAGGATCAGAAGTCATAGACACAAGTATCACCAACAGAATACAAGAGATAGAAGAGAGAATCTCATGTGCAGAAGATACCATGGAAAACATTGACACAAATGTCAAAGAAAATGCAAAATGCAAAAAGCTACTAACCCAAAACATACAGGAGATCCAGGACACAATGAGAAGGCCAAACCTAAGGATGATAGGTAAAGATGAGGGGGAAGACTCCCAACTTAAAAGACCAGTAAATATCTTCAACAAAATTATAGAGGAAAACTTTCCTAACCTACAGAAAGAGATGTCCATAAATATACAAGAAGCCTACAGAACTCCAAATACTTTAGACCAGAAGAGAAATACCTCCCGTCACATAATAATCAAATCATCAAATATACAAAACAAAGAAAAAATACTAAAAGCAGTAAGGGAAAAAGGTAAAGTAACATATAAAGGACGACCTATATGAATTACACCAGACTTCTCACTAGAGACTATAAAAGCCAGAAGATCCTGGACGGATATCATACAGACCATAAGAGAACACAAATGCCAGCCCAGACTACTATACCCAGCAAAACTTTCAATCAATATTGATGGAGAAACCAAAATATTCCATGATAAAATCAAATTTGCACATATCTTAACACAAATCCAGCACTTCAAAGGATAATTGGGGAAAACTCCAACACAAGGAAGGAAACTACAACCTAGAAAAAGCAAGAAAGTAAGCTTCCAACAACCCTAAAAGAAGATCCCTACACAAACATAACTCCAATGCCAATAATAACAAAAATAACAGAAAGCAACATTCATTATTCCTTAATATCTCTTAATATCAATGGACTCAATTCTCCAATAAAAAGACAGACTATCAGACTGGATACATAAACACAACCCAGAATTTTGCTGCATACAGGAAACACACCTCTGTGAAAAAGACAAACACTACCTCAGAGTAAAAGGACTGAATAAAATCTTACAAGCAAATGGTCCCAAGAAACAAGCTGGAGTAGCCATTCTAATATCAAATAAAATCAATTTTCAACCAATAGTTATCAAAAAAGATAAAGAAGGACACTTCATATTCATCAAAGGAAAAGTGTACCAAGAGGAGCTTGCAATTCTGAACATCTATGCTCCAAACGCAAGGGCACCCACATACATAAAAGAAACTTTACTAAAACTTAAAGCATACATTACACCCCACACAATAATAGTGGGAGATTTCAACACCCCACTCTCAGCTATCGACAGATCATGGAAACAGAAACTAAATTGAGACACAATGAATTTAACAGAAGTTATGAACCAATTGGAATTAACTGACATCTATAGAACATTTCATCCTAAAACAAAAGAATATACCTTTTTCTCAGCACCTCATGGTACCTTCTCCAAAATAGACCATATAATTGTTCACAAAACAGGCCTCAACAGATATAAAAAGATTGAAATAATCCCCTGTACCCTATCAGACCACCATGGACTAAGACTCGTCTTTGACATGGACAAAAACAACAGAAATCCCACATACACATGGAAACTGAACAATGCTCTACTCAATGATAACTTGGTCAAGGAAGAAATACAGAAAGAAATTAAAGACTTTTTAGATTTACATGAAAATTAGGACACTTCATATCAAAATTTATGGGACTCCATGAAAGCAGTAATGAGAGGAAAAATCATAGCTCTAAGTGCCCACAAAAAGAAAATGGAAAGAGCGTACATTAACAACTTGACAGCACACCTGAAAGGGTTAGAACATAAAGAAGCTAATATACCCAAGAGGAGTAGATGGACGGCAGGAAATAATCAAACTCAGGGCCTAAATCAACCAAGTTGAAACAAAAAGAACTATACAAAAGATCAACAAAACCAGGAGCTGGTTCTTTGAGAAAATCAACAAGATAGACAAACCCTTAGCCAGACTAACCAAAGGGGGCAGAGACAGCACTCAAATCAATAAAATTAGAACTGAAAAGGGAGACATAACAACAGAAACAGAGGAAATTAAAAAAATTGTTAGATCCTACTACAAAGGCCTATACTCAACAAAATTGGAAAATCTGGATGAAATGGACAGCTTTCTAGATAGATACCAGGTACCAAAGTTAAACGAGGAGCAGATAAACCATCTAAACATTCATATAACCCCTAAAGAAATAGAAGCAGTCATCAAAAATCTACCCACCAAAAAAAGTCCGGGGCCAGATGGTTTTAGTGTAGAATTCTACCAGACCTTCCAGGAAGACCTAATACCAATTCTCTTGAAACTATTTCACAGAATAGAAACAGAAGGAACAATATCCAATTTGTTCTATGAAGCAACAATTACACTCATACCAAAGCCTCACAAAGATCCAACAAAGAAAGAGAACTACAGACCAATCTCTCTTATGAATATTGATGCAAAAATACTCAATACAATTCTCGCAAACCAAATCCAAGAACACTTCAATGCAATCATCCATAATGATCAAGTAGGCTTTATCCCAGGAATGCAGGGTTGGTTCAATATTCGAAAATCCATCAATGTAATCAGCTACATAGATAAACTCAAAGAAAAAAATCACATGGTCATCTCACTGGATGCTGAGAAAGCATTTGACAAAATTCAACATCCCTTCATGTTAAAAGTCCTGGAAAGAGCAGGAAATCAAAGTCCATACCTAAACATAGTAAAAGCAATATACAGCAAGCCAGTAGCCAACATCAAACTAAATGGAGAGAAACTTGAAGCAATCCCACTAAGATCAGGGACTAGACAAGGCTGTCCACTCTCACCCTACCTATTCAATATAGTACTGGATGTCCTAGCTAGAGTGATTAGACAACAAAAGGAAGTCAAAGGGATACAAATAGGAAAAGAAGAAGTCAAAATTTCTCTATTCGCAGATGATATGATAGTATATGAAAGTGACCCAAAAATTTCCATCAGAGAGCTCCTAAACCAAATAAACAACTTCAGTAAAGTGGCTGGATATAAAATCAACTCAAACAAATCAGTAGCCTTCCTATACTCAAATGGTAAACAGAATGAGAAAGAAATTAGGGAAATGACACCCTTCACAATAGTCACAAACAATATAAAATATCTTGGAGTGAACCTAACCCAGCAAGCAAAAGATCTGTATGACAAGAATTTTAAGTCTCTGAAGAAAGAAGTAGAAGAAGACCTCAGAAGATGGAAAGATCTCCCATGCTCATGGATTGGCAGGATTAATTTAGTTAAAATGGCCATCTTGCCAAAAGCAATCTATAGATTCAATGCCATTCCCATCATATTTCCAAATCAATTCTTCACAGGGATAGAAAGAGCAATTTGCAAATTTATTTGGAACAGCAAAATACCCAGGATAGTGAAAACTATTTTCAACAACAAAATAACTTTGGGAGGAATCACCATCCCTGACCTCAGATTGTTCTACAGGGCAATAGTAATAAAAACTGCATGGTATTGGTACAGATACAGGCAGGAAGATTAATGGAATAGAATTGAAGACCCAGAAATGAACCCACATAAATATGGTCACTTGATCTTAGACAAAGGAGCTAAAACCATCCAGTGGAAAAAGGACAGCATTTTTAGCAAATGGTGCTGGTACAACTGGAGGTCAAAATGTAGAAAAATGCAAATCGATCCATGCTTATCTCCTTGTACAAAGCTCAAATCCAAGTGGATAAAAGACCTTCACTTAAAACCAGATACACTGAATCTAATAGAAGAGAAGGTGGAGAAGACCCTCGAATACCTAGGCACAGGGAAAAAGTTTCTGAACAGAATATCAATGGCTTATGCTCTAAGATCAAGAATTGACAAATGGGACCTCATAAAATTGCAAAGCTCCTGTAAGGCAAAGGACATTGTCAATAAGACAAAAGGGCAATCAACAGATTGGGAAAAGATCTTAACCAATCCCACATCTGATAGAGGACTAATATCCAAGATTTACAAAGAACTCATGAAACTATCCTTCAGAAAACCATATAACCCTATTAAAAAATGGGGAACGGAGCTAAACAAAGAATTCTCAACAGAGGAAACTCGAATGGCTGAGAAGCACCTTAAGAAATGCTCAACATCCTTAGTCATCAGGGAAATGCAAATCAAAACAACCCTGAGATACCATCTCACACCAGTCAGAATGGCTAAGGTCAAAAACTCAGGTGATAGTAGATGCTGGCGAGGATGTGGAGAAAGATGAACACTCCTCCACTGTTGGTGGGATTGCAAGCTGGTAAAACCACTCTGGAAATCAGTCTGGCAGTTCCTCAGAAAACTGTACATAGCATTACCTGAGGATCCAGCTATACCACTCCTGGGCATATACCCAAAAGACGCTTCAACATATAACAAGGACATATGCTCCACTATGTTTATAGCAACCTTATTTATAATAGCCAGAAGCATGAAAAAACCAAGATGTCCCTCAATGGAAGAATGGATACAAAAAATGTGGTACATTTACACAATGGAGTATTACTCAGCTATTAAAAATAATGAATTCGAGAAATTTATAGTCAGATGGATGGATCTAGAAATTACAATCCTGAGTGAGTTAACTCAATCACAAAAGAACACACCTGGTATTTACTCACTCTTAAGTGGATGTTAACCCAAAAACTTAGAACAGCGAAGACTCAACCCACAGACCACTTGAAGCTCATGAAGAAGAAAGACCAAGAGGGGATACCTCAGTTCTACTTAGAACCACTAACAAAAATACTCAAGGGAGCAATTATGGAAACAAAACATGGGACAGAAACTGAAGGAGGAGCCATCAGGAGACCATTCCACCTGGACATCCATCCCATGTACTGTCACCTAAGCTAGACGTTGACATAGAAGACTGGAAATGCGCGCTGTCAAGAACATATTATAGCTGTCTCCTTAGAGATCTGCCAGAGACTGACTCATTCAGAGGACAATGCTCACAGCTAACCACTGATATGATCAAGGGTTTCCCAAGTGAAAACTTTGAAGACTGAGGGAGCAGAAAGTATTTGTGACCCCAAGAGGAAAGCAACAATACCAAACAATCCAGAGCCCCCCAGTGTCTGAACCACCAGCCTGGGAGCACATAGGGAGGGACCTACGACTCTAGTGGTATATGTAGGGGAGGACATCCTTGTTGGGCATAGGTGGGAGAGGAGATTCTTGGTCCCATTAAAAACCAACACAGAAGGGGGGTGTGTGTGAGGGTGAGGAGGGGGTAGTGGGGGTTGGGGTGGGTTCGGGCACAGCCGCATAGAAGGGATATAAGGAGGGGGGATGGGATAAGGGGTTCCTGGGTGGTGGGGGAAATGGGATAAGAGGATAAAAATTGATATGTAAATATTATAATCAACTACATAAAAGGGGGGGGGGGGGAAGTTGTTAGAACCAACATCTTTAAAAAAAAATATCAGCCCTCTAGGAAAAAAAAAATTTTTTTCTTGATACTAAAACTTGTCCAGAGAATTGTGTATTGCAGAATGCACAGCCTTGGTGTATCTACTCATCAAGCAAAACGAGAGGACCTATTCAAACTCCGGTGTCTGGGAGTTCCATCTGGATGCAGTGAGGACACAGCATCGGAGACTTACCAATTTGCTCTTCCCCTCCACCCCTCTTCTGATGTCTCAACGCCCGTAATCAGCTTGAAGAAATTAAAGAAGAGTCAATGCCCCTATTCCCCGGGCTTGGGGACTAAGGTGGTTAATATGGGGCTGTCTCTCTGGGGAACAGCAGTGATTTTGTTGGAACAGAGAGGATTAGCTAGGATTTATAGCATAGACATAACCTATTGGTAGAAATCTGTGTAATTTAGTATCAAGATGAAGTTACAATTTCTTAAATGGTACAAAATTCACTTGGATTTCAAATTTAAGGTTTTCATTGGTATAAGCCTCTCATTGATATGAAAGTGAAATGAATATAGATACTCTCATGGGCATTGTGCCTGTATAACACATTTAGAAATACAAGACTTAGACCCAGTCCTTCTTTAACTTTTTTAACTGACTTGGGATGACTAGCCTGTGAGTTAAGGGACTATAGCAACTTCATGACTTTGAGTTTATTGTTAGGGTGTTTTCTATATTTCATTTAGAAATAGCTGAGAGGAGATAACAGACAGCAGTCCAGGTTACCTTACATGGATAGTTGGATTTCAAAACGTCAGAAATCCATAGAATTGACATCACAAATATTTCTATATTAATGTTCATCTTGATTAGATACCTGTCTGCTCCTGACAGCTTCCCGTCTTGGATTCTAAGAAGAAATTGAGCATCCTTGGAGTTACTCCTGTTGTGGTGAGACAGCCACCAGGCAAGAATTGCCTCTCTCCATCTACAGAAAAAAACACACTTGCAGAATAGTCGACTGATTATATCTGCCTAGACAGAGTAACCACCCCTTTATAATTCTGCAGCACTAAAGTCTTTCAGATGAGCTTGGGCCAGAAGGCTGAAGATTTGATGCTCCAACGTTCAGTAGTATAGGGGTTGTCCAGGTTTTCAGTGGTCTCTATAATATGGCTAAGTCTTAGAAGCAATGCTTATTGCTTCCCATAAATTCAGTTAATTTAGTCTTTCTGGATTTCTGACAGCATTGAATACCTATTTACCTTGAGAGAAAAGATCTGAGTGGAGGGTTCTCAGCTGACATTCATTCTAAAGCCAAGAAAAAGCCAGGTTCAAAACTAAGTGTTTTAGTCAAGAGAGAGGGCAGAGGTTCTGGCTAGTCAACAAAAGGATGGACTAGGTATTAAGACTATCTTGTACCTCACTGGTACAAATAGGAATAATTGTGCTCTAATTGTATTCTGAGAGAAAAGCTTTACTTTAAAAGGAAGGGTAATATGTAGGAGGAGCTAAGGGGAAAGTAGCACCGAGAGGAAAGATGAAGTAAGGAGAGGAGAAGATGAAGTAGAGGTAATGAGAGAGAAAAAGAGAGAGAAAGAGAGAGGGGGCATGGAGGCAGAAGTTCATGTGTCTCCACTAGTCAAAGATAGTTTACATAGCTAGGTTGGGTATTAGGTTACACTTCTGATTGAGCATTACCATACTTACAAAGCCCTTGATTAACATTTAAAAAATTGTATAAAAGCCAAATGGAAAAGGAAAAGGGGGCATAGGATAGGGGTTTTCTGGGGAAGGGAAATGGGGAAAGGGATTGGCAACTGAAATGTAAATAAAATATCCAATAAAAAAAAAAAAGAAGCATCATTTATTATACTCAACTCTTCTTTATAAAAATTAAAAATAGAAATAAACCTAGAATACTGTACCACCCTTCTACTGACTTTTGGAAATAGATGAGACATTGAAAATTATGCTTTATTAAGTCATTAAACAACAATGTTGGCAAGGGTTTATTCATGTTGGAGAACACGTGAAGTGAGGGGAAATTGGGACTCCCAAAGAATTCACAGATTTTTTTGCCCTTTTGTTTTATGCTTAATTTCCCTCTGATTGTTTAGGATAAAATGGTATGTTAAGCAGATTATACCCTAATTCACATGAGCCAGAATATTTGAAACAATAAATGTGAGGAAGGAAGTTTGAAAACCACAAATTATAAATGAATTACATAATAATACATATAGCTGGTGTTTAAAAGCAAAATAATTTGTGTTAAAAATGTTTGATTTGAATGTGTTTTACAGAAGTATTCATCAATGGTATTTTTCTAGAATTTTAAACGAAAATAACATATTGCTGAAATAAAACTAATAAAAAATATGTCTCTCCCATATTCACAAATAAGAAAACACATTGTTTTTGTTGTCAATATTATAAAAATGCAAATTAAATATTACAGTTACCAAAAATCGAACATTATCTTAAATAGAAAATTATCTCGAGAGATTCCAGATGACAGCTCTGCCCCCAATCACACAGAACCCAGAGAAAACGGGGCTCCCAGCAGTTCTAACCTGGACAGTATCTTAGGTAAGCCCCAAATAGGGAGTAACTGGGACCCACAAAAACCAAGGAAGTCACTCCTGGCCTGGAGCACTGGTTCCTTCAGGTCTAGGACAGAGCACTGAGCAGATCTTGGGTGGCAGCTCTGCCCCCAATCTTTAAGAACCCAAAGGAAACAGGGCTCCCAGAGCTCTAACCTGGGCAGTATCCTGTCTGCACCTGAGCACTGAGCAAATTTAGGGCCCCAGCTCTTATCCCAATAGTAATACCCACCCAACACACTTATATTACAACCAAGATAATAGGAAAGACAGGCTCCAGTCAGAGACAAGACAGGTAGCACTAAGGAGATACAGATGGCAAAAGACAAGCACAAGTACATAAGCATCAGCAACTCAGGATAATTGGTATCATTAGAACCTAGTTCTCCCACGCGAGAAAGTCCTGAATTTCTCGTATTACTAGGAAAGCAAGATTCAGATTTAAAATCCTTTCTAATGATGATGATAGAGGACATAAATAACACTATCAAAAATTGAATAGAACACAGGTAAACACTTAGAAGCCCTTAAAGTGGAAACACAAAATTCCCTTAAAGAATTACAAGAGAACACAACCAAACACGTGAAGGAATTGAACAAAACCATCCAGGACATAAAAATAGAAGTAGAAACAATAAAGAAATCACAAAGGAAGACTACCCTAAATATAGAAAACCTAGGAATGAAATCAGGAGTCATAGAGATACAAGAGATAGAAGAGAGAAACTCAGGTGCAGAAGATACCATAGAAAATATTGACACAGCTGTCAAAGAAAATGCAAAATGCAAAAAGTTCTTAAAACAAAATATACAGGAAATCAAGGACACAATGAGGAGACCAAACCTAAGGATAAGAGGTATAGATGAGAGTGAAGATTCCCAACTTAAAGGGCCAATAAATATCTTCAACAAAATTATAGAAGAAAACTTTCCTAATCTAAAGAACAAGATGCCCATAAACATACAAGAAGCCTATAGAACGTGAGATAGACTAGACCAGAAAAGAAATACCTCCTGTCACATAATAATCAAAACAGTAAGTGCACAAAACAAAGAAAGAATATTAGATGCAGTAAGGGAAAAAGGCTAAGTAACATATTATGGAAGACCTATCAGAATTACACCATACTTCTCACCAGATACTATAAAAGCTAGAAGATGCTGGGCAGATGTCATGCAGACCCTAAGAGAATACAAATGCCATCCCAGGCTACTATACCTAGCAATACTCTCAATTACCATAGATGGAGAAACCAAGATATTACACACACACACACACACACACACACACACACACACACACAAAAAAAAAAAAAATTTACACAATATCTTTCTACAACCCCAGCATTACAAAGGATAATAGTGGGAAAGCTCCAATATAAGGAGGGAAATTATACCCTACAAAGAGCAAGAAAGTAATCCTCTTCCAACAAATTCAAAAGAAGATAGCCACACAAAGATAATTCCACCTCTAATAACAAAAATAACAGGAAGCAACAATCACTATTCCTTAATATCTGTTAACATCAATGGATTCAATTCCACAATTAAAAGACATAGGCTAATGGACTGGATACATAAACAGGACTCAGCATTTTGCTGCATACAGGAATCCCACCTCAATGGAAAGACAGACTCTACCTTAGAATAAATGTCTGAAAAACAATTTTTCAAGCAAATGGTCCTAAGTAACAAGCTGAAGTAGCCATTCTAAAATCTCCAGCCTGAGAACACAAAGGGAGGGACTCATGGCTCCAACTGTATAGGTAGTTGAGTGTGGCCTTGCTAGGCATAAGTGGAAGTGGACAGCCTTGGTACCTGAAAGTTTGGATTCCCTAGTGTTAGGGAATTGCAAGAGCAGGGAGGCAGGAATGAGAAGATTTTGGGAGCACATCCTCTTAGTAATTGGAAGAGGGGGGATGGGGTAAAGGGTTAGGCATCACTGGAAGTGGAGGGCCTTGGTGCCTGAAAGTTTGGATTCCCTAATGTTGGGAAATTTGAGAGCAGGAAGGCAAAAATGGGAGGATGGTGGGAGCACACTCTCATAGAAACTCCCAGAATTATATGGATTAGACATGACAAAGGCAGGCCACCAGAAGACTAGATTCCAGAATTCAAACAAAAAATTGTCTTGATACTAAAATTTGTTTTGAGAATTGTATATTGCAGAATACATAGCCTTGGTTTTTCTACGCATGAAGCAATCTGAGCAGACCTGCTCGAACCTCTGATGTCCTGGAATTCCAGCTGGATGCAGTGAAGACACAGATGTCAGAGGCTTATCAATTTACTCTTCCCCCCACCCCTCTTCTAATATCTCAACACTCATAATCAACTAGAAGAAGTTAATGAAGTGTCGGCTCCCCTATTCCCTGGTCTTGGAACTGAAGTGGTTAATATTGGGCTGTCTTTCTAGGGAAAAGTAGTGGTTTTGTTGGAACAGGGAGGATTAGCTAGGATTTATTGCATAGCCATAACCTACTGGTTGAAATACGTATTATTGTTATTAAGATGAAGTTATAATTTCTTAAATGGTACAAAATTTACTTTGATTTCAAATTTAAGGTTTTCATTGGTACAAGCTTCTTATTAATATAAAAGTTAGATGAATATTGTTACTATCATAGGCATTGTGCCTGTATAACAAATTTAGGAATACAAGGCTTAGACTCAGTCCTTCTTTAACTTTTTTAACTTATTTGAGATGGTTAGCCTGTGAGTTAAGGACCTATAGCAAAATCATTGCTTTGAGATTATTATTAGGGAGGGTGTTTTCTATATTTTCTTTAGAAATAGCTGAGAAGAGTTAACAGACAACAATCCAGATTACCTTACATGGTTAGTTAGTTTTCAAAACATCAGAAATCCACAGAATTGATATTACAAATATTTCTGTATCAATGTTCATTTTGATTAGAGACCTGTCTGCTCATGACAGCTTCTTGTGTTGGATTCTAAGAAGAAATTGAGCATTTTTGGAGTTATTCCAATTATGGTGAGACAGCCTCTAGGCAAGAATTGCCCCTTTACATCTACAGACAAATTACTGTCCAGAAAAGGACACACTTGCACAATAGTCAACTGATTATATCTGCCAAGACAGAGTAATCACCCCTAATAATTCTGCATCACTAGGTCTGTCAGATGGTCCTGGGCCAGAAGGTTGAAGATCGGATACTCTAACATTCTGTACTGTAGGGACTGTTCAGGTGTTCAGTGGTCTCTATAAATTGCCTAAGTTTTAGTAGCTATGCTTTGTGCTTCCCATAATTTCAGTTACTCAGTCATTCTGGATTTTTGACGGAGTTGAAAACTTATAGTCTCATAGCCAATCCTTGCTATTTACTTTGAGAGAAAATATTTGAGTGGATGCTTTTCAGCTGACATTCATTCTAAAGTCAAGAAATAAAAGCCAAGTTCAGAACTAAGTCTTTCAGTTAGGAGAGATGACAGAGGTTCTGCTTAGTCAACAAAATGATGGACTGGGTATTAGGTCTGTAATTTACCCTACTAACATAAATTGGTTTAGTAATGCTCTAATGGTATTTTGAGAGGAAAGTTTTATTTTAATAGGAAGGGTGATGTGTAGGAGGAGCTAAGGTGGGAGGAGTACAGAGAGGAAGAGGAGGAGTATGGAGAGGAGAAAGAGAAGAGGAGCTAGGTGATGAAAGAGAGAAAAAGTGAGGGAGGACAGACATGGAGGCAGATGTTCACTTGTCTCCACCATTCAAAGACAGTTGATATATCTAGGTTGGGTATTAGGTTACACTTCTGCTTGATAATGAGCATTACCAAACTCATAAAGCCTTTGGTTAACATTAAAAAGTTGTATAAAAGCAAAAAGGAAAAGTGGGCATGTGATAGGGGTTTTCTAGCGAGGGGAAATGGGGAAATGGGATGGCATCTGAAGTGTAAATAAAATATCCAAGAAAAATAAATTTACAAAAACAGAAAAGAAAATTATCTCGAAATTTATATAGAATCCTTAGAGTGTGTTAAAGTCAAAATGATACAGGAAAAGAAAGTAAATTCACACTCTTTTATTTCAAAAGTTTCCGTAAACAAATATAGCAAATGAATATAAGTATCATGAAGCTGAAGGTGAATCTCTATTGCTTAAGAAACAATATTCTTTGAACATAGGGCTTAGACAATTTGATCTAGAATTGACCAAAGTGTTTTCTTCCTAATCAACACAACTACAACACAACTCATGCACTCAAGTCTCCGGTAAAATCTCAGAATAGAGAGTAGAAAAATCTTAGTAATCACTGGACCAGAAGGTCTACTGGAAAGTTGTGTCTTCTTGCTGTCTTAGAGAAGCTATACCTATGAAATATCAACAATATGGCTGCCAAAAGCTGAACAATTTCAACAAGAGGTTTCTTCTCAATGTAGATGATAGTAATCTAATACAACCCTACTCAGACAAAGGCTTGATAGAAGAAATTAACTGCTGACAGCAAAAATTACTATCCCCAGGGATAAGAACCATGATTGGTTATCAGAATATCATGTGCTCATCCTTAGAAACATACACATGAATTAATGTTAAATGGACTCATCTGGTTGTATTTATATCTTAATTCATTTAAATTTATATGTAACAACAATGGTTAAAGAAGAGGAAGCCATACATATAGGATGAGGGTTCAAACATAGGGGTAGGTTTCAAGAAAGTTGGAGGACAAATAATATAATTATATTGTATTTAAATTTTTATTTTTAAAAAATAAAATAAATCCTGACAATAGGACAAGTCAAAATACCACGTGATAGGCCTGTGATTTCAGATTTTGGTAGGCTAAGGCAATGAAATTACCAGTCTATAACCAGCCTAGGTGAAATAGTGAGACCCGACATCATAGAAAATTCAAGTAATAAAGATGATGATGTTCACTATCCCATGGTTTAGGAACCTAAGGCAAAATTGCATTAAGTTCCTGGCCAGAAAGAACCACAGAGCTAGCCACTGTCTCAAAAAAAAAAAAAAACATAAAAGAAAATATGAAAATAAGCAAACATTACATGTATGGTAATAATTTTTTTCACAAAAGGGAGTATTGACCATGCAGTAGAGAACAGCATTTATGCTATTATTTTCAATCAACTATGTGAGGAAAAAAATCTTTGGAATACCATTGACAAACTATAAAAAGATTTTGCTTATGTCATATATAAAACTTAACTAAAACTGGACTAAAGCCTAAATAGAATACACAAAGAGACTTGTTATATTTATGTCTCAAAACTATGTATTTTTAAACAATAAAACCCATTTATAGATCAACAAAAGAGTTTGAAAAAATGCTATTTATTTGTGCAAATTCCTTGGACAAACAAGCAAATGAAAAAGTGTTGTATACTACTAAACACTGGGAAAATGTTGAGAAAAACCAGTGTATAATTGAATTTCAAAATCAAAATAGAAGAGAGGTGGGAAATAAAAAGAAAATGTTAGTGAGAAAGTAAAAAAGTAAAAGGAATTCTACTTTGCTAGTGGGAATACATGTAATGAAGCCATTATTAAAAGCAGTGTGGTCATTCATTAAGTTAAATACTATTACACAGCCTACTAATTTGGGGGTATGTATCTAGGAAAACTGGTATCATGGTCTTGAAAAAGTATCTGTACACCTATGCTCATCAAAGCATTATTTAAATTAGAAATAAATGTGGTATTAAAACTTATATTTCCATCAAGAAATGGAGTGATTTTGTAATACTGTGGAGTTCAATTTCAATAGACATATCTACACACAAGATCATCACCTAAGGCTCAGGGAATCACTGTAAAAGAGAGGACAGAAAGATTAAAATGTAAGAGACAGAAGAACAGGGAATTTACAGTGAGATTATGTCTCCTAGGAATGGCAGAAACTAAGTAAGGACAAGAACAATAATCCCTGGAGCCTCCTGGCCTGGCCTGGAATGAGTTGAGAAGAGACACTGAGTAGGGCTCTGATGTGAAGCAATTAACTGGTGACACAAAGGGAGACTGACAGATGTCTCAATACAGTTTTGAATATTAGAAAAGGAGTTAATAGCAGTCCCCCTATAAAAGATCTTAATAAATACTGATATAATTTTAGGAATTCTTATAGGTTCATCTTTAAGATTGAGAAGTAATCTGTATATATAGCACTACTGCAAGACAATACATCTTCATAGATATGCATTTACCTGCTCAAAAGTGTGGGGTAATACCTAGTGATTGTCATATATGTTTAATAATAACAGGAAAACATAATAATAATAGGAATCTTTTCTAAAATGATTTTCTCCAGGGTTATGCCTACCAGGGTTCTGTCATAGATTTTAATCTAAGGCTGTCATCTCAGGAAGATCACCTGCTACTTATTATCTTATCCTGTGATGGCTTCTGACACAGAAGATATGCTAACATGGATGGGGCAAGCACTAGAAAGCCTCTTAACATAAAGTACTACAGGTAACTAAGGAATGCTGAGAATAGAAAAAGGAATCTTCCAAAATAAAGAAGATACCACTAGTTATCCAACACCAAATGTTCAACCCTGAAAACATACATACATGTAGTAGTATACAAACTGAAAGTATACTTACATTTTAGTATATAAGTATATGATATATATTATACTTATATTTTAGGAATATAGATGTATATGCAAATGCATATGTATAACAAATATGTTTTTTATATATGCAAATAACTCAAACTTTGCTCTGAGATAGATTTTTTCATATTCAAAATTATTGTTGTAGTGTTCTGGTAAGATATAGAGTTACCTCCCATGGCTTTCCAATATGTGCTTTTGAAGTGGTGCTAGATACTTTTAGAATCCACTATGTTCATTCATCTCCCATGTTAGGTTCTTAGAGTAAATTCTCCTGGATTTGATTTTTCAGTTTCACTTTGGTTGAAATAAGAAATATTTATTTGAGTACTTAATCTTAACATTCCCATTACTGGTGGGATAGTTCATATTCTAGCCAGGAAATTTTTATTTCATTAACCTTCTTTATTTACCATTGGGCAAAAAAATCAAATGCTTGGTTTCTGATTAAATGTAATTGAACTCATAATGAAATGTTTGTAGCCATTTTGAATTTTATCAATAAACTTTCACTGCTTTACTTAACAAAGTAAAATAAATTTCTCTGGAATATTCTTCACTTTGAAGAGAATAGGTATTGTTCATTTCCATATTGTATATCTACTAATCTTTATGCAGACTTATGCTAATTTATTATGATGTACCTTGACCTTATAAAAATCTCCAAAGTAACATATCCTGTCAATATATAGCCCACCCATATAATATAGTTCACCTAAATATATGAGATATTTACAGTGTTGACATTTTGAGATCTCTACCTTATATCCGGGGTGTAATTTCATTCTGTAATGTATAAGAAAGATTACTGAATCAATTGCTGTCATTGGAAAACACAGCAAAGAAACTTTCAAAATAACACAACCAATCTAAAAAAGAAAGAAAAAGACAGTCCCTTAGATTTTTTCACTAAAAGTAATCTTTTTAAATTGTAATAGATAGGCCACTAGAATAGGATTTGATAGACAATTCTATCTCAAATTCCAGCTGGCTTTGCGTGTGTAGTACCTATTATAAGTGTCCCATGTTGCCAGTCACTAAGGCAAAAAGCAGGAATTTAGTCTATTTAACTGTTTTATTCAGACAGCCATCAATCTGACTAGATGGTGGATTACCATAGTAAATATCTCCCTTCCATCTCGTCTTTAACTTGAAGAGTATAGACGGAGGGGAAATAAAGGCAGTCAGTATTTCAAGTTTAATCTAGCCTTTCTGGTTTATGATGTTTATACTGCCTTTCTAGTATTTTGTAGTATCTCTATATTGTATTATATATAATATATAATAATATATTTCTAGTATTTCTAGTAATTCTAGTATTATATTTCTAATATTTTTGTATTTTTATAATATTTTTTACTTACCTCCTTTTTCTCCATAGCAGGCAGAAAGCCCACAAACACAAGTCTTTGATTCTTCCTGATCCAGCTGTTTGTGACATCTTTATTGAAGATTAACTTAGAGTAAAGCAAACTTCTAACAGTGGGTGCCTGTAGAGACTTCGAGCACTCCAGATTGTGCAATTCTAACCCAAACTCTTCCACAAGATTCCTAGAACTCTGTCTGATGTTTGGCCATGGGCTTCTGCATCTGTTTCCTTTAGCTGATAGATGTAGCCTCTCAGGAGAGTATTTTCCTGCTTGCAAACATAACAGAGTATCATTAATAGTGTCTGGGCTTGGATCTCTCATGTGGTATGGGTCTCAAGTTAGGGCAGTCATTGGTTTGCTATTCCTTCTGTCTCTGCTCTACCTTTACCCCTGCACAATTTGTGGGCAAGATAAAATTGGGGTTGAAGGTTTTGTAGGTAGATTGATATTTCTCTGCCTCCTCTGTAAGTCATGCCTGGATACAAGTGGCAGCCACTTCAGTCTCTATATCCCTTTGTGGTAGGAATTTCAGATAGGGTCACCTTCATGGACTCCCTGTATTCCCCTGCATCTGCTTCTAGCTAGTCCCAGAGATACCCCTCAAGGACTTCCATTCTCAGTCGAGCCCTCTCCTATCTACCTGCTCGAACCTTGTTTGCAATTCCCATACCACTTCTCACTCTCTCTCCAACTCAGTTTCCTCTCTCTATCCACCTCCAATGACTATTTAGTTTCCTTTTCTGAGTGAGATTCATGTATCCTCCCTTAGTACTTCCTTATTACTCAAATTCTTTGAGACTCTGAATTGGAGCGAGGGCTTGACTGACACCTCCTATATATTTGTAGCAAATGTGCAGCTTGACCTTCATGTGGGACCCCTAACAAGTGAAGCAGGGGCTATGGAGGTCTCAGTTGCCTGCTATTGGATCACGTCCTCACGACCTGGACTAAATGGTTGGGCATCAGTGTAAGAAGATGTAACTAGTTCTGCTGGTACTAGAAGTCCCAGGGTACAGTGGTACCCAAAAAGTTCTCCCCATTATCTGAGGAGAAGGAGAGGGTGAAATGTTGGGAGTGATTTGTGAGGATGGGATTGGGGAGAGAGAAAGAAGGGAGTCTGTAATCAGGAAGTAAAGTGAATAAAAAAAAATGGTGACTGTAGATACTCTTCTACAAATGGAAGTAAAAATACAAACTAAGAGGTGCATCTGTCACCATGTATGTATCTTGCATGAATAGATAAAATGGCCCAAATTCTCTAGGAAATGTTTTAACGGAAATTGGCCTACAGGAGAAACTTTTAAATGTCTAACTTCATACCAAACTAGAAAAAGTTGATTTTTTTAGAACAAGACAAAGTGAGATAATGTTTTCAATGTTTTGTATAAGCAGCTCTGAAAAGATTACCTTCGTTAAAGCACTTGAAATGTACATAAAATATCAAATAAAAAATAAAGCCATAAAGCAAAAGGTAAGAGAATGTTCCTGAAAATTATGTCAAACTCTGTCTTCAATCATTACTTCAAGCCACTGCAATTCTCTGGTTGTAGAATGGTTAGGATTAATCATTCAAATGGCTGGATATGGCCTGGATCCAATTTTTTTTTGTGAGATGTCCAGTATTGATGACTCAACATTTCTTTTGTGCCACTACAACATAAGATCAAATTTGTTATTGTTGGGCTTAAAACTGTAGAATTTTCCTCACAAAATTTTACTCAAGAACAGCTGAGAATTTTACCTAAATATCAAAGAAAATCTTTTGAGAATAAATCAGTATGAAGCAAAATTTGAGTTTATTAAAAAAAGACAGAATGCATTCAGATGGTCACAATCTAGTGTAGATAAAAATAAATGCAAATAAAGTTTCTATGCAGTAGCTATTTATATGTAACTTAGTGGCTTTTGAAGTTACAAGGTTAAAAGGATAAAATCAACATCTAACTTTAAACATTAAAAATGTGTAAGTATATGCATCTAAAGATTTTTTCGTGTATATATGAATAACAATACCATGCCACTGCATGATGTAAGAACTTTGATTTTGAGGTACACAACACACGCTTTTACATGTGAAAAGAACAATGAAGATTATGTTATTTACTGATAAAACCTGTTTGTAGTTGTGATATTGTTCTGTCTCACATCATACCTTTAATTCCTCTGGCTGGGATACAGACATGCCCTTAGTACACACCTTAAAGCACTAGGAAGATTGTAAGTAAAGCAAGTTTGTAAAAGTAAGCACCTATATTTAAAAGTGATGTCTAATTGAATGGCAGACAAAGTAGCAAATCAGAGAATAATTTTACATAATAGGATATGCCAAACTCTCATTAGAAGAGAAAGGGAAAAGAAGCTATTTAAGAAAGCACAGAGAGACCAAAGAAAGGAGGAGGCAGTTTTTACTGGAACAGTTGGAGGGAGGAAAGAAGAGAGAGAGAGAGAGAGAGAGAGAGAGAGAGAGAGAGAGAGAGAGAGAGAGAGAGAGAGA
>JANHMN010000005.1:51117308-51193550 GCA_030674055.1 Rhabdomys pumilio
AGAGAGAGAGAGAGAGAGAGAGAGAGAGAGAGAGAGAGAGAGAGAGAATAGGCTAGACACAAGTGAAGGCAGAACAACAAAACGAGCCAAAAGATGAGGAGCCAGAATATTAGAACATATTGTCAAAGTTAGTGTCTTAGTTAAAGTTTTACTGCTGTAAGCAGAAACCATGACCAAGGCAACTCTTATAAGGACAACATTTAATTGATGCACAGGTTCAGAAATAACCAAGGTTGTACATCATGCTTCAGCTTGAGTTGGTAACACATAAGAATCATCCAGATGGTAATTGTTTTTCATGACATGAAGGGGTCATGGAGTGTTAGGGATTTGATTTGTATTTATATGGGAATTCTCAAGTCTGCTGCAGGTCAAGCCAACAGTTGTTCTTTGGTCAATAAAGAGTCAGCAGCCACTGTCTAGGCAGAGGAATAAAGGTAGGAGTTGGGTAATAGAGACAAAATATATATTTAGTAAATATTAACTTAGTAATATGGGAGTATAGTGCCAAGGAAGTGTTAGTGGTCCCAAGAAAGCAGACAGGAGCCCATCCATTGCAATCACAGTGGGACCTTTTTATTTGAGCTAGCTTGGGCCTCTCAGTGCACCATCGTCCTGGAGGATGGTTTTGGTGGCAAGGAGCCCCAAATATCTAACAGGACAAGCCTTTATAGAACACAAGAAGCAGAGGTGAGGAAGTGGTCTGTTTAAACATCCAATTGGAAAGCTACCACGGCCTTTAACACATTGGCTGGTGCTGGGAGTTTATAAAGTTAATTTTTTCTTCCCTTTGTATTGGTAGTTGGTAGAGAGGGTGTACGCTTGTAACCTAAATCTACAGATCTTTTGGGGTAATAACCTGAAGATGCAGGTCTTGTTAGGGGTGAGCCTAGGGACTGGAGCTAAGTTTGGATTTTGTTGGGGGTAGGTAACTTGGAAATGAATGCTAAGTATCAGCCTGTTAGTTTACCTGTGTTCAAACTTAAGTCAGGTTCTCTAAAATGAAGTCTTTCTTTATAAGATTTTGCTTTTCAGAAGAGAAGGGTGTTAGGCACATGGAGTTTCAAGAATGGCCCAACAATGGAGCAAGCTGCAGGATACTGAATAAAATATAAAGACAATGTGTGTGTCCAAGACCACCTGCTGGGAGCTCAGAGTGGTTTAAAAATTTACAGCTCCAATAAAGACCAGCTGATGCTTAGTACTCTGAAAGTACAAGGAAGGCCTTTGATGAAGGTACAGCCTCAGATGCAATTGATAGCTCAGGACTGAAGGGGCCATGAAAAGAAGCTGAGGCTTTGCACTATAAAGGGAGTCTATAACAGAGTACTGGTGAAGCCTACTTGAAAAAAGAAAACTCCAGTGAATTGAAGGTGTCCAAACCATGGGATGATCACCAAGAACAGCAGCAGCAGTGGAGTGGATTGAACCAGAGCATTGAGTGCTAGAGATGGCATAGCTGGAGCAGTGACTAATCTTTTGGAGGAGCCCAGAGGATCACTTGTAGATCCCAGACATTTAGACAAGAAGCTCTGAAGTTTCCATTGCCTTGGATACCCCAGATGTTAGAGATGTCAAAGCCATGGGATACATGCTGAGAAAAGCTGCTACCAGGGAGTGAAACTAGCCCAAGCAAATGATCTTTGTTGCTGCTGAATGCCAGATCAGCCAACAGCAGTCAACAAGAATGAAAAGATTTAGAAATCTAAAGAGAACTTTGACATTGGACATGGAGATGTAGAGTTTGAGTTGGTCAGTTGGTTTTGGTCTTGCTTTGGTCCAGTATTTTTTTGCTCTGATATTTTAAAATGGGTATGTATATCCTGTGATGTTGGAGGTATGTCATCTGCTTTTTTATTTTAATTTTATAGGATATTAAAGTTGAGAAATTGCTCAAATTTCAGAAGAGACTTTGAAATTTGGAATTTTAACTTTGCTGAGACAGTTACAGATTATGGGAATTTTGAAGTTGGATACTATGGTTAGCTAGGTATGGCCCCCGTATATTTATGTGTCTGAACAAGCCTTTGGGGACCAGGGACTAGAATGTGGTGGATTATGCTTGGCCTAAGAAGTGTCACTATTAGGATATGTGGCCTTTTTGCACAAGGTGTGACCTTGTTAGAAGAAATATGTCACGTTTTGTGTAGGCTTTAAGACCCTCCTCCTACGGGCATGCAAGACAGTCTTCTAGATACCTTTGGATGAAAATGAAGAACTCTCAGCTCTTCCAGTATTATGTCTGCCTGGATGCTACCAAACTTCCCATCATGATGATCATGGTCTGAACCTCTGAAACTGTAAGCCAGCCCCAATTAAAGGTTGTCCTTTATAAAAATTTCCTTGGGCATGGTTTTGTTTCAGAGCAATAAAATCCTAAGATAGCATACTCTTTGTCTTTGTGTTATATTTTTTGAAAGTAGCAAATATAAAAACTCTGATCTTTTGATGAATAGGCTAGTTCATTTTGAATACTCCACAAGATTATAAATATTTACAGTTATTATTGAAAAGTATTTATTTTCATCTATTTTATTTTTTACTGCTTGTTGTTTTGTAGCCATTTGCTTAACTAATGTTCTGGCTTTTTTTTTTTAATTATGAAGAATTTTTTCTGGTCCTTCTTTAACTGGATTAGTGGTCACAAAATCTTTAGCTTGTTCTTATTAAGGGTATTTTTCTCTCAATTATGGTATAGTTTGCTTGATCTGGCAGTCAAAATTACCATCTTTTGTCCTTTAGTACTTTAAGTATATCATGTCTGTCGTCTGAATTATATTATGGTTTTTGTTGTTGTTTTGTTTTTTCTTAATTTGTCTGTTTTTCTCATGATGCTACCTTTATTTGTTCCTTGTTTCTCTCTTGTGGATTCCAATACTATCACTGTTCTGCAATTGTAGTGCTTTAAGTATACTATATCATAAATTTTTTCTTATCTCATCCTGTTTTGTGATCTATATGCCTTTTTTGTTTTAATGAACCTTTCTATTCCTAGATTTGGAAATGTTCAGCAATGGTTTCATTGCAAATATTTTCTTCATTAAGTTTATTCTTTGAATATTTCATACATGTGCATAATGGAGTTTCATTACTTTCATGCCCACTCACTTTTATTGCCAATGTAAATGTCTAGTGCAGATGACAGGATCTGGGTATGAGTTCATGATTCGAATGACTACATAATATCTAGAAGAAAGCATTTCAGAGAAGTTTTCCTGATATTATGATTCTGGCATTCATTTTACCCTGTCTTCTCAGATGGCCCCAGTGGCTTCAGAGTGGGGCTGTTAATACAGATATCACATTCACAGCTGAGAATTTAGTCAGTCATTTCTGCCCTTTGACCAGTTATGTTTATGTGCATCAACCACTGTTTATTTCTAAAAATTGCTTCTCTGACAAAATTTAAGAGGACCAAGGTCTATGGGTATAAATACAAATATATAGAAGGTAATTTGAGAACATGATAATTTAGCAAAATAATAATAGATTCCTCCTGAGGATCAATGGTCCTCACAAATATGTGATTTTGAGCAGCTTTCAAATAATACATACATTGTGAATTCCTCAAATCCAATAAGAATATGATTGATTACCATTTACAATCATCATGAAATTATTTCAACATCACCTGGTAAAACCATTGATGGCTTTTATACAGAATCATCTTATATAGCATCTTTTGGTACTATGAATGCTGTCCATCAGGCCTATTTTTGTTTAGTTTGAGATTGATATTTCTATATCCTAAATACATTTTCAACAATAAAATTTCACCATCTATTCTACCTCTGGTGGGAAATTATAATGACACATCCTGGTTGTAAACTTCACTGGATCTATAATCAATAACAATTCAAATCACTGAATAATCTTATGGGCAGGACATTTTCTTGATTAGATTACTTGAAACATAAAATTTAACCTTTTGGATTAATTTTTAAATAATTTTAAAATTATTAATTTTAAAATAAAAGAACAACTGGAAGCCAGGAAGTGAATGAATGCCTTTTTTTTTTTTTATTCATTTTGAATGTATAGGTTTGCTTTGTTTTCATATACACCAGAAGAGGGCATCAATCAGATCCCACTACAAATGGTTGTGAGCCACCATGTGGGTTCTCAGAACTAAACAGAGGACCTCTGGAAGAGTAGCCAGTGCTCTTAATCACTGAGCCATCTCTCCAGTCCATGATGAATACCTTTAATAGCTGGGCAGGAGGCAGATAAATCTCAAGTTCAAGGCCACCCTGGTCTACAGAATGAGTTCCAGGACAGCCAGGGCTACACAGAGAAACTTTGTCTTGAAAAAAATAAAACAAAAGAACAATTGGGGGAAAAATTATCTAAATGTAAGACTAAACAAACTAACAGTAGTTCTTGCCCCCATTCTTGTATATTTACCAAATACAGGCAAACTGTCACATACAAAAAACAAAGCTATATATCCAAATACAGGTAATTTTCAATATAAAAACATTAAATTCCTTCACTATAAAACAATGAAATGGGACAACTAAATGAACATATGTTTAAAAGATGTGCATGTTAATGAGTGAGCCCAGAGCATTTGGTTCAATGGACAAAGAGCTGTGAGGCCTACACCAAGCAAGCTTACTACATCCTGGTAAACATCTGCAATCTCATCACGAGCCTAAGCACTAGCATTCCTAGCAGACCATCACTGCTCCACGTCTCCTGTCCTGTAAGCCTACAATCCCTAATCTTATGTTGTTTTTTTTTTTAAAGGCAAATGAATTTTTTTAAGAAAATGCATTTTAAAATAGGTTGAAAAAGTTAACTAATTTTAAAATTAGTAATTTATTAATAATAAATTTTAAATTAACTTTAAAATAGGTACTTTTGGTTCTCAGATAAAGTTTTGGAAGAAAGAAATGTTTTTTCCTCCTTACTTTCACAATGCTGGCAAGTTTATCTGTTATATAAGCATAAATTCTCTCTGCCAACATAACATATTAACAGGAGGAGATCTGAGCAGATCTAAACTATTTTATTCTACCTCCCTGTCAATAACTGATATTATATGTTCTACCTGGGCCTCTCTTCTCTCTAGCTGGACAGAACTCATGGCCATATCCTCATGATTTACTTACCCCAGGGGGACTTCTCCTCACATCCCTCCCTGCTCTCCTAATGATCTCAGCTGCAGACCATACGCTGGGCAACCAAAGGCATACCTTCCTCTCTTTTGCCTAGATATAGGCTGTAGACAACCAATAATTTAAATAAAGGAGCAAGGTTACATAGTGTCATTTGGTGTAGGTGAGGATTTTGTCATCTCTGAGGCAACCAGATCTTAGGTACCAAGATTATACCTAGCACTACAATATATAGAAACAGATAAACCTCGAAATGAATCTATCCTATGGTTACTTCAATCCTTTGCTAATATTAGAATTAGCATATTCAGGCTTACAATGTAGATTAGAAACCACCAGATCTATATGGATTCTTCAGGCCTTCAGCATCAGATTGATTTTTCTGAGGTATCCTGTGGGGCTGTGGCTTGCACGTGGGCATGGGTCCTGTGGATTGAGTTATGGATCACTCATGTCTGCCTCCCCAGGGGGCTAGACCCATGGCTAAGGGTGCAGAAGTGCAGGAATTCAACTGTGCTCACTCCATTCCACGCTGGGCGAACTTTGGGCTATGATAAAGACCCCCCCCCCAGGGGCAGAACTCTTGGGTTGGGGGTCCCTGGGCCAGGTGGCACCCAAGACCCGCTGGTCTCAGATCTTGGGCTCCTGGGTACCACTGAGAGGCTGCAGAATGGTTAAGATCGGAGCATACGGGCTAGATCTACCCACACCCGAAAGTAGTGAGGGGTAAAGCTCCAGCAGTGCTCCATAGAGTAGATGAGACTCTTGGTCAAGTCATCTTGCTTTTCTGCATCATGGCTGGGTCCCTGTGGCTGAAATGCAGAAAGATTGTCAGCAAGAGGTTAGACAGTGGCTCTGTAGTTAAAGACCTTCTCCATGGTTTCCCACAACGGGGCCCCAAAGATGAGAGGTAGTCCATAGTTTTAAAACATTTATTGTCATGGCAGAAAATGGATGAAGCTGTATTTACCTTTTGCAGGGAGGATGGTCTGGGAAGGAATACTTAATTGGCTAAGCCTTCTGGCCTTTAGGTATCTCATGAATATGGAGATCTGTCTTGAGGCTCTGTGACTTGTAGTCATGCCCTCTGTCTCTCTATTGGTACTACATGACCGAAGGCTATGAACCTCTTTTTGGGAGGGGCTGTAGGAATGTTGTCCTATATGCCTGAAAAGCACAGATTGATGGAGGTCTTTTGCCTCATGTCAGGAGCCTAGAGTCTGGGAACATGGAGAAATGCATGCCATCCTTTTTAGGGAAAACTATGAGGTCCCGAATTTACTGGGTCTCCAGCCATCTCTAGCCAGTGCTTGACCAGAAACCATGCTGTCCTTTCATGGTCCTACAATATCCTGCCTTGTGGGATGAACACCTCCCTCTGCAGTTACATTTCAGAACAATATACATGTATACATATAAAGATACATACGTATGTACATGCATCCTTTACTAATAAAAAAGTTGGCACCAGGAGAGTTGAGTTGTTGCTTTGTAAACTGAACATGTTACTTTGGAGAGGAATATGGAATGCTTGAATTTTTGTACTTTGCTGCAGTTGAATATTTTTAAGAAAAATTAATGGGCCATTACAGTATGAACATTAAAGACATTAATGCTGACATTAAAATTCCAAAGCAGCATAACATTAAATTTGAAGGAAGATTATTCCTGATTATTTTTATGCAGGTCTACAAGGAAAAGAATCAACAACCAAAGCAAAAAGAAATTATACCTGTATTAGGTATTTTTCTACTTTAAAATTCCCATAATATTTCAGTGTCAACCATACTTAAAAGCCTAACATTTGAAAACTTTTTTTTGAGAATCAAGGTAATCTTCTCATTATAACCCTCTGTTAAATCATTAGAAAAATTACATACTTTCAGCCTAAAATGATACAAAATACAAATTACAATTACAAAAAGGGAGGAATTGAGGTATGGTGAGAAAATACTGGACTAAACAGAGATATAAACCTTCCATGAACCTTTCAAATCTTATGTTTCTATGTCTTCTGTCCTAGGGCTTAGATGTCTCTGCCTTTCCAGGATATCTGCCTGCATGATACATCCTTCTCTTGGGCTAGTTCTATGGCCTTTATGAAACTTTCTCTGATACCTATCTCACAGATCTGCTGGCATATAGAATATCTAGGTGTCTCTAATGTGATCCAAGCTTCACATTCACAACTGTGTACAATTATCTCTCTGACTTTCCCTCCAGAGTCAATGCCATGCCAAAAACCTAGCTTCGGCAGTTATTCTTAACCATAGAGGAAGATTCTATAACTCATTTACTCATACATCCTCCAAGGCATTAAACATAGAATTACATGGGCAACACTGTTAAGTTCTGTTGTACATTTGGGATAAAGCGTGCTCCCTTTGAGTCACATTTGCAGAAGTGTTTTGTTGCTTTTTAGGATAACACCATTCCTTAAGCCTTTTTCTTTCACACATTGGAAGGTTATCTCTGTGGAGTCTCACACTGGAGGGCATCCTATCCATTTTATCCAAGTTTAGATCTTGTTTTTCTTTAATCACTCTCTTTCAACACTGTCCTTGGCTCTGATACATTTTTTTAAATCTTCGAAATATCAACATTCTATTGAGTTTTCCCCACCTGCCCCTCCCCCTGTCGACCTACATAAGAGTTTTTACTAATGAACAATTCCACAGAGTCAATATTAGACTGTTTTTAAAACACTTCTGCCAAAGAAATTAGTCTATTACATTTCAAGTTAGCCTGAGGCAAATTCTGAGGACTAGGGCACAAACAGCCTCATTCTTTGCCAAAATATTAAAAAAAAATGGTCTTGAGCCTAACTGCTAATGTTGTTCCACTATGAAACTTCTGGAGCCTGGCCTCCACAGTATATCACAGTATACATAATCTAAAAACAACTTCCTTCCAAACTATTACTAGAATGACTCATTAAATTCAGCTTACAGTACTTCATTGCTTTTCTATTTCTAATTTTCTAACTTGTCCACATTAATTCAAAGAACCAGATGGCCATGTCTGCACAAGAGCCTCCTACCTCATACCAACTTCTGTTAGTAACATTTTGTTCCATGACATATACTATTACAAAGGTGTTGAGAGCTTTTGGTTCTGCTTCTAGAAATTTGGCATTTGTTACTGGGCTCAGACAAGGAAGTAGGCACAGATAAGAATATTAGAAAGCGGGACCATAACCTTTGCTTACTACTTTGCTGAATTACTACCTTATGTGATCTCTTTGCTTACTACTTTACTTAATTACTGAAAACCCCTCGAGAGGGGAGACCTTCACTCAAGTCTTGGGATATCACAGCCACCCAATAACTCCAAGACACTGATCTTGATGCAAATCGCAAGGGACTTTATTTCGGAATCAACTGGCTGAGGTCGAGACTCATAACCAACGCAAGGGTAGAGGAGTTCAACCCCAAGTGCAGAATGTGAAGGGTATTTAAAGGGAAAAAACACAAACAAAGGGGGTTGAGGGGGGATATCAGTGGAGAAAGTACCAGTCCATCATTTAGTCAGTCATGTGAGGAACACACTGTACATGCTTTTCTCAGGAATTTAATCTTGCTCTACTATTTACTTTGTGGTTAGCCAGTTCTTAGAACCTAGAGCTTGTGAACTGGCTGACTTGCATTCTTGGTTCTTTCTTTTAGTGCTCTTCTAAGTTCCTGGAACATAACTGGCCTGGCTTTATTCTACCTGCTAGGGGGGCTTCAAAAATTTCCATTTGTTTCATTACTTTTTCTTATTACTCGGCTTGATTACTTTCTTGTGTGATCTCCTTGTTTACTACTTTGCTTGATTACTTTGTCTGTGATCTAAGAACTGACTGTTTTTTTTTTTTTTTTTGATGTACCTAGAATGATATAAAAGCAGACTAGGAAAGAATAAAGCTGCTTCAGCTTCAGTATGGGCTGAAGTCATTTTATAATTTTGTTTAACTGTTTTTCTTATTTGATCCTCACTCCCTCGCTTCAAACCCTGTTGACTGACTGATCTAGCTTGGTAATGAAGGCAACTTAAGAAAGCATTTATTTACTCTTATGATTTCAGAATCATTGATTTCATAATGACAGAACAAAGGTACAAGGACAGGAACAACTGAAAGCAGGAGTCAAAGAGAGAGCATATACGAGGGATGGTTTATGTCTTTTAAAACCTCAAAACCAAGTCCAGACATGTACATTCTCTAAAAAGGCCACATCTTCTAATGCTTCACAAGAAAAAATATCACCAACTGAGGATCGAATATTCAAATATCCGAGTCAATGGAAAAATTTTCATTTAAATTACCCAAAGACATATTTAGTTTAAAAAAGAAAAAATCATCAAGAAGTATTTTAATGAAGTCATGTACTGAAACAGAGGCTATTTTTGTTATAGTGATTAGTGTCATTAAGAAAAAATTACTCACTTTATTTTGAAATAATCAGAAAAGTGCATTCAGGGAGACCTAGCTAATGCTTTAATTTGTGAAACAAAAAGAGCCCTAGATGTTTCTTGTTTCTAAAAAATCAGTTGATAAAGCTGCTACTACTGTTTATCTTGGGTTTATGGACCAACCTAAGCTGGTTACAAAAATTAGTAGTGTTCTTTACAGAGTATTGGTTTTGAACACAAGAAAAATGAAATTTTTTATGTCAAACTTATGGATTTATTTACCATGGTTTCAGAAAACTATTGAGTCCAAACAATGTATGGTAAGTTAATTTTCCATTTGAGTAACTTTATCATAAAGCTTTGAAAGTGAAGCATGGGTTTCAGTGAAGACAAAAGATATTGAAGATGCAAAAACTATGTGATATCTGCTAAGGAGAGTTACATATTGGAAGTAGAAATACTCTAAGAGAATGATGTATGCTGTAGGCAGTGAAGCTAGAAGGGTAGATCCAATTAATCCTGTGATTCTGAAGCTTCGTTCATCAGATATAGAACTGAAGCACTGTGTATTTACCTTGCTAATTTTAAGTCTTGCTTTGATCTAGTATTTCCTCACTATAACCCCATTCTTTACACACATACACTCACACACTCACACACACAAACACACACACACACACACACACACACATCTATCTATAGATATAGATGTAGATGTAGATGTAGATGTAGATATAGATATAATCTGATATGTATGTGCAGTGTCACTGTTTATAGTTTAAACTTTTGATTTAATTGAACATTACATTTAAGAATTTGCCTTATGTCTCAAAAGGTACTTTGGACTTTGAAAATTTTTGAGATTGTCAACATCTCTGGGGACTTATGAATTAGGCTAAATGCATTTTGTATCATGAAATGGCCTTGACACTTTGAGGACCAAGGGTTAAATGTGGTGGTTTGTATAGAAACTGTTCCTCATAGGGTTATGTATTTGAACATTGGTCCCCCAGTTGGTGTTGTTTGGTGGGGCTCAGGAAATTTTAGGATGGATTAAGTCTGTTACTGAGCATAGACTTTGAGACTAATTTCTGTTTTCTCTCTCTCAGCTTTTTTTATGTGGATAAAAATCTATGCAGTCAGATTCAGGATTCTGTTGGCTTGCCATGACTTTACAGCTGTTATGTACTCTAGCCCGTTGGAACCATAAGACAAAATATTTTTCTTTTGTAAGTTGCCTTTGGTCATACATTTTTATCACTGGACCAGAAAATTAGTGTAACAACGAAAATTCTTGGTTATATCTTCTGTCGTCCTGGGATCAACAGCTTCCTTACCAAAAATTTTTAGAGATATATCACACCTGACAATAGGCTGTTTGTTTGATTACTTAGGGTTTCTGTGTTTTTTATTATTTTCCATGTAAACTAGATGCTTCTGTGCAAACAATTTAAAAATAAAACTAAAATTAATTATATTTCCCTCTCTTGGCTGTTTCCACTCCCTGTTAGCAGCTCTCCTTAGCAGGTATGTAGTAGCTCTGGCATCTCCACATCATGAGATCTCCAAGGCAATACTGAATTCACCTTCATATTTTTATGCAATGGCCTATCTAGACCTCCATGCAGAGACACCCCAGACATATGCTTGTCCTCAGCAGGTTTCCTTAGTCATGAGGAGAGATTCTATAAACCCTTTCTTTTATCCTTGACTCTAAAACCAGAACCATATAAACAAAGCTGCCAAGTTCTGCTACTTTGTGGGGCAGGAACATAGCCCTCTTCTTATATCATTATTAACTTTTTGTTTTCTGTGATTTTCTTCTTTTTGTTTGGTTGTCCTGAAGGTGGATCTGTAAACAAGAATGGCTTGAAACTCAGAGGTCTACTTGATTCTCCCTCTATAGTGCTGTGATTAAAGCACCATCATAACCTGCTCTACGCTTTTTTAAAAAAATCATTTTCATAATATAGAACTTTAGCTTGGTGAGATCTGGCCTTGAGGTCACCACTGGCTTTATTTCATTTAACACCAGGTTTGTCTTTAATTTATTTATCTCCTCAAATACATAACTTAGCTCCATTCAACTTCCTGGTGCCCATTTTCTCTACAAATTGTACATTTTGTATTTTTCCTTGCTCAGCTTGCTTCTTTTCATTATAGATTGACATTAAGAGTAGGTACTAATAACCACAGGATAGAGTTTGTACTAGGCAGTTTTAAAAATTCATTCCTCTGCTAACACAATCCAATACTCTTCAATTTAGCCTGAGGCAGACTTTTTTGGACATGAACTAAAAGCAGTCACATTTTCCACCAAAATATTATTAAAATGGTCCCAAGGGCACATACTAACATTCTTCTCTAAAACATCTTTTGCCAGACTGCCATAGTTCAAATTACTCTTAGCACCATTCTTTCACGTTTCTACAAGGAGGGCCCATTAAGCCCCACATAAATTGTTAAACTCCATTTCTAATCCAAAGTCTCTAAGTCCACATTCCTCCAAAAGATTTATGGCCAAGCCCATCTAAGTAATACTCCAGTCCCTGGTACCAACATGAACATATCAACTATTATCAGGGAAAACATTTAATTGCGGCTGGCTTAGACTTTGAAGGTTTAGTCTGTTGTCAACATGGTAGAAAGCATAGGAGCTTGCAAGCAGACAAAGTACTAGAGATGCTGAGAGTTCTACATCTGGTTTGACAGGCAGCAGGTAGAGAACTAGATTGAAATTCTGAAATCTCAAAGTGTACCCTTTAGTGACACACTTCCTCCAACAAAGCCACACCAACTCCTTAAAGTGTCATTCTGTATGGACTAAGTATTCAAAGACATGAGTCTATGGAGGTCATTGTTATTCAAACCTCCATAAGAACCTCTAATATATTTGTAAGCATTATATCGAAGTTTTCATTTTATATATCAACTATATTGCATTTCTCATGGCTTACTGTATTAGTGTTGCTCGTCTTTAGTGTGACATACAGTTCTAGGTGCTATTGTTTGCATAGTTATTGTTGTCAAAGCATCTGGGTTTAGGATTACTGTATTTCTAGAGTTCTTCTTGTTTTGGGGTGAGTGTTGTGTTTCTTTCTTTCTGTGGACCTCTCTGCTTCTCCGGAAAGTATAGTAGCTGTGGGTCTTCAATGATACTGCCAGATTTGGCCACTTCTTCACTGGCCTATCTGCTTTCTTGATTAACTCAGTATGTTCCCTGGGAATGTTTAAGTAGGCTTGTTTTTTCTTGGCCTGGTAAGTAACTCACCAGTGAATGCCTGGGGGCCTTGCAGGCTGAGACAAAGGGATAGAATGGTAAGTGAGCCTGTAGGAAGAAATTTGTGTCGTTCTGAAAGTGGGGATAGAGAGGAAGAGGAGATTGGTGCAGTTGGTCTGATACAAAGCTGGGTATGAAAAGAGAGCATTTGATTTAGAAAAAAATAGAAAGAAAAATATCTAAATATCCTTTACTCTCTGCCCCTGTTAATTAAAGTTTAAGTCTACCATGGTCCAGACAGCTCTCTTGAGTTCAGTGCATAATGGAGTGTCAGGATCAAAACCCAGGAAATTACCTACTGTGCTGGGAAACCTAGCCTCAAGTCCCAGGAACTTAAAGAACATCTGGCATTTCCTTGGAGCCAGTTACACAGTGGATGGTCTAAGGCAATAAGTATATGACAATGGGATGATCTGGGGCAATAAGGATTCAATAGTGGGATAGAAAGCTATGACCCTGGCCTAAACTTCCAGGTTTGCTGTGTCTTTATAACCTGCCCCTGAAGTTAAAGTTTCAGAGTTTGATCAGAACCTTAAAGTTTCAGAGTTTGATCAGAACCTTGACTAGCTTTCATTCTTTGTGTCTCTAGTCCCTTCATTCTTTTGTTCCCTTCCCTAGGGTCCCTTTGAATCCCTTCAGACCAGGGCAATGGAGGACTCTCTTTACCAACAGGACTTCTCTTTTCAAATTCCCCAGCATGTCTGGGAAATTTGAATCCCTCATCCTCTACCAGCTGAATGTCACATAGCCAATGGAAGATTACAAGTTCAACTTTGCCTTTTTCTCTTTGTCTTAGTGTTTTACTGCTGTAAACAGAAAATATAACCAAAGGAACTTTTGTAAGGATGACATTTACTTGGGGCTGGTTTATAGATTCAGAGGTTCAGTACATTATGATCAAGGGAGGAGGCAGCATCCAGAAAGAATTAGGCCGGATGAGCAAAAGAGTTCAACCTCTTGTTCAGAAGGCAGCTAGCAGAAGACTGGCTTCCAGGCAGCTAGGATGAGGGTATTAAAACCCATGTCCAGAAAGACACACCTACTCCAAGACTACATCTAACAGTGCCACTCCCTGGGACAAACATATGCACATCATCACATCTTTTCTCCCTCTTCCCAAAAGAACCCACCCAACATGTACCTGGGATTCCTGGGAATTCCACACCATGCAAAGGAGGCATTCATAGACCTTTAAACTCTAACCAACGATTTTCATTTATACTGAATCCCCCTTACCACTCTCCAAAGTCCATATATACCCCTAGTTAAACACAAATAAAATATAATGAGTACAAACATACCTTGAATTTAAAGGTATGTATACTTTTTAAAAAAATTGTTGGTTATTTTATTTATTTACATTTCAAATGTTATCTTCTTTCCCAGTTTCTCTTCCACAAACCCCTTATCTCCTCCTTCTTCCCTAGTCTCTATGAAAGAGCTCCCTCACCTGCCTACCCACTCTGTCCTCAGTGCCCTAGCATTCCCCTACTCTGGGTCATTTAGCCTCCACAGCACTGAGGGTCTCCCCTCCCAGTGATACCTGATAAGGCAATCTTCTACTACATATCTAGCTGGGAACTTGGGTCCCCCCCCCATGTGTATTCTTTGGTTGGTGCACAAAATTTGAGATCATCTAAGAAAGCTCCTTTATGGAAAATCCTCAGAGAAGAACTTCTCTCTTTACTCCCCACTAGCATTCACTCTCAGCCCAACAAAATCCTCTGTATATACCCTCAGCCCACTCCAGACTCCATTTCATTCTTTTAGCCACATGTGCATACCCTGAGATATAGGAAGCAGAGGATATGAGTCTATGGCTGGACTGGATGTACACCTACATAACACATCCCACCTGCTTTCTGCATGCATTCTATCCTAATTTCTTTTTTTAAAAATTTATTAGATATTTTATTTATTTACATTTCGGATGCTATCACTCTTCCCCATTTCTTCTTCTTAAAACCCCCCATCCCACCCCTCCTCCTTTTTGCTTTTATACCACAAGTATTAAGGTTACTTCTAGTTGAGAAACTAGCAATACAATAAATGTAAAGAGTCAAGGAACATGGGAATTACCAGTTGGGATCTAAAACTTATTATATGAGAAGTCCATTATCTATGACCTCTAAGTCTGCTTAAGTTTCTCTACTGATTTAAAATGAAAAAATGAAATCATGTCTAAAAGTAGTAAAATTTTTACTTTTCCTAGTTATTTGCCTCTATTCTTTCTCTTACATTACTACTCTAGCTAAGTCTGACTAGAATATTGAATTCAAGCAGAGAAAGTAGCCATCATTTTTTATATTCTTATTTGAGAGGAGTTACTTTGTTTTGTGTTTTTCATACATCAACCTCAGAATAATGGGAGAAGAATCCATTGGTCCTGTGAAGGCCCCATGCCCCAGTGTAGGGGAATGTCAGGGAGGGGAGGCAGTAGTAGGCAGATGTGTTCGGGGACACCCTCATAGAAGCAGAGAGAAGGGGGATGGGATAAGGGGTTTCAGGGGGCGGGTACTGAGGAAAGGGAATAACACTTGAAATGTAAATAAAGAAAATATCTAATGAAAGAATACAAAGAAAAATAAATCTTAAAATTCATGTGGAATACCCAAATACCCCAACTACTCCAATAAATCAAAGTAAAAGTATGTAAGAGCAAGCAAAGGCCATACTATGAAACATGCTCTTTTGAATGCAACATGACCTTTTTCCTTTATCAATGTAAACCATACAGCTGCTATGGATAATTGGATAAAACTTGCACAAAATTAGAACTTTCAAAATTCCATCATGAATGGAGGTAGTACTCATAAGACCTTTCCATCCTTATGTGTTATAGGTACTTAATAGTTTCCAGGATAGGGGTTTATCGATTTCTTCAGTGATATATGAACTATTAATTGTATATGCTTCTATAAATAACCCCCCACCTAGGTATACTCAAATAAACAATCATAATTAATCTGAGTGTACAAAAATGAAAATAAATATAGAAGTCTGAGTCAAGAAGAATGAGGTCAACTGGGAAAGGTGTAGGAGAGGATAATGGCAGTGGATGTAATCACAACTAAACACATACACCACAAAATACTGAATATTTCTTTTTTTATATTTATTTTTATTGGATATTATATTTACATTTCAGATTTTATCTCCTTATCCCCATTCCCATCACCACCCAGGAACCTCCTATACCATCCCCCCTCCTCATGCTTCTATGAGGATGTGTCCCCACCTACCCCCCACTCCCACCTCCCCACCCTCAAATTTCCCCCCACTCGGTGTTCATCTTTCATGGGACCAAGAATCTCCTCTCCCACCTATGTCCGACCAAGGCCATCCTCCCCTTCATGTACAGATGGAATCACGGGTCCCTCCTTATGTACTCCCAGGCCGGTGGTTTAGACCTTGGGGAGCTCTGGTTGGTTGGTATTGTTGGTCTCCTCATGAGGGCACAAACCCTTTCTGCTCCTTCAGTCTTCTCTCTAAATTTTCCATTAGGAAACCTTTGATCAGGTCAGTGGTTAGCTGTGAGCATTGGCCTCTGAATGTGTCAACCTCTGGCAGACCTCTAAGGAGACAGCTATATCAGGCTCTTATCAGCATGCACGTCCTGGCATACACATCAGTGTCTAACTTTGGTGACTGTACATGTGATAGATACCCAGGTCGAACGGTCTACAGATGGCCCCTCCTTCAGTTTCTGTCCCACATTTTGTCTCCATATTTGCTCCCTTGAGTATTTTTCTTACTCCTTCTAAGTAGGACTGAGGTATTAACACTTGGTCTTCCTTCTTCATAAGCTTCATGTGGTCTGAGTTGAGTTTTGGGTATTCCAAGCTTTTGGACTAATATCCACTTATCAGTGAGTAAATATCATGTGTGATCTTTTGTGATTATATAATAGTGTAGTTTTTTTCCAAAATGCTAGGCCATAGCTATTTGGAATTAATAATATAAAAAAGTAAAAGAGAAAAATAGCTCAAAATATGAAAAAATGACAAATGTTTTAAAGTAAATGATATGGAAGATGACAGTATATTTATAGTAGACATATACAACTACTTTTGCTGAAAATCCTTTAGTTCTCAACTGATACACAAGATGGCTAAATGCAGGATCAAACTTGACATCACTGCTTTCATTATGTAACTATTTCCCTTAGTTTGTTCATAGTCCTGCTTAACTTTAAGCTTAACCATGTTAACTCTAGGGAGTGCCTGTCTACTTATAATATTTCTTCTAAATTTATAAATGAAGGCACAAAGATAGAGTTCTAAAAATGCAGCCAACTAACATTCCAGAAACAAAACAAAATAAAACATAAAATCACCACACTTTTCCATCAAAATGAATGATATTATGATGTCAACGGGGTACCTTGAAGAAACTATTGTCATATTGCGGAAGCCAGAGTTCTCACTTCAAGTCCTAGAGCTATTTTGACTCAAGCAGTAACAAATTTTACCATTTACTGCACAAAACTAGAAGAGAAGTAATGATCTAACAGGTCACTTTTTGTACATGATTGCTTGATTATTTATTCCTCTTGCCTTCTTCCCCAATTCTTTGTTTAGTTAAGTCTAAAACTCTTGTCAGTGTCTGAAATGTGGGATTTGATCATTGGATTCTTTTGTGTGATCATCCTTCCAAAAGGACACATTAACTGAATCTCCTTTTTCTGACTATTATTATTATTATTATTATTATTATTGTTGTTGTTGTTGTTGTTGCTGTTGTTGTTGTTGTTCTCTTCTTTAATTGCTTTACTGGAGAGAGATGTTTGAGTCAAGTTTGTTTGAATTCCCTAAATTAAGTCATTTCTCCCAAAACTCTCTAATTTTGTTAACATTATTTCTTTTTAAATTTATTTTATGTATACAAGTGCTTTCCTGGCACACATATTAGTGTACCATGTACCTGTTGAGGCCAAAAGAGTACACCAGATCACCTGGAACTGGGATTACAGACAGTTGTGAGCTACCATGACCTTGCTGAAATTGACCCAGGGTTTCCTGCAAAAGCTGCAAGTGCTCTTGATCATTAAAGATTTAAACATGTATTTGTTTTGCTACATCTCCTGTAGCTGGAATGACACATCATTAATCCCTCTGCCTGGAATACAAACATGCCCATAGCATACATCTTTAAACCTAAACAATGAAGGTTAAGTTAGTTTTTAGAAGTTTAGAGGCATGCTTGAAAGCAACTTCTAATTGAGAGCCAGACCAAGTGACAAATCAGAGAATTATTTGACAGAATGTGTCAGAGATAAAATACATGCAGCTCTCACTAGAACATTAGACATGGATATAACTGCAGTGGACAGATGTCGGGCCTTGGACAAGGTAACTCCATTTAACCTGCACCATCAACCTTGTAAGACACAGGTAGAAGTCTCCACATCCAGAGATTTAAATATTAATGAGTTATCTAAAGGCAGGGGTGGGGGGGGAGACATAGTTAATTAAGTTATTCCCTCTCTTCTTCCTCCTCCCTATAAAAAACAGGGGAGCCTGGCTTTTGGCGGGGGAGTGCACACCATCTACACCCATTCACCATGCCATGAATAATAAAAGCTTTGGAAAATCAGACTCCATGTGTCACCGCCTGGGCCTTCCTGCGCCTGCCACTAGATTCCCAGCCTTTGAAAACCTGAACCTTCCCGATGCAGCCTCTGCAGCTGCGTGAATGTGGGACCCTCCACCAGTGGTGTGGGAAGCCCCCGTGAACCTGCCGAGTGTTTTTTCCCACAGACATAGTTGACCAAGTGTCCACATAGTTGAATTGCATGTCGTTTCACTATATGCCCATGAGTGGAATAGTTAGATCTTGAGGCAGATTCATTATCATTTTCTGAGGAACCACCATATTGATTTTAGAAATTGATGT
Source organism: Rhabdomys pumilio (assembly GCA_030674055.1). Lineage (NCBI taxonomy): Eukaryota > Metazoa > Chordata > Mammalia > Rodentia > Muridae > Rhabdomys > Rhabdomys pumilio. Next base: position 51,135,996 of record JANHMN010000005.1, read on the forward strand.
ACATGTTTGGACTCACACCATCAGTATAGGACTGTTCCCCTTGGTCCACATTCTCACCAGCATGAACTGTCACTTGTGTCATTGATCTTAGGCTTTTCTGACAAGTGTTCTTATCTGACAAATGTTAAGATAGAATCTCAAATTAATTTTGATTTACAGTTCCTACATAGCTAAGAATGTTGAACATTACTTTAAGTGTTTTTCAGCCATTTGAGTTAGAATCAATTTGAACTGAAGACAACTGTTATTGAAAACAAAGACCAACATATTAGTATATGTGGAAAACAATATAGGCATTGGGCATTGAAAAGTTACCACCAATTCATTATTGGAATAATATAAAGACCACTCACTATACAAAGGTATTTACTCCTTAAGTAAATTATGCAAATACTTTGTGCTTTGTACATTTTATTCTATTACAATAATAGAATTACACTGTTAAAGACTATTGAACAATATTTCAGTACAAAAATATTGCATATACAAACTATTTTTAATTCCCATGTTCTTGCAAAGTCTAAACTTTACTGAGTATTATTTCACAGTCTACATTGTCTTGCATAATATTTTAAATATTATTCAATTTAATGCAATTTATATATATGTCTTAAATATTTTAAAAATTATTTGTCAAGACTATTTATTATTTAATTCATTACAATTAAGTAGTTGCTTTATTGACTGTGGATATTGGTTATATAGTGCCTATTAATTTTCATTTAGACTATAGCTAAAAATTAAAAGTGCTCATTTGGGTTTATGATAGAAACAGAAGTGCAAGCAAACATGAATGTTCTTCTATCAAAAAGTTCATATTTTCCATATTGTAGAACATATGAAGAAACCTAACCAGTGGATAACTTTGTATCTGATTTCACCTTAAAGCCCTCTTCTAAAACACAAATACTCCTGTAGAGGTAAACATATTTTAAAACTTTTTTTTAAGATTCTTTTTTTGTTTTTGTTTTTGTTTTCTTTGTTTTGTTTTGTTTTGTTTTGTTTTGTTTTGTTTTTGAGACAAGGTTTCACTCTACAGGCCTGTTTAGCCTAGAATGTAATAGTGGATCAGCATATCCCTTATTGGAAAACAATACTACTGCCTCAGCCTCCAAAATGAAGGGATTACGGGTGTGCTCTATAAAACTCAGATCAGAAATCTCTGTTTTTCATAATATCATACAATACTCCTTTGTAAAACATAATAACCCAGATTTCTTCACAAAACTCGCAAGAAAATTAAGAAATAAGCCAGAAAAGCGTCACAGTCTACATTTTGCAATAAATATTGTATTATCATGGCTCCCATTCATCATCACTTATAGCCTTTTGGGAATAAATAAAGATAACATGGTAGGACCCAAAAAAGTATATATATCCATAGCAATGATTTATAACTAATAATATTTTCTTTTTATTTTGCATTGTTACTGATCAAACCCAAATCTTACATGTTAAGGTCTCTACCACTGAATTATATTCCAACAATGTAGAAATTATTAGCCTTTGTAATAGTTCTTTGCTTTCTGTAAGACACATAATTTGTTAGAGTTTTTGCTCATCTTTACTGTTGAGAAAATGAGAAATATTCCCCATATGTTTTTGAACATTTGGTCACCAATTTTCAGTGTCAGCTGTCTCCTGAGAGGTTCTGCCAGAGCCTGACAAATACAGAGGCAGATCCTCACAGCCAACCATTGGACTGACCACAGGGACCCCAATGGAGGAGCTAGAGAAAGGACTGAAGGAACTGAAGGGTTTTGCAACCCCCTAAGAAGAACAATATCAACCAACCAGACTCCCAGAGCTCCCAACGACTAAACCCCCAACCAAAGAATATACATGGAGGGACCCATGGCTCCAACCTCATATATAGCAGAGGATGGCTTTATCTGGAATCAATGGAAGGAGAGGCCATTGTTCCTGCAAAGGCTCAATGCCTCAGTGTAGGCGAATGCCAGGGCTTTGAGGTGGGATTGAGGTTTGGTTAAGGGAGGACCTTCACTGAAGCAGGGTGAAAGGGGATAGGATAGGGGGTGAGCAGAGAGGAAATTGGGAAAGGGGATAATATTTGAAATATAAATAAATTAAATCTTAGGTTTGTGCTTCCCATAATTTCAGTTAACTCAGTCAATTCTGGATTTCTGAGGGGTTGAAAACTTATAGTCTCATAGCCAATCCTGACTAATTACTTTGAGAGAAAAGATTTGAGTGGATGGTTTTCAGCTGACATTCCTCCTAAAGCCAAGAAAAAAGCCAGGTTCATAACTAAGTGTTTTAGTTAAGAGAGATGACAGAGGTTCTGGTTAGTCAACAAAATGATGGACTGGATATTAGGACTATTTTGAACCTCACTGGTACAAATTGGTATAATTATGCTCTAATTATGTTTTGAGAGAAAAATTTTATTTTAACAGGAAGGGTGATATGTAGGAGCAGCTAAGGTGAGAGGAAGACAAGGAGTAAGAAGAGGAGGAGGAGAGGAGAAGCTAGGTGATGAGAGAGAGAGAGAGAAAGAGAGAGGGGGACATGGAGGCAGATGTTCACGCTTCTCCACCAGTCAAAGATAGTTGATATATCTAGGTTGAGTATTGGGTTACACTTCTGATTGAGAATTACCAAACTTATAAAGTCTTTGATTAACATTTTAAAAAATTGTATAAAAGCAAAAAGGAAAAGGGGGCATGGGATAGGGGTTTTCTAGGGAGGGGAATTGGGGAAAGGGGATGGAATCTGAAATGTAAATAAAATATCCAATAAAAAAAGAAAAAAATTAAATATTCAATAAAAAATTTTAAAAAGAATTTTTAAAAATTGTTTAACCATTTTGAAAAAAGGATCCTATTTGGGGCAAACATTTAAAATTTACAGCCTGAATCTGCTTTTTTTTTTTCTCTGCATCTTTTGTACACCACTGAAAAGTGGTCTCTATGCTTCATGCTACTTATATAATGCCTCACCTGCCTTATGGATCTTTAATCTGAAATTGTAAGGCATAATAAGTTCTTCTGTATGTCACCTTAATTATGGTGTTTCATCACAGCATCAGAAATTAGCTGATAAAATGTTGTATTCTATGACTTACAACGTTGGGTGTTGGGATGCCAAAAATATGAAGCCAGCTAGAATACATCCAGGACCTATATACTAACACTTTGAAAATTGAAGCAAGAGCATCAGACTTTATCAGAGGCTAGATTGGGCTATCGTTTGAAACATTTGCTCAAAATATAAGTAGTACCTGTTAATTCAAGAAAAAAAATTATATCTAATATTCATTTCCTTATATTTAAGTATTACTCAGTTATGATGATGTCCTCAAGTGAATAATTCTACATGCTCCTAAAATCTTCATTGCTATAAAATATGCTTAGTGTTTATACTGATTCTCTAAGACAGTAGAAAGAAATATTATAAATCTTAACCACCAATGATTCACTTCCTATGAAATAAATGTTTGATCACACTTCTAGAAGTTCTCTTATATTTTAGAATTATTTTAGCTATCCTGGGTGGTTTTTGTTTCTCCATATAAAGGTGAGTACTGTCCTTTCAAGATTTGTAAATAATTGTGTTGAAGTTTTGATAGGAATTGCGCTCAATTTTTGGATTGCTTTTGATACGATGACTATTTTTATAATGTCAATCTTACCTATCTATGAGCATGGAAAATCTTTCCATGTTTTGATATCTTCTTCAGTTTCTTGAAAATTTGAATCAATACTAAAAAATCAATAGGAAGAGAAAAAAATCCCATGTAGTATTGGCATAAAAACAGGAATGTTAATCAATGGAACAAAATTCAAAACACAGACATAATTCCACACACCTATGGACACCTGTTTTTTGATAAACAATCCTTAGGTGCTTCTATGTTGATTTTATTTTGAAAACCAATCAGTCCAAAATTTCAATGTGAAAGGTAAGAAGATCAGAAATCTAAGATCAGAAGAAACTTAGACCACCTTTCTAATAAAATAATTTTCATCTTTCTCTTAAATTCAAGGTAGTTCTTTCATAATTCTTATTGCATAAAATCAAAAAACTTTAATATAAGATTATACCTGTTTACTTTTAGACTGTATAATTTTATTTACTGCCATACAATAGTCCATTATTAGTGGTTGGATTCAATTTAGATTCATTTTTGTATTCTAATTAATATATTGTAAAGTAGGTTTTCACAATGATCAGCATCTTCTTGAAGACCCATTAATACCCATTTTTTTTTTTTTTGGTTGTTGGAGACAGGGTTTCTCTGTGTAGCCCTGGCTGTCCTGGAACTCACTCTGTAAACCAGGCTGGCCTCGAACTCAGAAATTCGCCTGCCTCTGCCTCCCAAGTGCTGGGATTAAAGGCATGTGCCACCATAGCCCGGCAATTCCCATTTATATAATTAAAACATATTAGAAATTTTGAAGGGCTAACTGTCACTATAATATTCTTGCTTGCCTCAGAGAATGAATGAGCACAGTAAAAATAAAGAGGTACTAAGGGGCAATACCAAATTTTAGACTTTATAAACCCTGGAATATAGCAACAGTCAATTCACAAAATGTGTATGAGAATTAAAGGGCAACAGAGGAACAGACATAAGAAACCAAGATGTGATAGTACTACTGTCTTAAAAGTAGAGGATCCATTGAAATAACAAGAACCTAATTTGATTTAGTTAGAAGATGATGTCAAGCAAAACTAAAAAATCAGTGCTACCTGTTATTAAATTTTATTGATCCAGAAATGTGTTTCTTTAAAGAGTAGCAGAAGCTAGAGGCCTCATACCAGACCAAGGAGTCATTGCAATAAACATTTGCAAGTAAGGAAGTGTGGACAAGTGGATATAATGTGGAACACACTGTGATACACTACAGCTTCCACACAAACTTTTACTCTGCTGAATGGGAGGTTAAAGAACAGATGGCAGGTAAGAAGGGAAGGAGGATGAAAGGGATTTGAGAACATGATGTGAAATTCATGAAAAACATAAATACACAAAAAAGAAAAATAATAGCTCAAAATTCAAAACAGCATGTATGTAAAACAAATTGGTTTATGTATTAGACATGACTCATTAGCTGTACTAAATATCTTTTTTTTTTAAAGGAGACTTCTCTAACAAAATATTAGCAAATCTTGTTCCAGAATTATTATAATACCCAATAGCATTATTGTGATGAGGAGCTATAAAGATTATATCTCTGACCTTAATATGCAAATACTGTTGCTACATGTATAAATAAATGCCAGCATGAATAAATGATAGTTATAGCCTTTGTCCTATACACTATAGCAACCTCCCACCTGAAAAAACAAACAAACAAACAAACAAAAACAACAACAACAACAAAAAATCCCCCCAAAGTGGGTTGTGTATGGAACTAATAAAAATGACATTTTTCTTTCTAAAACATGTCAAATTTCATTTTGAATATTATAGAAATAGATCATATAATTATCTTCTCCTTTGAGATTATAGTTAAGAATCTATTCATAGGAGTTTTCAGCAGTTCATGATTAAGCTCAATATTATGGGCTGGATCATAAAAAGTCCCTTCTCTATCCCTTAGTCTCATAAATAATAAATATTAAACTCATGGTAAACCTATAAAGTGAATTTGAAATAAGGTAAAGAGAAACAAGAGCAATGGAACAAAACCTGTTGCTATCATCTGATAGACTTGAGGTCAGATAATCAGTGTATGAAGAAGACAATGCATACACAACTAGTTTATCTCCTGCTTTAGAACAGTACATTTTAGTCTTTACTTATTTATGCAAATCATTTTGTGCTAAATTAGCCTTTATGGTCCTGTTTTATTTATATAAAAATGAAGTTGAAAAGTACTGTTGTGCCTATTCTTATGTTTTCTGATTTATTAATTTAACTACCTCAACTTTTGTTGAGATAGAACTTATCATGTTTAAGTCCCTTTGAGATAATAACATATTTTACTCAGTTGGGCAAGGATAATATAATTTAGTATAGATAAATTCTCAGCAAATGTTCAGATTCATTATTGTTCCAAATATACAGGGGGTAATGAGATGACTCAGTGGGTGAAGTCTTTGCTCCACAAGCATGAGGATCTAAATTTAGATCCCACTACTCACATAAAAAGTGGGCATGTGACTAAACATCAGTAACCCCAGGGCTGGAGGGAGGGGTTTGAGAAAGTTTCCTGATATCCCTATATTCCAGGTTCCAGGATCACCAAGAAGACCTTGACTCAAAAATAAGTTAGGCAACAACAGAAAAATATACCAAAGTCAGTGTCTGGATTCCACATATTCAGCTTATCTACACTTTTACAAGGCAAATAAAGCTATATATATACACATGCAAGGAAACACACACTTAACTATAAATAAAATATGGATACTTATATGCATTATTATTTTGTCTTCCTATCCTGTAAATTTACTTTGATATCCTCTAAATTTAATGGTCATTCATATGTAAAGCCACTGTAGACAATAATATTCATTGCTGTAAGTAACATACAAACCTTTAGTGCTGCTTGCTGTTCCCTAAATTGTAACTTTAATAAATGACTCCATAGCTGGCTTTGCTATATTATATATGACTTCTGTGCACCTCCAGAGGATATTGCTTTCTCTGCAACACTTCTGTAAGCATTATAGTATAAGATTCTGTGATGTTCACTGAGTCTTAAAATGCTATTCTTTTCAGCTTATATCACAAGTCCCAGATGGCTTGACTTAATTCAATTTCACAGCTACCTTTTTAAGAAAGTATATTAAAGCCAAGGAATCCTTCAATGGAATCAGTGAGCAATGAAGTTCACAAATAGAACCACACCACTTTAGTTGCCAATTATATTTCCTCATGAATGAGCTTTTTAAGTTACAGCCAAATTTAAAATTAAAAAGATCTTGGTCCACTTGACCTTCATGAGAAGCCTAAGAGTTCCTCATTTCATAAAGAGGAGATAACAACTATCTATACATAAATATATTGCATATCTATATGTAATATTCTAATAAGGGCATTAGTTAATATAAATTCTGAAGCCTTTTTTTTTTTTTACAGATTTTTTATCAGCTTTTATTTATTTCTTAAAATTCATTGCATGTTTTCTTGTTGAAATAATTACTCTTTGTAATTTGGAGCAGAACATTTATGCAGAATTGCTGTAGTATCATTTTTACAGGGTTTCTGGTATTTCTGCTTCTGATTAAAATTCATGCTTTCCTTAAATAGCATGAAATATACTTCTCTGGACCTCTTTGGCCTTGGTCAGGACTGTGTAACCACTAAGAGTTTTTCAGAAAGGATACCAGTAATTAGGCACAGCTTGAAAAGCCAATCAAGCTCAGTGCATTATTGCTCCTGCGGAGAGCCTGGTGATTGCCATGGCAGTGAATGAATATCACATGTGGCTCTGTGGAGCTTGTACAGGTCTCATTATAATCAAACAGAAGAAAATAATTAGTATGTGGAGCTCATGGATTCAATTTGCAAAATATGTTGAGCAGGAAACATATTCTCCTCTAAATGCTGAGGGTGGTAGCCTGGTGATAAAATATAACAGCCTGGTATTCTAACATAATCAGTACAAGATGTCAGATTTCTGGAGGTTTTCCTACTACTTAATAATAGGTGTATTTTCTTTTTATTTTTACTTATATTTTTTCTTTCAAGATACTCTTTATTTTTCAGAGTATCCTCTGAACTTTATTACATGCATTTCACTTAGCATCTTTTCACATTTTCTTCAAATTTACTATTTTTATATAAAAAGAAATTCCATATTAAATTGTACTAAACCATCAATTTTCCCTATATACATATTAATGCACTCTTCTATTTACACACACACATAAGTATATGCATATACTTATATATACATGTGTATATATATATACATACATATACTTATACCAGTATGAATGATTTTTATCACTGTAAACAACAAGCTTTATAAATAGCTTAAGTTTTAAGATAATATCCATGTTGATACAACCAGTTAAAAATTAAAATTAAATAATAAAATATTACTAAATTTACTCTGAATAATTTCTAAAAATTGCAATTCATAATTTATCTACTCATCTTTAACTATGGATTGAGACCATCTTAATTTCACGTGTATTGCTTGAATAAATTGTTAGTGAGAAACAATAGTAATATATGAATAATTGTTGTATAAACTATAATAAATGTAAAATTCTACATATACTATGTGCTATAAAAATGGATAATAGGAATAATGTTCAGTTAGATTAATAAAAATTTCAGATTTTGTTAATGTGCTTAAAATGAATTTTAAAGGATAAAATTTCAATTGACATGTAGAACTAGACTATAATTTACTATCAAGGAAAATCCTTAAAGGAATAAAACACAAGTAATGATCAATAATATCAGTTCACATGTTTGGTAAGAAATGCATTGTTAAAAGTACATTAGGCAACATTTTGTGATATTTGATTATTAGAGTTAGAAGTATATAAATATCAAGAAAGATGTGGAATAATTTTCCAGTTATGACGGACAAATGTTTTCAAAGTGCATTTTCTTTGCATAGTAACATTTCTAATTTTCTGAGGAACCACCAAATTGATTTCCAAAGTGGTTTCCCAGCTTGTAGTCCCACCAGCAATGGAGGAGTGTTCCTCTTTCTCCACATTCTCAACAGCATTTGCTGTTACCTGTGTTTTTGATCTTAGTTATTCTGATTGTTGTGAGGTGGAATCTCAAGGACATTTCGATTTACATTTCCCTAATGACTAAAGATGTTGAACATTTCTTTAAGTGTGTCTCAGCCATTTGAGATTCCTCAGTTGAAAATTTTTTGTTTAGCTCTGCATTCCATTTTTTAATAGGGCTATTTGTTTCTCTGGAGTCTAACTTGTTAAGTTATTTTTATATATTAGGTATTAGCCCTAACAGATGTAAGGTTGGTAAAGATCTTTTCCCAATCTGTGGGTTGCTGTTTGGTCCTGTTAACTATGTCCTTTGCCTTTCAGAAACTTTTTAATATTATGAGATATCATTGGTTGATTGTTGATCTTAGATCATAAGCCACTAGTGTTCTGTTCAGGAAATTTTTTTCCTGTGCTGATGTGTTTGAGGATCTTTGCCTCTTTTTGTTCAATTAGACTCAGAGTATCTGGTATTATGTGGAGGACCCAGCTATACAACTATTGGACATATACCCAAAAAATGCTCCAGCATATAACAAGGACACATGCTCTACTAAGTTTATAGCAGCTTTATTTTTAATTGCAAGAAACTGTAAATGACCCAGATGTCCCTCAAACAGAAAAATGGATACAGAAAATGTGGTAGATGTACACAATGGAGTACTACTCAGCTATTAAAAAAATTGACTTCATAAAATTTATAAGCAAATGGATGGGATCAGAAAATATCATCCTGAGTGAGGTAACTCCGACACAAAATCACACACATGTTATGTATGAACACACTGATAAGTAGGTATTAGCCCAAACACTCAGAATACCCACAATATATTCCAGAAAACATATGGAGCATAAAAAGAAAGAAAACCAATATTTGAATGCTTCAATTTTACATAGAAAGGGGAACAAAATAATCACAAGAGGTAGAAGGAGGGAGGAGACTGGAATGGGGGGAAGAGGGGAAGGAAAAAGGGGGACAGTATCAGGTATTAAAAAGGACAGGAGAGAAGTACAGATCAAATTGAATAGAAATATGTAGCAGTAGGGATGGAACTGGTAGTAGTCACTAGAAGTTCTGGATTCCAGGGAAGGGAGAGCTCCCAGAGCACAACAGGGGTGACTTTAGCCAAAATATGCAACAAAGGGGAGATAAAACATATAAAGACCACTTCCTGTAGGTAGATAGGCAAAAGCCCTCAGTTTAGAAATGTGGCCACCCATAAATCTTAAAATTTTTAACCCAGAAATATTCCATTCCAAAGGAAAGACAAGGACAAAAAAGGAACAGAGACTGAAGGAAATGGCATCCAGAGGCCACCCCACATATAGACCCATTCCATCTACAGACATCAAATCCCTGACACTATTGCAGATGTTAAGAAGCACTTGCTAACAGAAATATGTCATAGCTGTTCCCTGAGAGGTTCTTACAGCATCTGACCAATACAAATACAGATACTCACAGCCAACCATAAGACTGACTGAGCCCAGGGACCCCAGTGGTAGAACTCGGGGAAGGACTATAGTAGATGAATGGGGTTTCAACCCCTTGGTAAGAACAGTATCAACTAACTGAACCAAGAAGAGCTCCCAGAGATGTATACATGGAGACATTCATGGCTCCAGATACTTATGTAGCAGAGGATGGCTTTATCTGACATCAATGGGAGTGGAGGACTTTGGTCCTGTTGTGGTAGGGGAATGCTAGAGTGCTGAGGAGGGAGTGGGTGAGTGGGTAGAAGAGCACCCTCATAGAGGCAAAATACAGGGGAAGGAGTCGATGGGATGGAGGGGTTGTGGAGGGGTAACAGGGAAGGTGAATATTATTTGAAATGTAAACAAATAAAACAATTAATTAAAAAAAAACAAAGTTTATTTTTTGCCAACTAATTAATAGGTAGTAGGTGTAATTGACAAAATTTACCTTTAAGTGTAGTTTCTACAGAAAACAAAGCATTTTCAGTAAGCCCAAAGATGATGACATGTGAAAGAGTGATTGTAATGGAACTAGGAGGAGGGACCCATGCTTCAAAAAAATCTTAAGGTGATAAAGAGTATAGATCTTAAAAATTGCCATATAAAATGAAAAAGAATGATTTTGAGGTTTTAGGTTAGAGTCAGTAGGAAAACAGTAGTACTGAAACAAAATTTGTTATAGGGGACTCTTTTGGGGGATATTTTAAGGGAGTAAGTGAGTAAATTATGGTTTCAATAAGAAGTACACACACACACAGACACACACACACACACACACACACACACACACATATTTGATTTCTGCTATTAAAACTAAAGCTGACAACAAGTAACCATATAATGAAGAATATATTTAGCAAGCCCTGGTGACAGAGAAACACTAAAATTTCAATATCTGATTATGTTGAAAAGGAGTTTAAGATCATCCTGAGAAAATTACCAAGATCATATATGTAAATAAATAAGTAAATGAAACCAAACAAAACCAAAACAAAGTAGACAAACTGAGAATGTAGCTTAGTGATAATTTGCTTGTCTCCCATATGTAAAAGTCTGGTTTTATACCACTGATCAGAAAATATAAAATAATAAAAAAGAATTTACACACTGAAAGATGAGAACAAAGTTCTGTACATGATAGAATAGGTTACTGAAAATATGGTTGATTGTGGCCTCAGTTTTGCTGAGAAAATGAATTGAATTATGGATAAAATTCTCTATTAAAACTGAATGCTGAATTCCTGGAAAAACACTATTCTTTGACAGAGCTGATTTTAATGGCATGCCTAGCTAGATTTATATTTAACTGTATGTAATGAAATTTCTGAAAGCTTCATTATCTGAAAGAATGATGATTCATATTAAAAAGTCACATAGAGTTCGTAGACAGAGAAAATGCAATCAGGACGATGCACTTAAAGGAGCAGCATATACAGTCTATTCTTAGCTTTAACTACTAGCATCCCCTATATGATATATGATATTGTAAAGTTTTTATTCAACCTGCCTGAATCTCAGCTTACTCATGTGTACAATGAGAATCACATTAATAGTTACTTTATGTGGGATGTTGTAACAATTATAATCTATTAGAAGAACATGTGTACAAAGAATCAGTAATATGAATACAAGTACTCTGCACTTCCTATTCTGTACAGATTTTAAGTTTGAAAATCAATCAACTAGATGGATCAGCTTTACACAGCTAAACAATATACAGAAAATCTTAGTCAACACAATATTCAAGGAAACTTCATGAAACCCTGGATGATCCAACCTGGAACAAAATTGTCCATCTCTTTATGTAAATCGACAACAGTATCATTTACTAAACATTGAATATGTGCCAACGATTGTTTCAATAAATCAGTGATTTAAGTCAGTGTCATAGCAACCTTGCCAGATAAAATTGATATATCAGATGAGTAAGCAGAGGCATGAAATGATTAATATGTTATATTAAAGTTTGAGCTTGAATTTTAACCCAAGCACAGTGACTTCAGAGCAAATACTTTTAATTACCATGCTCACCAGCATCTTCAGAAGGGCTATGTGAAACCCATTCAGAAAATAAAATAGGATATGTCTAATCATTTGAAAAGAGCAATTTAAGATATTCATAGCTTGAAATCACATGGTTTTATTACTTATGCTTTATCTATTTATCACACCAATGTCTTTATAAATACTAACTTAAATCATACTAACTTGAAAGCACAGAGAAAATTCATGCATAAAATGACTGTTTATTTGAAACTCCAGTTTACTAAACTGCTTTCCTTTGCAAGCCTAATAATTCAAAACTTTGTGAAATTCTAATTTAAATGCAAGATCTATTTACCTTGAAGAAGAACTAAGAAGATCTTATTAATTCCCCCAGCACAAAGGCTCATTCTTTAGATAACTTGAGGGAATGAAGATTTCACAGTGTTGTACATGATTTTGCAACAGCTTAGATTCAGTCTCAAGCAATTTTATTTTCTAAGGGTGTACTGTAAAAACCACATTTCTTTAAAATCCCAAAGTGTTCCAACCCAGCAATTACTCAGAATTAGGGTTTTATTGAAATGTAAAATTTTTGTATCTGTGTCAAAAGTTCCTGAGAATAGAATGATGAAAGTGAAAAAAATGCGAACTCAACTTGCCCTTATCAAGGGAAATTTGTCTTGGCTCTTGTAGTACATCTTGTAAAATTGTGGATGTAAGTTCATTTAGAACTGGAGAGCGTTATCAACTTTTTCCATTGCACTTTCAAAGATTAAAAAATAATCTAGGCTACGTACATAATGTTGCCTTCCCTTACTTGTGCTTTCAGTCTGATTTGGTTTACAACTTCAAGGGACAAAGCCAAAAGGCATTATTAGATAATTTGGTGACTTTTAAAATTTATCATTCATTATAATTTGTGTAGTCTGTCACTAATGTAGGCTAATTGAGTGTACTAGCTAACCCATGTTTGAGAAACAGTGATATTTAGATGTGTAAATTGAGAAGAACTAGTTGTTATTAGTAAAACTGAACACTGGATGGCAGTCCTCTCTAATACTAAAAGAAGTGAAGGCTGTTGATAAAATAGGAAGGAATGGCTCCCTAGGCAGCCTAAGTATCTTGCCAAGTTTAACAGCTAAAAAGACAGCAACGAACTTTGAACAAAGCTAGTGAGAGAATTAGAATGTTAAAAATAGTGAGCTTGCCTGGTATTACCACGAATATGTGAAATTTGCTTTTCAGTTGACTTGACAATGTTGTACACTAGAATCAGTTTCAGAAATTTTATTCCTAAATGTTCAATTTTAAAGCCAAATTATTTATGCTTTATTTACTCCCATGTGAACTTCAGTCTTAGCTGAAGATTCATCTAGCATCACTATAAGCCAGTGGCTCTTAATCATCCTACTCTTTAATACAGTTCATCATGTTGTGATAATCCCCCAACTATACAATTATTTTGATGTTACTCTACAACTGTAATTTTGCTAGTGTCATGAACTGTAATATAAATATCTGTGTTTTCTGTTAGTCTTAGAAGACTCATGGCATCATTCAACCCCTGTGGAGGGGTTGCAACCCTTAGGTTATAGATGAAGCCACACTTTCCTCAAGGAGAAAACTATGATTATATATATATATATATATATATATATATATATATATATATATATTATATAAAACTTGTATATTTTACTTTATATTGGTTTTAAGACAAGATCTTGTTAAAAAATCCAGGCTGGCTACTTCAGATCTTCCTCCTCCTCAAAAGTAATGAGATTACAGATGTAGTAACCACACCTGGCCTTGTACAAATTTTATGTATAAAAATAAAACACCTTCTCTGTAATTCATGTGATATTTTGATGTATACATGTATATTTTCTATAGTATATGTCAACTTTAATATAACTACTTCCTCTATCATATATAAAAGTATTCAAGAGTCTTCTGGATTATTGATATCCACAGTACAGAATTTTTATCTATACTCACCTTTTCCAAAATTCAAACCACAACTTCTTATGATCGTTTAATTGTAACTTCACTATGAACTGCTAAATTTTCCCTTTTCCCCTAGTCTACCCATGATGCTAACTATTATTCCACTCTAAATTTCTAAAAGATGAATTTTCTTTGATTTCACAAGTTAATGATATAACAGACTATTTGTTTCACATGCCTGGCATAGTGTTACTACTCTAATGTGCTCCATGTTTATTCCTATTAACACAGTTGACAAGATTCTGTTGCCTACAAGGCTAAATATTGTTTTGTTAACCATTTACACTAAATTTTCTATAGCTACTAATATACTGATAGCTACTTAGATTGTTCTGCATCTTGTTATTAAAGAGTCACAGTGAGTATAAATAAACATATCTGTAAGAAAGTGAGCTCACTTAATTTTGGGCATAAAAATTCTGAACATAATTAATAATCATGAAGGAAATCCTAAGCAACAATATAGTGTGGTATCACCTTATCCTGGTAAGAAAAAATCATTTATATGAAAATGGCAAAACAAATAAACAGTAGGTAGTGAGAATGTAGGGAAATGAAGCAATAGAACTGTTGGTGGGAATGTTATTTAGTATTTAAAATACAGAGAACAATTTGAAGAATCCTCAAAAACCTTAAAATATAGATACTAAATATGTTTCTTAGTCCCCAAAATAGCCCTGATAGTCATCTTGGTTTAAAAAAACAAACAAACAAACAACTAAACATTAAAGCGTGGTTCACTAAAGTGAATAAAGGTGATTTTTATGCTCAGAAGGAATAGCATGCATTTGTCCAATGTGAGTGTTTCAAACATACCTATGTACACTGTTCTGCATGGATGTTTAAGGTATAATTGACTTGATTTTGAATCTTTGTATTTCAGATTTTCCTCAATGGTTAAAGGAATGAAATGATTCTCTTTGGGTTATTTGGTGTCAGTTTAAAATGAACATTTTCATGCAAAATGCTTCAGACATGAAGGAATGAGCTAAAGAACTGATAATTGTTACTGTCACTATTGTCAATATCAGCTTCACAAATTTCTATTCATTTTCCTAAATAATTTTAAGTATTATAGACACATACCTAATTGAAGTAATATATAATTATTTAAATTCTTAAATTATATTAGATTGAATGTATCAATGAAGAATTAATAACTTGAAAAATATGTTCCATATTTACTACACTTGATGTTCTTCAGGACTACTCACATAAATGTCAATATACATTCTTCAACATAGATAGGCTTTGATGTATCTTGGCTTGTGGGTGAGGCATCTGCTAGCAAAAAGATCATTGTTTGTACAAACAGTATAGTGTGACATCTTCCAAGAGGGCAAATGCAAATATAAAAAATACAGATTAGCAGCATGTATGAGGTAAGAAACAGGATAAGAGTTTTATGTAATTACTAAATTGGTACAATGTTTCTATTGGAGGAGGACAAAATATCACAGAATTATATAGTAACAAAGGTTAATTAGTGGATTTAAAATGCTTGAAATGATGACACAACAGAGTATAATTATATTTCACAAATGAAAAAAAAGACAAAGTATACAGACGAAGAACTGATTTTAGAGACTTTTCATTTGAATTTTTTTTTTGTTTTGCTCTTTTGTTTCTTGGTTTGTTTCTATTTTCAAATAGTTTTAGATAGGTAAGAAGAGATTATTTGAGGAAATACCATCCCAGCCAGTAGCCACATTTTTCTTTTTCTTTTTTTTTTAAATCATTATTTGGTTTATATATAAATTTGTTTTTCATTAAAGATAAAGGCAAACATCCAGTCTTAAGAATTCTGCTTTACACAAACATATAGTATGGGAATATATAGTATGAAAATATACGTTAGAGGTATTTTTTACCATTTCTAGACTTGATGGATATTTTGTCTTTATCCCAACCTAAAACTCATTTAATGATGTTTTAAAAGTGAAACTGAGGTTTTAAACTTGTGTTGGTAAAGAATTAGGCAAATTTTTAATATTTTTTACTTTGGTTGAAAATGATTAACTAGTCCAGCGAAGTGATTTAGAATCAAAACTCAAAGGAAAGTATTCTTTAAGTTGTCTCCATGCGCAGCAGGTGCCCTGTTACAACTCTTAGAATTTAACTCTAGAAAAGTTCTTTCCGGTTATGAACTCATATGCAGATATAAGCATTTACAGTGAGTCAATTTCTACCTTCTTCAACATGTTAACTTCTTTGTGCAACTTTAAATTTTATTACTAATTAATATGCTACAACTTCTTCCTTGAAATGACAAAATTAAATCATCAAGGTTTTTAAAAATCTGGAGAGACACTTTTTGAAGTTATGTTATGAAAAAATAATCAAATGAAATTCTGTTTACTTAAATTATAACTTTCTTGTTCAGTACTCTGTTTAGATTTTGTGCTCTCAAAATGCACTTGGTCTCTGTGGTAATCTCTCTTGTAACCAAGGTCCAGGTCTCTTCAAAGGTTTGAAGGCAAATGGCTGTAAAAGGAACAGCACTCCTGGGAAGCACATGTGATTTTGGTGATGCTTTTGGTTGTAAATGCCCATGGATGGGTCAGCACTAAAGAAAAGGGAACCTATCATATAGGGCATTTTAGGTTTTGCAATAATGTAATTTTGTAATATTCAAGTAATGATTTTTGTTGATGATGACAAATTTCTCTAAAATATTTTTATATAAAAAAATTATGAATTCCTCAGAATATCCTCTGAGTTTGCTGTGGCATACAGCATTCTCGGTACAAGGATGTTTTTGTGTGGCTGGTTTTACGATTGATACAACCAAAACTTCAATACAAATTAAGCAAGGAGGTTTTGTAGTCACAATTGTTGGAAGTAAATACATTCTGCTGAAACAATCAAATATATCTCCCTCTCTCTCTCTCTCTCTTTATCATCTGGGTGCACATTTTTCTAAGGCAAGTAAATAAACCAGCAAAATAAGAACTACTCAAGAATAAAGAAGCCAGAATAGTAGTGGATTTTGCCTGTTTTTTCCAGCACCTATGAGATTTACTTATTGGTTAAGCTTGGGTTTATCATGAAAACCAGTAGACTATTGCGTTGTAACTAATATCCTCCAATATTTTTACATCAACATTTCTTTTAAATTTAACATGTTTTATGTAAACTTAGATGCTTAAAGGAGTAATGGGATGGACAATCAGGACATATTGCCAAGACAATGAAAATTGAGTAAGTAACCCATTTGTGAGCATTATTAACAATTTTGCCAATACCTATGGCCATGTATTATATTTACTACTCTTTATTAATTACTTGCTTCAGAGTAACTCACAAATTCAACTTAACTATACCTGATGGGTACCTCTTACATGAGAGATACTGAGTTTGATAACACACTGCGAATAAACAAAACCACACTTATTTTCTCATCTGGCACCCTTGGTTAGGAGAGTGTTTGGTAGCTCATTCTAATTGTTGGAAGACTGTTTTTCTTGCATTTCATGATTGTACTGCCTTTTCCTTGCTGTCTGTTTGAGGAAATGATTCTGAAGTTAATTTCACTTAAGTCCTCTAAGTGTTGATTTCGTTAAATGTAGCAAAATAGGAAAACTGTGTTTGCTGGCAAAATGGAATTGTATCTCATTTGTAACATCACCATAATAATTTTGGTATGTTCTGTAGAAGTCAAGTAAGTTGAAGGTCTTGTTCTACCTTACTCTAGTTGGTGTTACCTGAAAATGACATTCATTAAACTTTTGCTGTTCTGGAGGCTGGATACACTGTGGTTAGAGGAATTACATCTGATGATCACCTTGTTACTGTGCCACTAAATGTCAAAAAGAAGAGCAAGAATTTGCAAGACAGTACAAAGTAGCTAAGGTTGCATTTATTTATTTATTTATTTATTTATTTATTTATTTAGTGTTTAGATATGTATGCATTCATCATAGAGGTAAGCTTATGCACATGGGGAGGCCAGCGGTGAACACTGGGGTATCTTCCTCTATCATTTCTCATTATTACTGTTTGTCTATCAGTCTATCCTTTCCTTTCCATTCCTTTCCATTCCTTTCCTTTCCTTTCCTTTCCTTTCCTTTCCTTTCTTTTCTTTTCCTTTTTTTCTCTAGAGATAAATCCTTTAACTGTACTCAAAGCTCAGTGGCCAGCTAAACTAGCTGGACAAGGGATTTAAAGGATTCTCCAGTCTCTCTCCACCTGAGTATCAAAGCTATATAGCTCTAAAATTGTGGTTTTTTTTTAAATGTGTAGTCTGGGGATCTAAACTCAAATCTTCAGGTTTGTGCAACAAACACCTCCCTGACTGAGCCATTTCCTTTGCCAATGAGATTGTATTTATAAGTAACCCACTCTTGAGCTAATGGACCAGGTTATGTGAGAGCAATCTATGGAAAAGAGCAGAGACCTCATGAACAAATCACTTGACAAAGCATTACTTGTTTCATTGATAATTGAATTTTATTATGAAATCATTGGGAGGTGGCATTAAAAATCTATATTACTCCAGCACTCAGAGGGGATACCATCACATAAATGTGAATATGGACAAACAGGGCTCCTGGAGTCTGAATCTGCTTGTCTAAATCTGGCGATTATTTTTCATGAAATTTTAATGATTACTTTGGGAAACATTTGCTGAATTATTATAAAGCTTTATATTCTTCATAATCAGTAGACGTGTTTTTTAATGGGTCCTAATATGACTTCCTCACCAATGGCAAAATAGTGCATGAGAGGTTTTTGAAATTCTGGCCATAGGACTGTCCTCAGTGAGATAAGACAGACCTAACCTTTGAGCGACTTGAGACTCCAGGGAGTGAGGAAGTCTGGTGGGGAGCAATGTGAGGGGGAGGGGACATAATTGTGGAGACAGGAGGAATAGAAATGGGATGAAAAACTGTTGGAGGGCAGACCAGGAGGAGGGTAATGACTGGACTGTAAAAATTAAAAGTAGTATAAGATAAAACAAGAAAGAATCACAAATTAATTCTAGTTCTATCTTCTGGTTTGAGTAGACCTTTATCAGAATGTGGAGTCTATTTTGAGAATGTGCAACTTAAGCAAGATGTAAGAAGATGCCCAGAGGAAAACAACAACAATAAAATGACAGAAAAAATTAATTGTAGAAGAAAAAGAAATATTATAGCTACTTATTTCAACAGAGAAAATGTTAACAAAATAGTAAGATTATTAATAATATTCCCATATGTGTTGAGTTACTACTTTTTTATCCTTAAATGGGAAAATAATTAAATCCAAAGTATTGGTTCAAATTCTGTAAATGCAGTGTGTTTGGTATTTTACATCAGGAGGAATCACAATTGTTTTGCAGGTACTGCATATATCTTAGTTTCTCTTTGGTCTGCTTTTAGGTATAATTCTTGTGATAAGCAGAATAAAGGCATAAGACTATCACTTTTTAAAATTGCTTTTTGATTAATGTACACTCATTGCACCATACAACAAATACAAATTTGGGATTCACTTATTACATTCATTTTAAATGGACTTAAAATCATGTGAATTGTACATAGTTATAAAGTAACAAGTAATGTTTAAATATAATGTTTGATACAAATAAACTTCATATATTTCCTTAAGATTATTTTTGTCTATATTGAAAACTTTCACAACTATTCCACATGTTTTGAATGGTATGCTATTTTTATCAGTACTCATCAGATTGCGTGAGTACACATCATAATTTTTCTATGTAACTAAAATTCTATCTGCAATGATTAATCTTTCCTGACCTTCTCTTCTTGATGTTTAAATGTTGCTTTCGCATTGTTCTACTACTAATTTTTATGATATCATCATTTTCTAGCTTTCACTTGATGTGAAATGTTACACATTACTTGTTGTTTTTCTGTGACTGACTTAAGTCATTTAACAAAATTATCTCTATTTCTGTCCATGCTGTCACAATGACAGATTAAAATTAATTTTATGGATGAAGTAGTAATTCATTGTGTGAGGATTATATGAAATGAACATGTATTGAAATATGTCTTAAAAGAAAATCCAGCTCTTCTTAATATTCCAAAAGAAAGTACAGCTTTACTAAAGTTGTTTGGTGGTTGGGAATTTCATTTATTGGAGTATATTTGTATTATCTTTACTATTTTGGATTAGAGAAAAAGATGTACATGTATATAGAATTACCATGAAAATTATTATATAAAATGAAATATTTCAAATAGGAACAATATTAAATTATCATAAGTATGAGATAACAGTACAGAAGTTGACTTTAACAGACAATCTGAGACATATTAATTAAATCTAAGAGACATAAGCAGCAATAATTAAAAGAATGATGGAGAGAATTGTTAATTGTTTTTCTGGTCCTAGCATGCTAGAGTGTGTGGAGATTGTATACTCATAGCATTTAATTAGTATAACTTACTAATGATGAAAATATGATGTGAGTTAGCATTTTTCTAGGTGGTTTCTGATGTTTGAGGTACTTAAACATGAATGATGATGCAATTCTATAATGATAGCTATTTAGGAGACTAGAAAAGGAGGCAATGTAAATTCAAGTTGCCTGGGCAGTTATGTGATTTTTTTTCTAAAACATGTTTTTAAATTATAATTTTAATACTACAATTCTCCCTTCCCTTTCCTCCATGTATACCCTCTCATATAGTGCTCCCTGCTATTCTTCAAATTACGGACTCTTGTTCACTACTTGTAATTTCACGAACATGCATCTGTATTCCTAAATACAGATTCTTCAGCCCATATTTGTTTGCATGTTTTTAGGGTTGACTTTGAGGTACTGAACAAACAACTGATATATTCTTCCCTGGCAAAAAATACCTCTCCCATTTCTATCTTTCCTCAGTTGCTTATAGTTGTTTGTGCAGGATTAAGACTTTATGGGGATTTTCTCTGTCAAATTTGTCATGTTTACTGATATCATCCTTGTTCATATTACATTTAGGAAGTCATGTTGGTGAAAATTTATGTATTTACTCTCTGATATTACTAGAAGATACATTCTCACAGCAAACAATCTGTCCCTATGGCTCTAGAATCTTTCCAAAATGTTCCCTGAGCATTAGGTGTGGGAGAGTTTTATGTATGTATCTATTAGGACTGGGCACAACAGGCCTCCATTTTTACTTTTACCTGAAAATAAATCAGCTGGAGCAATAGCTTCATGGTAAGAGTCAGGCCTACCAAGTCCAACATCATTTTCTAATCTCTCTCACTATGAATTATTAATATTAACATATGCTTCTCACTCTCTTCAGTTTCTTTGTAATAAGGAATTTGTATATAATAAGCATTTGTAGCACTAAGACCCTATTTTAGCCCTCATTTCTTTTCTTTCTTAACATAATATTTTTATGATTGTGGAAATATCACATAATATACCCCAATTAGATAATCACATCCAATTTTCAGCTTTCCCTGATACTCCCTGACCCTGTGGCTTCCCCCAAAACAAAACAATATGATAAGAAAAACAAAGAAAAAAGGAAAAATACCAAGACCAATTCATGTTGTCCATGTACTCGCTGGTGTATGATTAAACATTCTGTGGCCCTTCCTTAAAGAAAACTGAATCCTTCCCCATTCATACTCTTGTCATGTAGAGAGCTACACTTCAGCATTTCTATGATAATTTTTAAGAGTTATCTTTAATGGTTTCATGTCTATCTTTTTTCTTTCTTTTTTTCCAGGTAGGGTAGGGAAAAGAAGTTGTCACAGAAGCCTCTGTGCCTTTTTTCCTGAACCATGAATATGCAGTCATCAATAACACTGCAGAAGAACCTTCCATGTTTACAATCAGTAGCAGCCCATGGTCCATGTTACCACCACAGGCTATATGTATTTTCCTGGTCTCTACAGGTTTCTGAGGACACAATCATATTTTTGTTTTATGCTACTACCAGGAATACTGTTGGTGTCATGGCCCTGCTGTGGCCAGGGACCTTATTGATGTTTGTGGCTCATCTTACCATCAGAGACCATGGTCTGTAGTCTGTGCTGCCACCTGATGTCCTGTTGATATTTGTGGTCCATGCACTAGTCAGAAAACATGTGGCAGTTAATTTCTTTTATATTTATTTTTCTATATACTTGTCCCTTTCCTCTGCCACTATCTTCAAACATTCCACCTATTTTTCTTCTGTATACCCTCTTTTGTTTGTCTGTTTAGTTTTTTTCCTTGTGTAATAACTTGTACTTTTCTTCCACAATATATCTGAAAATATTCTACTTTAAAAAGTTCTGTGACCACCTAGATTCAATGTTTTCTAAGGTGTTTTACAGTCTTCAAACATTTCAACAAATTGGCTCTATTTCAGAATAGATACTTTGACTAAGGCATCACCGTATTACAAAACAGAAATAAATTAATGTATGAGAGATTACCATTCAATATATGAAATTCACAATGTATTGTCATCTATATGACAAGAAATTATGATATAAAATGTCACAAGAAAGAGGTCCTTCATTTAGTATCTGCTTGAGAAATAATCTAAAAAATTGGTATTTCCTTAGGTTATAGATTTTACATGTACTTTATGTTCTTTTCCTCATCTCACATTAGAAACTATACCTGATATCCCTATTAAGTACTTACTTCTTTATTTAAACACAGGGCTGAAATTTGTAATGCTTAACAACCTCTTTGCAATTGTGTGTTCAAGTTTTTGTTCTTTCACCAAACTGCTTTTTACCTAGGGTTGTGTGGATAGATAAGAATGTATGATTAGGTTTCACAGAAGTCTAAGCAACATTTTATGTATTTGAATATGTCTTTATTTTGTAGACAGAGATTTAATAGTCTTCACTAGGGTTTTATAACCAGTAATATTTAACTTTTGAACAGCCAACTGATAAACATTAAAAATCTTAGATTCATCTATGCTACTTTAAAAGGTATGGTAGGAAATACATGTTGACTTCTCTGATGTAATAAATATTTACCTAAGTATTTTTGAGAGACATACACATGTTTCTGTAAGCTAAAGAAACACACACACACACACACACACAGACACACACACATCCTTAGATGTTAAGTACAAATTCATTTGTTTATGACAAAATAGAATACATATCTTAAATTTTTCTTCAGGAAACATGAAAAAAAAGTAGTTATTCTCCACACAGCAAGTACTCATTTCTAATATCTATCACATGCTATAAATATTATAAATATGATGAGATTACTCTATCTCAGATGATTTTATATATAAGGCAGTAAGTGCCTTTGCAATTTTCATAAGGTTTTTTTCTCTTGATTTATATAATAATATATTTCATTGACATGATAGAAATATTAAAATTATGGTTAAATTGCCTACAAAATTTAGTTGATTTCTATGAAAGAACTGTTGAATAAGTTTCAATGTCATATTCCAAAAGAGCCATTTATGGAAGAAAACTATTCTCATCTTTGTAAAGCTTCAGTTATTAACTATCATAAAATGCACTTTTATGGTTTATTGTTTGTCTTTATTGGTTGCAGTAAACTGTCAGAATATTTGGTGTCACACATTATGCCCCATTGAGGATTAATATGCATATATATGGAAATGTTACTGCACTTTATATGTGATTAGACTATATTATGAGAGTAATCCATGTAATGTTGATTTGTCTGCATCAATGGTTCTGTAAAATTTTAAACTATTTAAAATATTATTGTATTCCTACTCTGGATGATATACATATATGCATAACATACAAAATCAGCTATGAATCTTTGACTAATGCACATTTATAATGAATATGTGTAAAACTGAGTAAAACATGTTTAGGCAATAAATATATTAGAAATATAAGAACCAGAGAATGTAAGAAATGTGGAATGAGCAAAATCCGCTCATGAATTAAATTATAGTGCTATGACTAGTAGGATGTTATAAACCAGAGCTAGCATTTCAGGTTATACTTAGAAAAGGTCTTCTTTAGAATACTATGAATGAAAATAGTTTGATTCTGCAAAATATGGCAACTGCTTATATTTAATAGCATAGAGAATTCTTGAATGTATCAACTCAAGGATTTGCAAACTTTTTCATATAGAGAGCTAATGTGCTTTATGAGTATTTTTGTTAGTTCCTCTCTGCTATTTGTAATATTTACATTAAGAATGCAATTAAACCCATACTCCCATGAAATCAAGGGAAATAGAACCCATACTAATCATGTAGAAGTAAACCTGTATAAGTCAATACAGAATTCATTTTCTGTGTATAAATGCAAGCAAATATCTTTTATGGAAATAATTAGGCAACAACAGAATGTCAGATATTGACATTTATGTAAAGTAGATTAATGCTAAGATGGCAGATATTTTTTCAGAAACAGCAGACTAAAGAAAAGAATTTGACAATATTAACATTTATCATGTACAGTACATTTAAATCTCATATCAACTAATGCACAAAAAATGACAATCAAAGGACAAAGTTATGGTATCAAAATTAATATTCTGTTAGTGAACATTAAATATTTTCAAATAAATATTTTTTTTATGAAAACATTCATGAAGAAACGTTTCCTGTGAGAGTTTCACTATGCTTGATGACTAGGATGATCTACTCTGATTTTCTTCTTGCTTTAGGAATAGGTAAGAAATTTGAACACAAAGATACTTTGTGTCTGGACACGGAGAGATCTATCTTAGCATTAAGTGGAGACCTGGGTTCAATACCACTTACTCAAATAAAAAGAAGGAAACAAACAAAAAATAATATTAAATAATATTAAAGGTCATTTACAAAGGCATAGTAAAATAAGATGATAGTATGTTAGAAAAACAACTAAAATATAACAGAATCAATACATTGCAGATAATAAGGATTAGAGTAGTCAGAATAAACTGATAGAATTATATTACCTGATTTTGATGGAATCTTAGAGTCAATTGATAACTAATGTAATGCTCATATAAATAACCAATAATCTTCAATAGCTTTATATGTATCTTAGATTACAAGGTAGAGTTATTATATGAGTTGATATTGATTAAAAAGTCAGATCAAATATGTATTTGGCTGATGTATTTAGTCAGGCTAGTAAATCCAGTCTCTGAAATGTAAAAGAGCACATTGGAGACTATTGATCCAGAAAGACAATGACAAAGATTTTTCTTTTTCTTCACCATATATGTGCAGGGGGCGGTCCTTGCCGACGTAACCGCTGTGGGCACAGGGTTTAGGGCACGCCTGATTCCCGGCGTCACACCGTTGAACTGCGCATGTATAACGCAAAGGAACCTGGGAGCTTGAGCGAGCAGCCAATCATGATTGTCTACCCCCAAGGGCTATAAAAAACGGGACGCCACATACGGCCGGTCTCTTTCGGGTAACCGCTTCTGTTCTTCCTCTGTCTTACTCTCTCTGTCTCCCCCACTCAGGTTAAAAGAATAAAATCACCACGAAAGGATCCCCACGTGTTCGTGTGAGTTCCTGCGGGCAGGGATACCACGCGCGTTACATATATGTATATATGTGTGTGTGTGTGTGTGTGTGTGTGTGTGTATAGTATGAATGTATATGAAAATCTTCTGACATTGGCTTATCATTTTCTAACTCCTCCAAAATCATTCTCAACTCCCCAGCCTATCAACCTCTTATGCTTTCTTTCTCTCTTTAGAAAACAGACAAAAAATAATAAAAAATCAGAATAATAAATAAATGTATTACATTTTATATTGCCTGCTATACATCCAGAAAAAGGTCATTGTACATTCAAAAGAAGTCTGAGTTCAGAGTTCACTCTTGTATAAAATTTCTTGCTCTGCAAAAACTGATTGTTTACTTATACCATACAACTCCTGGTTATGTAGGACAATCAAATTCACTTATATAAATGGCTATTTCATCCTAAATATCCCCACAAACAGTAAACAATAACAAATTGCACAACTCAAGACCAAGAAAAATTGATCATCATTATAGGGAAAATGAAGACAGGGCTATTTAAAAAAAAATAATGCCTTCCTATTTCTGAGATCTTACCTTTAATTTAACCTTTGTCTTTAATTTAACCTTTCACTTTAACATGAGAACTGTACTAGACTTTGTCTTAAAGCTCATATGAACAGTGCTTAAACCCTTAAGGATCAAAATGGACTTTTAACTTGAAAAATGTTAATAAATCTTATTTATGGAAATTAAGAGTTAGAAAAAGCCTGATGAGGCACAAAGATTTAATGTAATACAGAAATCCAAAATCTGCTTCTTTAGCCACTTTCTAAAGTCTATTATTGCAAATGAAATTTTGCTAGTATCACTATGTCATGCTGGAGATGCTTGATTTAACTATTATCCATTTTCCTAGTTATTTGCTATGATTCCTTTTTGCCTATATGTAAGGTTTTTCTTAACTGTAGAATTATAATGCTTCAGCTTGACTTACAGTGAATATCACATATAAATAAAAACCTTTTAGTTCTTTGTCCATTGCTTCATTTTTGAAATTGTAGAAATTTGTATATCCTTATAGGGATGGTAATGATTCATTATATTAGAAATATATTTAGACAAAAGTATGGAATTAAAATCTGTTAGAATATTGAATTTTATTGGTATAAATAGTATTTTAATAGTTTGAAACATAATGCTCTACATACTGCTGTCAGATTATAGATAATATGTGAGCAAGTAGCATCTAGTCCCTGACATTATGCCTTTTCCAGCCTGATGGAATGCATCCTCTCTCCTTTTAAGGCAGAAAAAAAAAAACCAAACTTCTTTAAACTAATCCTTAACAAAAATGTTCTCATTGCAAAAAGAAATTATCTACTTAAGAAAACTGGTACTGGCAAGTAGACGTGCATATCTGAGATTGATTTGTTTGATTGTTTGTGGGTTATGAAAGTTTTTGCAAGAGAGGTATTGTAGAGTTTGGGATGTTTGGCTAAAATATCAATGATTGATTTGCACTGATCTGGTGGAGGACTGGAAGAGTAGGAGATTCAGAGATAGAGAAGCTGAAAAGGCCTGGCCCAAAAGATTTCAGATGTAATCAAAACATCTATGAGGAACTTGAATAAAAGACATTGAAGCTATATTTTGTCAAAGAATTTGATTTGCCTACCTTATGCATGTGTCTCAGGAAAATAAATGAGGCTGAATTTAAAAGTAAGACAGTAATGTATTTGGCAGAGAAAATGTCAAGTCAAGTATCATTCATTCCATGAAATAGTTATTATTCAGCACTCTCAACAAGATTTACAGTAAAAATCAGAACAAGAAATGGTACAGAAAATAATGTAAAGAATGAAAAGCTTATCAATGAAAAGAACTCAAATGACCAATTAAAACTTGCAACCAATGCATGTTCTGACAAAGAGGTGGAAATTCTGTAGTTGTGTTCTCCACAATTGGCTTAGCCTTAGTACATAGGAAAGTGCCCTTAGAGCAAGACCCCACACATCAAAGGCTCTAATTTGTGAAAATACAGTCACTTTTAAAAAGCACCCATGCTCCTGAAAAAAAAAACCCACCATCTAAGAAAGTGTTTCCATAGGATGAAGTCATAGATAGTACTGCAACTGTGTTCTAAGGCAGTCAGGATCTATTAAAAGCTAACAGCAGGATTTAGCTTATAAAAATATCATTCATGTAACATTGTTTTCATAACTGTGAAAAATGCAACATTGAGGGTATCATGGAAACTTGTCACGCAATTTCAGAGAGCTGCTAAATCCAATAAATATATTTTATGGTAAGATTTGCTGTACACACGCCCTGAGAGGGCAAGGCATGAAGTTCTGAATGTGATATGTCAAAGTTGAAGTGAAAATCAAAAAATGTGGACATGCTAAAACTCTGAGGAATGCTGCATGCATGAAGTTGAACCAGCCTAATAGAACAGTTGTATAGCCTGTGGAAAGTATTACCTAAGCCCTTTACCACCCAATTAATTTGGGCAAGAGCCTCAGATGTTAAACATATAGTTGGCCCTGCCTGGTTTCAAACTGAGTGTAGTGCTTAAAGATAAAAAAAAAAAAATGCCTAGACTTTTGAAAAGTGTTGGGTCTGTTAATGACTAGGGAGACTACAAAACTTGGAATGAATGTATTTTGCCTCATAATAAAAAGTGGATGGTTGCCAAGGATGAAAATTTATGTTTTGAATGTGAAATGGACCCTATAGTCTCATGCCAGGGTCCTTGTCCAATGAGTTCAGTAACCAAGAATGGAGATATAGTATCAGCAAAAGAAAGGATTCTGACAACTTATTGTCGTTCATGCAAGTGGCCCCGTATAGCTCTAGCAATCTGTGTTTATAAAAAATTTTAGAGCATTCAAACACATACAGTTTTAGATTTTCCTTAATCCTTATCCAAGTAGCTCAAAAAGTGTTTACTAAATCTCATTTTAAATTCCCCTTATTTCCTTTTAGTCAGTTAGAATCCAAGCTTTTTTTTTACTTTTATTGGATATTATATTTATATTTCAGATTTTATCCCTTATCCCCATTCCCCCTTGTCTCCTGCTTCTATGAGGATGTGCTCCCTCCTACCCCCCACTCCCACCTCCCCACACTCGAATTCCCCCCCACACACTTGGTGTTCAGCCTTCATGAGACCAAGGAGCTCCTCTCCCACCTATGCCTGACAAGGTCATCTTTTCCTACATATACAGATGGGGTCATGGGTTCCTCCCTATGTGCTCCCAGGCTGGTGGATTAGACCCTGGAGAGCTCTGGTTGGTTGGTATTGCTTCTCTCCTCATGGGACCACAAACCCTTCCAGCTCCTTCAGTCTTCTCTCTAACTCTTCCACTGGGAACCCTTGATCAGATCAATGGTTAGCTGTGAGCATCTACCTCTGAATATGTCAAACTCTGACAGACCTTTAAGGAGACAGTTATATCAGGCTCTTGTCAGCATGCACTTCCTGACATCCACATCAGTGTCTACCTTTGGTGACTGCACATAGTATGGCTACCCAGGTGGAATTGTCTCCAAACTTTTAACAGGAATAATACCCTTGTATTTTATCACCTTCTAATTCAGTATGCTCAAAATGTATTTTAAATTGTCTTTATACCATAATCTGTCTGTGTTTTTTGCAATACGGTCCTGCCCTATAAAACTTTTATATAAAGAGCAGGAACTGAAAATTAACACTTGTCCATCAGCTCATACTGTTTCTATTTTTAAAATAAGCTCTACCTAAGGCAAAGATGAATCTATCCAACTTATATTTCTTTTAAGAGCATAACAAAATTTACTCACTAACTTATCCTAAGAATGAACAAACATCCTGAGTATGAACTCTTTAATGTTGACCTTTGGGCCTTATTTCTTTAGGCTCTTTCTTCTCTAAGTGAGTGTTGAACTTCTAATTTTTTCTATGTGTTAGCATGCTTAGGTCCTCAAAAGAAGAAATTGATATTTCCAAGATCTTTCCTTTTACCCATATATTCCTTTCCTAAAAAGTCCTTCTTATTTTGGGAATTAAGAACAGAATTTGCCAGAATCAGGCATGGTTTCTTCTTCACTTACTTCTCTCTTCAGATTGTCTTCTCATGAGAAAACAACACGGACACCTATAGAGGTTAATTGTTAGTAAAATATGATAGTATCATAGATAAAATATTTCAATCCTGCTTCTCATGGTACTTGAATGGTTTATTCTGTCAGCCATGTGATTGCACCTGATATGTAGGAATTTTAAATATAAAATTCACATGTATTACACAGCCCATTTAGCTATCATCAGTAGTCATTTTCAATGACTGGGCACAAATTTAAATACTAAGAATAATCTGTTGCAAATTGTAGATTTAGTTGTGCATGTGTGTGTTCATAGGTATTTATGTGTATGTGTTTATGTGTGTGTATGTATTCATAAATGCTTATTTATTTCACATATCTCACAAGTTATTAATGTTATATGAAATGAAATGAAAATGGATGTTATAAATGTGATTTCCTGTTATAATATTTTAAATGCAGTAACAATTTTAAAAGCCAAAATATTAAATTTGATTTTTATTATTGGAAGTTTCACATTCTTTTTTTCTTTTAATATTGTTTAATTGGATATTTTATTTATTTAAATTTCAATTGTTATTCCCTTTCCAAGTTTGCTCTTTGCAAACCCCCTATCTCATCATCCCTCTTTCTATGAGGGTACTCCCATCACACACATGCACTCCAACCTCATTGCCCTAGCATTCCCCTACACTGGGGCATCGAACTTTCACAAGACCAAGGGCCTCCTTTCCCTTTGCAATCCTCTGCTACATATGCACCTGGAGCCATGGGTCCTCGTTGATTGGTGGTTTAGTCCCTGAGAGATCTAGGGAGTCTGGTTGGTTGATATTGGTGTTCTTCCTATGGAGTTGCAAAGCCCTTCAGCTTCTAGAGTCATTGTTCTAACTTCTCCATTGGGGTCCCCATGATCAGTCCAATGGTTTCCTGTAAGTATCCACATCTGTATTAGGCTCTAGAACAGCCTCTTAGGAGACAGTTCTATCAGGTTTCTGTCAGCAATCACTTCTTTGCATCAGCAATAGATTTTGCGTTTGATGGCAAGATTTGGGATGGAACTCTAGGTGCAGCAGTCTTTGAATGGCCTTTCCTTCAGTTTCTGTTCTACTCTTTGTCCCTGTATTGTTTTAGACAGGAGCAATTCTGGGCTAAAATTTTGGAGATGAATGGGTAGCCCCATGTCTCAACCAGGGGTCCTTGGCTAACTTCTGAATATGGTCTCTACAAGTTTTCTCTCCCCTTTGTTGGGTATTTCAGCTAATGTTTTCCCTGTTGGGTCCTGGGAGACTCTTGTTTTCCTGGAATCTGGGACTTTCCATTCACACATTGGTCTTCCTTCTTCTTGATCTTCATGTGGTTTGTGAGTTGTATAATGGGTTTTCTGAGCTTTTGGCCTAATATCTACTTATCATTGAGTACATACCATGTGTTTCCTTTTGTGGCTGGGTTACCTTACTCAGGAAAATGTTTTCTAGTTCCATCCATTTGCCTGCAAATTTCATGAAGTCATTGTTTTTAATTGCTTAGTAGTACTGCATTGTTTAAATGTACCACAATTTCTATATCCATTCATCTGTTGAGAAATATCTTGGTTGTTTCCAGCTTCTCACTATTATAAATTTGACTGCTATGAACATAGTGGAGCATGTGTTCTTGTCATTTGTTGGAGCATCTTCTGGGTATATGCCCAAAAGTGGTATAGCTAGGTCCTTAGGTAATGCTATGTCCAATTTTCTGAGGAACCTCAAACTGATTTCCAGAGTGGTTGCATCAGCTTGCAATCCTACAGAAATGGGGTAGTGTTACTCTTTCTCTAGATCTTTGCCAACATCTGCTGTCACCTGAGTTTTTGGTCTTAGCCATTCTGACTAGGGTAAGGTCAAATCGTATTGTCATTTTGATTTGCAGTTCCTTGATGCTAAGGATGTTGAATATTTCTTTAGGCCATTTGAGATTCCTCAGTTGAGAATTCTTTGTTTTGTTCTGTACCACATTTTTAATAGGGTTATTTGGTTCGCTGGAGTCTAACTGCTTGAATTCTTTATATATATTGGATATTAACCTTCTATCTGATATAAGATTGGTAAAGATGAATGAAAAACATGGTTCATATGCTCATGTACTTAAATTTTTGAACTCAATTTTAAGATTATATAAACTTTCCGAGATGGGGCTTGTTGGAAGATGTATGTCACGTGGATTAAGTTTGGTGAGTTTATAAAATCATCTTCCTTTCAGTTCAGTATCTCTCTTTCTTATACTTCTATATAGTTGGAAATATGATCTCTCAGTTTCTTTTTCAGGCGACCTGCTGCAGTGATTCCTTTCTTATAGGCTTTGCCTTTGACATTATAAGTCATAGTTAAAATTTCTTTTTATAATTTCACTTGGTCATGGTGTTTTGTTATAGAACCTAAAGCAACAAATACACACAAATATAATAGGGAAATGTTTAACATGTAGAAAGGTTTGAAATAGTAGTGGAACATTATTTTTTAAAGAAAAAATCATTTCAAATTTATTTTTTGTATGTTAAGTGGTTAATTAAACAACATTATTCACTGTGTGCTGTCATAAATGAAAAAGGACTAATAGGCTATTACAACCTGATTTTGTTTCTCACGACACACTAAATTTTAGATGTTCTTGTGTCTCTTACATTTTGAAATCAAATTTGGAATAGTTATATAAATTTCCCCTCATATCATTATTTAATATCTCTCTAAAAGTACTTGCTAGCCAATCCTCAATGATTAAAATTTACATGAAAAATTATATATTTTTTAACTTTTTATATGAATTTATACAAGATACACAATTCTCTGTCTTTCATGGAACTGTAGAAAGGGATTAAAGAAATATAAAACTGACAGAATCAAATAAAATTTTAGCATGAAATATTAAAGTAGAAAGGAATATATACAATGTCAACAGAATATTTTTGGTTTTTCAAGAAAAGACTGACAAAATTAGTAAATTCTTAGTGATACTAAAAAAGAAAAGATTCATGTAAAGTCAGAGGTGAATAAGGTGTCCTTTCATACACTGTAAATACAAATTATCATTGGAGATATCTATAAATAAATATATGTCAAACACTCTTGATAACCTAAAGATAACTGAGAAATTGGCAGACATTCATGCCTTACCAGAATGATTTCTAAAGAACTAAAATTCCTGGAATCTATGAGATGGCTCAGAAGATAAAGACATGTGATTGCTTGCTTTTGATCTCTGGGACACTTGGGACCCTTCAATTCTAAATATTTTAAGTAAAAACTCTAATTGTTCTTAAGTTATTCTAAAATATTAAAATTAACTTGCTTTTTCTAAACTAATTTTAATGGGTCAGCATTATCATAAATCAAACCAATTGATGAAAATAGAGATTTTTACAAAATTCTAGCATTTAAATATAAGAGCATAGTAACAGCATTAGTCATTGTGAGGAATCACCTCAGTAATAGAATTCTTGCCTAATATGTTCAAAACACTGCTTAATTTTTTTTGTGAGCATATAGAGAAAACAAAAACAAAGAAATAAAACATAACTAGAATTAACCCCAAAGGCACAATAATAAATCAATACACATAAATATACAAAATTCAATGTTTCAGATAGATAAAGAACAATCACATAAAATTTTAAAACATTTAAAAGGGCATTTGAAAATTGTCCAAATTTGTTTATGATAAAAATGTTGAGCAGATTAGTAGTAATGCATTTCTATATAATTAGTATGTATGTAACAGTTCATTTTGAATATGTTGGTTAATCTTTGTTATTAGTGTGATATACAAAAGAAGAGGGAATCTAGAATTTACTTCCATCAGATTATCCTGTAGTTACATCTTTGGGAAGCATTTTTTTGGTTAATAATTGAATGTAGAAGGAACCAGACCAATATGGTTGGTAGTAAACTTTGTTAGGTGCTTCTGTGTTATATAAGAAAACATGCTTATTAAGCTAAGAGAGGAACCCAGGAAGCATTTTTCCTCCATGGTCTCTACCTCATATCTTGTCACCAGGTAATGAGTTTGTGCATGTGCCATAGTCACACATAGAGTACATAAACCACATACATATATCATCTATACCATATGCAATGAAAACAATTTGAAAGCCTAAAGAGTTTCCTCTTGTTATAACAATACAATACACAAATATAACAGCCTTTGTGTTTCATATACACAATAGCATAGCAAATAAAAATTTTTAAAATGGTAATAATGGCTTCTAAATATTGTTCTGGTATATATATATATATATATATATATATATATATATATATATATGCATTTAGAAATGTATAATGACCTAATTAGAGTTGTCTCACAGATAAAACTATACACAGAGCAGTTCTGGTTTAAATTTAGGTTATAGTCAGAAATGTAAGTGAGTTCTTCTGCCATTCATAAGTACCTCAAAACTCATCCTGTCTGTTTCCCTCCACTCTCTCTTCCTCTGTCTCTTCCTCTGTCTCTGTCTCTGTCTCTGTCTCTGTCTCTCCCTCTCCCTCTCCCTCTCCCTCTCCCTCTCTCCCTCCCTCCTGCTCTCTCTCTCTCTCTCTCTCTCTCTCTCTCTCTCTCTCTCTGTCCATTGTATGTACATAATATACAATTCACTGTCTTACTTTATTTCTACCATATTCAGAAATAAAAAAGCAAGATGGGAGGTATCATGAATTCTTTAAAATTTTGTCAAAATTGTAGGGCACAGGCCTTTTACAAAGAAAACCAATTATAACTGTTTCTTTACTACATAAGCAAAATGAAAAAGAAAACCTTAAGTGTATTGTTTTATTTAAGTTACTTTGAATTTCTTGCTCAAACAAAAGCATTCCAAATCTTGTATGATCATTTTGTAAAAGTAATGCTCTCAGTTGACTACAATTGCACAGGATATGAGAAAAGCTTAACTTCAGTAATAATCATATTATGTGATAGACTTCTAGTACTTTTCATTTGGTATGCTGTTTAGAAACTTCTTCTGTATTGCACTGTAGTTAAGTTTAGCTCCTGAAGTATAATTGGATTGTTGTTACATAGATTTTATATTGAGATTTCCCCAGGTAACTCCATAATTAGTAGGCCAGCAAGGTCAGCTGTGAACATTGCTGAGTACCAAGAAACCATTTATGATTGTTTATTCGTAGCTACTTGAGTTTCCATTAAACTCTAATTGAAAACAAACGTTTTGATTGAGTGAAAGAGAAATCAAATTTCATTTAGCTATTTTAAGAAAATTCAATGATCTAATCTCTCTTACCTTTTATTTCATACTGATTATTTATACATCTATATACACATACATACATACATATATGGTACATATATATTTCTATACAAAGGTTTATGAAATAACTATAGTCAACAAAATGCATGCATTACTTCTTCCTTAATTTTGTAGTAAGAATATTTTAAATTTTTACATTTTGTATACAAAAGACCTTGTACCACTCAATAGATTTCAAAAATTACTTCCATCTAAGTGAAATTTATTTTTTAATAAAAACTCTTCCATTCCCCATTTGTCTTTGCTACCCAACATTTAATTCTGATTATATGAGTTTAATTTATAAAGCTGCTTATAATTATAAGATCATCTTTGTGTGTACTTATAGTTCAATGCACATTTATGTGATTTTAAAAAATCTTTTCTTGTGTTAAAATTTCTCTGGGACCACCAAGATGACTCAGTGAGCACTGGCACTTGCTGTCATTCCCAGTGTCGTTTGTTTGATACCTGGTATCCACGTGATTGAGGACGAGAGCTGACATGTGTTTGTATGTGTGCATGTGTGTGTACATTTTGCTTTGACATCCAGTGGCAAATACATCCTCGCCCTCACACACATGCACATGTAATAAATAAATTGATAAATAAATAAATAAATAAATAAATAAATAAATAAATAAATGTAAAAATATCTTTTGTAAATGTAAGAACTTATGGAGATTATGGTAGATATAAGGAAATAAAAAGCTATTTGAGGATAAATGGATGCCTAAATGTAGCAGAAGTAATGAAAGACATAGAAAAGATGACACAACACTGCCAAATATGAAAGCAAAAGTCATATCTACTTGAGATAATGGATTTGTTAATTAGCTTGAGTCAATCCCTCACCGTTGTACTCATTAATAATAATATCAGAATTGCTTGTTGTCTTAATCATCAATTGCCCACTCAAAGTAAAAAAGACATTAAGAAATCAAGGGCTATTTCAGCAAGATTATTTGAATAAATATAATCATACTTTTAGTAAATAACTATTAGACATAGTATTAGGCTGAATATTAGTAGGTAAATATCATCTTTAGATCTATATAGAACCACAATTATTTTCTTTACTATTGCTAGTTATTAGGCTCAGAGCTTGAGTCTCCTAAATCCTAAGAAGCAAGTCACTGGCAATCTTTCGTCAAAAGGCCCACAAAGAAACAAACAAGTGAAAAACAGAAAAAAAATCAATTTATTCAGTGCACTCTCTTTGGAATGAAGAACAAATAGGCCCACAGAATTTTCTTCCCCAGCAATTCCTTTAATGTGGTAACATTGTGGTTCTGGCTTAGGTAGAGTCAGAGCTATGAGTAACCAAGCAGTTCCAGTCAGGGTATGGTGCCAACCATCACCATTTTGTTAGCTGCTGTCTTTTCTTCCAGGTCTCTGACCAAGACAAAATACTTTTCTAGAAGATGACCTCTATCTTTGGCTGGATGAGAGGCTTGGATATTTACCTTCTTCCAGAATTTAAATTCTGGAGAAATTTCAGCTTCTGGGAGCTCATTATTTTAATAGTCTAATGGTCAAAGGGAGGTTGAAAGTATCCTTTTATAATATCTTTTTTGCTTGGAATGATAAAATAGGAAATATACATTAGCCATTAAATGTAGGGTAGAAATTTCTAAACATGAAGAGTTTTTTCTTAGTGAAAAGCTAAATAGTTTCTGGTGTAGTAGCTGTTTTATTCATTTATTTTTTTTCTTGGTGGATTCCAGGCATGCCAAAATGTTGAAACTAAAACATCTATACTTCTTGCCTAGTAAAAGGCAAAGGATCACAAAAGAAAGGTCTAGGTTTTGTTGGTTTGTTTCTAGTCAACTCTTTCTTCTCATAAATAAGCAAGCCACAGAAAAATCTATACATACAAACGTACCAGAGACAGAACTTCTTGACTGATTAGTTCACCCTTCCTCCATGTTCCTATCTAGTAAAGCCTTATTAACCTCAAAGCTATGTCCCTAAATAGTATGCTATTTCTAAGAACTGATTCCTTTAGAAAATGACCTTTATCATCTCTTTTTCTCTTATGTTCCAACATTCAAATAATCTATAACGAAACGTTTTCTCACACTCATTGTAGTTTGTCTATAAATTTACTTTGTTAAGTACGCCACCTCATATGTAAACATACACAGACATTGTTTATCTATTACAACAGCAATGATAAAATAATACAAGATCAGTAGAGATGGGTCAGCAGTTAACAGTACATTCTGCTTTTACAGTGGACCAGAGTTTCATTTCCAACCCACTCATAAATGGCTCAAAACCACCTGTAACTCCAGCTCTGGTATTCTTTCCTACTCTTTTTGTGCACCCCCACACATATTGCATATACTCATGTAAACATGTTTCAGGACATGCTCCTTGTCAGTAATATTTGAGGAATTTAAATTGGATTTCATGGTTAAATATAAATAAAAAGCTTAAAATGTTAAGTGGGTAGTGAAGTAACAATGGATCCTGAAGAAGCTGGGAATGTAAATATAATTAATATATATTTCATAAAAATTATCAAGGAATTAATAACAATATTATTAAAAAGAAAAATATCATGCTTAGAATTAGCCAAGTCCACAAGTGATAAATTGCATATATGTAATGTTTAAATACGTTTGATTCCAAAGCCAACATTTCCCAACACACTATGATTTCTTAAGGTGATATTTCAAAGTTTGTGGAGAGTAGACTGTGTTTTATATTTAGTCTCTAATAAAATTAACCTTGTTAAAATTAAGTTTTATAAATACAATTTTACTTAACACATATAAAATAATTTAAGTAGAAATAATATCATTATCTTTCCATGAATTAGTCCAACAGAAATATTGTAGTTGAAAGAAATTCCCATATTACAAAGGGAATAAAGTTCAGAGGCTAAGAATTCCATCAGGGTATATATAATAACCAATTTTTTGAAGCATGCAACTGAATATGTGCTAACAAAATATCCCTGACTCTTCTATTGCCCTATTAGTGTAAAGTATAAGAAATGAATAACTTAATTTAGCTATGCTTTGGAAACATCAACAATTGCAGGAAAAAGTAGAAAATAATCTATGTTTTTAAGTTGTCTCTCTTCTAATCAACATTGATTTCCAAATAAAGACTCCTATTGTTACCATATAGGGATAAAATATGTTTATAAATTAGAATG
Source organism: Rhabdomys pumilio (assembly GCA_030674055.1). NCBI lineage: Eukaryota > Metazoa > Chordata > Mammalia > Rodentia > Muridae > Rhabdomys > Rhabdomys pumilio. The sequence continues at coordinate 51,174,049 of JANHMN010000005.1, forward strand.
ACAGGGAGAGTATGTATTTTATACATGAATAAAGATGAGGAAAATTATGCTCTCATCAACTCAGAGAAAAGTAAAGGATTGTCCAGTACAGATATAATTGAAGGCTTCCCTCATTGTACATGTTCAAAAATAACTCCAATTTTACCTCCTATTAATGAAAAACTCTTTATAATTAATAAACACTTCTCATATAATACAAATTAAGTACTATTTCTCATCCATACTTTAATCATCCATTTTCATACGTGGTTGAGGCCTTCTTAGTTCTAAAAATATGAAATCTCTGATGGGTTGGAAAAGATGTTATTTTTAAAGAATAAAGATACAAAGGGCATGGAGGCATATTTAAAAGAAAGATAGAATAACAAACTCAAAATTTTGTGTATCTAATCAGTACACATTTGAAACACTTGTGTAATTTGAAGAAAATTAAATTATAAATTAAGGAAAAACAGGTTCTTATTTCTTTGAGCAATGTGTTTTCTGCAACCAGTACCATTATAGACCTCAAAACTGTAAGGTCTTTGTTGAATTACAGTAGGAGTCATTGCCATGTAAGTGGTAATTGATTTTATGGAACATGGATAACACAGAAAAATTTCAATATGCCAGAGGGAAAAAGGCCTCTGTCTGTTGGACTATTATGTGGAATTTCTTTAAGGTTGCATATGTATTCTAAAAATTAGACCAGAGCCTTCTAAAGAAAATGAGAAATTTCTGTTTTGTGACCCAGGTTAGTATGTCTCAGGACCTATGTTGCACCTATTGTCGAAAATCTCTGAAAACATATTTGGCCCCATGTTCTTTACTTCCTAAATAAGGAAAGTAATTTTTGACCTTTAAAATATTGTGGGGGGATATTATAGTTTTATTACTTTTTGATGCAAATAGACATTTTGTTTGTGTGAATGCCTGTGTGTCATATACGTGTCCAGTGTTTGTGAAGGTAGAACAAGGTATTGTATCACCTGGAAAATGGAGTTTCAGATGACTATAAGCTACCATGTGGGCACAAGGAATGAGACTCTAGTTCTCTAGAAGAACAGTCAATGGTCTTAATTGTTGAATCATCTCTCTAGACTTGACATTTGTTGAAAATAATAGAAATGATTATAATAAGGAGTAGAATGAAAATGAGGATGAGGAGGAGGAGGAGGAAGAAGAGAAAGAGGATGATGAGGACAATGACAGAAATGGATATCTAAGTTAGGCTTGGTGGCCATGGCACATTCTTGTTATACCAGCACATAGGAGGTAGAAGCAGGACTATCAGGTGCTCAACATCATTCTACAATACATAGTACACTCATAGCCACCTTTGGCATTATGACAGCATGAGACAGGGAGAGGGAGAATCTGAGGAAAACATAAAGAGAGCATGGATGGCAGAGCTCAATAGTGTAGCTCTCCCTTAATAATTGTGAAAAGAAAAGGTTAAAGTATTCAAATCTAAGTCTCTCAAAATTTGAGATTTAATTAATTTGAAGACTATGCATGCTTGGTAATTTGGAATAAAATCTACCTTGTGAGAAAAGTGTAAGATTAAAAATAAAGTTGACAAATATATGTATCTCTATCTCCTCTGGTCAGTTTAGTAAACATGAAAAAAATTTTCTTCTGAGTTTTTTCATTCTTCCTTTTCTTTTGAAATTATAATATAATTATATCATTTTCCCATCTCTTTTCAAATTCATGACTTCTTTTTCCAATAATTATTATTGTATAGATGTATGTGCATGTGTAAGTACATATAAAAATATAATAATACATAGGTACATACACACACACACACACACACACACATATATATATATATATATATGCTTAGTTTGTACAATGTTACTTGTATTTTGTTGTCAGGGTTGACCTTTGATGTTTGATTCCCATTTGCTGTTTTCTTCCCTTGGGAAGACTATTTCTCCTGTTCTCAACTGTTCATGGTTGCCTGTAGGTTTCTGTGCAGGGTTGAAGCCTCCTGCGGTTCTCTGATGCACTTTAGCATGTCTATTGCTATTGTCCTTTTTCAGATCTTATTTAGGGAGTCATGTAGTTGAGTTTCCCCATAGTTTCAAGGGAGCACAGTTTCACAGCAGACATTATGTTTTTTTTATAATGCAATTCTTACAGATTTTCTCTCTCCTCTTCTTGAATGGTTTGTAAGCATTTGATTCTAAAGATGAATTGTAGATGTACCTGTTGGGACTTGGCTCCTAAGTTTTATAATATAAGCTTATAAAATATATAAAATACAATTTAATAAATGAGTAATAAAGTGATGAAAACTATGATGAGCCTAAGTATTTGTCCTGAGTGGAAAATGAAGATTCCTCCAAAGAAAATGAATTTTGTATATTGCACACAAATCTGATCAGAATGAGTTCGTTTAAAGGTCAAAGATAAACAAAGAATGCAAATGAGAACATTATTACAGAGTATTTGTATTAGTGTTAAGAAATTAATGTCTAGATTAGAGAAAACATTGCTATGGCAATCTCTTTAAAGACACACATGAAGATGTGATATGATCATAAGACTTTGGAAGTCAAGTTTCAATATTTATGCTGGTTACTATTTGACAAGTTCTTAAATCAGAATGAAGAATGGTACAATACTATCTGAGGCACACAGAGTATTGAGTTAATCCAATATGGTTAAGAATGGTCCACTGTGACAGATCCAGATCATGTAGGGATTTTCAGAGAAACTGCAAAAACAATAGGCTTTCATGTATAAAAAATAGTGATTTCTCTTAGTTTAGAAGGAAGAGATAAAATTTATACAAAAAGACCTGCAGTGTGAATTTGAGCAGGAAACAAATAAGAAAAATAAAACAATCCCTGTAAATCCAATGAAGAAATTAAATGAAATTCTCTCCTGTTGAGGGCTACAGATGCATTGTTCTATTTACAAAGGATAATAAAAGTAATGAGATTATTTGAGCCACAGGAAACAAAGGAACTAAGGGGGTTGAAAATTAGAATTGGAAATGGAGATTTGAGGACTTTACTGAGGAGAGGACTACTGATAAAATAGACTCCATTATTTTCTACCACTTTGCTAATTTACATTTTGTTAACACAAGTTCAAAGTGGCTTTTTAAAAAGTCTTATGGATATATTATATTATTTGGTACAATTTTATGTTGTTTGTTGCCAAAGAGTATAGTAACTTTGTAAAACATAGGGGACAGATTGTTTTGGTGTTTATGATGATGCAGCAGGTATTGTATGTAAACATCTCAGTCCATGGATCTGACTATTCAGGTACTAAATTGAAGCTTTGACTAAAAGTTCCTTATTGCATATTTAGTAATAGAATGACATCAATGTGAAAATTAACTGTTTTGTTCACATCTATTCTTAAAGTTGTAAATAACTTTGACTACTTGTATTTTATCATGCATTCGCCCAACTGTGAAGAAATTGCTCATCTTTGAAGTTACTTAAACCATCACAGAATAAACTCATTCCTCGACCCATAGAATTGACTCTTCTGTTGCTCTGTTGGATATCCATATTGTTGGCATATGGACCTATTAAACACTATCTCAACTATGCGGGAATGCAACTTGTGTAAAAGATGCTGTTTTCCTTCAGTAATGGATGGAGAAACAGTCACAGTGGGAGTTTTGTTTTGCTTAGTATTTTGTTCACAGCACTGGTCTTATTCTCTTCATTAATTAGCAACATTTAACATTCTACAAACATCTGTGGCAATACTAACTGTCCTTGAAATCACTCTATTTGGAACATAGAAAAGTATTTGTAGTATGAAGAGGCTCATACTAGCTCTTTCAAGTACTAGACTTGAAAAATGAAATGAAAAACATGAGTCATTTGAATAAATAACCAATGAACAAAACATTTACAAATTTGAAACATTTAGTGGTAGTGTTCATTATTATTAGTAGGACTCATTATTCTTTCAATAACTCAGGTAGAATTGTTAAAGTTAATTTCTTAATTTTGATTTGAAAACATGATAATGGTTGACATGTCTCAGGCAACTTGGGATTTTCATGACCTCATTTTCATAGCTAATTGAGAATTTCCATGCTTCCTTATTTATTTCCATGATCCCAAGTTGAAAAGAAAAGAATAATCTTATTGTCACACTTTCCATTCCACATAATCATGATGTAGTCTCCTTTCTCAAAGCACAGAAAAGAAAATTTACCTGTAGGCTTTGTACTGTAATATATATATATGTATATATTTATATATATATAAAACAGTGTGTGTATATGAGGGTATAAAATGAAAGGAATAATATAGTAACTAGAATGGTCTTTGAAAGCCCTTTGGGAGTCGATTAATTGGTTGCCAAAACCAGACCAGCTCTATGTGGATAAAAATGATTGTGCATACAGATTTTCTATGTACTGGAAAGTCAACTGACAATAAAAATATAAATAGATTTAATACTACATTTTGCTTTTTGTATATTGTTTGTTTAGTTTTTATTCTACATATATGAGTGCACAGTAGCTTTCTTTCTTTCTTTCTGTCTTTTTTATTGGCTATTTTATTTACATTTCAGATGCCATCCCCTTTCCCCATTTCCCCTCCCAAGAAAACCCTTATCCCATGCCCCCTTTTCCATTTTGCTTTTATACAATTTTTTTAAATGTTAATCAAAGGCTTTATAAGTATGGGAATGCTCAATCAGAAGTGTAAACCGATACCCAGCCTAGATATATAAACTATCTTTGACTGGTGGAGACATGTGAACTTCTGCCTCCATGCCCCCTCTCTCTTTCTCTCTCTCATCACCTAGCTTCTCCTCTACTTCATCTTCTCCTCTCCTTACTCCATCTTTTCCTCTTCATGCTCCTTCCTTCTTAGCTCCTCCTATAAGTTAAATGTAAATAAAGTCAATCAGGGCAATATATATATATTTTTTTTTTAGAAAAAAATGAAAATAAACTATAGCTGACATAAAATAGAAGCATTACGGTGGAAATCTGTGATTCAGAGAAAATTTAAATTCTAATGTTCTCTTTTAGATAGAGGGGAATTAAAAGATCTCTGAAAAGTTTAAAGACAAAAAATAAACTTCTATTATGAATTGAAATATAACTATTAGAAGAAATTACAATAATAATATAACTATTAAGAATTGAAAGGGATAAATATATTGGAATAATGATATTGATATAATTACCTTGTTTTATATTAAACAGTCAACAGACTATCAAAGAGCAATTACATATGTATACTTATACCACACATATAAAAATTATAATTATTAAAGCCACAATAGATGAAAAATGACTTCATTTATACACTAACAGAGAAGTATATTTGTTTTCTGTTATAATCCAATCTGTATTATGTCATTTAAATCAAATATTTAATACAAGAAAATAAAATTAAATAAAAATAATTATAATGATTATTTTTATAAAAAAAATTGAACTGTGGTTTGTAATGTAGCTCATTTGCTATAGCACTTACATAGCACAGAAGACACCCAGCGTTCAACCTACAACACCAGTGCTATATATGACCAACCATTGTGGTATGCAAGTATAGTGTCAAAATTCAAAAAGTAGGGGCAAGATTATTAGAAGTTCAAGGTAACCCTCACCTACGTAGTAACATTGATAACAGACTTGGTTATATTAAATCCTGTTTTAAAATAAATGGTCCATAACTATGACTATACCTCTAAAGTTGAGAATGACAACTTTTATATTTATGTTCTCTAGATTTAAGTACCAGCACCATCCACCAGATATACTAATTATTGTTCATACTTGTATTAAGTCAATAAATCAGAAGTTTATTTCCTATGGTACTGGTAGGACAATTTTATTATAATTTATTTATTATAAATTATTTATTTATATTAAAATTTACTTCAGTCTTTCAATTTATCAGTTATTTGTTTTTGTGTTCACAGGAATTTTAATCATTAAGACAAAATTTTTTAAAGAAAATTTTTACCTGTGTCTTTGTTGGATCTCATCTAACATGTATTTGTGAGATATTGGATATTGGTTCTAGGAACTAAACTCTAGTGCTCTGTGAGCATTCCTAATCATTGAGCCATAGTATCTTAAATTTTGATAGGACTTTATGCCAATGATTTTTTTTAAAGCAAAATAAACATGTCTATTGAACCAGTTGTCGATTCTGAATATCTGTAAATATTCTATGAGGTAAAATTATCTAAAAATATCAGTATTTATTTCATGCTAAATATCTCAGGAGACATGATAGGATGAGAACTATGGACTCTCACATTCAGCAATTGCAATTCTTGTGAATTTTACTATTCAGCATAGAATAACTGCATTACTTGTTAAAGACATTTTTGTATAATGAAAAATTATTTTTCTTTATTTGGAAGCCACTTTCTGTAGCTAGGAATATGTTCATAAACAAAATATACAGAAAAGAATGAAAATGATTTGAATTGAATTAACAACACATCAGAATTTGAAGACCTTCTATACCTGTGGATAAATATTTTACAAATGGTTTTATCATCAAAAGTGACTTACAGATATAATATATTTATCATCAAAATTCAGAAATATTTATTGTATAACTTAAAATTTATCTGTCTTAGAAAATTAAAAAGCTTAAAAAAGCCATAGCAATTTAATTGTAGACAGCAATGCTGCAAGTAACAAAATCCTTGATTTCAACTTATAAAAGTACTATGTTGATGAAAACATTATATTAATGGAAGAAACTAGACATCTAGGGCAATTGACTAGAACAGAGTGAAGAGAAGTAATGTCATATGGGTATAGGCACCTAAGATAATTTATTAAGTACGTATGAACAGAAAAGCAAATGGTACAAGGAAAACTGGCTTGTTGCATAAAGAATGAACATATAAAGTGAGGCCTGTATATATTATCCAATTCAAAAATTAGTTTTAAATAGACAAGTATCTTAATGCAAGTTGTGAAATTCTGAAATAGAGAAAAACATAGGAAAATTTTAGGATATAAACATAGGTTTGGACTTTCTGTGAAAGAGTACACTAGCTCCAGAAATAAAGTGAAGAATTAAGAAATGGGATTACATTAAATTAAGTAGTTCCTCCAGAGAATAAGAAGAAATCAGTTCACGGAGCAGTCTAAAAGTGGGAAAAAATCTTTGAGAACTGTATAAACAGGGGGATTAACATCTAGAATACATAAAAAACAAATCTAAAATTAAAAACCAAGATGTTACCCTGTTCAACAACTGGGTAAATGAACATAGTTCTTAAAAGAAAATCAGATGACCAATAAACTTTGGTAAACCATCCCACATTCATAGCCATCAGGAAAGTGCTAGGAAAAACTGCTTTGAAGTACTGTTTTAGGCTTTTTGGATAATATCATGAAGAAAAGTAATGATGAGTATTGTCTAGGATATGGTTCAAGAGTACACTTTAAGACTGTGGATACAAAATCATTATGGAAATCAGTATACAATTTTTTTAAAAACATAAAATTAAAAACATTCTACATGAAAGTTTCTGGGTATAAATACAGAGACACTTGTTCATCCATGTTTATTGCAGTCTATTTTCAATAGCTAACATATTAAACCTATCAATATGTCTGGCAGCAAATAAAAATATATAGAGAATAGCTGATTATATATATATATATATATGTATATATATATATATATATATATATATATATATATATATATGTACAATGTAATTTTATTTGGCTAAAAAGTAAAATAAAATAGTTGAATTTCTAGGAATATATAATTGGATATCATATTAAGCTAAATGAGGCAGACTCTGAAGATGCAGAACACTATTGGAGGAGGAAGGAAGGAAACCAGCAAAAGAGAAACAAGTTATGTTAGAAGGAATTGTATATGAAAATTGATAAACTCAGTAATATGTATCCACATTTGCAGATAACTATATTCATGTTCCCTTAGCAAGAAAACTTCTTTTTGCAGTAGCTCTAGACTGTTAAAGAAAACCATAATAAATCAAACTGCAGTATGGCACCCATTCTGAAATGATATGACTACAACATAACCTCTGCACTTAAGGTTTAAGGATCAAAGCAGAAGTGGGGGTGGAAAGACTGTAAAGGCCAGAGAAACAAGGAATTATCTGTGAGACTGTGTCTAGTAAGAATATCAAAAGGTACACCCATAAAACCTCACCAGTATTGCCTAAACATGAGATGAACAAAGACAACTACAGTATCCATGTTAACATGATGGAGAAAAATTCAGTATACGCATTTCTGCTCAGGAAATTGCACACAATTAAGTATTGCTAAGAACAAGACAAACAATCATATACAGGGAAGACTATCCCAGCTGGCTATTCACTTATGGTCAGCTCTCACAATAGACATAAAACTACCATATTAACTGAGAAGTTTTATGCATTTAGGAATACATATGTAATACATTATACATAACAAAAATGAAAAGAAATAGATCATGATTGTAAAAAAGAAGGAGGTAAAATAAGAGTGGGCTTACGGGGAGGATAAGGAAGGTAAAATAATGTAATTGTACAATTATCTGAAAAAAAAAAAGAATTAAAAAGCCTCCCAGAGTGAAGTATGTTCTTATAGTAGCCACAATATACTAAGCTAGGCATTCTGTAAGTATTCAAATGTTTTTCATATTTTGATGCTAACAGATTTTATTACTATTTCAAGCTATGACTTTTTTGAATAATGAAAGAAGCTGTCTTGTTAAAGCCAGAGGAAGAAAATCTAACACACTAGGCTGTCTGCTTATAAAATAAACTTTTTATAGTATATGTGTATCACTGACAAGTCTAACTCCTGCCTAAATTATTCAGCATCCTCACTTCCTTTTTGAATCCTGTACTTAGCATATCAGATAAAGGCACCCATTTTAATTGGGTGATTTGAAAACAATTGAAATTTTGTCAGCATTCATAGGCCAAGATTAATTCAAATAAAAATATAATTAAGCACATCATTATTCCAAGATCTTTTTCCACCTTTATTCTCTATAAAATGGTTATGTAAAACAAACTCTGAGAATCCTTTCTTTAATTTACACATTAGTAAATTGAGGATCTCCTAAATATTCACCTGCTTTTTTAGGGATTTCTGGGTAAACATTAATATTTTGCCTTTTTAAAAATTAACTATATGATACTTTCTTGCTGTTCTATTGACAACTTTAAATAGTAAAGTTTTCAGTTGTGATGTATAAACTACAGATGCAAGTAGTAATTGTTCCAATTTGGATCTCTTCTTTAATTTCATGTTTACCATATTAACCTGTGATAGTGTCCACTAACTGGAAAATTATAATTTTAGAAAGTATTTTGTATCCTCCTTTACATTGTCTTTATTAAGATAACTGTTGGGCCATGGAAGGGTGTCCTGGTTCTTGGGTTGTGGGTTCTGTTCGGCAGTGCCCCCAGAATCCAGGCTCCTGTCATGAGGTCTAATCTCCACTCAACCTGCACCCTTCAGTCAAGTACACAGGTGGTGGGCATGATAAACAGGCCCCAGGCCCTAGAGAGATTTACATACTAATGAAGTACCAAGGCCAGAGGGTGGAGCCTACTAAGCATTCCTCCCCAGTGCCCCCCCCCCTTCATCTCCCTATTTAACTCAGGTCCAGTCTGGGTTTTGTGGGGTGTGCATCCAGATCCATCCACCATCCACCATGCCAATAAACCAGTTTTGGAAACCCAAGGACTTCCTGTGTTGGGGCCATGCTGTGAGGAACCGTGAGGAACCGTGGTGAACAGCCCAGCCCGGGCCCAACTTCCAGCTGGAGGAACTCAGGGCGTTCTCAGCCAACTACACACAGCTTGGCGTGAGGAACCCTGCGGTTCCCTGACAGAGTTTTTATTTTTTTTTCCTACATTGGTTAGGCAGTGCCCCCAGAATCCAGCCTCCTGTCATGGCCCGACAGATGACTACAAGTGACTAGCTTTAAAACAACTTCTAACAATTTACTGTAATAACTCTTGTCTGAGAATCCCTCAATATTCATCAGAGAAGATTCTCCTTATAGTAATGTCAAATAACACAGAGATCATCAAACTATCAGCCTGCAGAGAATAAGAAACTATGGTATGTAAAGCCTTCAATGGGACACACATATTACAACTCTCACCTAAAAGCTCACGGATTTCTGTGGAAGGGAGAATGAAAAGATTGTTAACAACAGATGTGGTATATAACATCAAGAAAACAGTATGTTTGTGGCACAGCAGGAAGGATGCACATATGAATTCAAACAATTGAAACAGTATGCCTAAGACATAGCAGGTTCCAGAGATAGAACAGAATTTTAACAGAGAGAGGAGACAATGGGCATAAAACTCCATCACTAGCTGAGGATCTATTAACATTTGAAAGCTAAGGGAAGAAGAAGAATCAGTTTTCTTTAGTGATGTGTTCCCTGATATATTGAACACACACCAGGACAGACCCCGCTCCCAGGTGTGGTAGCACAACATATATAGGACTCAATGTACTTTAACATAAAAACAGAGACTCAAGGTTGAATGGGTAGGGAGAACAGGATAGAGAAATTGGATCTAGCATGAGCTGAGATGGGGAGGATGAATATATTCAAAGATTATTATATAGCATTCTCAAAGAAATAAAATGCCATATTAAAAAAAGATCATTATAAGGAAGAAAGTATAATTTGTCTTATTACTGACCTGCAGAATGAATTCATATATGTTTTCTCAGACTAGATATACACTCTTTCTCATATGAAAGAACATGTCCTTTGGATCTGAGTTTTCCATTGTATGATAAATACTTCAGTTTGTAGTTACAGATATATTTAAGTCTTCTCATCTGGTCAAATGGTGGCCTCAAATATTTCCTTAAAACCAATATGATGAATTTTTGTTTATTTAAATAGATTTTTTTAAATCCTTGTGTTTCTGTCAGTAAATTGCTAGGGAAATATCATTTTCTTTAATAGGCACATTTTGTTTTATGAATAAACAATGAAAAAATAATATATGAATCTTTAGAAGTAGAACAGTAAGAGTAGTTGAAGTATATTTTTTTGTGGGTATACCTATATACTTTTTTCTTGATAATGTCTGTTACAAATTGAAATAGTACTTTTGCTCAAATTATTTGATTATTTATTTATTTACTGTTCACTATTTTAAAATCTTTATGGAGCAGCAGAGATAGCTCCCTACTTAAAAACAATTGCCATTTTTCTAGAATACGTGGGTTCTATTCAAACATATAACAGCATACAACCATCTGTCACTCCAGTTTCAGGGAATCCAATACCAACTCTGGCCTTCAGGGGAGTAAGGCATGCATGTAGTGCACAGATATGCATGCAGGCAAAACACTCATGAACATAAAAGTTTTAAAAATTATTTTTCAGAAGTTTGTCCTATTTTGTCTTGTTTTGGCTCTAGTATAAGAGTGTAGTGATGGTAAAGATAAAACTTGCTTTTTAAATTGATATAATTCATTTGTCTTCAAAGAAAACAAATTGATTTTTGTTTTAATCTTGACTATGTCCAAAGTAAAGAACAAAAATTATAATCATATAACTGCAGAAATTTCATTACCATTTCAAAAAAGTTTGTACTTTATATATTTTATCATTTTCACATCCCATACAGTATATTTAGTATTTCATACATATTGTATCTTAAATAAGTTAGTGAAGAATTAGCATTTTTACTTATTAAATAATATCTTATTGTCTTAAACATAATTTGTAACAATGCAAATTTATCTTAAATACTTTTGTTTCTATTTTTTTTTGTCCTGAAACCATGAACATACTATTTTGCTTAGATGGCTCAGGTATTAAGAGATTCAATTGCTTAGAAGTTGCAATATAAATGTAATTTTTGGTCATGAAAACAAACTGAAATGACTTGTACTAAGAAATATACTGTTTTAGAAATATTTTAGTTATATCCATCCATATAGCAATCTATAATTAATCAATACTTTCAAGTTTATATAAGTGCCTTAGCATAGTGCTACCATGAAAATCATAATATAACATTTATGACTGTAAGTTAATGGGAGTTCAAGAAATATAGAAAACATAGAAAAATATATAATTTTGCCTGTAAAAAATAGTCATCAATTTCTTTCTTTAAAAATACTATACTTTAAGCATGAAAATACATCTATAAGAAAAGTCAAAGCAAATATAACATGAAGGGACTGGGTAACAGAGGTAATGGAGGAGCAAAGATAAATATAATGTCTTCTCTGACATGAAAATAATGTTTTACCTGTGTATACATATATAAATGAAAATAAAAGTAAAGCTTCTTTGTTTAATTGACTAATATTACAGCTACTGAAAACTTTATGTTTGTAAGAAACGTTCAATGGCAAAATGCTATATTATCTGCCAATTCCAAAAGGTTTATAGACTCTTATGTATATCTTAGGCAGGATATTTGTTTTAAATTGTGTTCTTGATGGCAATATAATAGTGCCTCTTGGAATGAAAGATAATACAATTAGTATTTTACCTTCTATTATTATTCTATAAATTTTGTTTTTTATATGGTGGCAAATATCCTAAGTGTTTTTATTCTGATTTGAATTGATACTTGTTTTTAAAATAAATGTCCACTCACTTTTTCATTACAACAAAATTTCAGTTTTAAAATAAATAAGCAAGTCCAGTAATTATCCAGTTAACCACAAAAGTTTTATAGCTTATGTTATGAATTAGCCTCTTGTTCTTATAGACCTTTACTTTTTTAAGTTATTTTATTCTTTCTCTTTGAAAGATAAATGATGCAAATAGTTCCTTGCATATGGACAGTGCTTGACTCTTTGGAAAGTCTTTCCTAACTTTGTTCTGTGTGTTAATCCATGTTTCTTATAATAAGGCATTGCATGGTAAGTAAGCAGTCATACTACAACTACTTAAAACATTTTTTGCTCTTACTTTGTATTTAAAAGCATCATAACAGACTATATGTAAATACTTCTCTTTTCCTTGGAATATATGTAAATATTTATTGAAATATTAATGTACCAAAGAACAGTCAACTCATTACTAACAAGTCATGGAGAGGAAACACATCATTTACTTAATCACACAGTAAAGTTTTTCTTGTATTTTCCTTTTAATGTCTAGTTTTGGTATGAAATCACAGATGTGTTAAATTAATTCTGAGAGTACAGCTTTAATATAATATATTTGTAACATTGTCATCCAATTCATGCCTCAAAAATTACTTTGTTCAACTTAGTTGAAAATTTAGTGAAATAATGATAGTATACAAAGAAAGATTGGAGGGACAATAGCCAACTCAAGTATGGCAAACATGGCTCTGGCTGCCCTTGTCCTTTTCCATTCCTTCTGCTCTGCTAAAACCCATTAAATTATATTCTTAAAGCTAGCCTCCAAGGTGTTTTCTCTTATTTGGTTACTTCCTCCATCTTAGGCTGACTCCCAAGGTCCATCTAATGAAATACTGATATCCAGGAAAAAAAGACCTCTTTGGCTCACCTAATTAATGGCCTTAATTAAATTAAAACACCTCATCCTAATATAGGGTTTTCTCATTTACCTTTACAAACCACCATTTACCCATGGCATACACAAGAGGAAGTCCTCTGTTTCCCTAAAACAAATTCAACTACCTCCTCTACCTTTTCCCCTTCCTCTGATTAAATCTCTATCTCCTATATTTATCTCTTATTCTCTGACCTTCATTCCTCATGGGCAAGTCAATCTTCCTAGTGTTGAGAACATTGTCTTAGGGAGCTTGAACCAATATTAATCCCTTTAAAAGATACTATGAGCCTGCAAAATAATCATATCCAATACAGGAATCTTGTTTCCTTAATTTGGCTATTAAAATTGTCTTCTTTGACTGTTTTAATGAAGCTTTGATAATCTTTATGGCTTCTGCTTGTTATGTCTCCATCCGTAGGAGTTCAGTTTGAATAATTGCTGCTTCTGCTTACAATTTCATTTATGTGCCTAATTCTGCTTATTTACATTTTTGAACACCCTGGGAGAGATAATTTTTGAAATCCTATAATCATTTGGCTTTACAACTCTCTAAGTAACCTAATCTCATTCATAGTGTAGAGATGGGTGCTTGAATTAGAGAAATGGAAAATAGTTGTAGGATAAATTCCTATATATCTTCACTCTTTTGTAGGTAGGCAACTATAAATTATTTTCTTTCATGGTATCTTAGTTGATAATATAAAATACCCTGTACTGTGTTCCAGAATCTGGTCCCAGAATCCTGGATGGGCATAGCAAAGAATGAATGAATGAAGTACAGGCATACATATATACCCTCAGAAAAGTTGAGTTCAGATGGGTTGTTTGAGCTCTCATGGAGCCCCACCTATAGCACAACCTAGAAACTCAGCATTTTTGTTGCATGTAGCACAGGGGGAGGAATTAGCTAGTTTTGATGGGGCTCTCTAGTAAACAATCTCCCTCTGTAAACATCTTGGAGAAGAAAGCTTTTGATGGTAGTTTTTGTATACAGTGGTCATAAACATTCTTGTAGTTGTAAACAAATGATGAATATTTGTATGAAGACCAAAAAAAGTCTTCTCCTATTGTAACTCTGACCTATATGGGGAAGGCTGTGTGTCATCCTCATAGGGTCTGAGGCACTAGGTCTTTGTTATTCACGTCTCCATGTCAACAATACACATTCACTTAGAACTCTATCCACTCTTTACACATTCACTGGAAGCTTCCTTTACTCTCCTACACCTTAATAAAAGTAACATGAATAATATGGTTTATTTTGGCTCATAATTCAAGTATATAAACAATTAGTAGAGCAGAAGCATTAGACAACTGATTATATTACAGTCAGAGACCACTTTAGCTTAAAACACCTTGTCATGTAAATAGTCTTGTGCTGGATGAATTCTAAGAATCAATTGAATTCTCAGAAACAGTTTCTTGGCCCAGTTGTCCCATATGAACTTAGACTAGTATTCTACTTATGCTTTGCTAGTTAGTACACAGTCAAGACTGAAACCCAGAAACTGCTAAGGAGGCTCTGATTAGTTTGTCTGAATCTAGAGCAAGTAATCAGGAAAGCCATCTTAGCTATTTGATATATAGCAACCCACATAATACGAGAGGTATGAAAGAGAGATCTGACTAAAAATTACTCCATTTTCTAACTAGGTCTAAATTTCAACTTCTGAAGGAAGTAGGCAAGTTTTCTTTGAAAAAATCACAGACAATGGGGCATTAATCAGAATGTTCCTTACATCTAGCTGAGAGATAGCTAGTCCAAGGACTGAGACAGCTCCTAGAATTTATCTAAGGACTGGCCAAAAATGGTAAAACTAATTTAGCAACAAATTTAAAATGTGCTAAAGTAATTGCTGCTTACCTAGTCAATAACATTAGAAATGACCTAGCTATCCCTAAAATTCCCCTAGTTGTGCTTAAAAGAAGAGTGTGAGCTAATCTGGTTATCATTATTTCGTGTGAATGTCTGACCCCTGCATGGTTGTTCTGTGAAATGAACACTCTTTGATTTTGCATACTATTTGAATCTAGGGTCTTCCTTCAATGATTTTCAGATTCTTCAAAAATATGGTTGGAAATATACAACCTACATATACTCAATTGGATGGCCCTCCTTTGGCCCCTGTTCCTCCAAATTTGTGGTTTGGTTTGTTTATTTGGGTTTGTTGTTGTTACCTTGCTTTGTGTTTTGTTTATTTTTGTGTTTTTTTGTGGGATTTTTGTTTTGTTTTTGCTTTAAAAAGTTGCTCAATCATTGGCATCTGAAATGTAAATAAAATATCCAATAAAAAATAATAACAAAAACCCTAAAAAAATAAAATAAAAAGTTGCTCAATCTTGCCCCCTTATTGACACAGTTTAGATCCCAAACCCAGCCATCTCCCTGATATATAAGCTTTTTGAATACAGAACTTTTGTTGGCTGGAACTTGGTTTTCAAATTGGATTATTCCTAAATTCATTGTATTATAACACATTATAATTATGACAATATAACACAGAGATAGAGATAATTTTGTATGTTCAGTCCTAAATGTTATGTCTCTATTATACCTTCCCTTTAAAGCCCAGAAGTATATGAGAAAAAAAAGGGCCAGAAAAATTCTAAGAGCCAGAGGTGTTGGAGGTCTTCAAGGAATAGAATTTCTCAGATACAACACTATATATGTATGTATGAACTCACAGATATTGTGACCACAGAAACTGTGACAATGTCCATAAGACCCACACAACTTAAGAAAGACAAAATTCTCAGTGAGGAAGAAGTAAAATCCTACTCCACAACCAGGAAATAATCTAGGTAAAGAAAGGTCAGTGGACTATGTGAAAATTTTTCTGGTACAAGTGCATCTTGGCAATTGGAAATCAAGGAATACCACAGTCAGAAAATGTAAAGAACTCACATAAAAGATTTATTTAGAAGAAACTCATAATAGTAGCTACCTCTGTCATGGACAAGAGACAACAGAGGACTCGGTGGAGGTGAAGGTTTATTTTATAGATTTTGTCTTGTTCTCTTTCTTTCTTTCTTTCTTTCTTTCTTTCTTTCTTTCTTTCTTTGTAGCATGTAGTATGAACATGCCCAATGAGTTACTGGAAAAGTACAGTGAGGCCAGATGTGTTGGTCACCAACTTTCAAACATCCTTTGACCTTTAACGTTGAGTCAAAGGATTGGAAATTTTTAAGTCTCTGGGCTCAGGGTTAGGCTAGAGACACCATAATTATCCACTAGAATGTTATAATGCACAGGTCATTGGTTGATTGGTTGTGTTATTTTTTGTCAATTTGTCACAAACCTAGACAAATCTACAAAGACAAAATCTTAATTGAGAAAATGCCTCAGTAGCATAATTTTGATTCATAATTGCTTTTGGGGGGAGGGGTAATGCACTGAAGGTAGTGGCAGCCCTGGGTATTTGGTCTTGGCTTGCACAAGAAAGTATACTGAACAAACCATAAAGAGGAAGCCAGTAAGCAGTACATTCCTTATCCTCTGTTTCATTTCATGTCTCTAGATTTCTACCTTGAATTCTTCTGCTTATTTCCCTTCATGATTAATGTTGATCAGGATATGTAAGATTAAATAAACCTTATTCTCTCTGTGTTGCTTTTTGTAATTGCCTTTATAAAAGCGATAAAATGCTAACTAAGACAGAATTTAGCTACTGGGTTAAATAGGTGCCACTTTAGCATATTTGATACTTTTGTTTTGCTTTTTTTTTCTGGGAGAACTGTAAAATATTTTGCAATTTTGGGCTGGAAATGTGGTTTAATCTTTGTGGCAAATTAGAAAGTGATGGGAAAAGCAGAGGAGTTGACACATATATAGCTTGGAAAGTTTCAGAAAAACTTTGGAGTGTTGTTTGTATGAGATATTGAAAATGAACAAGGAATAAAATTTTATGGTTTAAAGTGATGTGTGTGTTAAGTTGAAAAGGAGTCAGTTGTGCTAGTGATTTTTGTCAATTTGATAAAAAAAAAAATGTACCTTTAAAAGGGAAATCATGATTGCGAAAATTCCTTCTTAGTAGTGGTATGTAGGCAAGTTTGTAGGACATTTTTGAATTAAAATTTGATGTTGGTGGTACCAGATCATTGGCAATGTTCCAGGCATAGGTAAGAGTTTCTTGGGTGTATACAAAAGCCAATTGAGTAAGCTAAAGAGAAACAAGTCAGTAGGCAGCATTACCACATGTCTTCTGCTTTGGTTCCTGATTTTAAGGCCTTGCTTTGAATTCCTGCCCTGAATTCCCTTCAGGATGGATTATGATGAGCACATGCAAGCTGAAATAAGTCTTTTCCTCAATTTGTTTTTGGTCATGCTCTTTCTCACAGCAATGGAAACCTTATCTGGACACTGGGAATGTTAACTTTATTCTAGGGCAGGCTCTATGCTCAAGAATAGTCAGACAACACAAATTGGATTTCATGCTTTTTTTCTTAGGAGAAAGAAGTGACATGAAGTTGGAAAGATGGGGAGATTGGGGAAGAATTGGATTGGAGAAGATGGTGAGTGGAAAGAATATTATCAAAATATATAGTATGAAATTATTAAAAATGAATTGAGGTGAAATTAATATAAAAATAGCAAATAGATGAAAATTTTCAAGAAAAAAAGTACCTTGAAAGCTATCTCTCATAATTATGTTAGACACTGAATGCCAAAAATTACTAATACTCTTTTTAATGTAGACTTAATATATAAAAGCAACACTTGTTCCTTTCATACATACATTTTTGTGACATATGGGAATATTCTAGATTTATAATTATTCTGAGTATATTCTTAGTATCTATGATTTTCATTAAGTCTCTTCAACTAGTAATAGAATATGGTAATATGCAAATCATGCTAATCCTTTTGGAGAACAGGAGACTAAAACTGTTCATGAAATGATACTTTAATATCAATAGAAATATAAAAATTTTATTGGATTATACTGGTATATAAAGTTCTTTTTAAGATTGGTTATAGATACTCTCAGAGTATATAGTAAATTTCAGGATAAACTGACTTCAATTTACAGATAAAAAGAGATGTACTAATAGTGAGACCTATGATCTGATACAAATTTTGTCATAGCAAATAATATAAAGAATCATACTCATTATTATGGGAGGTTTTTTTTTTGCCTTGGAAATTAATGATGTAAATTAGTGTTGAAAGATTTCCATATATGTGATAATATGTCCCTGAAAAACAAAGAAAGAAATGTTTACATTTCTTTTTCTTCATTTGTTGTTTAGTTTGATTAAATCCATTATTTTTGGTTCAGCAGTAAGGCCAACCTTTATGGCAGGTACTACTTCATGGAGGCTATGGGTAAAAGAGCAGTAGAAAAAAGAACCAGAGCATGCTCTTTACAGTCTTCCTCTAATTAGGCCTCACTTTCTAATGTTTGCATTATGCACACTATCAAATTATAAATCCATCAAATGATCATCTATTGATAATGTCAGAATTTCTTTTTCCATATCAGCATTTAA
The DNA here is from genome assembly GCA_030674055.1 of Rhabdomys pumilio. Taxonomy (NCBI): domain Eukaryota; kingdom Metazoa; phylum Chordata; class Mammalia; order Rodentia; family Muridae; genus Rhabdomys; species Rhabdomys pumilio. Next base: position 51,193,011 of record JANHMN010000005.1, read on the forward strand.
AAGTTTTTTCTGTAAGCACTATAGAATTGAGGAACAAGTTATAAACACATGAGCTTTTGTAAAAAAAAAAAAAAAAAAAAAAAAATTATCCAAGTCATCAAAGTATCATACTGAAGATTTGTGAAATATTCATCAAAACCTGATCAATTTTATTTATATTTACTATTTGAGCATACGATCTTTTTGAGGAAAATATATGACGATTATGAGAATTTTTATAAGTCACTAGATAATTATAAAAATCTTTCAAGTAGAACTAATAATTTCTTGACTCTAAATTTTTTATTCTTCAAAAGAATGGCAGCTTTAGGATACAGGTTAGTCTGTTTATATGGTGATTACATTAAAAATTGTAAGTACATTCTACTTTCCTACATCTCTGAGATGAAATCTGCTTGAACATGGTGGATGATGTTTTTGATACTGTTTTTGGATTTGGTTTGCAAGTATTTTGTTCAAAAAGTTCACATCTATATTCCTAAGAGAAACTGGCAGGTATAGGTATAGGTATAGGTATAGGTATAGGTATAGGTATAGGTA
>JANHMN010000005.1:51193560-51264407 GCA_030674055.1 Rhabdomys pumilio
GATGCATATGATGCATATGATGCATATGATGCATATGATGCATATGAGGCATATGATGCATATGATGCATATGGTGTATATGTATATGGTGTATATGTATACGGTATATATGATGTATATGATGTATATGATGTATACGATGTATCGATGTATACGATGTATACGATGTATATGATGTATATGATGCATATGTATGATGCATATGTATATGTATATGTATATGATGTATATGTATATGATGTATATGTATAAGTATATGTATATGCATATGCATATGTATATGTATATAATGTATATGTATGTGATGTATGTGTATATGTATATGATATATATGTATATGATATATTTATATATATGTATGTATATGATGTATACTATATGATGTATATGATGTATATGTTGTATATATATATGTGTGTGTGTGCATATGCCTATGATGTATCTGTATATGCATATGATGCATATGTATATGTATATGCATATGCATATGCATATGTGTATGAGTATGCATATGTACATGTGTATGCATATGAGTATGTATATGTGTATGTATATGTATACTGTCATATATGTATTTGTATCTTCATGGGGTTTAAGTATCAGTGTAACTGTGATTTTATAAAAGAATTGGGCAATGCTCGTGTTCTGTTTTGTGTAAAAAATTAAAAATTGAGGAAAATTGGCATTAATTAGTCTCTGAAATTCTGGTAGAATTCTGGACTTAAATTCTCTGGCCTCTAAATTCTTTTGTTTGGGATACATTACTGCTCCTATTTCACTGGGACATATAGACATGTTCATACTGCTCATCTGACTTAATTTTTCTTTGATAAGCAGATTATACTGAAAAAAATATTGATTTCTTTTAAATTCTTCCATTTGGTGGATTGCAAATTTTTAAAGTTTGTCCTTAGAATTTTTTCATTCAGTAAGTAGTAAGTTGATCAATTTCCATGAGTTTGTAAGCTTCTACCATTACAGTTAATTTAAGTGTTTTACTTATGCACTTTACATCTCACTCACTGCCTCCCTCCTGGTTAGGAACGTATACAATTCTTCTCCTGTCTGCCCCTCTTCCACTTCTCTTCTGAGCTTGGGTAGATCCCTCCCCCCTGCCAGGTATTGCCACAGTTTATATTCTGGCACTTCAATTCTTTGAAAGGCTAGATGCTTCCTTTACCACTGCAGCCAGATAAAGCAACACAGATAGAAATCTATATTCTGCTTACAGGCAACAGCTTTTGTAATAGCCCCCTTTTATTTGTTTTGGACCCACAGGAAGGCCAAGCTCCGTGTCTGCTACATACATTCAGGGAGGCCTAGGTCCAGCTCATGTGTGTTCTTTGGTTGGTGGTTCAGACTCTGAGAACCCCAAGTGTTCAGGTTAGTTGACTCTGTTATTCTTCCTGTGTAGTTTCTATCCCCTATGTGCCTTCCTCTTACAGTTCCATAAGAGTTCCCAAGCTCCATCCACTGTTTGGCTATGGGTGTCTGTATCAGTCTGAGTCAGCTGCTGCGTGGATCAGAGGACAACATGCTCCTGTCTGCAAGCATAACAGAGTATCATTAATAATGTCAGGTTTTGGTGCTTGCCCACGCAGATTTCCATTCATTTTCATGCCATCTAACCATGGTTAGATGGATGGGGGTGAGGAGGTAGGGAGCATTGTAGCAGGAAATATTCAAAACAGTAAACCATTGGCTCCCAGCTCTGTTACCGTGTTCCCGCACTAGAGTCTGGCACTGGTTGACCACATTAGTGGTGCTGGCCCAGGGCCCATGAGTGGCTGCTGCCTCCACTGGCTAGATCTAGGCATGGCCCCTGAATCAATTCTACCACCCTGAGGGCACTGGGCTTAATCCCAGACAATAACTGCCATCCTCCCTGTAGATATCACAATACACAGTACCCAGGAGAAATAAGACTCTTAATGCTTCATGTTAACCAAACAGATTTATATATTAGCAAATACTCAAATCACAAGATGCCCACACAACTAGAAGTCTATCCCATTATTCCAACCTTTGGATTTCATATCTACCAATTTACTTGATTCCACGTTGGGCCAGGTCCGCAGCCATTTTACCTCTTTAGCTCTCCTGTGTCTCTCTGCCTCTCTGTCTTTCTGCCACCCTTAGCTCTGCCTCCTTTTTTCTTGTCCAATTATAGGCTTCACACTGCAAATAGATTGGGAAGGAAAATTTCTGTCACAGGGGATCTCTAGAAAGAGACAGAAACCTAGGATAAGGGAGGCGCCCAAGAATCAATGGGGGTTACCTTAGCTGTTACTGTGGTTGATATTCAGCTTTAATTCATCATAGTCAGTTTGGCTATTGTATGTTATTTCAATTCTCTTGTATCAGTTCACACTTATATTTTATTACAATATGTAATCAGTTTTGGAGAAAATCTCATGAGGTACTGAGAAAAGGGTATAATCTTTCCTATTTGGATGCAGTGTTGTGTAAATTCCTGCTACATTTATTTGGTTTATGACAAAAGTTAGCTCCAGCATTTCTCTGTTTAATTAAATCTGAATGATCTATTGTCTATTGGCAAGAGTATAGAGTATTGAAGTACCCATTATCACTGTTTCAGGTTAAGTAGTTATTTTAAATTGTAGTAATGTTTCCTTTACAAACATTGGCTCTCTTGTGTATGTTGTCTAGATACTCAGAATTGATATAGGATTTTTCCTTCAAACAACTATTTAGTGTTTGTCTAATATGTCTTCTATATGTTAATAGGTCTTTGGTCTGTATAGTTTCTAATCTCTCTTCAATCTCTATATTTAGTGTTTTGATTATGATGTATTGTGGGAAATTTCTTTTCATTCAAGAATATATGAGTTTTGACTGTTTTTTATACCTTGAAAGGAAACTCTCTTTGGGTTAGAGAAGTCTTATTCTATGATTTCATTCAAAACATTTTCTGTGTTTTTGTCCTAGGTTTCTTCTTATTTCTTTATTCTTATTATTATAAGATTTGATCATTTTATAGTGTTCCAGATTTCCTGGATGTTTTGTACCCAGAATTTTTTTTTTCTAAATTTAGCATTTTCTTTGGCTGAGGTATCAATTTATTCTATCTTTTCTTCATTTCCTGAGATTCTTTCTTCTATCTTATTGCTCTCTGGTGAGACTTAACTTTACAGAAAATATATTGTATACGGTGTAGATGCATCACCTGTCAATTAAAAAGATTATGTCCTATACCTGAGACAGGAGATAGAAGGTGGAATATCCTGGAGACAGAATTCTGAGATAAAACCAGGCAGAGGAAGACCTGCCTAAAAACATGTGAGGAGACAGATGCATAGTAGCTGAACACAAGTAACCAGATATATAGCAGAATGTTGGTTAAAATAATTAGGTTATCCAAGTTAATATCTAGTCAGAGAAAAGCTTAGCTGTATGGCCAAAGTGTTTGGAAGTATATTTTGAGTGTGAGTCTTATTTCTGGGAGTATGAAAGTGGGATGAAGAACTGGACCTAACTTTTACAGTTTACCTCCGAGGCTTTGTTTGGATTATTACAGTTTTAATATCCCGTTTTCCTTAAGATTTAATTTTCTTTATTTATGGTGTTTCCACTTCATGTCTTAAATTTTTCTTCAATTATTCTGCTGTTTGTGTTTTCATTGATGTCATAATGGATTTATTCATATCCTATATAAGGTTTTTGACTATATTTAAACCAGTTATTTTGAAGTCCTTGTCTTATATTTCAGCTATACTGCATTTTCTCAGAACCTTCTGTTGTAGATTTGCTGGGCTCTCTAGTAGAAACATTGTCCTGGCTGTGGTTGATGAGTTCTTCCACTGACATCTATGTATTTGGCTTGGGAAAAATTGTAATTCTAGTTAGTGATATTTAGTTTTGTGTTTGTTAGTTGATTTTTACATTAGTTGGTCTTTGTTTCCTTCTCTAGTTCTTAGGAGCGGGTAGTGACTGTTACTTGCTTAGTAAGGAATGCTTCTAAAAGCCTATCAGGTGGGCATACTGGGCTTCTAGGTAGAATGAATTCTTAGATAGTAGGGATGGACACTTAAAAATAGGCATGGGATAGAAGGGCATGGGGAGCTCCAAAAGATGGTGTAAAAAAGGATGTGATACCAGGTTCTGAATAGTCAACTGGGAATGTAGAGAGAAAGGGAGGAATGGGCATAAGAGTTTGTCTGCTACACAGCTGGGGATAGAACTGGGAAAGAGAGAAGAGAGAGTATTTAGATTATCTATCTATTTAACTGTCTGACATGTCAGCTGGTTTGCACAGAGAATTATAGTACAACTTATGTTTCAGTGACATAAACCATATTTTCATTTTCATAGTTAGATAACTATAAAATTATCTAATTTTTTAATAAAACATTTATTTATTTGTATGTAAGTACAGTCACTCTCTTCAGACACACCAGAAGAGGGCATCAGATCCCATTTCAGATGATTTGAGCCACCATATGGTTTCTGGGAATTCCAGGACCTCTGGAAGAGCAGTCAGTGCCATCAACCACTGTGCCATCTCTACAGCCCTGCTCTAATTATTATATATATAAGTTTACTTGTGTGTGTGTGTGTGTGTGTGTGTGTATACGTGTGTGTAAAAACTTTCCAGTCTATTTAGTATTATTTGTGTACATATTTCATTGCTGACCAATTGCCAATAGACAATTGATCATTTATCCAACTCTCAACATTGCATAGCTGCCTGTTATGCTTCATCTAGGAATACAATGTCATGAATTTTTTTCCTTTCATATTAGAATGTCTTATTGTTGTTACACTAATTTAGTTCTTTTTGACAGACTTATTATTGAGATAATTTCTCTGCTATTTCTAAAAGACAGAATTTCACAGGCAACTACCTGTTCCTCTTGCTCTTATTATCTTTCTGTTCCTAATTCCATGATGTTCAGCATCATAGATGCTGAAATTATGTTGGAGATTTGTTTCCTGGGTCCAGGAAATCTATGATCTTCATTTTGATTGTTGGTTTTTTTTTCATTATTGGTATCCTTGTTTTACAGAAACTTTTCTTTGAGGAAGAGTGAGTATTGGATGTATTCCACAAGAATAAAAATAAATATTTAGAATATAGCTAGCAATTATTTTTGTTTAACTACATGGTTGTACTATGTTCTCTTCCAAGATCCTTGAAATCAGTAGCTTTGAATAGTTGGCTATGTTTTCAGCACCAGGCATGATTTTTTTTTTTTTTTTTTATTGAGCTGACCTTCAATCCTATTTGAAAACTCTTGCTTATCATGAAGATATGAGTGCTACTATTTCACCCCTAGGACAATTATGCCATACTGATCCTTGTTCTAATTTATAGATATTATATCTATATTGAGTTAGTATGATTATTTATGGCTTTTTGAAATATCCTTAGTGCTATTTTCCTCTCCTTCCTGTTTGTATTTTTCCTCATTTCCTCACTTAAGGACCTTCGTGTTTGTCCATTTCACCCCTTATATAACTTACTCCTGCTGTTCACCTCTAGCATTCATCTACCTGCCATGCATCTTTTTAATTTTTCTCGTTTATTCTGTTACTGCACTTTACATACTCACATCTGGAGACTGAGAGCTAGAAATCACAGATGAGAGAACTAAAACTGATAAATTCAGCAACTCAGAACTCTTTGTTGCACCCTTCTTATTCCTGCATGTCTTTTCTATATCCTGAATATTTTGTCTTTCATATAAGTTTTTCCTCCTTATATATAACTTGTCAATAATTCCCTCATATTACATATATAAATATATTTCTAAAATTGTTTTATTACTGTATATATAGCAATCAACATTAAATATCTCATCTCTTATTTTATATATCTATGGAAGTTTGACTAAGAATGGATATCATAGCCTCATATATTTGAGTGCTTGCTTTCTATTTGGTGGACTTGCTTTGTAAGAATTAGATGTTAAGGTGTATCACAATGTTGGACTGAGATTTTAAAAGTCTTTGCCATTTTCAGTTAGCACTTTCTGCCTTTTGCTTGTGGATCAAGATGTAAGGTCTTGGTAAGCATGGTGGCAAACACCTATAGCCCTAGCACTCAGAGGGCAAAAGAAGGTTAATTTCTAAGTTTGAGGCAGCCTGACCTTCAGAGCAAGTTCCAGAATAGCCAGGTTACACAGAGAAACCATGTCTCAAAAAAATAATGTATGTAAATTCTGACCTATTGCCTACCTATCTGCTGTCATCTTCTCACCATGAAAGACATGGATTCTAATTAACCCTTAGAAACTTTTAATAAGTTGCCTTGGTTATGATGTTTTTCTCTTAAAGTAATAAACTGTATCTAAGAGATATGTGATATGTATACATAATCACAAAATTCCCAATTCACCAACTCAATTGAAGTATAATGATAAGAATGCTATAGTTCTAATGCAATTTAAACAATCTCATAGAGAACATGCATTTAAACATTTTATTGCCACATTCTTGTTCATGGTCCCATTATATATGTCAGACAAAATGTGGACTTACATTCAGTCAGCTACAAGATTAAAATGATTGGATTAGGATCAGTTACTCACAAAAGTAAGGATGGCAAAATCCAATAGATGTTCTTTATTTAAAATTTTTTTACTTTTTGATAATTACTGTATATTTTAGAGCATACATATATAATGGGACAAAATGAAAAATATGTTTCTGTCTGACACTTAACTCAAACATCTGACAGTTAAAGTGAGGTAATTTAGATTCTAATTTATTACAAGCTTGTATTACATCTGCTCTTGATTTACTCTTCACTATACAACATGGCTTCTGTCATATCCTGTGACTTAATACTACTTTAAATATTGTGATAGCAGTGGAGCCATGTAGGTTGGTGATATTGGTAGCATAACTAATTAAATTATAATACAGCCAATAACTTTTGCTGAATACATAGCAAAAATTCATTTTTGAATCATTTGGAAATCTAACTTCTTAAATCATCTATTTAAGGATTATATTCCTTCCAGATAAAGCCTTTGTTTTGTGGGTAAATTTCTACTAAGAGAATAAAGATGACTATGCCTCATTGATCTTAGTAACAGAACTTATAATACTACTTAGTAAATGAATGACTTAAATTATTTTATAAGCCTAATTTCTTTAAATTATTTTTAATACTTCATTTATTTCATCAAATGATGCAAGATCAGTTATCTAGAATTTCCTAAGCTTAAATTTATCTTATATTTGGAACAGATAAATGAGATATAAAACAAAACTTTTCTGTCACAAAAATACTGTATTTTATGGCATAAAACTAAAAGTATTACAATAAATTTAATGTGCTAGACTGTATTTATATACATATACACATACATATATAAAAACATATATATATGTATGTATATAAATGTATATACATATATATACATATATAAGTCATATATATATAAGTCATATATATATATATATATATATATGCACTTGTGAAAATAGCAACTTTGATATTAATACCACTAGGTTCCAGTTTTTTAAAACTTCACATTTTTAAATATCAGAATATTTATATAACTAAGCATGCTTATTTTAAAAAGTACCTATAAAACAAGTATATATTGATCTTTAAAGAAAAACAACTGTGTTTCAAAATCAGAAGTATGTAGGATTTTGTAGCAAGTCTAAGTCCTCAAGAATGCTTTACTGCTAACAACTCTGATTAAAATGTCAAGTGTTAAATGGGTGTAATCAGTCTTGATTTTTTCCTTTCTTATACTTGATTTGTATTTGGCTGAAGGCAATCATTGTGTACGTATATGCATTTGTCTCTACTGCTCTTATTCTTTTTCTACTAGAAAAGAATGAGCTTTCAATTCCCAATCTCTATCCAAATGTCACCAAATGAACAAAGAAACTCATAAGTACAAAAGTTAAACGTGTTTTTCCCTGTTGCTGGTAATTATTCTTGGAATAGATCTTTTAATCAGTCATGCTTTACAGGTCTCCTGAAGAGTATTTGTTTTAAATGCAAAGTGCTAAGAACCACTCCTTGTCCTGATTCCTGATTTAGTTGATCTGAAGAAAGGACTATGTGAATTCTTTTCTAAGAAGCTATTCAATTGATTCTGATGCAATTGAATTAGACTACAGATTCCTTATATGATTATATAATTATGACCTGGGAAAAGAGAAAAAGTAAAGTTGGTCATTTTTTTAACAGACATCCATCCCCTTTGCTGGTTATTTATGACAGGGTGACAGGTAAAAACAAGGTTTGCAGAAATTCGGTATGCATCAAGTTAAATAACTTAACCTCTGTCAGTAATCATGGCTTATATTCTCTGAATATCCCGTACAATATATTTTTGTTTTTCTAATTAAACCTATCAACCTTTTGCATGAGACATATTTCCTATATGTTAAAGTTATAGGACCCTTCTCTACTTGATAATATTGCTTTATAAAAGCTTCAGTTGTGACTATTATGAAAAGATTCAGTTGTGACTATTTCAGTTGTTTCTAAATGACTCTATGAGCACAAACTGAACATTATGTATGTTTTCATAAAGAGAGAAAAGGGTTGTACATTTAAAATGAGATGAATACATACAAATCTAGTACATATATACCTGCATGAACTAGGAAAAAACTTTAATCTTATTTATTTTTTATGTTTTAGTCCTCTGTAAGCATACTATTTTTATTAAAATACCATTGTTATGTGAAAAAATATGAAAAATTTAAATGTATTCAGCTATTCATGGGTATATATGCAACATATTACAGTAGTTGATTTTAAATGTATTATACATGTACATAAACAATTTATATTCCACCAAGATAAATATTAATTAGAATCTTATGCAAGATCCTTGGTACTAGTAAGGTATAGAAAATAAAATATTTACATAGAACAGTCATATAAAAATAGATTTTAGTATATACTATTTAGCATTTATATTTATTTCATATATATAACACTATTTCTATTAAGAACCTTATTTTCTGTTAAATAATATAAGTCCAACTAAACAAATATTTAATAGATGTCAATATTTATTATAAAAATTTGTAGTAGACATGTGAAACAAGGACTGTTCCTCAGAATTTACAATAATCTCTAAGGTACTACTAAAATGTATATGCCTGAATTGATAGTTTAATTCATAGGACTAGATTAAATCAAGCAAAAGGAACATGAGTTGCTATTTGTCATGGACAAAAAATGAAGATAAAGTAGTAACAAGATAAAATGAAGAAGAAGAAAGAGAAGGAGGAAAAGGAGGAGAAGGAGGAGGAGGAGGAGGAGGAGGAAAAGGAGGAGGAGAAGGAGAAGGAGGAGGAGGAGGAAAAGGAGGAGGAGGAGAAGAAGACTACAAAAACTACAATCACACATCACAATTACAATTCATAATAACGCTTTATAGGTCAAATTCAGAAAAGTAAATTTTTTTACTGGTAGCATTAGTTATTGAAGATTTTATATATACTAAGTTGGATTTTAAATACTTCACATATACTAATGAAGTCATTTGATTTTTATGACAAATGTATTAGCTAGGCAATATTTCAAATTTGCTTTTAGGGAAACTAATCACTGTGGAGGTTAGAATCATCATGTGAACCTCAGCAATCTGGTGTTAATGTTCATGCCCCTAACTTATTTACTACACAGCCTTCTGGCATAATATATTTTTTCTTCTTCAGTTGTTAATATTATGACTTACATATACTATGTACTCGATGGATATCTGTTTAATTATGAAGAAAAATGAGTATAGAGGTTTCAGAAACTGAAGACAGAAATTGTGAGATGTTGGACCTGAATGTCTCAACTGTGAGACATGCAGTGCATAGAGATCAGGACTGATACAATCAGCAAGAGGAATCTTTATTCTGAGTCAAAAGGAAGGACCCTCAAATTTCTGAAGCACACACCTTTTATACTTTAGCATAGGCAGATTTGAGCAACAGCAAATCTTGCTTAAACCTAATTGGACAGTTTGCTTAGTCTTTAAACTTACTGGCCAGACTCACTCAGGCAATTATTTCTGGTAGGCTATGTTGATCCAGGGCTGTGAAGGACACAGCTGGCTACTAATCAGTACATTCTGCAGTTTTTCTCTGAATTGTTTTTTTTTTTTTTTTTTGACTCTCTGCTATCAGGAAGGCTTGACCAGCAGGGTGGTTTTGTCTCTAAACTGCCCCCCTTTCTGCTCTTTTCCCTTGGTTGTTATGGTGAGAGTTTGTCAGGGTGGACTCACAGAGTCACTAAGAAAAAAAAACACATATGAAAAACAGAAATATTCAAAAACTGCCAATCCATATATATTAATTGATATATCAGTTACTTCCTCAAAACTTAAGTATATACTATGGAGTTGAAAATATCATAAACCAAAATGCAATTGATACATGTTATCTACAGAATGTCTTATAGCTCAGCAACACAATAGGCTGTATTGTAATTAGTTGTTTCTATTATTTCAATTAAATGGATGACTGGAAATTGCACTTAAATGCTGCTGAATAACATTATGTCACTGTACTGTACTTGTACTTTTGTATAAATAAATGCTCAAATACTTAAAAGTAACAAACCACAATGAGATGGAGATATCTTTGTAAACCTAAAATGAGAAATAAAGCTATATATTTACAAACTTTATGCATCATCCTAAAAAGCTACTGAGAAAACAAATAAACGATAAATATTATTCTTCTACCTCAGGTAAATCACATCAAAAGTACTTGTGTACCTCAAAGCAGTAATCAACCATCATCATTAGTTTTACATAAATTTCCTTCTAAAATACAAAACTAAGCAAAATTCTAAGATTGTGAATTTTATGAGACATATGATATTAAGTTATATTGCAATACATTAGTTAATATTTTTTGCCCAGTTCTTAAAAGTTATTATACACATTAATAACTGATAATGACATTTCATTAATTCTGATAATGACATTCAATTACCACACATTTATTTTAGTCAATTATTTTAAATCTACCACTAAGAGGTATTGTGTAGAATTGGGTTAAATCAACTTTATAAATTAGAAAAATATTTAACTTGCATATCTTCTGCCTATTTATATTAGAACTGTGTTATGATAACACTTTGAATTTTTCAATTTTCTTGCATTCATTGATCAACTACTATATTTTTTCAAGCAGGTTTACTTCATTTAAAAGGTAAATATTCCTTTTTCTTCCTAGTCTTTACAATATCCACCCATACCCACCCACCCACACATACACACACACACACAAACACATACACACATACAATCAAATGTAGTTAATTTTATCTGTTCTATCAGTCTTAAAGATGACATATGTAAGTCTACCCTTTCTCATTTTATTTTCTTATTATATATTTTTTGTTTATATATATTACAGATAGTCATTCTGTGTTGTCTATTAATTCATTCAGTTACTAATGTATATGCATTGAGTTTTTACCAATTTTTAAGTATCTGTAATGTAGCAGAGAATAATTTTGTGAGTCAAATGACTTCATGAATCTTAGATTTTCTTATAAAACACAGATAAGTATATAACATGTAAACTTGTGGTGAATGCTAAAGAGAGTGCTGGTGAAATGAAAAAGTCAGAAACTATATCTCTGAATAGAAATGTGGAAAAGAATGAATGGGATAAGTAACTGAGAAAAATATTTATAAAATATACAATCTTTAAAGTAGTAAACATTTGAGGAAGAGAAAATAATTCATAAAAGTAGTATATAAGAACCAGAACACATAAAAAATTAAAAATTAAGAGAACTATGAATATCTACAAATTTTGTCATGAACAATGGTAGAATAGAATGTTCAGTATCTACAAAAAATAACAGAAAAATACAGCTCTAAAGTGGAACATTCAGGTATGCATTTAAGAACATGCCAAGTTATACATTTTTATTGAACACTCTAATTAGAAATCTCAGGTAGAAATCTAAAATCAATATTCAAACTAAAGTCTATGTTATAGGGGTAGAAAAATAAGAAAATTGAATTTGTTGCACTTTATCATAGATAAAACGTCACAGAAAAAAAGCAGATGGGTGCTGCAGTAATTGTTCAGTGGTTGAGAGCTCCATTCAACTTTCACACAGGAGGAAAGTTCAGATCCCAAAACCCATACTAGAAGACATAATTCTGGAATCCAACTTTCTTCTATTTTGTCTTATGAAGGTGCCCACACTAATTTGGTGCACATTCATGAACATATGCACACAACCTCACACATGCATGTGCACTCATGCAAAAAATAAAATTTTAAACAAGTAATAAAAGTAAACAAAAGAGAGGAAGTGTTAATTTTTCAATCTAAGGCCCCAAATATTTTTTAGTTCCAATTTATGCATACTCTGATGAAGAAACAAAAATCCACTAAACTACATTTTAAACCATCAAATTGTCTTTGTAAAAACATAGATATTAATAAAGCTTCATAATGTCTACTGCTTCTGATGTTTTATGATTTTATTACTTTTAATTTTTTCCAGTTCATTCTTTAATCTCCTTCCTGTCTGCCCTCTGACAGTTCTTCATCCCCCTGGCCCTGGTATCCAAGAGAATTTTATCCCACAAACATCCAACCATGCCTTCTCTGCCAGACCTCTCCACTAACAGACCTAAAATCTCCCCTGGGATAGGACTTTTCTCTTACTGAGGCCAGAGAAGGCAGTCCTCTACTGTATATGTGTTGGGGACATCATATCAGCTGATATCTGCTACCTGGTTGGTCTTTCTGTGTCTAAGAGGTCTCTAGGTTCCAGATTAGTTGAGATTGCTGGTCTTCCTATGAGATCACCCTACTCCTCAGTTTCTTCCAGTATTTTCCTAATTCAACCCTAGGTGTCCCTGACTTACGTTCACTAGTTGGGCATATGTCTCATTTAGCTGCTTGTTGGGTTTCTCAGGGGATCATACCATCACATTAGTAGTAATAGTGTCAGGCCATGGAGCCTCCCCCTGAGATGGATCCCAAGATGTGATTTTCATTGAACCTCCTTTCCCTCAGTCTCTTCTCCATTTTTGTTGCTGCAGTTCTTTTAGAGAGGAACAATTCTGGGTCAGAGTTTTTGTCTGTGTGATGGAAACCCCATCTCTCTACTTGATGCCCTGTCTTTCTACTGAATATGGATGCTAGAAATTCCTTCTCAATGTTGGACATTTCATCTAAAGTGTTTTTCTTTGAGTCCTGAGAGTCTCTCACCTCACTGATTGCTGGTACATTCTAGAGAGTCTCTCTAACTCCCACCCCACAAGGTTGCATATTTCCATTCATTCTGCTGGCTCTCAGGGTTTCTCTCCTGTTCCCATGCTACAATACCTGATCATATTCCCCTTTTCAACTCCCTCTCCCCACTCCCACCAAGGTTCCTCCCTCTCTCTGACACCTGTGATTGCTTTCTTCTCCTTCTCAAGTGGGATTGAAGTGTCACTTGGTCCCTTCAACTTGTTAAACTTCTTGAGTGCTATGGACTGTATCCTGTGCATTCTGTACATGGTTTGGCTAATATCCACTTATTAATTGGTATTAATACTATGCGTGTACTTTTGGGTGTGAGTTACTTCACTTAGGATGAAAATTTCTAGTTCTATTCATTTGTCTGAAAAACTCATGATGTCCTCAATCTTAATGGCTGAATAGTATTCCATTGTGTAAATGAACCACATTTTCTGTATCTATTCTTCTGTTGTGGGACATCTGAGTTGTTTCCAGCTTCTGGCTATCATAGATAAGACCACTACAAACATTATAGAGCACTTGTTTTGGGTATATACCAAAAGGTGATATAGCTGGATCTTCAGATAGATTTATCTCCAGTTTTTTTTGAGGAAATTCCAGACTGTTTTTCAGAGTGTTTATGCCAGTTTGCAGTTCCATCAGCAATGGAGGAGTACTCCTCTTTCTCCACATCCTCACCAACATGTGCTGTTAATTTTCGTATTAGCTATTCTGATTGTGTAACGTGGAATCTCAAGGTCATTTTGGTTTGTATTTCCCTGACGACTAAGGACATTGAACATTTCATTAAGTGCTTCTCACCCATTTGAGATTCCTGTGTTGTGTATACTCTGTTTACCTCTATACCCTATTTTTTATTGGTTTGTTTGATTTTTGGAGGTTAGCTTTTGAGGTCTTTATATATTTTGGATATTTTATATATGTTTTATATTTTTCCTCTGTTGTATTTGGGGTTAGTTAAGACTTTTTTCCCAATCTGTAGGTTGACGATTTGTCCTATTGCCTATGTCCTTTGTCTTAAAGAAGCTTTCCAGTTTCATGAGCTCCAATATATCAATCCTTGATTTTAGAGCATGAGCCATTGGAGTTCTGTTTAGGAAATCTCCCCCTGTGCCAATGGGATGAAGGATTGTTCCCAATTTCTCTTCTATTAGATTCAATGTATCTGGTTTTATGGGATTCACTTGAACTTGAGCTTTGTACAAGGTGACAAACATGGGTGTATTTTCATTTTTCTACATACAGACTGCCAGTTAGACCATCACCATTTATTGAAGATGTTTTCTTTTTTCCATTATAGTATTTTTGGGTTCTTTGTGAAACATCAAGTATCCACAAGTGTGTTGTTTTATTTCTGGATCTTCAATTCTTTTTCATGATCAACCTGTTTTTCTCTATATCAATACATGCAGTTTCTATCACTATTACTCTGTAATACAGTGTTAGGTCAGGAATAGTTGATTCCTCAATAATTCTCTGGTCTAGACTCACTGAGACAAAATTCACCTAATCCTCAAGAGACTTGAGTCCCTAGGGAGTGAGGAGGCCTGCTGGGGTAGGGTAGGGTGGGGTGCATAGTAGTGGGGACATCCTCATGGTGAAGGGAAGGAGGAATGGGATGAGTAACTGTAGGAGGGTGGACTGGAAAGAAGATGACTACTGGACTGTAAGAAAAGTTTAAAGATAATTTTAAAAAGAACTAAATGAAAAAAAGTAACATTGTATTTAAATAGAAAATTTTTAGATATACCAAATATTAAATTTATAGCATAAATAAGAGAATACATAATTGTTAAATAAAAAGGACTTGTATTTTATGAACATGAAGAATTGCTTTCTCTACCCTGGGTTTTTTGTTGTTGTTATTTTTTCATGTGAAATTGAGAGTTGCTCTTCCAATGTGTTTGAAAGACTGTGTTGGAATTTTGATGGGGAGTGCATTGAATCTGTAGATTGTTTTTGGTAGAATGGCTGTTTTTCCTATGTTCATCTTACAAATCCATGAGCTTGGGAGATCTCTCCATTTTCTAAGGTCTTCTTTGTTTTCTTTATTGAAAGACTTGAAGTTCTCATTATACAGATCCTTTACAGGTTTGATTAGAATTACCCCAAGATATTTTATACTATTTGTGACTATTGTGAGGGGTGTCATTTCTCTATTTTTTTCATGACCCATTTATCACTTATAAAATGTAAGGCTACTTATTTGTTAGAGTTAGTTTTATAGCCATCCAACTTGTTGAAGTTGTTTATCAGCTGGAGAAGTTCTCTGGTAGAATTTTTGATGTTGCTTTTTATAATATCATATCATCTTCAAATAGTGACTTTTTGACTTCTTTGCCTAGGTCTATACGCTTGACCTCTTTTCATTGTGTTATTGCTTTATCTAGAACATAGAGTTCTATATTGAATACATGTGGACAGAGTAGGCAGCCTTTCATTGCCCCTGATTTTAGTGGGATTGCTTCAAGTATCTCTCTGAATATTATTTTTGTTATGTTTAGGTATGGGATTTGAATTCCTGAATCTCTCCAATATTTTTACATGAAGAGGTGTTATATTTAGTCAATTTTTTTCAGCATCTAATAAGATAATCATGTGATATATTTTAGTTTGTTTATATGGTGGATAATGTAAATGAGTTTTTATATATTGAAGCAAACTTGTATTCCTGGGATGATGCCTACTAGATTGTGGTGATTGATGGTTTTAATGTGTGTTTTTTTTATTCTGTTTTCTATCATTTTATCGAGTATATTTGCATCTATATTCATAAGCAAAATTCATCTAAAGTTCTCTTTCTCTGTTGGGTCTTTGTGTGGTTTAAGTATCAGTGTAACTGAGGCTTCATAGAATAAATTAGGTAGTATTCTATCTTTATTTTATGGAATAATATAAGGAATATTGATATTAGCTCTTCTTTGAAGGGCTCATAAAATTCTGCACTTAAACCACCTGATGCCAGGTTTTGTAATTTGGGAGTGTTTTAATAAATTTTTCTATTTTCTTGGGGGATATGGACCTGCTTAGATAGTTTACTTGCTCTTGATTTAACTTTGTTAGATGGTATCTGTCTAGAAAATCACCCATTTCATGTAAATTTTTCAGTTTTGTTGATTATAGGTTTTTGTAGGATGATCTGATTGCTTTTTGAATTTCCTCAGTTTATGTTGTTGTTTGCCTTTTAGTTTCTGATTTTCTTAATGTCTCTATGCCCTTTAGTTCATTTGGCTAGGGGTTTATCTATATGATTGATTTTCTCAAAGAACCAGCTTTGAGTTTTTTTAGATTCATTGTATTTTTTTCTCTTTGTTTCTATTTGCTTGTTTTCAACCCTGAGTTTGAGTATTTCCTGTAGTCTATTCCTCTTGGGTATGTTAGCTTTCTTTTTGTTCTAGGGCTTTCAGATGTGCTGTTAAGTTGCTAGTTTGGGATATCTGTAATTTCTTTAGGAAGGCACTTAGTGCTATGAATTTTCCTCTTAGCACTGCTTTCATTATGTGCCATAAGTTTGGGTATGCTGTGTCATCATTTTCATTGAGTTCCAGTTAGTTTTAATTCCTTTATTTCTTCTCTGACCAAGTTAATGAGTAGAGAGTTGTTCATTTTCAACAACTCTCTACTCGTGTGAGTTTCTTGTTATTTTTTTGTTGTTATTGAAGTCTAGCCTTAGTTGTTGGTGAGCTGATAGGAGGCATGAGATTATTTCATTCTTTCTGTATCTGTTGAGGCTTGTTTTGTCACTGATTGTATGGTCAATTTTAGACAAGCTACCATGAAGTACACATAATAAGTTGTTTTATTTTATTGTATTGTGTTGTATTGTTTTGTGTTGTGTTTCCTGTATGGAGCAATATGCTGAATCCTGCTTGCAAATCCAGTCTGTTAGCTTATGTCTTTTAATTGGGGAATTGAGTCCATGGATATTGAGAGAGATTAAAGACAGGTGATTGTTAGTTCCTTTGATGTTTGTTTTGTAGTTGGATTATGTGTATGTGATTCTCTCTTTTTAGTTTTGTTGTGAAATGATTAATTTCTTGTTTTTTTTTCTTTCATATAGATATCCTCCATATGTTGGAATTTTCCTCTATAATCCTCTGTAGGGCTGGATTTGTATTTGGATATTGTTTAAATATGGTTTTAACATGGAGTATTTTGGTTTCTCCATCTATGTTGATTGAGAGTTTTGCAGGGTATAGTAACTGGGCTGGAATTTGTGTTCTCTTAGGGCCTGCATGACCTGGCTCTTCTCGGTTTAGGGTTCTCTGTTGAGAAGTCTGGTGTAATTCTGATAGGTCTGCCTTTACACATGTCTTCGTTAGAGCTTTACAGCTGTGAACAGACACCATGAGCAAGGACATTTAAAAGGGCAACATCTAATTGGGGCTGGCTTAAAGGTTCAGCAATTCAGTTCCATATTACCAAAATGTAATCCGCGCGCGATCTTCCCGCCAGCAGGAACTCACGCGGACACACAGGATCCTCCTACATCAGGCTTTATTGCAGCCGAGATGGAAGGGAAGACCCCGATAACAAAGGGATAAGTCCTTAAATACCTATTAGGTCGGCGTGTTGGCGTGTACCTCTGTGATTGGCTAGCAGAGCTCAGGAGAATATGATGTCTCGGGATGCGTCACATGCAGGCTGGTTCAAGGGACTCTGAGCATGCTCTGAACACTTGTTTACTAGTTAAGCGGGGTGAGTCCAGGCTGATGTCGGCGCCATCTTCCAATGGCGGAGGTGTGATAGTGCGTGATGACGTTGGCGCACCACACCAAAACAGGAACATGATTGCATCTAGGCAGACAGTGTGCAGTAGAAGTTCAGACTTCTACTACTTTGTTTGAAGGCTGCTAGCCAAATACTGGCTTCCAGGCAGTAAAGACTAGGATATTAAAGCCCACACCCACAGTGACACACCTATTCCAACAAGGCCACACCTACTACAAGAAGGCCACATCTCTTAATAGTGCCACTCCCTGGGCCAAGCATATACAAATCATCACAATAAGTTACATCATCGTTTTCCCTTACAGCTTTTAATATTCCTCCTTTTTTGTGCATTTAGTGTTTTGATTATTATGTGAGAAGGGAATTTTATTTTCTGGTCCAATCTATTTGGTGTTCTATAAGGCTTCTTATACATTTATCTCCATCTCTTTCTTCAGGTTGAGGAAGTTTTATTCTATGATTTAATTGAAGACATTTTCTGGTCCTTTAAGTTGGGAATCTTGGCTCTTCAATTCCTACTATTCTTAACTTTGGTCTTTTTATTGTGTCCTGGATTTCCCGGTCATTTTGTGTTAAGAATGTTTTATTTTTTACTTTTTTTATGTTTTGAATTTTTTTTTTTTTTGACTTTTGTGTCAATATCTTCTATGACTGAGATTCTGTCTTCTAACTCTTATATTTTCTTGTTGATGTTTGCATCTGTAGCTTTGGACCTCTTTCCCAGGTTCACCATTTCCAGTATTTCCTCCATTTGTGTTTACTTTGTTGTTTCTACTTCCATTTTTAGGTACTGGACCACTTAGTTTAATTCCTTCACCTGTTTGCTTCTGTTTTCCCTCTATTTCTTTAAGGGATTTACATGCTTCTTCCTTAAGTGTCTCCACCTGTTTATCCTGTTTTCCTGTATTTCTTTCAGTGACTTATTTACAACCTCCTTAAATGACTATTGTCTTCATGAGATAGGATTTCAGGTAAGCATCCTGGTTTTTCAGGTGTGCTGGGGTATCCAGGGTTTCCTGTGGTGGGAGAACTGGGTTCTGCTGGTGCCAATATACTGGCTATTGTTTCTTATGGTCTGTGATTTCCTCTCCCCATCTGGTTACCTCTGGTTTTAAGTGTGCTTGGTGTCTCTGTCTGGAGCCTGCCTCTTGTGTCTTTGGGTTGCTGTAGTTCTTCTGGGAGACCTGTGGCCCTGGCTGTAGCAGACCCCCTGGGAGACCTTAAAACACTTGGTTGCGTCTTCAGAGGGGCATGCACACCTTTGATCTATTGTCCTTGTTGCAGAGGATCACCTGGAAGGCCTTTAGATGGTGGGTTCTGTTGCCCTGGGGGTTGCAAATCTCCTAGGCGGCTTTCATTCTGACTGTGGGGTCTTCACAGGGAAGACAAGCTGATGATCTTCCCTGGCAGTAAGTGAGATGAAGTTCGATTAGATGGGATGGGTCCAGAATCTGCTGGGGTGACCTGCGTTCCCAGCTGCTGCAGTTATATGAAAGGCTCCTTTACATCTTGCCATGAGTAGAGCAGATTTCTTGGAAGGCCTTTAGAATTTAGGGCCTTCAGAGGGGGAAACAAATTGTTGATCTGTTCCAGTGGAAGACATGGGCTAGAAAGTGTTTTATGAATTTTTTCTCTTCTCTTCTCTTCTCTTCTCTTCTCTTCTCTTCTCTTCTCTTCTCTTCCCTTCCCTTCCCTTCCCTTCCCTTCCCTTCCCTTCCCTTCCCTTCCCTTCCCTTCCCTTCCTTTCCCTTTCTTTCTTTCTTTCTTTCTTTCTTTCTTTCTTTCTTTCTTTCTTTTTTTCTTTCTTTCTTTCTTTCTCTCTCTCTCTTTCTTTCTCTCTCTTTCTTTCTTTCTTTCTTTCTTTCTTTCTTTCTTTCTTTTTCTTTCTTTCTTTGTTCTTAAATTTTTCTGTAGAGGAGAGCAGTGTTGCCAGTAAGTTTCTACAATCCTAGACACCACAAGTTTCACTGGGGCTGCTCACCTTTTTGAGGTCCCTGATTCAGAGAAGCATACATATTTCTTGTCTATTTTCTCTTTATTTTTGGAGTGTACAATATAATTACATAATTTCCACCTTCTCTTTCTTGTCTTCAAATTCTTCCATGTATCCCTCTCTGCTCTTGCATTTTTTTCTTCTTTCAGATATTTCCTGAGCATAAATGTGACTTTCAATTTGCCAATAAATGCTGCAGGCTTCCTTACTTTTTCCAGAGCTGTTCTCCCTTCTATGTAATGCCTATTGTGAAATAGTTGACCTCTGTGCTGCTTTATTTATGACTCCTACTTTCTATTCTTCTGTCCTCCCCAAAGCAGCTTCAAGGTTTACACTTTGCCTGACCTAGCATTTTCCTTTTAAAATCTCATAAATTGTCCTTGAAAGGGTCAGTTCAGGAATAGAGAGACTAATTAATATTCTTGGTCAGCTCAAGAACTTTGGAACACTTGTCCCTTCAGGGTAGAAACAGGCTAATTAACATTCCTCAGAACACAGGAAGTGAAAACCAACCACGCTGTTGGGGGAGGCCCACAGCACATGAACACATTCCACAAGTTAGGACATTTGCCACCCACAAACAAGGGAAGTCCCTGCCACCTCATTCCCTAAAGACCAACCAGTTTAAAAGTCATACTGCTTTGCCAATCATATTGTGCCTAGCTGCTGTTTCTCTATGCTACCACTGGAAACTGTATAAAGGTCCACCAAAGAGCTGCCCAGGGTCATCACCTCTCCTTTTGGATGCAGGATGATCCCAGCATGCTGGAACAATATAATTTCTGTTGCTTTTCATTAATCCCTAGCTCTGTGTTGTTCACTCATGGGTCCCTGTTACATTAAAGCTCATCAGAGTGTTACATTTAATGCACTGGCCAGGAATTGACCTCCTTTGGGGACATCCTTGAGAGTGGTGAATTGTAGGTCTTGAGCAGGTACTGCAGGGCTTTCTTTTGTCATGCTGTTTGTGTTTGTGTTTGTCAAAGTCTGAGCCTGTAAATCTGCTTAAATTTTCAGTTTCTTTGCAAGGGTGAGGGGGTTAGAGAACCTACAGTATGGTGTCATCAAGTGTGGTGGGTAGATGTGCCTCAACATCAAGACTGCTGGGAGCCTGAGGGGCTTCCCTGGAGGGGGTCCAGAGGACTCTAGTCCTTTTGCAAATGGCAAGACAGTAATGGCAGGAGTCAAGTCTTGAGATAACCTGGTTTATCTGGCTCCTGCTGTATTGGCAGGGGCAAGAACTGTCTTTATAACTTGGTTTCTGCGCCCATGGCAGAGGCGAACTCTCTGTGTGTTGATTGCCATTCTCTGTGTTCTTGAACTTGGACTGATATTACTTTGGGACTGAATCTACCCTGTTAAGCATCCTAGTTAACCACTGGAGGGAAGTTAGAAAAAGAGAAGAAAACTTGTTAGTAATAAAGAAGGGCAAGTTAGTTACTCTCTGCTTCTCCTAATGGCCCACATTTGGAGTTGGTTGGCCACCCGTAGGGACCTTTGACGTACAGGTGATCAAAGCACTAGAGGAAAGTGGCTTTAGACCAGGATTCCTTGGACACACACATCAAGTGGCCTATTTAGTTGCCTGGATGAATCTAGTAGAGAATCTGCCCCTTGCCTCAAGGATAAAAGCCTTACTTCCCCAAGACCCTTGTAGGTTCTGGCCATCAGGAGTGCTCTTCAGAACTGAAGAGCAAGAGAGGATCCTGGAAAGAATGTTTCCTCAGACATGGGGGCACAGTTGATTGACCAGGCTGTGGTAGACAGGTTTCTTCTGACTAGATCTGACTGGGACGTTAGTGTGGCAGAATGTAAGGGGCACCTAAAAGTACCTGCCGGATGGGTCACAGCTAACTGGCCTGGAAAAAGAACACATGGGTGGAGCAGGAAAGACATCTCTGACCGACAACTGTAGGGAGCCAAGGTTACCTGCTTTACATATAGAAGGAGATCAAGTGGCTTGTGAAGTGGCTATGCAGGAGCCTATCCCACTTATAGGCCTGCAAAGGACACTCAGTGGGGAGTGGGAATGAACTAAAGAATAGCCTCACTTAAAATGTATGAAACAAGAAAAGACTCAGATTGCTGGACACCCTACCAACTATTACCTAGAGAAGAAAGGGCAATGTTGTACACAAGAAAGGAGAACCATAATTTTTAAAAAGCAAGCAAAAGACTTACTATGTGGAATTCACAGATGGATTCATTTGAGAGACAAGCTCATCCAAGCAGTTGAGGTATCGAATATTAGACCTCAGGGCTTTAGCCAGAGATACAGTAGAAGAGTTTAAGGTATGCCAACAAGTAAATGTTTATGCAGCTAAGAATAAACAGGGCAAAAGACCTAGCGAAGAACAATCTATAGAATATTGAGAGGCCAATTTTACAGAAGTTAAACCTGGAAAATATGGTAATAAATATTTATTAGTCTTTGTACATACTTTATCAGGATGGGTAGAGGCTTTTCCCATGAAATAGGAGATGGCTCCAGTAGTGGCCAAGAAGATCCTAGAAGAGATTTTTTTCAGGTTTGAGATGCTCAAAGTAGTTGGGTCCAATAATAGACCTGCCTTCGTCTCTCCAGTAAGCCAGAGGTTGGCAAAAGTATTGGGGACAGATTGGAAACTTCATTGCATGTAACATTCCTAGAGTTCAGGCCAGGTAGGAAGGATCAATAGGACCTTAAAAGAGACTTTAACTAAATTGTCCTCAAAAACTTGAGCTTGCTGGGTGGTGCCTCTTGCCCTGGCCCTGTTCTGAGCCCAGAACGCCCCTCCTGTGTGGGACCCCCACTCCCTTGACCCCTGCTCTTGACCCCCCACCAGAAGTGACTTTTCAGGATGATAAAGATCTTATGGCTCGATTTCAAGCTTTCCAGATCAGCCACCAGAAGTTGTGGCCCACGCTTTGGGCCTGTATAACACAGGTACCCCAGACATCCCACAGGAGTAAGCAAAGTGGAAAAGATCGTTTCTGGTGCTGTTGACCATCCCAACTTCCCTTGAAGTACATAGAGTAACTACCTGGGTTCATGTAACTCACTTCAGACCAGCAATTGCACCTGGTGCCAACTGGAAAGCATTCTAGACCTGTGCAACCCCCTTAAGCTCAAGATCACCTGCTGTTCTACAAGGCCAGAGGAACTGTTAGATGGCTACAGTGTATCTTCCTTCCTGTGCTGAGCCTCAGCACCCCCCACAAACCTATCAAAGTGACTTGGAAAGTACTCTTAGACACTGGGGATGTGGCTTGGTCCACTAGAGTAGAACACCACCAGCAGTGAGCCTGGTGAACAGATTATGTCTTTGATCTCAGTATGTTAGTGGCAAGCCTTGACTCCTGGTATATCCCCACCCTAGAGACACAGAGGTAAACATTACCAGAATGTCAGGGATGAGAGACTTTTGAATCTAAACCTTGACTCAGAAGCAGCCTTTAAGAGTGGGACTTAGGGTGTGGACACCCAAAGTTAAAAAGTATCCTGCAAGAAACCCCCATATATATGTGCCCCAAACATGGGAAAAGTCTGTAGCAGGCCATCCATTTATGGGGGTGGGGGTAGCTACATTTTCTGTGCTACCTATGGGTGTAAAAAAAAAATTAGAAGCACAAACTAGAGACCATTCAGGGGATAGAAAAAAGATAGTTAAAGATTTATTGGTAAAGGTAGAGGAGAGACTAGCCAAGAAAAAGAGATAAAAGAGAAAACCCAAAGATGGTTTGAGTCTTAGATTAAAAAGAAACTCCCCTTGGTTTACTGCCTTGATTTCTATATTGTGAGAACCCCTGATAATTTTGTTTCTGCCTCTGAGTTTTGACCCTTACATTTTAAATTGCTTAGTTGCTTTTATTAAAGATCACACAGGTGCAGTACAGTTGATGTTCCTGAGACAAAGATATCAAGAGCTAAGTACAGAGTAGCAGAGATATGAGCTGCAATAGCTTCAAGATTGAAGCATGCATAAGGAAAATGGGAAATGAAGGGGTCAGCTCAGGAATGGAGAGACTAATTAACATTCCTGATCAACTTTGGAACATTCTTCTCTCTGTGGGAAAGAGAGAGGCTAATTAACATTCTTCAGACCACAGAGCACCCTCTGACTTACCTGTGGGTGGGAGAGGCAGAACACATGAACACAAACCACAGGATAGACCATTGGCTACCCACAGACAAGGGAAATCTCTGCCACCTCATTCCCTAAAGACCAATCAGCTTAAAAATCACACTGTTTTTACCAATCATATTGTGCCTAGCTGCTGTTTCTCTATGCTACCACTGGAAACTGTATAATGGTCCACCGAACAAGGTTTCCAGGGTCAACACCTCTTCCTTTGGATGTAGGATGACTCCAGCATGCTGAAACAATAAAATTTTTCTGCTTTTGCATCGATCTCCAGCTCTTTGTTTTTCACTCAGGGGTCCCTGGTAAGCTAAGGCTCATCAGAGTCATCAGAGTATTGCATCCTAAAGATTTTTTTTTAGCTCTTTGGATACAGATTTTAATAGGTTCGAAAGATATACATGATTAAATATATTTTCAAATAAATATAAATCTATTTTTTGACCCTGACAAAAATGGAAGTATATCATAGAAATAGTTTATCTAGTTTTACACAACATGCAGAACAAAGATTTGTCTACATTTTTTAAAATTACCAATAATAATAGTATCCATAATAAAAGGAATTGAAATGACAATATGAACTTGAGCTAAAAGACTAAATAAAATGAAGATCAATATAGACAACATGGAAGTAAGTATCTTCATCAAGTTAATGACATGAAAATCTAGTTTTAAGTGGACCCAATGAGAATATTTAAGAGTATTAAAAGTTGCATGTATAGAAAACCAATTCTATGAGATTTGTAATAAGGGTACCACACAAATTTTATTGATCTAGTTGAATTGGATGTGAAGGTGTTTTTTAATGGTGAAAAGTATAGCCTAATTTTTGTTGATAAAAATTTTAAGAAGAAACTGTGACTCTAAAGAGATCAGAGATAATTTTGAGGACAATATATGGGTAATGAGTGCTTAATGGTTTAGTATGTTTACATCCATGGTTCATTCATACAACAAGAAATAATTTTAGGCTACTCGAGACATGACTCAGTAGTAAAAGTCCACTGTCCACTCTTTAGAGGACCTGAATTTAATTCCCTGTACCCACATTATAGTTTATAACCATCTGTTACACTTTTTCTGGAGTATAGGATACCTTTGCTGGTCTCTTAGGGACCAAGCATACAAGTGATCACACAGTCATACATGTAGGTAAACCAAGTAAACTCAAGGTGTGTAAGTGTCAGGGACCACTCTGCCAAATGTTGGAACCCTCACTGCCAAAAGCTTGGGGGCCAAAATTGTTAGAGCCCACACTGCCCCAAGCTTTGGGAGCTAAATTGTTCTGGCTCCAACTGCTGCTCCGGTCCACAGGCCAGGGTTCAGCAAGAGAGAGTGAGGATGGATGCGAAGATTGGAGACCAGAGTGTGATTCAGTCCCGTTTATTCTCAAGTCTCTCTTTCTAGTCCAAGTTAGAAGTCTTGAGTTCCTAGTCCCTAGTTCCTAGTCCCTAGTGCCTCTGAGTTCCAAGTTTTTCCAGAGCAGTCTTCTGTCTGCCTCTTGCCTTTTATAAGTCTCACTTCTTAAGTCACACACACACAAGGGAAAATCCTGGCTATATAAAACAAGATGTTATGAGAGTGTGCTCAGCTGTTTTATGCTGTTGAAAACAAGTCTCTTGTCAGGGTATATGGCTCAAGATGGCTGCAAGAATGATAGCTGCCTTCTGTCAGCTCCCCACTTGTAAGTAGAAGTGGGAGAATTTTTTAATAATGCAGATTAAACACTGAGACATAAAAATATCAGACTTTGAAGCTAACCAAAGTTACTTAGCAAGGTTTTACCTTATCCAAGCAAGCAGGAACACAAACAAGTAAACAAGCAAACAAACAAACAGACAAATAATATTTAAACACAAAAAATTGGTCAAAAGGTAGAGAATAAGTAGCTGTATTAACCCAACTTTAAATGATGCATCTACAACAAAACTTTTATATCTATATTTCAGGGAGTGTTGTAGAAGGGGAAGCAAAAAAATTGTTCATGCCAGAGAACCCAGATACCTCCTGGTATCATGCGTGTTTTAGACCTGACAGGTAAGTGCCACCCATGAAATCACAATAGGGTTGAGTAAACAAGACCAGAACCAGAATATCAACTGACCTGTTGACAAGGATGGGAAATTTCACAATGTCCAACCTTTAGATGAAGTGCTATAGACCATTAGTGGCTTCTTTGAGAGAAAGAACTAGTTTTCTTTAGGGACAAACCCTCTAATAGGTTATCCACTTTTCAGGTGCTCATCCATAAATGCACACATGAGCAAGAATAAATGGGTTTAGTATGTTGTATATAGTATATTTATGTGTGTGTATAGTAACTGTATGTTCATGATTTCCTTTTATGTAATCAAGAGTGAATCAGGAACATGGGAAAAGTTTAAAAGGTAGAAGACAAAATAATGAAAATATAGAACTACTTTTTATAACATGTTAAAAGTGTCAAGATTAAAGCAAACAAATAACAGCAACAACAACAAATGATAATAATTTTGTGTTGTAAAGCAACTCAGAAATGAGAAATTGGGAGAGTTTTCTTGAAGAGAGTATACATAAAGTTGATAAAAAGAAAAATATATAATTTGTCCTATGTATTATCAGGAGATTATACCTCTGATTAGGGCCCACAACATTTGTTTAGTCTAGTTTCTTATTACTTACACTAAGGCACAGAGATTCTAAATCTCTTTTGTGTCAAAAGAGTAAAATATATTGACAAAATTTCCTGAGAAAAACCAGTTCACTTTTCTTTTTTTGATATTCAGGTGATCCTTCATAGAATAACATAAAATGATTACTGAAGTATGAAAAGTGTATTAGACATATCATATTTTCTGTTATTGTAACCAACAAAATCAGAATCATCAAAAATATGAAACAGAGGAAGAATAAGTAATTAAAAATGTTATAAATAAAAATAAGTATACATGCACAAATAATTACTTTAAAACATATGGAATGAGGCAGTTTAGGGACATAATGGAAAACTAATTCATCAAAAGAACAAAAGCCAGAAAACATGAAAGCTTTAGGGAGAAGCAACTGCTTATTTTCCTTTTCTTTATATTTTTTTCTAAAATTCTTCCAATTAAACTCATTACGGGAAGTGTATTTTGCAGGTTGCGTTCAGTCATATATTATTATGCGTTATTTACAACTATCTTCAATTTCTTGAACATTCTGTGTGTATTACCTTAGCATGTCATAATCATTTTCTACACATTTTTTGTGGCATAATTGTTGTAACAATACAGATATTACATTTAGAAGGTATCTACGGTGAACAGTCTAGAAGTAAACTAAAAGACAGCTGTGTGAACCTACCAGCAAGAGACCTAAAACAGAAAGGAACAGAACGACATTGATTCAGGCATTAAAGAAATCTTTGGAATTCCCCCAGGGGAATGTGTTAGAAGATTTGAGTAGCTCATTATATGTTTAAATTCACAGTCTTCATTGATAATAGCATATGTGCATAAAATATGTAAAACTCGTTGTTCTCTTTGACTACGTTTAGTCACTTCACCAATTTTGAAAAGATAGAAAATCATTTCCATGAATAAGTTTTCTCATGCTAAAGAACAAGGATCCAGATTATACTAGATTTTGTTTTTGTAATAAAACAACGCTTTTTCCATATGTCCCAATGAAATCAGTAAGCTTATATGTTTGTATCTAATTATACTTTTGTATACTTTTTCTCAGGACATATGCTAAGCCTTGGGCAAAATAGTGTATGTACTGTCACAGGGAAGGTTTATTGTACTGAATCATTACATTTTCATTTATAGTATTATTAGCCTGAGGTGAATACAACTTAAGTATATTTTTGAGTTATTTTTTTGCTTGGTTATGTTCAAATAACCAATTTATGTAGGTGCATGTTTTAATGTGTTCCATAAGGGATTGTGTTGATTTACAGATAAAGAGCAAGTTTGAGAAAGGTAGAGAAACTGCTTGAGAATAACACCAGTCTGGAAACTTTGGTCTGAGGATTGAAGCAGTAGGTATAGGTGATAGCTCCATAGTTTGGTTTGTTTGGATTTTGTCTGTAAATTTATCTTGCCAAGTCATCATCCTAACATTATTCCTAAAAATAAACCTCAATGCTTTGCTGAGCCTCAAGACATAAACAGTTCATTCAGGATACCTGGTGAGGTAAGCAAATTATCCACTCTTCCCTGCATTGCCTTTCAGTCTGATCCTATCATAAAACTGTTTTACTAAACAGGTTCTAGGAATAGCAACAAAATGAACAACCCTCCTGTATTTACTCTTTGCATCATTTAATAACATCACCTCCGCCTTCTCATAAAATTTTTTTCAGGATACCATAAAAATCACATCACAAAATAAATGTATGCTAGCCTGAAGGATGGTGCTGTTGTTACTTGAAATTGGACTGTTAAAGGTATGGGGAATAGAGCATATATATTTTTTTTATATACAATACATCTTAAAAGTACTGTTTTCTCATTCTAATCTAAAACTTTTAGTAAAAGGAATTTGCATTTGAAAAGTAATTTGCAATTGGTATAATAGGGATCTAATTACTACTCCAGTCTGTTTATAAAGAAGAAAATAAATCTCACCACTGAAAATACATTAGCTAGGAAAATATATGACATCTCTTACCAATTTTAGTGGTTACTGAAATGTTACACAACCTAATTAATGTATTATACATCTTTTGTATATCTTTAGGCTATAGAAGTTTTCATTGTTCTATTTTATTTTCACTGAAATATATTGCAAACTATGTGCTACTGGTGTTTAAACCATGACTATCAGTGAAAACTGTTGCTCATAGTTACAACAAATATAATACAGATTTACTGAAATATTGATACCATTTATTTTCATTCATTGCTTTATCTAGCAGTCTTGTGAGGAAAATTACATTTCCTATTATGCACTATTTAGCATTTTCACAGAGAAAAGAGAATTACCACTAATTAGAGTTTCAGGGCAGTACTGAATAATGTCCTCAATAATATCTTATTTTACATACTGCCAAAATGTATAGTAAAATGAGTTTGGGATAGAGACTTGAATATTTATAAGTACCATAGGTAACCAAGATTTTAGTAAATAATCAATTAATAAAGGCTCAGTTTGAATCTTATATTAAGAAATCCACAATAAACGTGTACATGATCTGAAGTCAACATTCTTAAGTCATCATGATAGTACAGTCCTGTAACTCCAGTACTTGGAAGGCTTTACAAATAAGGGTGGTAATAAAATCAAAATCAGATATGTACTGTATTAAGAACTGATGTCAGTTGAATAATGCATTAAGAAAATGTGGCACATATACACAATGGAATACTATTCAGCTATTAAAAATCAAAGATATCCATTTGCCTCCACTTGATCTTGAGAATATCATCCTGAATGAGATAGCCCAGTCTCAAAAGAACATTCATGGCATATACTCACAGATGCTATACTCCACAGACTGAAAGTCTTTAAAGAAGATATAAGGTACAAGCAAGAAGGATGCTTGAACTTCACTTAAAAGAGGGAATAAAATAGTCACAGAGGGAGATGGAAGGAGAGAACTGGGTAGGAGAGGGGACAGGAGTGGAATGGGATGTTTCAGGATCAGGTGTTGGGAAGGAGAGGATACCTGGCCAGATGCACATGAGAATGAACAGAAATCTGCAACTGACAGGGGTGGGGAAGTAGTTGACATCTCCAGGAAGACACCGAGACCTGAGATAAAGGAAATATCCAAGAATCAATGGTGTATTCTTAGCTGTGATTTACTGCATTAGGGATATGAACCTGAAGAAGCCACCTTCTGTGATTGT
This sequence comes from Rhabdomys pumilio, assembly GCA_030674055.1. Taxonomy (NCBI): domain Eukaryota; kingdom Metazoa; phylum Chordata; class Mammalia; order Rodentia; family Muridae; genus Rhabdomys; species Rhabdomys pumilio. Next base: position 51,223,446 of record JANHMN010000005.1, read on the forward strand.
ATACCAAACAATCCATAAAATTTTCCAATCAAAATTTATCCTGTCTACAAGAAACACAGGAATGAGGAATGGAGCAGAGACTGAAGGAACAGCCAACTAGTAACCAGCTCAAATTGTTTGTGCTTGGAGAGAGGGGTCTAGCATAGCTGTCCTCTAAATGTCTCCAGCTAGCAGCTGATTCATTCAGATGTAGACACCAACAAACAAACAGTGGATTGAGTTTGGGGACACTTATTGAAGAATAGGAGGAAGCATTTTGGCCTCTAAGGTGATAGAAATTTTATAGGAAGAAAAACAGAGTCAACTAACCTGTATTCTAGGGGCTGTCAGAAATTGAATCATTAACCAAAGAACATACAGTAGCTGGATCTAGGGCTCCCCTCACATATGTAGCAGGTGTACAGCTTTGTTCTCATATTGGTCCTGAACAGTTGGAGCAGAGTCTATTTTAAAAGCTGTTGCCTATACATGGGATATGTTCTTCTAGCAGGCCTGCTTTTTATGGCCTCAGTGGGAGAGGATGCACCTAATCTCACAGAGATTTGATGTGCCAGAGTGAGGGGCTACCCACTGGTTCCCCACCCACTCAGAGGAGAAATGGAAGGGGATGGGAAAAGGATTGTTGGAAGGGGTGACTAGGAAGGTGACAGTGAGTGGGACGTAAAGTAAGTTAATAAATAATAAATAAATATTAGGATTTAAAAGAAATTAACTCAATAAATAAAGAAAATAAACCAAAGAAGGAAAGAACAAAACTTCAAAATCTCAATAAATATATATTTTATTTTAAAGGCAATGCAAATGTATTCAGTCAATTCTGAAATTTAAATTTTTAACATACTTGGAGAAATCTTTATATATTTCTGTTTATTTTCTCAATACTATATACATGGTCTATTATCTACAAAATATAATGTGAAAGTGCCCTTAAAACACATGGAAACAGCATCATTCTTCCACTGTTCATTATATTGAAACATATATAAATATCTTATTATTTTGTTGTAAAATGTATTAAATTGTACAAATAGTGGTACATTTTCCTGCCCAAGGCTCAGCTAAGTCATATTATTCTTCTTCCAATTTTTTTTTAGATTTTGTAAACAGTAAGATTGTTAATATCCATGTACAACAGTTTTTCTTTTTCCATTTTGACTTGCTTCCCTTAGAACAGTGAGAAATAACAAGATGAGCCTGAACCTATAACTTAAGAATATGTTTCATTTTTCCATCCTTCAACAATGTATTCAAACAGAATATAGATAAAAATATGACTCCATGCAAGTTATTACAGTTGGATTACAACTTATATTTTGCAGTCATGTCAGAGAAAATTGTCTTTTATACTTTTACTGATACATATTTCATATACCATAATAATTCACAGATTTAAAGTATACAGTTTAGTAGTCATTGGTATGTTCATCACTTGTGCAGTTATCATTTAATTTCAGAATATTTTTGTGCCCTTCCCCCAGGCCTGAGCAGTCCTGCAAGTCATTGACCACAACAAGACCAAACAACAATAGGACCTAGAAGGAGGCATTGCCTTGCCAGTCTTGGAGCCCTGAGGTCTGCTACTGAGCTAAGAAGAATAGACTGCCTGCTGAGCTAGCCTTGACATCTTCCAGAATGCTATCTCCTTACCCAGCCCCTGGGCTGAACCGAGAAGAGACTCTGGGAGGCGGGGATTCCCCTTTATATGTGAAAGCAAATTATTAAACTTCAGGCCTTGATCAGAATATTTTGCCTTGGCCCTACATTTCTCTAGCCCTCCTTCCCGTTAATTCCTAGGCTTCCTCTCAAGAGAACCCGGTGATCATGGCTACAGGCAGCTACATATTTTTATAATCCCACATGAAAATCTCATATTTATTACCACTTAATCCAAGATCCATTCCCCTCTGCTAATCTTTTTTTTTTAATTCAAAACACTTTATTTATCAGTATTTGTATATATTGATGTATATATATATATTCATATATACATGTATATATATATACATGCATATATGAACAATAATTAAATTATAAGATGTATTTGAAAAGTATGGGGGTTGGGAAGAGTGGGAGAAAGGAAAAATATATAAGTACAGTGCTCATATATAAAATTCTCAAAAAGGAATCCAGATTTTAAAATGTTCAACAGATCAACTAGCATTTTACAATATGAAAATAAATATGACCTATAAGTATGTTGAAGGACATTTTTACTCACTACAAACTTTGAAGTTTAAAATGAAATCAATGAAGATTATTTTACCCAGAATACAAACAAAAACCACAATAACATTTCATAATCCAAAGTATTTCTGAGAACAAGAAAGTAGATTGTCAGAAGCTAAGTTAGCAGAGCCAGGGGGACACTGTATGTTATTTCTTTTTCTTTTTTTCTTTTTCTTTTAATTATCAAATCATAATTTTTACTTTTTAACACAGGGGTTATAAACACGAAAATGCAGGATGTGGGGAAAGGGATGACACAGGAGCATAGGTGTTCAGGGGGAATACAGATATCTTTCAGAACAGGGTATCAGCTGGGTGAAGGTTCAGCGGTCAGGTCAATATAACTCTGCCTATGATTCACTTGTCCTTATCTAATTTGGTATTATCTGCCAAGGCTGCCTATTTACAAGGTCTACGACTACTCATGCTGGTAGATTTCTACAAAAGCTGCCTGTTTACAATAGTTTATAGACAACTGTTTCAGTGTTTTTTCATAGAGACCCAAGACATGAGTTAGCAGGCATGTATGTCAGGCCTATTGCTGATTTTAGGCTTATGTCTGATTTTAGGCCTTCAGTGTATAAGCAGGGCTGCCCCTGACATCTCCTCCCTTCTCCAAGTATAGAAGGGCTGTGGCGTTTCTAATCTTGCCAAGGCGGGGATAGAGGCTTGACCTCCAGTAAGTAAAGGGGACCTTGTAATTGCTCCAGTACTACTGTCATTGTCCAGTGAGGCATGAGGGCCATTCCCATCCTGATGTCTTTTTCCTGGAGAGGGGATACTTTTGACATCAACCCCTATGCAGTCAGGCTTGTCCCTCAGGGTGCCCAGAAACATATTTTTAACTTTTATTTATATTCCCTTGCAGTGCTTAGCCTCGCAACCTAAGCAAGAATTCAGATTGCCAGACAGAGGGGGTTCTGGGTGGCCCTTCTCTGCTTGGTCTAGGGGCAGAAGTCCCCTCTTTAAGGTTGGGTGGAGATGGAACTTGGGAGCACCCTGGATAGAGTAACATCCTTATCTAGAGTCTTGTGGTCCTCCACATCTAACTTATGGTAATGTATCTGAATAAATTTTGCTATCAGATTATCTACATGTTGTTTCACAAAGTTAGTCAGTCTATTTAAGGCCCAGAGACCAAAGAAAACAAGCAAAAATAACCTAATTAACGGGCCCAAGATGGAAAGAAGTGGGGCTAACAATCATGGTGAGGTTAAAGATCAATTCTTGTACAAGCTCCCATTTTTCTCCTTCTCTATCTGTCTTTTCTCAAGATCTTCTCTGGCTTTTTTCATGCTTTCTTTAATCATCTCTATTTTGTCTATGTAAAAGCAGCATTCTTTAAGGGCTGTTCAAAATCTAGAGCTGTACACAGTCTTTTCTACTGTAAAAGAGAAAATCAAGTCCAATAAAGTCCTTTGCAATTTTGGGGGATCACAACAGACAGTGAAAGGAGATATTTCTTCAGATTAATGATGTCAGTTTATAACTGTTTAATGTCCTTGTCAAAGGCCAATTGGAGGTCTGAGAAGTATAAGTCCGGAGGCCAGCATCAGGATTAGAACTCCTAATAGCAGATATCACAGGTGATTAATTTTTACCTGGAAAGGAAAAAAGAAGGTAATTCTCAGGGAAATTTCTCTTCCCTGGATGTCAATTGTTATTCATCTTATTTATAATTGGGCCTGGTTTTGTGGGGGTATCTATTTAATTCATTAATCATTTTGGCGGCCATTTAGCTGTGCCTTCTGTGGTATCAAACAAGCATATCAATCTTCAGCCCAATATAGGTACTGGGTCCTGGCCATTCCATTTAAGGGTAAAAGAGTCCTTCCACATAGCTGTGGCATAGTTTTTATTGGTCTCAACGATGCCAGAGGCAATCAGAGGCAGATTCACCATGAGCTTTCAGTTTTAGAAAGTTAAAAGTAAACAAAGCATGCTCCTTCCAAACTCAGAGAATCATGAAGACACTATTTAAAGAAATACAATTCTTTATTAATAATTTCTCTTATCAAAGGACTATTATAAAACAGCTAACAATTAATCAATCTATATAATATATCAATTAATGATAGCTTCTTCTACTTTTTGTAAACTTACTCCTCTTTTGTCAATTAATTGTTGAGGGAAATTAGGATTTGCATCTCTCTTGAGAATAATAAACAGAGACATAAATTCTTTTGTGAAGAACTTAAAATAAGATCTTAGCCAATAAGCATCTCCTGGAAACCTTTGAAAATTGTTTGAAATAAGTAAACTTTTTTTTTTGCCAGACCCATTATCTGTTTTTTTTTTTATTGGATATTTTACATATTTACCTTTCACTGTTATCTTCTCTTCCTTTCTCCCCCCAAACTCCTTATCCTATACTCCCTCTTCCAATTTTTATGAGGGTATCCTCCCACCATTCTCCCAATCCCGCCTCCCTGCTCTCACATCCCAACACTATTGATCCAATCTTTCGGGGACCATGGCCCTCCACTTCCACTGTTGACTAACAAGGCCATCCTTAGTTACCTATACAAGTAGACCATGAGTCCCTCCATTTCTGTTCACAGGCTGGATGTTTAGACCCTGGGAGCTCTGGTTATTTTGCTACTCCTAAAAAAAACCCAAAGTTCCCACACTTCGGTCTTCCTTCCTCCTCTCCAGTTTCATGTGGTCTATGTATTGTGTCTTAGGTATTGTGAGCTTTTGGGCTAATATCCACTAATCAATGGGTGCATGCCATGTATCTTCTTTCGGGATTGGGTTACCTCACTCAGGATGATATTCTCAACTCCATCCATTTGCCTAAGAATTTCATGAACTCATTGTTTTTAATAGCTGAGTAGTACTTCATTGTGTAAGTATACCACAATTTCTGTATCCATTCCTCTGTTGAAGGACATCTGGGTTCTTTCCAACTTCTGGCTATTATAAATAAGGCTGCTATGAACATAGTGGAGCGTGTGTCTCTGTTGTATGTTGAAACATCATTTGGGTATATGCCCAGGAGTGGTATAGTTGGGTCCTCAGGTAATACTATGTTCAATTTTCTGAGATACCGCCAGACTGATTTCTATAGGGGTTGTACCAGCTTACAATCCCACCAACAAGGGAGGAGTGTTCCTCTTTCTCCACATGCGTGTCAGCATCTGCTGTCACCTGTGTTTTCAATCTTAGCCAAATCTGACTGGTGTGAGGTGGAATCTCAGTGATGTTTTCATTTGCATTTCCCTGATGACTAGGGATGTTGAACACTTCTTTAGGTGCTTCTCAACCATTCGGAGATTCCTCAGTTGAGAATTTGTTTATATAGTCAATTACATTGATGGACTTCTGTAAAAGGAACCAACCCTGCCTTCCTGTGATACAGCCTACTTGATCATAATGGATGATTGTTTTGATGTGTCCTTGGATTCTATTCACAAGAATTTTATTGAGTATTTTTGCATTGATATTCATTAGGGAGATTGGTCTAAAATTCTCTTTCTTTGTTGGGGTCTTTGTGTGGTTTAGGTATGAGCGTGATTGTGGCTTCATAGAATGAATTGGGTATAGTTCCTTCTATTTCTACTTTGTGGAATAGTTTGAAAAGAATTCGTATTAGGTCTTCCTTGATGGTCTGATAAAATTCTGCACTGAAACCATCTGGTCCCAGACTTTTTTTCTTGGGGGGGTAGACTTTTAATGACTGCTTCTATTTCTTTTAGGGTTATGGGACTGTTTAGATGTTTTATCTGCTGCTAATTTAACATTGGTACTTGGTATCTGTCTAGAAAATTGTCCATTTCATCCAGATTTTCCAATTTTGTTGAGTATAGGCCCTTGTAGTAGGATCTGATGATTTTTTTTTAACTTCCTCAGTTTCTGTTGTTATGACTCCCTTTTCAGTTCTGATTTTATTAATTTGGATACTGTCTCTGTGCCCTTTGATTAGTCTGGCTAAGGGTTTATCTATCTTTTTGATTTTCTCAAAGAACCAGCTCCTGGTTTTGTTTATATTTTGTATAGTTCCTTCTGTTTCTACTTGGTTGATTTCAGCTCTGAATTTGATTATTTCCTGCCTTCTACTCCTGTTGGGTATATTAGCTCCTTTTTGTTCTAAAACTTTTTTCAGGTGTGTCATCAAGTTGTTAGTGTATGCTCTTTCCATTTTCTTTCTGTGGACACTTAGAGCTATGAGTTTTCCTCTTAGTACTGCTTTCATGGAGTCCCACAAGTTTTGATAGGATATATCCTCATTTTCATTAACTTCTAAAAAGTCTTTAATTTCTTTCATTATTCCTTCCTTGACCAAGTCATCATTGAGTAGAGCATTGTTCAGTTTTCAAGTGCATGTGTATGTGGGCTTTCCATTGTTTCCGTCAACATCAAAGACGAGTCTTATTCCATGGTGGTTTGATAGGGTACAAGGAATTATTTCCATCTTTTTGTATCTGTTGAGGCCTGTTTTGTGACCAATTATATGATCTATTTTGGAGAAGGTATCTTGAGGTGCTGAGAAAAAGGTATATTCTTTTGTTTTAGGATGAAATGTTCTATAGATGTCAGTTAAGTCCAATTGGTTCATAACTTCTGTCAGTTTCATTGTGTCTTGGTTTAGTTTTTGTTTCCATGATCTGTCCATTGCTGAGAGTGGGGTGTTGAAATCTCCCACTATTATTGTATGAGGTGCAATATATGCTTTAAGCTTTAGTAAAATTTCACATTAGTGAAAAATAAGTAGAAAGAGAGGCCTGAATAATCCACTGTGGGGAGCACACTGGAAGGTGTTGAGTACCAAAGACAGAAAATAGGGCCAAGAGTGGGTCATGATTGGTTGCAAACAGCTGTAAGGTGACCAGAATGGATGGTAGATGTGAAGGAAGAACCTTTGTCTCCAGACTATGTGTTAATGCTAAATTGTCCTTGGTGTGGAATTGTCTGAGATATTGTGAATCTCAAATGTGAGAGGGGAACGAAAAATAGATCATGATTTCTATCATACAACCTTTGGTCACTAAAGTAGAAGATGCTAAGAAGGAACACATAGCTTACCTGAGTCTCTCAATGTGTTTGCTACATGTGTGAGTCACCCCCCCCCCCCTTATGGAACCTCAGACAGTAAAATACACAAAGACAAAGGGAGCAGTGACATTGAGTGTGAGCAGGGGTAGTTCTGAAGGTCTGAGTACACAGCATGAGTGACCACACTGGGTCCAGCTAGCAGGAGGCATATCAACTTTACTTAAGGTGATTCAAGGTTTATAAAGTTTTATTAGACTCAAGGTATGAACATGTAGGATGGGCAAAGTTCATTGGCTGGGGGCTTTGAGTACTGGAATTACTCATTAGCACAAGGAGGCATTTCAGCATTCTCAAGTACTGGTTGAATAGATTTTATGAAGGGAAAGAAATAGAGTTTTACGTGAAATCTTAGAATTCCCCAGACAAAATCAGAGAAAGAGATATTGCACTAATCTATTAAATCTATTAAATTACATATTGCACTAATTTATTAAACTAAAAGGAGTTTCCCATATCAAGCTGAGCCCAGAGGCTATCTGGTTATGGGTTAGAGTGGATTCTGACCTTACTTAGTAGAGTTTTCTCACATATATGTGCTTCTGGTATTAATTTGCAAATTCAGTAATAAATACTTACTTCTATATTTTCTAGTTTGAGATTTATATTTATTTTGGATTTTAGTCCCATCAATTGATTTATTTCCTCTATTTTTACCTATTTTTTGTTACCATAGCTGATTATCTGAGAGTCAGTAATCTATAGAGAAACAAATTTTATTTGAACCATGATTCGGAATGATTCATTCATCCACCTTGTGAAAACACTTACGGAATAGTGCAAAAAAATGAGATGAAAAGTAATAGAGACAAATCATAAATAAGAAATCATCACTGAGTTTCAGAAAAGGCATCAATGCCTCTTAGGCATGTTCCACTATGTTCATAGCAGTCTTATCTGGTATAGCCAGTAGCTGGGAACAACCTAGATATCCCAAAATGGAAGAATGGATATAAAAAGTGTTGTTCATTTATACAATGGAATACTATTCTCCTATTAAGAATAAGGATATCATATGTTTTGCAGGCAAATGAATGGAGTAGAAAATATCATCCTGAGTTAGGTAACTCAGATTCAAAAGGACAGGCATGATATGTACTCACTAAAATTTGGATAGGTATTAGCCAAAAATGTACATAATACTCAGGATACAGAACTAGAGAAAGTTAACAGGTTGAAAGGCCTAAGTGAGGATGCTTCAATCTCACTTGAGAGGGAGAAGAAAGCAATCATGCGGGGACAGAGAAATAGAGAGAAACCTGGGTGGGAGAGGGGACAGAGAGTTGAAAAGAATAACATGATTAAGTATTGAAGTTGGGGAGCATCAGGAGAGAAGCCCTGAGGGCCAGCAGAAAGAATGAAAACAGGTAACCTCTGGAAGAAGGAAGCGGAGGGTGTACCCTCTAGAATGTACTAGAGACCATAGAGGTGAGACACACTCAGGAGTCAAAGGGCCAAACTTTAGATAAAATGCCCAACAGTTGGGAGATGCAACATGTAGAGTTCACCTCCAAAGGAAAGACAGGGCATTAAGTAGAGGGTTGGGGTTGCTATCCCACAGTCAAAAACTCTTACCCAGAGTTGTTCCTCTGTAAAAGACCTGCAGGGACAAAAATGGAGAAGAGACAGAGGGAAAGGAGTTATGAGTGAAAGGAAGTGCATTGACTGTCCCAAATTGGGATCAATTTCAAGGGGAGGCTCCAAGGCCTGACACTGTTACTGATGTTATGGTGTGCTTACAGTCAGGAGCCTAGCATGGTTGTCCTCTGAGAGGCCCAAGAAGCAGCTGAAAGTGTCAGATGCAGATACTTACACCCAACAAATAGACAGAAGCCAGGAACTCCTGAGGTTCAATTAGGGAAAGGGTGGAAGATAAGAAGACCAGTAGTCTCAACTATCCTGTACCCAGGAGATCGCTCAGATACTGATCCACCACCAGGAGGCATACACTAGCTTATAGGAGGCCTCTGACTCATATACATCAGAGGACTGCCTGGTCTGGCCTTAGTGAGAGAAGATGCACTTAATCCTCAAGAGACTTGAGACCCCAGAGAGTTGAGATGTCTGTTCAGGTGGAGGGGGTAGGAACATCCTCTTGGAGACAGAGGAGGAGGAATGGGATGAAGAACTGTTGAAGGATGGACATGACTGGACTGTAATAAAAAAGAATAAAGAATAATTTAAAAAGAGACTTCCTTAGCTATGGTTACTTCACAGGTTTCTGGGAGTTCCACTTGTCCTTGGTTTCCAGTTTATCCCACATATGCCCCAAACCCTATATCAGTTGTCTCTCTCGCTACTCTCTCCCTTCATCCTCTCTTTAACTGATCCCTACTATTTTCATACAAACACTCACCCTGTCTATCACCTACACTCCTTATTCCTTTATAATGTATATTCTATTTCCTTTCCTCAGTGAGATTCATGGATCCTCTCTTAATTCCTTCCTGTTACTTAGCTTCTTGAGTTTCTTTACTTTATAGATAATATCCACTTATAAGTGTGTGGGTTATATTACTCAAGATGATCTTTTCTAGTTTCATCCATTCATCCATTTGCCTGCTAATTTCACAATGTTATTTTATTCAATAGATGAGTAACACTCCATCAAATAAATTTACCATGTTTTATTTCTCCATTCCTCAGTTAAGGGATGACTAGTTTTCTAGTTTCTGGCTTTTATGACTAAATCTTATCTTACCACAATTGATCAAGTGTCCTTGTGGTATGGTTGAACATCTTTTGTATATATACCCAGTAGTGGTATAATTGGGTCTTGAGGTAAAACTATTTCCATTTTTCTGAGAATCCACAAAATTAATTTATAAATTTGCTATACAAGTTTGCAATCCAACCAGCAATGGCAGAATGATCCCCTTTGTCCAAATCACATCCAGTATGAACTGTCTCTTGAGGTTTTGATCTTAGCCATTCTGATGGGTGTAAGATGGAATCTCAGAGTCATTTTGATTTCTATTTTCCTAATGCCCACAGGTATTGAACACTCCTTTAAGTGTTTCTTTTGGCCATAAAAGAGTCCTCTGTTGAGAATTTTCTGCATAGATCTGTAACTCATTTTAACTGGATTGTTTAGTTTGTTGAAATCTAGTTTCTTAAGTTCTATAAATTATTGATATCATTCCTCTCTTACATGTGCGGTTGGTAAAAATCTTTCTACATTCATGGGGCTACCATTTTGTCCATTTGATAGTGTTCCTTGTTTTACAGTTGCTTTTCATCTTCATGAGGTCCTGTTTATTAATTTTTGATCTTAGTGCGTGAGCTGTTGGTTTTCTGTTCAAGAAATTGTTTCCTGAGCAAAGGTAATCAAGGATTCCCCCCCCCTTTATTTTTTTTTTTACTGAGTTTAGGATTTAGTGTATCTGGTTTTATGTTGATTTCTATGATCAGATTGTATTTGAGTTTTGTGCAGAATGATAGACATGAATTTATCTGCATTCTTCTACATACAGACATTGCCTTAGACCAGCATGATTTATTGAAGATGCTTTTATTCACATTGTATAGTTTTGGCTTTGTTGTCAAGAATCAAACATCCATATTTGTGTGAATTTGCTATAATTGAATTCCACTGATTAACCTTTCTGTTTTTATGCTAATATCATGCCATTTGTTTTACTACAGCTCTGTAGTAAAACTTGATAAGCCTCCAAAAATGGGGAAATAAGGAATCTCAACTAGCTGTCTCTTATAACTAGAAAAGCCCTCTAATTGAGGGATTGAGATACTAACCCAATTACAAAACCTTTGACATATAATCTGTCCTGCCTACAAGATGTGCTGGGACAGAATCCTAGCATAATTTTCACTTGAGAGGTTTCAGTCATCTTCTGATGAAAGCAGTTTCAGAGATCCACAGCTAAACCTTAAATGAAGCTTGGGTAATACTGCACAAGTGAAAGAGGAAGATTTCAAGGAGTCAGAGAGATCAAGGACACCATATGAGAACACAGTGAATCAACTAACCTTAGTCCATAAGTGGCTCACAGAAAGTGAAATGGCAACCTGAAAGCCTGACTTAGATGAACCTATATCACTTTATACATATGCTGCAGTTGTGTACTTTGGTCTTTATTTGGAACTCTAACAGTGGGAGCAAGGGCTGTCTCTGACTCTGTTGTCTGCCTTTCGAATTTTTTACTCCTACTGGCTTGCTTTGTCTAGCCTCAATATAGGTGAGGATACACCTAATTTTACTGTAATTTTATATAATTAGGCTGGTTGATTTACATGGGAGGACTCCCCTTTTCAGAAAAGAAAGGGACGAAGAGCACATGGTGGAGGATGAGAAGTGGCAGGGAAAAAGAAATTGGAAGATGGAAGAGAAACTGTAGTAAAATATAAAATAAAGAAATAAATAATTAAAAAAAATAAAAAACTTCCTTTCTTCTAAATATAATATGTTTACATGGAAATGTTTTTATTATTGAGATAATAAGCATCTTTGTTACCTAAAGTCTGAAAAATGCTTAGCATTGCTTTATTGTCTCAAATTTGTACATTTACTTATTTCAAAGGAACCGATCAAATATTTTTCAATATAAAGTTAATACGTGTCTTTTGAAAATTGTGTACTTAAAAAAACTCAGTCTGTTGTTCCAAGATTATAAGAAAACAAGAAAGCAAGTTTAAACCAAACCTCAATATATCAGTGTTTGTGACTAAACAAGAAGTCCTCTTAATACCTGAGCCATTTTTACATTTCTAGGAGTCACTTAAAACTAATTTTCCTATGGAAATCCAAACTATTTTGATATTTCATCTTATATCTACCAAAATGGCTAAGATAAGTAAACCAAGTGAGAGTTCACATTGACAAGGATGTAGAATAAGAGAAACCGTCATCTATTTTTTGATGGGCTTTAAGACCTGTATAGCCACTATGGTAATCAATGTGGCAGTTTATCAAGAAGATAAAATGCATCTATCTAAAAGTTCAGCTAAATCATTCTTGTATATATATCAAAAGATGTTTTATCCTATCATAGGTATATTTTATCAACATGTTTGTTGCTGGTCTATTCATAATAGGCCCGTATGGCTAAGAAGTCCCTCAACAGAAGAAAAGATAGTGAAAATAATGTTTCATTTATATAGTTACATATTACTCACACTTTAAATAATGGAATCATGAAATTCTCAAGTAAATAATGAATATGGGAAAAATTATGCTTAGTGAAGTATCTCAGACTCATCAAAATGAATATGGTACATATTCACTCATACAAGTATATTAGCAGTTAATTCAATGATAACTAAGCTACAATCTATATAACAACAAAGGTTAGGTATGAAGGACTAGAAAGTACAAATAGGTAACATTAGGAAAGGAAAATACACTATGGATGAATAGGAGACAGTCTGGAACAAGATGATGAAATGTGAAGGGTGAGTGGGACCAGGGAGGGAATACAGAGAGAGACAGCAACAATTAAGGCTACTTATTGAAATAGTATGCAAACCTAATATGTTAGGAGCTTCTTAAATTAAATACCAACATGCATGTTTCAAAATGAAATTTCCAAAGAATGGGGGAGTCACAGTACCAACTGGCCATCTCTAATAAATAAATGATGACAAATATGTACAGGACTGTGCTTGGGTTACATGTAATTAAGTTGTTGGCCAAAGAAGACCTATGATAATCTAAAAACAGCCCATGTTGTTGTGAACTACATTGATTGTTCTCTACAAACTGAAAATACAATTTTATTGATAAAGACAATATCTATGCAACTCAATGAGCATAGAAAAGTCAAGCTGTTGCCTATATACAGTCTTTATCCCTACATTCTAGCATCTTTGGTACACAAATATGTATCCTGCAGCTTACCAAAAGAGAAACACAAGCACTAAACAGCTATAAACCCTTAATCTATAATGTTTTTCTGCCTGCAAGATAGGAAAGGACAATGCTTGCACAAAATTTATGGGAGTAACCAACTAATATCTGATTTGATATACGGCCCATTCCACAAGATGTAACCAATACTTACCATCTATAACTAGATATCCCAGAGACCTAGGAGAAAACCAAAACTTAATGGTACTGTGTTGGTAACAAAATAAAGGTAACAATAAAATGACTCCTAATAGCATCTTGCTATGTTCATAGATAAGTGCCTTGCTCAGCCATCATCAAAGAAGCTTCCTCCTGCAGCATATGGAAAATAATACAAAGATGGGGAATATGAGTAGGACATTATGCTGACAATGAGAAACCTTAGAACACCCAGTCCTAAATGGGATATCTAAATGTGAGGCTCATGTAGCCCTACAGAAGAGGGAGTAGAAAGAGTGTAAGAGTCAGAGGGTATAAAAGACACCAAGAAAAAAATACCCTCAAAGTTTGCATAGTCAAAGCTCATCTGAACTAATAGAGACTATGCCAGAATGTACAGGACCTGTATAGCCCTGTATCAGGTTCTCTGTATATATCTTAAAACTTTCAGCTTAGTGTTTTATGTGACTCTAGAGAGTGCAAGTCATTGAGTGTCTGGGTATTGTGCCTTCTTTTGTGGCTCTTTTACTTTTGTTTATGTGCATTATTATACACCAATGTGGTGACTTTTTTCCTATTACATATTATATTGTTATAATTTTATTATTAAAACAATAATTGTTTTTCTTCATCCCATGTTTTTGCATCACTTTATACAGAAATAATAAGAACTTATATATAAGGGGAAAATGACAGAAGTCTCACAATTTGTTCTCTATTACTAGAAAAATTCTTAATATTAGCATAATTTATCCATAACAATGTCTTCATTTTATTGTAGTTAAAAGACAACACAAAATGTAACCCATTAACAAAACTTTATGTATGTAATGTTGTTTGTATGTAGTGTATGATACTGAAAATTTTGTTCATATTACATTACTTTTCTTGCCAATGTCCATTAAGCATAAATTCCCCATTTATCTGTCCTCCCATATGCAGCAAAATCTGTCCTTTTGTAATTTGGTCTTTTTCATAATTTTGTCTCTTACTGAATAAATTTTGTCTTTGGTTTTATTGTTAGAAAATTTAGATTATGTAATGAATGTGTTTTAAGCAAATCTGTTTTCCTTTCCCTTCTTTCTGATTCCTGTGTTTTTAATTAACTGATATTTCTTTCAAAACTCCATGTGTTCTAAAACAACAGCAACATCAACAACAATAACAAGAACTACAACAACAACAAAAAACACTGGTTATCCTTTCCTGTAGTGGTCACCATCATTTGTAAACAGAAGTTTCTTTGATTAGGGTTGAGAAATTTTGGCACTAGAAGACGCAATTCAAGTTTTCACTTGGGGTGGAGTGGAAGGAACCAATAGTCCCATCCAGTGGTAAAATCCAAGATCTATCATAACAATCTTCATAGCATGATAATGCTAGAACTCCAATATTTGCAATGTCACTTTACTAAAAGAGCATAATTTCTAACCATATTATAAATGTTTTAAAAATAGTTCTTTGAGAATTTTGTGGAATATGTTTTGATCATAGTCATGACCCCTTCCAAGATCTAACCATCCTTTAAGAGTTCTAGATTTATCACTGTATGTTCATTGAATTTTAAAATGAGTGGTAGTAGATACAAATATGAAAGAATCTAGAACCTAGTACCATATATGGAAGAACTCTAAGAATATCATATGCATATAATCAGCACCAAACTACTGAATACAAGAAGTTATTCTGTGTTTTATATTTCTCTGAAACAAAACACTAATTAGCAAATTGTACTTGGACTCCAATGTGCTCTGATGTGTTACAAATGATCTTCCATGGTGTATAATTGTAGTGCTGATTCTATTTTTGGAGTGACCATAAACTGGAAATTTCTGTATTCATCACACCAACCTGAGCCCCTAGAGATAGAAGAGCTTTTCAGATTAAATCCCACATGACCCATGATCATAGTAACTATATTTGATGAGGTATTAAAGAAATCAATAACATAATATTTAACTGGAATTATACCATGAAAAATTAATACTTAACTTACATTAAGATTTTCTTTTGAATGAGAAATTTTTTATTTAAAATTACATAACTGATTAACCAGATGCACAAATCTCAACATATGGAGCCAGGACAGGAAGTATGAAAGAAAGTAAACAACCCATTGCCTCATAAATAACATAAAACTATTAATACTACTTAGAGTTAAGCACATTAGTGAATGTCTTCATAATTTAAAAATGAATATTAACAAATAATAAAATTTAACCATGAACTGCCACAAGAAACAATGTTAACCTCAAGTAAGTCTATAATCTACAATTTGAAATAATAAGAAACAAAGATTAAAATATCCACTGAAGAAGAGACAATACTTCCATTCCATAAGATACTATCAGTAAGCTAAATCTGGATGCCTACTTCTTATTATTAAAATGCAACTTGGATTACTTGATAATAAAGATATCAATATTCCAAAACTGTTGTTCTCCAATTAACCTAACTTAAATGATGTATATGACAATGGTTTTAAATAGCACTAATAAATGTAATTAAGGAGTTAATAGATGTTGTGAATAAATGTCATAATGATGACCACACACATACACAGTTGATTGAAATATTGGGGATGATTTAAGAAACTATAATGAAATTTAATAAAAGGATATAATGTTTGTAAAAAAGAAAACATGAAACGAATCTAAAAATAATTCCTGGGGGAATTTTTAACAATAGCTTCAATCACATGGTAGACAGAAGTATCAAAAAATTGAGATTACTCTCCACACTTTCCATAACTAGAAAGTCTTTGCATGGTCAAGAAAAACAGTAGTGAATTGAAAAAGGAGCATAAAGAATTAAGAAAATATTTACAAAATATATGGGGACAAAGTAGCATAATAATTAGTTCAAAATTATCCTGAACACAGATAGACCCCGTCTCAAAAAAAAATTAAAGAAATATTTAAAAAAATGTTTACTAATATAAACATTCAGCTGTTCTTTGATTCAACAAATTTTTATTTGCATGTAACAAAAAGAACATGATTCAAGTCATTTTACGAGTTGCACTCTGAAACAGGGTAAGTAGATGTTAGATGAAAACCATTATGGAGTACTTGACATCCTCTTGAATATATAATTCAAAGTGAATTGTGAAAGATATTGTTTCAACTGCTTTTTCTTTGCCACATGTGCTATTTTTCAACTTTTGAACATCTAGTTTAAAATGAAACATCATATGATTGACAAAATAACAAACTATTTGAACTTAGGCTCGGATGGAATTATATTAATTTTCATAAAAATTCAATGAAATCTACAGAGAGGAATTCAATTATATAGTAGAAGCACAGTTTTCTAATGATTCATACAACCCTTCTTCCATAGAACAGATAATGGTTTTCAAAACTTGTTTTTAATTACTCATTTAATTGTTTTAATTGCTAGTGGGATTGCTAACTGGTATAATCACTCTGGAAATCAATCTGGAGGTTCCTCAGAAAATTGTAAATTGATCTACTTGAAGAACCAGCACTACCACTCTTAAAAATGTACCCAAAAGTTACACCACCATGCTACTAAGACACCTGTTCCACTATGATTATAGTGGCCTTATTTGTAATAGCCAGAAGCTGGAACCATCCCAGATGTCCCTCGACAGAAGAATGAATACAGAAAATGTGGTTCATTTACACAATGGAATACTACTCAGCTATTAAGAAAAAGGATAATCTGAGTTTTGCAGGTAAATGAGTGAAATTATAAAATATTGTCCTGAGTGAGGTAACTCAGATCCGTAAGGACCTGCATGGTCTATTCTCACTAATAAGTGGATATTAGCCAAAAATAAAAGTTCAGAATACCCAAGATACAGTCCACAGATCTCAAAAGGACGACAATCTGAAGGGCTAAAGTGAGAATGTCTCAGTCCCACTGGGGAGGAAGAAGAAAGCAATCACAAATGGTGAGGGAGGGACCAGGGAGTGAATGTGGATGGGGAGGGTAGAGGGATGCCAGATATGATATTGGGTGAGAGAAAAGTATTGAAGGCCTGAGAGCCAGCAGAAAAAATGGAAACAGGCAACCTAGGGAGGTAGGAGGTTGGCTGGACCCTCCAGAATGCACCAAAGACCTGGAAGGTGAGAGACTCGAAGGACTCAAAGGAAGGAACCTTATATGAAATGCCCCAACTGTAGGGAAAAGGAAACTTATAGAGGGCATATCCAACAGGAAGACAGGTCATCAAATGAGTGAGGGTGTTGCCATCCCACAGTCAAAACTCTGACCCATAATTGTTGCTGTTTGAAAAACTACACATATGAAAATAGAGATAAGCCTGAGTAAAGATGATTCAGTGATAGGCCTAAAGTGAAATCAAGCTCAAGGGTACATCACAAGACCTGACACTAGTACTGAAGCTATGGAGCACTCACAAAATAGGGGCCTATCATGACTCATGACTGCCCTCTAGAAGACCCAACAATCAGCTGAAAGAGTCAGATGCAGGTATCTGCACCCAACCAGTGGACAGAAGCTGCTGACCCTTGTGGTTAAATTAGCGAAAGGCTGAAAGAAGCTGAGAAGGATGATGCTGTAGAAGGACCAGCAGTTTCAATTAATCTAGACCCCCACGATTTCTCAAATACTTCATTTCCAAAAAGGCAACGTACACCAGCTGATATGAGGCCCTCAACACATATACAGCAGAGGACAACTGGGTCTTTGTTCAATCAGAGATGGTGCACCTAACTCTCAAGAGACTGGAGGCCCCAGGGAGTTTAGTGGTCAGATAGAGTATGGGGTGGGGAGTGGTGACAGTCTTGTGGAGAGAGAAGGGTGGGTGGGAGGTATGGGATGTTGAACAGTTGGTGGGTGGATTGGGGGGAATAAAATTTGGAGTGTAAAAATTAAATAAATAAAAATTTTAAAATATATAATTTTGTGATAAAACATTATGACCAAAGTTAAGCTGAAGAGGAAAGAGATTCTTTGATTTACATGTCTGGATTTTATTGCATCGTTAAGGGAAGCTAAAATAGGAAATACAGACTAGCCAAGAACTTGAAGACAGGACCTGAAGCAGAAACCATGGAAGAGTGCAGCTTACTGGCTTTCTCTCCAGGCTCTCTCAGACTACTTCCCTTTTGTACTACGTTAAATAATAGTTAATTTATTTAACTAGTTTTCTGTGTGTTTGTGTACTATGTACATGTGTGTGGAGGAGATTGTGGAGGTCAAAAGAGGAGTTAGAAGTACTGGAAGTGTAATTACAGACAACAGTGAGCTACCACATTCTGACAACTGGACTTGAGTACTGCAAGACTAGTAAGTACTCTTAATTTCTAAGCATCTGTCCATCCCCATACCTACTTTCTTATACAACCCATGAATTCCTGCTCAGGGTTAGAACTTCCCATAGTTGGCTGATCCTTATCAAATTGATCAATAATCAGGAAAATTCTCCATAGACTTGCCTACAGGTCAAGATATTGAAAGCATTTCCTCTACTATGGTATTTTCTTCCCATGTAAATTTAGCTTGTATTAAGTAGACAGAAATCTAACCAACACCAAAGTCTAGGTTTTTTTTGAATAGACTGAAATAATTAAGTTTAATATTTAGTAATTAATATTTAATAATTGAATTTATTGTTTTTGTCAGATTAAGTAGTCAATAAGTAGATAATTGTTAATAAAATAACGTCTGTATGATAACATTTAAACACTGGTTGTTGTTTAATAAGGAAGAATTCCACTCCTTGCTCTATCATATTCCCTTCCCAATTTCACCTTTTCTCCTCCTCCTCCTCCTCCTCCTCCTCCTCCTCCTCCTCCTCCTCCTCCTCCTCCTCCTCCTCCTTCTCCTCCTCCTCCTTCTCCTCCTTCTCTTTAGATACCTACTTTCATTCCAATTAGAAAGTTTGTGAATTTGGGTACATAAAAAGGTGGAAAGGATCTGAGAATACTTGGAGATGGTTAAACACAATCAAAATATATGCTGGGAAAGATCTATTTTCTAGTCAAAATTGAAAAAATTTAAAAAAAATGCAATACACACAAATATTTTTTCTCCTTACTAGTTGGAGTATAACAAACTAAGTCAGATGCTTGACTAAACTAAGTGTATGTGCACCTAAATTTTATTTATAGAAACAATGTATAATAAGATAGATTATTATGTCACCCTTATCATTTTGCATAATATTTGTTAAGTCAAATCAACATTGTCCACCAAAGAATACTTGCTAATATTTGCATACATTTTGCTTATGGTGCTATGATCTCTCTCTCTCTCTCTTTCTCTCTCTCAGTGTGTGTGTGTGTGTGTTTGTGAAATCTATGCACATTTGAGGCAGTGGTGACACATATGTATAACCACATAAGCCAGGAGCAGTTTTCAGAATCCTACTTCATCACATGTTATATTATTCCTGAGACAGGATCTTTCACTGAACATGGAGCTAGGCTTATGACCAGAAGATGACACTGCTGTTCTTCCTTTTGCCTTCAGGTATGCATTGCTTCGCTAAGCATTTTAGGTATGGCAAAGGGATTTTGAATTTAAAGCTTTACATTTGCACAGTAAGTACTCAGCTCACTGAGTCATCTCTCTTGCCTTATGAAGACTTTTGAATTTGAAAAGCAGACTACTATCGTAGCTTATATCTGTAATTAAAGTACCCAAGTAGTTTCAACAAACAGATTCTGAGTTTGAAGCTAGCCTAAATCTTGTATTTGAAAAAGAAATATAGGAATGTATGTGGAAAAGTGGTAGTATAATGAATGATATAGTGATTCTTTATCACATTTTAATTTAAATAAATTTATAGTTAATTTATTTGTTTTTAAGTAACTATTTTCTTGTTTATTGTACATAATTAAGAATTAGAACAAGTTTAAGTTTGTGATAAATTGTATTTTAGATATTAAAGTTTTTATTAAATTTATTATTTTTATTAAATTGTATTTTAGATATTAAAGTTTTAAGTCTTTCTGCAATTACCTTACCCATCATAAATGAAAATATGTATAAATGGTTACATTTGATTTGTGATATCAAGTTGCCTATTGGAGAAACACCATATTGAGCTATGTCAACCAGTACTTTGCCTGCAATTAATGGACAGTTATACACTTTTTTCCCCATTCGTTTATTCACTTTACATCCGGATCACAGCCACTCTTTCTTGTCCTAGTTCCCCCTAAGATAGTCCCTCCTTTATCCCCTCCCTCTACATCTGAGAAGGAGGAGATTCCCACTAGGTACCAACCCACCCTGGCACCTAAAGTCACATATCCTCCCACACTGAGCCCAAACAAGGCAGTCCAGTTAGAGGAAAAGTATCCAAAGGTAGACAACAGAGAGAGGGTAAATCTCTCATCTAGTTTTTGTGGGACTTGCATGAAGACCAAGTCACCCCTCCTGTATATGTATGTGGGAGGCCTAAATCCAGTCCTTGTATGGTGTTTAGTTGGCAGATCACTCTCTGGGAGACCCCAATTTTTTTTTTTTTGTTCTTCTTGCATAACCCTTATCCACTTTATGTTCCTCAATACTTCCCAAAATCTTCCACAAGACTTCCTGAGCTCTGTCTACTGTTTGGCTATGTCTCTGCATCTGTTTATGTTGACTGTTTAGTGGAGCCTCTCAGAGGACAGTTATGCTAGGCTCCTGGCTGTGAATCCTGGCAGACTGATACAAACATACCCTGAGGCTCGAAGGTAGTTGAAGGATTAAGGCAGTTCTGCAATGTGTTCCTATTAATCTTTTGAGGACAGCTTGGCACATTTACCATCAAATTTTCAGGGATTGTGACTGCATCCATCTGTTTCACATACAGCACCTGGGTATCCAGGTCAGGAGAGACAAATATATTTATCAACAGAGTCTTTAGATATTGTACCATTGTGATAAGGCTTTGATCAACTAAGAGGGCCATAGTCTCATAGTGTGTTAATGTAAATCTACGACCCTTGTGGTTATTATAGTATTTAGTTCCTTTATCCACACATTGATGACATGGAGACATATATACCTTACTGGTACTTTATTAATGTTGAGTTCACAGTGATTTCTAAGGAATCCAGGTCACTTATGTAAGTCCCAAGAGCATCTTGATGTGTGGCACCATGTAGATGGGGCTGGGATCCAACTTATAGTTCACACCAGAATACCCTTAAGGACAAACACACATATATCTTTCTATCTCATTGAGTCATACAGCCTCATTCATTCAAGGATCAGAAACACATTCATCTACTTCTAAGTCACAATGTCTACCTTGGTATTTAGGAATAGAGAAGCAAGTGAAGCCATGGAATCTATCTTGGCACACAGCCCTATTATGGTAGGGGTCTTGAAACACTCATTTTGATCAGTCTCACAGAACCTTCCAGCATATCCAGCAGGAAAGATACAGACAGGGTGTTCAGGGTCTTCATGGAAAGTACCTCTACTCTATGTTGATAGTCATCTCCTCCACAGGAATTAGTAACAATTCACAGGTCAGTCCTCTGTCGGCAGAAGGACATTGGCAAAGAAAGCATCTTTCTCCTGAGGAATTAAAACAAATGGAAATTACTTAACAGGGATGGGAGAATCAAGGATCTTTTAGCTCTTCATAGTATTTGTATACATTATTGGATATGTCTAAGCAACAATTGTTATCTTGTGGCAAAACCTTTGTCCATAGAATTATTTTAGCAAGAAGTTAACAGACGTCTTGTATTGGATCTATTGCAAGATGAATCCTGACACTTCAAGTCATTGCAGGACTAGGTACATCCTCTCTTACTGAGGCCAGTTGAAACAGCCCAGTTTGGAAGGCAACAGAGTCAGGTAAATCTTCACTTGATGGTAGACCCACATGAAGATAGAGTTGCACATCTGTTACATATGTGTTTCGGGGGCTCTGTCCAGCCTATGCATTCTCCTTGGATGGAGCTTCAGTCTTTGAGGACCCCCAAAGCTCCAGGTTATTCTTTCTGTGGAGTTTTTACCCCTGTCATGACACTTAATCCTTCCCCAGCTCTTCCATAAGACTCTCAGAATCTGTCTGATATGAGCCTTTGGGTCTTTTAATTTGTTTCATTCAACTACAGAATGAAGCCTGTCAGAAGACAGTTATGCTAAGCTCTTGTCTTCAAGCATAAAAGAGTATCATTAATGATGTCTGCTATTGGTTCTTACCCATGGGATGAATCCCAAGTTCACAGAGATAGGTGATCAGACTAAAACACTAAGATTTCTTTTCAGAGAGACAACTACAGTATATGACTGTTTTAAACTTCTGGAGTGGTGTGACATAGTAATATTCTAAAATTATGGAGTAAATAAAAATGAATGCCATCATTTCTCTTCTATCAAAATATGTGTATATTAGGCCTTGATTTGTATCTTAGCCTAATGAAAATTGATGAAATTGGGAGCATCTCACTTTCACTGCCTTCTGGGTTTTTTGGAAAAGGATCTTACAATATATCTTCTTTGACATGAATAATTTTATGTAGATCAGGCTGGTCTCAAATTTATAGATACTGTCCACCTTTCTCTGCTTCTTAAGTGCTTGAATTAAAGACTTCTGCTACCAGGCCCAGCTGAAACCTTTTTCTAAGAGTAGATCACTGTTTTATCCCTCCAGGGGACATACAAATTACCCATTTCCCTTCTCTCTTGCAGCTCTCTCTCCTGCTGTTCCTTTTAGTCATCTACACATTTCTAGGAGAAATGTTTCTACTTTTGACACTGAATCATGGCTTCAAGTAATGTTTCATTGTTAACACATAAAAATATAAATTGCCTTAAGAACCAATGAGTCTGCTAATTCAGCATCTACTTGTTAAGCAAATTTAAAGAAAGTGATTGAAAACTTGTGAAAATTATATTCTACCTGAAATGTATCTGTAGCTCAAATGTAACTTTATGAACATTATGACTATGGCACTGCCTTTTTAACATTTCGACTAGAGAAAATTAAGATACTTATCACTAAATTCACTTTGTAACATAAATTGGAATTTGAAAATGTGTCTAGATAAGCAAATATTCTGTGTCATTTGTATGTGCTTTAACAAATCAAAATACAATTTATAACTATTTATATAAGAAGCAATATCCATTTTTGACTCAATGTTAACTGTAGGAAATAGAAAAACATTTTCCACCACTATCTTATTGCTTCAAAAACCATTCCCCAGAGTTTTCAAAGGAAAGGAATGTTATCACAGTAATTAGATAGTCTGTGACAATGTTATAATTTCTTTATTAATTATGATTTCTAATGTAGAAAATAATGAAATCTCCATGTGTTTGAATTTAGTTGCTTTTTCAAAGTTAATTACTCCTCAAGAGATGCCAACCTTGGGATGTTCTGGGAGTGTGAAAAGAACAACTGCTGACTTTAGTATCTTATTTTCCAGTGAGTTAACATTTTTCATGTAATTAGCCCCAGTGCTCCTTTTAGATTAACAGATCAACAAATAATATGTTATGTTTTAAAAGCAAACAACAGGAAAGTGGGAATGTAACAAGAAGCACATTTAAAGGGCATGGACTCATTAGAACAAAAATATTTAAACAATAGTTCTAGTTTAACCTTTAAGAATGTATATTTACCTTTGAATTCATTACCCAAAGTTGCATAAAGCAACAAGGGTAATATGCTACAGCTTGATATTTGTTTAAGGCAACTTAGCAACATATTAATTAAAGATAATTTTTTGTTATTTTTAAGAATTAATTTTACACATAAGACACGATAATAACATAATTTTAATTAACTGCTATACTAATTGTACAATTTATAATAAATATTATGATGAGACATAATCTAAAATATAGTACAAGAGAATTCCAAAACATTTACTCCTTTAACTTGAATTTTAGATGTAAAACACTACTCATTATTATAAAATACAAATAAGTCATTATTATCCATTTACACTTTGATGTATGTTTAAAACTTTTCAGTGAATTTCATATAAGTAGAAGGAACTAGTTACATGTCTTCCCTAGTTCCCTAGTTAGGAGGTCAGACTGCCTGCCTGGGCACTTTTCAGTTTATCTTATGGCTGAAAAGTTATAGCAACTGACTAGATGACTAAACTCACAACTCTGACTCTTGAAACCAGGCTGTTGTGGAGTTAGTGGTGGGGACTACAGTTAAGAAATTGAACAGAATGTACTTAACAAATCAGAAAATGTATCAAAATTTCTGGTAGAGAAATGTAATTAGGAATATAAAAACCACTGCTTTCCACCAAGTTGGTGTGCCAAAGTTTTTTTTCTTCAGGCTGAAACCAATCTTCTACAAGGCTGAAAATAAATTCGACTCACTTTCACTACTCAGAGATTCTGGTATTTTTATTATGAATTGAGAATCACTATTTCTCAAAACTTGTGAGAAACTTTCATAATTTAGAACTAATACCATACTGTCTTTTTCAGAAATAATTAAATCAATTTACCATTTAACACAATCATGACTTTAATTTAAAATCACTAGAAGAATATATTTATTTGATATAATTTGTATTTACAGAAGCTTGCTATAATCTGAATATTGAATATCTTTTTCCAAAAGAATAATGTGCTAATATTTTGGAGCAAAGCTGGAAATGCATATTAAGAAGTGCTTGAATTAAGAAATTTCTAAGTTCATCAATATATCAATTCATGATATACTGAATCCAAAACTCAATGAGATATTAGAAAATAAGATTTTGATATAAACCATTGGTGATATAGGTATGCATTATAAAGACATATGTTATTCCAAGATTTGTTCTGTTTCTCTTCTTCCTGACCTCCATAAAATTTAAAACTCTACTATTCTTTGCTCACCAATGTATTCTGATTCAACTGAGTCGACAAATGATAAATCTATCTAGCTACACAGAAATACCACAGAAACTTTAAACTAAAATAAATTTTTCCTCCTTTAATTTGGTTTTGATAGCTTCTCATTACAATGGAGATGTAATGAGAACATCTTTATATGGAACCCATGCAATTAATTTATTTTAAGTTATTACTACTGGAGGAAAACCATGCCATAGCTAAAACTGTGTTTCACTTAATTGGCTGGTGACACATATCTTGATAAAGTTTCAACATTAAGCAGATTGTTAACAATAACAACAAAACCAAGGTAAAACAGCTGAGATTAGATATGAAACATTTGAATATAAAATAAATTTTTATATCTAGTATATTTCATTAACTCAAATTTGGAGTAGATGTGACACAGAGAGTCATAGTTGAGGGTTAAACTAATAAAAAAAATGTCAAGTAATTCATTTCTGTGTCTTCAATTCTTTTCCATTGATCTACTTGACAGTCTGTATCAAGACCCTGAGGTTTTGTTTTTTTTTTTTGTTTTTTTTTTTGTTTTTTTATCACTATTGCTCAGTAGTATAACTTTAGGTCAGGAATGGTTCCACCAGAAGTTCTTTTATTGTTGAGAACAGTTTTTGCTACTCTGGATTTTTTATTATTCCAGATAAATTTGAGAATTGTTCTTTCAATCTCTGTGAAGAAATGAGTCTTGATGGGGATTGCATTGAATCTTTAGATTGCTTTTGGTAAAATGGCTATTTTTACTATGTAAATCACGCTAATCCATGAGCATGGGAGATCTTATTATCTTCTGAAGTCTTTTTCGATTTCTTTCTTCAGAGACTTGAAGTTCTTGTCATAGTTGCTTGATTAGGGTCAAACAAAAATAATTTATATTATTTGTTAGGATTGTGAAGGATATCATTTCCCTAATTTTTTTCAGTCTGTTTATCCTTTGAAGTAGATGAAAGCTACTGATCTTGTTTGTGTTAATTTTATATCTAGCCACTTTGCTGAAGATATATCAGATATAGGAGTTCTCTCACAATTTTTTGGGTCACTTATGTATACTATCATATCATCTGCAAATAGTGGTATCTTCACTTCCT
This sequence comes from Rhabdomys pumilio, assembly GCA_030674055.1. Taxonomy (NCBI): domain Eukaryota; kingdom Metazoa; phylum Chordata; class Mammalia; order Rodentia; family Muridae; genus Rhabdomys; species Rhabdomys pumilio. The sequence goes on from JANHMN010000005.1 coordinate 51,249,645, forward strand.
TTCTCAAATTTTTATCCTTTTCATTTCCTTTTGTTGTCTAATTGCTCTGGCTAGGATTTTGAGTACTATATTGAATAGATAGGAGGAGGGTGGGCAGCATTGTCTTGTCCCTGATTTTAGTGGAATTGTTTCAAGTTTGTCTTCATTTAGTTTAATGTTGGCTATTGTTATGCTGTATGTTGCTTTTATTTTGTTTAAGTATGGGCCTCAAGTTCCTGATCTCTCCAATACTTTTAACATGAAGGGGTGTTGCATTTTGTCAAAGGCTTTTTTCAGCATCTAATGAGATGATCATATGGTTTTATTTCTTTGAGTTTGTTTGTATTTTGGATTATGTTTAAGGAGAAATAATATTATCTAGGATACATAATTTCTGGTAGAAAAGGGCATATCCTTCCTATTCAAACAGTAAATTATAATCAAAGTGTAAAACTGCTTCACTATTAGCATTCCAGAAAGAACAGATAACTGAGCTTTTTAAACCCAGGGACAGATAGATTTAGAAGATTTTAACAGCCAATCTTGTTCAACATACTGAGGGCAACTCCTGAAACCATATTCAAACATCAACAACACAGAACTTCTAATAATTGAACTCTAATGCTTATACAAGTGGTCAACCACCTGACAAGTTGGGATAAGAAGAAACAGACTCAACCACCCACTAAACAAAATAAACAACAACAAAACAATCAGAAAGCAACAATCACTTTTAAAAAATATCTCTATGCACTCAATTCCCCAATAAAAAGACATAGATTATTAGACTGGATATGTAAACAGTACCCAACATTTTGCTGCATACAGGAAAAGAACTTCAGTGAAAAGACAGATACTACCTCAGAATAAAAGGCAAAAAAAAAAAAAAAATTCCAAGCCAATGGTCCCAAGAAACAAGCTGGAGTAGCCATTCTAATATAGAATAAAATCGACTTTCAACCCAAAGTTATCAAAAAAAAAAATAAGAAGAAGAAGGACACTTTATACTCATCAAAGGAAAAATAAACCAATGAAATCTCAATTATGAACATCTATGCTCTATATGCAAGGGCACCCACATTTATAATAGAGACTTTACTAAAGCTGAAGGCACATATTGCACCTCACACAATAATAGTGGGAGATTTCAACACCCTACTCTCATTAATGGACAGATCATGGAAACAGAAACTAAACAGAGACACAATAAAACTAAGAGAAGTTATGAGCCAAATAGATTTAGCAGATATCTACAGAACATCTCATCCAAAAACAAATGAATATACCATCTTCTCAGCACCTCATGGTATCTTCTCCAAAACTGACCATATAATTAATCACAAAAGAGGCCTCAACAGATACAAGAAAGTTGAAATAATTCCATGCATCCTATCAAACCACCACAGACTGAAGAGTGGTTTTCAATAATGACAAAATCAATAGAAAGCCCACATGCTTGTGGAAACTGAATAATAAAAACTTGGTCGTTGAAGAAATAAAGAAGTTAAAGACTTTTAGAATTTAATGCAAATGAAGACACATCTTACCAAAACTTGTGGGACACAGTGAAAGCAGTGCTAAGAGGAAAACTTACAGCTCTAAGTGCCTACAAAAAGAAGTTGGAGAGAGCATACAATAGCAGCTTGACAGCACACCTGAAATCTCTATAACAAAAAGAAGCAAATACACCCAAGAGGTGTAGTCAGCAGGAAAAAAATAAACTCAGAAATCAAACCAAACAAGTAGATATCCACAGATAAGTGGATATTAGCTTAAAAGCTTAGAATACCCAAGATACAATTCACAGACATTATGAAGCTTAAGAAGAAGGAAAACAAAAGTGTGTGTGGTTAGGTCCTTCTTAGAAATGGGAACAAAATACTAAAAAGATGAAATAAGGAGACAAAGTGTGGAGCAGAGACTTAAGGATTGCAACCTCATTGGATGAGCAACATAGGCTGGACTGAACACCCAGTTCTTCCAGAGACTAGAACATCAACCAGGGAATGTACCTAAAAGGAATCATTGGCTCCAGACACATATGTAGCAGGGAATGACCTTGCCTGACAGCAACAAGAGGGGAGGTCCATGATCCTTGGGAGGTTTGATGCCCCAGAGTAGGAAGATGCTGGAACTGTGGGGCAGGAGAGTGTAGGTGGGTGGGAGAGTACTCTCATACAGGCAAAAAAGTGGGGGAGGGTGGACATCAGATTGGAAGATGGCAGAAGGGTAACCAGGAAGTGGGATATAATTTGAGATGTAAACAAATGGACCGAGATGTAAAAATTTTTAAAAAAATTAAAAAGTGAGTACATAGCATATTTGTCTTTCTGGGATTGGGTTACATCATTCAGAATGATATTCTAAAGTTTCCTTCATTAGCCTGCAAATTTCATGAAGTCTTTTTTTTTTAACATCTTAATTGTACACCATTGTTTAAATGTACCACTTTTTCTTTATCCAAGTTTCAGTTTAAGATATCTGGATTGTTTCCAAAGTAGTATTCTGAATCTTTTGAGTATTATGGACTATTGTGAATGAAGATGCCATGAACATAGGTAAACAAATGTCACTGTGGTATAGTGGGACAGCTGTTAGATATAAACTCAGAAGCATTATAGCTGGATCAGGAGGTAAAACTATTCGCAATTTTCTGAGAAACTACCAAATTGATTTCCAAAATGTTTGCACAAGTTTTCACTCCCATCAACAATGAATGAGTGTTCCCCTTCCTTAAAATTCTCAACAGCATGTGCTGTTACTTCAGTTTTAATCTTAACCGTTCTGATAGGTACAAGATGGAATCCCAGAGTTGTTTTCATTTTCATGTCCTTGATAATCTAATACATTGGACATTTTGTTAAGTGCTTCTTAGCCATTTGACATTCCTCTCCTAAAAATTCTCTGTTTAGCTCTGTGCACCATTTTTAGTTAGGCTATTTAGCTTGTTGTGTTCTAACTTTTTATGTTTTTATATATGTTGGATATTAGCCATCTATCAGTTGTAGTGTTGGTGAAGATCTTTTCCCAAGTTTTAGGCTGTCATTTTCTCCTATTGAAAGTGTCCTTTACTCTACAGAAGAGTTTCATTTCCCTTTTATCAATTACTTATTAATAAAGGGAGGTTCCCTTTATCAATCATTTTTTTGATCTACCTGAGGCAATGGGATTTTGTTCATGAAGTTCTCTATTGTACCAATGCATTTAAAGCAATTCTCTATTTCTATTCTATTATATTTAGTGAAACAGGATTTATTTTTGAGATCCTTCATTTACTTGGACTTGAATTTTGAGCAGGGTAATAAATATTGATCTATTTGCATTCTTTTACATATGGACATCCAATGAGACCTGCATCATTTGTTAAAAATGCTTCCATTATCCATAGTATGATTTTGCATTCTTTGTCAAAGATCAAGTTTTTATAGGTGTGTGGGTGTATTTCAGTGTCTTTGATTTGATACCACTGATTCCTATATGTTTTTATATGAATATCATGCAGTTTTTATTACTATTGCTATATAGTAAAGATTGAGATAATGGTGATGACACCTCCAGAAATCCATACATTATACAAGATTGTTTTAATTATCTTGTGTTTGCTATTTTTCCATATAAAATTAAAAATTACATTCTAAAATTATGTAATGAATTGTGTTAAAATTTTGATGAAAATTGCATTGAATCTGTAGATTGTTTTTGTTAGGGTGGCCATTTTTACTATGTTAATCCTATGGATCCATTAGGATGGGAAAAATTTCTATCTTCAATTTCTTTCTCCAGAGAATTGAATGTTTTGTCATACATGTCATTCACTTGCTTGGATAGAGTTATAGCAAGATGATTTTAATTATTTGTGGCTATTGTCAAGAGATTTGTTTTTCTGAATCTTTGCTTATTCCTTTAATCAATTGTAAAAAGAAGGGCTACAGATTTAGGTTTTGTTTTCTGTTTTGTGTTTTATGTTTTGTGTTTTTCATTTTGTTTTTTCTCTTTTGTTTTCATATTTTTTGTTTTGTTTGGTTTTTGGTTTGGATTTTTAGTTCATTTTGTATCTAGCCAATCTGTTCAAATTGTTTATTAGCTGTTGGAATTCTATGGAAGAATTTTTGGGCTCACTTATGCATACTGTCATATCATCTGTGAATAGTGATACTTTGACTTAACATTTTTCAATTTGTATTGCCTTAATAACAGTTAATCATCTTATTGCTGTCGCTAGAACTGCAACATCAATACTGAAAAGAGAAAGAGAAGATCAACAGAATTTTCATGTCCTCATTTATACTGGGATTGTCTTGAGATTTTCTCCATTTAATATGACATTGGCCATTGGCTTGCTAAGTATTGCCTTAATGCATTTAGGTATGTGAATTTTATCCCTGAACTCTCCAAAACTTTTAAAATGAAGTGGTGTTGGATTTTATCAAAGGTATTTTCAGCATCTAATGTGATAATCATGTAGTATTTTTCTTTCAATTTTTGATATGATACATTACATTGATAGATTTTCATATACTGAACCACCCCTAAATCACTGGGATGAAGCCCACTTGATCATGAGAGATGATGTTTTGGATGTGTTCTTGAATTCAGTTTGTGAGTATTTTATTTATAATTTTTACATCAATGTTAATAAAAAAATTTTCTATGAAATTCTCTTTCTTTCTTGAATTTTTGAGTAGTTTAGGTATAAGGGTTACTGTAGCCCCAAAGGATGAGTTTCAAAATGGACCTTCTGTATCTATTGTGTGGAATAATTTGAGAAGTATAACTATTTGCTTTTCTTTGAATAGCTGGTAGAATTTTGTGCTAAAACTATCCAACCCTTGGCCTTTTTGGGGTTGGGAAAATTTTAATGCCTCCTATTTTATTAGGTATTATAGGATTTTTTGATCTTAATTTATCATTGATAAGTGGAATCTATCAATAAAATAATCTATTTGATTTGTTATTGTTTTTTTTTTTAATTTTGTGGAGAACAGGCTTTTGAAGTTTTGTCTCCTGTTTCATTTCTGATTTTGTTAACTTCGTTATTTTCTTTCTGCTATTGAGTTAGTTTGGTTAATGGTTTGTTTATGTTGTTAGTTTTCTCAAAGAACCAGCTCTTTATTTAATTAGTTTTTTGATTTTTTTCTCTTTGTTTCTAATATATGGGTTTCAGTTGTGAGTTTGATTATATCCTTCTCTTTACTCCTCTTGGATATATTTGCTTTCTTTTTATTGGATATTTTATTTATATACATTAAGATGCCATCTCCTTTTTGCATTTCCCCTCCCTAGAAACCCCCTATCCCATCACCAGTCCTCCATTTTGCTTTGATACTATTTTAATTACATGCAAGTATTAAGGTCAGTTCTAGGTTGAAGAACTAGAAATATAATAAATGCAAATAGTCAAGGAATAAGCAAGAAGATAAACACAAATAGTCAAAGAACAAGCAAGGCAATAAAAATAGTTCCATGAATACTCCAATAATCACTGTTTCTAAGAACTTATCAGGATGATAAAAATATCTGACCCCAATTCCCTGTCCTAGCCCAAAGACATTTTCATGTCTGAAGCCTACTTCCTTCTTTTAGCCTAAGATTTAGATTTCTGCCTGAAATTACTATTTTGTTCTAGCCTAAGGTCAGATTCCTTTCTGAAGCCCACTTCCTTGTCTTTGGCCAATGTCATATTCCTGCCAAGCAACCCATTTCCTTGACCTTAGCCCATGTCAGATTTTTGAAAAGCATCCCCCAAACCTCTCCACCTCTCCACCTCTCCCCTTTTTTATTTCATTAATAAGACTGACCCAGTTTTAGGTTGTTCTGACAAGAATGCCTTCCTTATGTTTAGTGAAATTTGCATTATCAAAAGCAATGCATTTATGTCTTAGGTGTGTAAGGTTCTGTGCAGAATCTTACCCATCTTTGGCTTGCCAGCCTGTTAAACTAATAACTCTGTATGGAGTTTATTTTCCATTTCAAGTCATGTACTTTGCATGTAAACATGTTATGTTATTAAAGACAATTTTTAAATGTATCTTTAATTTAATATTTTATTTACATTTCACATGCCATCTCCTTTCCTCATTTCCTCTCCCTAGAACAGCCCTATCACATGCTCCCTCCTTTTTATTTTTTGATTTTATACATTTTTTAAAATGTTAATCAAAGGCTTTAGAAGTTTGGTAATGCTCAACACAAATCAGAAGTGTAACCCAATACACAACCTAGATATATTAACTATCTTTGACTGGACTCTGCCATGTGAACATCTGCCTCCATGTCCCCCCTTCTCTTTCTCTCTCTCATCACCTAGCACCTCCTCTCCTTCCTCTCCTCCTCTCCTTACTCCTTCCTTTCCTCTCCATACTTCTCCCACATTAGCTCCTCCTACATATCACCCTTCCTGTTAAAATAAATCTTTTCTCCCAAAATACAATTAGAGCATGACTATACAAATGTGTGTCAGTAAGGTGCAAGATAGACATAATACCGACTCCATCATTTTGTTGACTAATCAGAACCTCTGTCATCCTCTCCTAACTAAAAGATTTAGTTATGAACCTGGCTTTTTTTCTTGGCTTTATAATGAATGACAGCTGAAAACCATCCTCTCAAATCTTTTCTCTCAAGATAAATAGCCATAATTGGCTATGAGACTATAAGTTTTCAACCCCATCAGAAATTCAGAATGACTGAGTTAACTAAAATTATGGGAAGCATGAAGCATAGCTTCTAAAACTTAGCCAATTTATAGAGACCGCTGAACACCTGGACAATCCCTATACTACAAAATGTTGGAGCATCTGATCTTCAGCATTCTGGCCCACAATCATCTGACAGACCTAGTGATGCAGAATTATTAAGGACTGATTACTCTGTCTTGGCAGATATAATCAGTTGACTAATCTACAAGTGTGTCCTTTTCTGGACAGTAATTTGTCTGTAGATGGAAAGAGGAAATTCTTGCCTAGTGGCTGTCTCACCACAACTGGAATAACTCCAAAGATGCTCAATTTCTTCTTCTTTTTTTTTTAATTTATTTTTTTTGTGTATTTTTTTATATTTTTTATTTTATTTTATTTTTTTTAACTTTTTTTTGCTCAATTTTTTTCTTAAAATTCAAGACAGGAAGCTGTCAGGAGCAGGCAGATCACTAATCAAAATGAACATTTATACAGAAATATTTGTAATGTCTATTCTGTGGGCTTCTGATGTTTTGAAAATCAATTACCCATGTAATGTAATCTGGACTGTTGTGTGTTATCCCCTCTCATCTATTTCTAAATAAAATATAGAAAACACCCTAACAATAAACTCAAAACCATGAATTTGCTATAGGCCCTTAACTCACAGGCTAACCATCTCAAATCAGTTTAAAAAGTTAAAGAAGGACTAGGTCTAAGTTTTGTATTCCTAAATGCATTATACAAGCACAATTCCTATGATAGTAACAATATTTTGTATCAATAATAAGCTCGTACCAATGAAAACCTTAGATTTGAAGTCAAAGTAAAGTTTGTACCATTTAAGAAATTATAACTTCATCTTAATAACAATTATACATATTTCTACCAGTAGGTTATGGCTATGCAATAAATCCTAGCTAATCCTCCCTGTTCCAACAAAACACTACATTTCTCTAGAAAGACAGCCCAATATTAACCACCTCAGTTCCCAAGCCCAGAGAATAGGGCGCCAACACTTTATTAACTTCTTCAAGCTGATTATGGGCATTGAGATATTAGAAGAGAGGTTGGAGGAAGAGTAAATTGATAAGCTTCTGACACTGTCTTCACTGCATCCAGCTGGAATTCCAGGACTTCAGAGGTTTGAGCAGGTCTGCTCAGCTTGCTTGATGAGTAGATACACCAAAGCTATGTATTCTACAATATACAATTCTCAAAAAAAATTTTATTATCAAGATAATTTTTGTTTGAATTCTAGAATCTAGTTTTGTGATGGCCTGCCTCTGTCACGTCTAACCCATATATTTCTGGAAGTTTCTATGTGTGTGTACTCCCACCGTCCTTTCATTTCCATCTCCCTGCTCTCAAATTCCCCAACACTAGGGAATCCAAACTTTTAGACACCACGGCTCTTCACTTTCACTGATGTCTAACCCATTACCCCATCTCCCCTCTTCCAATTACTATGAGGGTGGACTCTCACTATCCACACATTCCTGCCTCCCTGCTCTTGAAATTCCCCAACAGTAGGGAATCCAAACTTTCAGATACCAAGGCCATCCACTTCCAGTGATGCCTGGGAAGACCACCCACAACTACCTATACTGGTGTAGCCATGAGTCCCTCCCCTTGTGTTCTCAGGCTGGAGATTTTAGAATGGCTACTCCAGCTTGTTTTTATGGGATCATTTGATTGAAAAAATGTTTTCTGGCCTTTTACTCTAAGGTAGAGTCTGTCTTTGTCACTGAGGTGGGTTTTCTGTATGCAGCAAAATGCTAGGTCCTGTTTATGTATCCAGTCCATTAGCCTACATTTAAAGACAATGTTTAACAGGATAGGCGGCAATAAAAATGTATTCCCAGGACAAAAAAGGGCTGCATGATCAAGCTATATATGCCATATTTGAAGCTTGATCAAAGTAGAAATACTTACCGCAGGCAATGACTAATTTTATCAGCAGTATCTGCCACTTCAAGGCTCAGCAAAGAAGTATTCTTTAAATTCATAAACTCACTATGCAAAGTTAAAGCATTCAGAGAGGTGTTAGAATTATGCCAAATACCCTGCAAGTGTCTTATAACTTTTTCCTAAATATAATGACTTCCAATGTAAATTTTAGAACACAAATTCAATGTTATGTAGCTTGACACCAGAAATGACTCCTTACTCTTTAACTCTGAACCTTCCTCCAATAAGTTGAATAAGATAAAGAGTATTGGTCTGTTATTCTAAATGCCTTCCTAAATCCTCTTGTATATTCAACACATTAGTAACATTTCTGTCTAAATGATTAACAAAACTAGCGAAGCTGACTTTTTGTGTCAAAGCAATTGCAGTAGTGGTGCTAGCAATTAATATAATTATAGCTGTTTTAAGAGCAATAATCAAGCCCACTATCCTCTTGCTTCTGCTTAAAACCTGACTCACTTCTTCCAGTACTTGCAAGCTTTTTTCAAAATAACAAGATTCTGTAATACTCAGGGCAATAAATCAAAAACTGATTGGTAGACCTTTATAGCAGACATGCCAGGTTTCAACACACTAACACAATTAGAAAGTATACAATCCATCCAATGTACATTAAATACTGTAGAAGAAACAAAAGTACTTTTAACTTGTCATTTAAAAGGGCCTTAAAACATTTACTAACACTTGTTTGTAATCCAGATCCTGTCCCAACTTTATTTCCTGCTACCTTAATATCATACAGAGCTGCCACCAACTTCCAAAAATGTCTCTGAAAATGTCCAGAATCAACCTTCCAAATGATGACTGTTATTTCCAATATTGTACTGACTTCTAGATCGGACCATGATTGAGTGCAAGTAATTGGTCATCTTTAATAATAATACAAGTGTCATTATAATATCTATTTTTGATTTTCTGTTCCACAAGGTCTAAAATCTTGAGTTGAGGTTAGTTGTGAGCATCTGCCTCTGTATATATCAGGCTCTGACACAGCATCTCAGGACACAGGTATAACAGGCTCCTGTCAGCATGCACTTCCTGATATTCACAATAGTGTTTGCATTGGTGATTGCACATGGGATAAATTCCCATGTGAGCCTGTCTCTGGACAGTCCCTCCTCCAGTCTCTATTTCACACATTTTCTCCATATTTACTTCTGTATTTTGTTACTCCTGAAGACCAAAGCACTCACACTTGGTTGTCCTTTTTCATGAGCTTCATGTGGTTTGTGACTTGAATCTTGGGTGTTGCGAGTTTCTAGGCTAATATCTACTTATTAGTGAATGCATACTTATGTGTGTTCTTTTGTGATTGGGTCATATCGCTCAGGATATTTTCTTGTTCCTTCCATTTAACTAAGAATATCATGAATTCATTGTTTTTTATAGATGAGTAGTATACCATTGTGTAAGTGAACCACATTTTCCATATCCACGCCTCTATTGAAGGAAATATGTGTTCTTTCCAGCTTCTTCTAGCTGTTATAAATAAGGCTGCTACAAATATAGTAGAGCATGTGTCCTTGTTATATATTGGAGCATTTTTTTCGGTATATACCCAGGAGTGGTATAGTTAGGTCCTCGAGTAATAATACTATGTCCAATTTTCTGAGGAACCATCAAACTGTTTTCTAGAGTGGTTGTACCAGCTTACAATTCCACCTACAATGCAGGAGTGCTCCTCTTTCTCCAAATCCTCACCAGCATTTTCTGTAACCTGAGTTTTTGAACTTCGAAATTCTGACTGGTGTAAGGTAGAATCTTAAGGGTTTTTTTTGATTTGCATTTCCTTGATGGCTAAAGATGTTGTACATTTCCTTAAGTGTTTCTTGGCCATTTGATGTTCCTCAGCTCGAAATTCTTTGTTGAGCTCTGTATCCCATTTTTTTAAATGGGGTTAATTGGTTCTCTTGAGTTTAATTTCTTGAGTTCTTTGTATATTTTGGATATTAGACCTCTATCTGATGGAGGATTTTTAAGGATATTCTTCCAGTCTGTTGGTTGCTATTTTGCCCTATTGACAGTGTCCTTTGCCTTATAGAAGCTTTGTAATTTTAAGAGGTCCCATTTGTCAATTCTTGATCTTAGAGCATAAGCCATAGATTCTATTCAGGAAATTTTTCCATGTGTTGTAGGCATTTTCTCACTTTCTTTTCTATTAGAAACTAACAGAATTTATGAACCAAATGGATTTAACAGATATCTGTAGAACATTTCATCCTAAAATAAAAGAATATACCTTCTTCTCAATACCTCATGGTACCTTCTCAAAATTAACCATATACTCAGACACAAAAAAAAACTCAACCTGCCTTCTGCCCCTCACCTGGATCCCGGTGACTGGAGCAGACACCCAGCTGATCTGCTCCCCCATGGAAACCACGTCCAGTGACATCCTAGAGAGGAAACTGACCTCAGAGCAGGGGATACCATATCCCGAAAAATCCTAGAGGAGCCACTGAACTCAGAGCAGCAGACATCATATCTTGAGACATCCTAGAGGAGCGATTACACTCAGAGTAGAAAACACCTAGCTGGTCTGCTACCGTGGAGACACCATATCCTGAGATATCCTAGAAGAGCTACTGTACCCAGAACAGCTGGAGCTCAGGATCACAGAGACATCCATACTCTGAGGAGCTCTGACACAACCAAGATAGCTGGAAAGGCAGGCTCCAGTCAGAACCAGTGAGTGCAGGTAGCACTAGAGCTAACCAAATGGTGAAAGGCAATCGTAAGAATGTAAACAACAGAAACCAAAGTTACTTGGCATCACCAGAACCCAGCTCCTCCACCATAGCAAGTCCTGAACACCACATCACACCAGAAAAGCAGGACTCAGAATTAAAATCACTTCTCATGATGATGATAGAGGAATTGAAAAGGGACATAAACAGCACTCTCAAAGAATTTGAGGAGAACGCAGGCAAACAGGGAGAAGCCCCTAAAGAAATACAAGAAAACTTAACCAAACAGGTGAAGGAATTACACAAAATCATCCAGGATCTAAAAATGGAAGTAGAAACAATAAAGAAATCTCAAAGGGAGACTACCCTGGAGATAGAAAACACAGGAAAAAGATCAGGAGTCATAGACACAAGCATCACCAACAGAATACAAGAGATAGAAGAAAGAATCTCATGTGCAGAAGATACCATGGAAAACATAGACAAAAAGGTCAAAGAAAATGTGAAATGCATAAAGCTCCTAACACAAAACATCCAGGAAATCCAGGACACAATGAGAAGACCAAACCTAAGGATAATAGGTATAGATGAGGAGGAAGACTGCCAACTTAAAGGGCCAGTAAATATTTTCAACAAAATTATAGAGGAAAACTTCCCTAACCGAAGGAAAGAGATGTCCTTAAATATACAAGAAGCCTACAGAACCCCAAATAGACTAGACCAAAGAAAAAAATACCTCCTGTCACATAATAATCAAAACATCAAATATACAAAACAAAAAGAAGATACTAAAAGCAGTAAGCGTAAAAGGCAAAGTAACATATAAAGGCAGATCTATAAGAATGTATAAAGTCAGATCTACCAGACTTCTCACCAAAGACTATAAAAGCCAGAATATCCTAGACTGATATTATACAGACCCTAAGAGATCACAAATGCCAGCCCAGACTACTATATTCAGCGAAACTCTCAATCACTATTGATGGAGAAACCAAGATATTCCATGACAAAACCAAATTTACACAATATCTTACCACAAATACAGCACTTCAAAGGATAATGTGTGGAAAACTCCAACACAAGGAGGGAAACTACAACCAAGAAAAAGCAAGTAGTCTTCCAACAACCCCATAAGAAGATAGTTACACAAACATAATTCCACCTCTAATAACAAAAATAACACGAAGGAACAATCAGTTTTCCTTAGTAACTCTTATTATCAATGTACTTAATTCTCCAATAAATAGATGTAGACTATCAGACTGGATACATAAACAGGACCCAGAATTTTGCTGCATACAAGAAACACACCTCTGTGACAAAGACTGACACTATCTCAGTGTAAAAAGATGGAAAACAATCTTCCAAGTAAATGGTCCTAAGAAACAAGATGGAGTAGCCATTTTAATATCAAATAAAATTGATTTTCAACCACAAGTAATGAAAAAAAGATAAGGAAGGACACTACATACTCATCAAATGAAACATGTACCAAGAAGAACTCTCAATTCTGAACATCAATGCCCCAAATGCAACGGCACCCACATACATAAAAGAAACACTATTAAAGTTCAAAGCATATATTGCATCTCATACAATAATAGTGGGGGATTTCAACACCCCACTCTCAGCAATGGACAGATCATGGAAACAAAAACTAAACTGAGACACAATGAAAGTAATAGAAGGTATGAAACAAATGGATTTAACTGACATCTATAGAACATTTTATCCTAAAACGAAAGAGTATAACTTTTTCTCAGCACCTCATGTTACCTTCTCCAAAATAGACCATATAATTGGTCACAAAATAGGCCTCAATAGATACAAAAAGTTTGAAATAATCCCTTATACCCTATCAGACCACTATGGACTAAGGCTGGTCTTTAATGACAACAAAAACAATGGAAATCCTACATACACGTGGAAACTGAACAACGTTCTATTCAATGATGACTTGGTCAAGGAAGAAGTAAAGGAAGAAATTAAAGACTTTTTAGAATTTAATAAAAAGCAGGACATATCATACCAAAACTTGTGGGACTCCATGAAAGCAGTACTAAGAGGAAAACTCATAGCTCTAAGTGCTTACAAAAAAAAAAAAAAAAAAAAAAAACTGGAGAGAGCATACACTAACAACTTGACAGCACACCTTTAGAGCATTAGAACAAAAAGAAGCAAATATACCAAAGAGGAGTATTCAAATTCAGAGCTGAAATCAAGCAAGTAGAAATAGAAAGAACTAAACAAAATATCAACAAACCTAAGAGCTGGTTCTTTGAGAAAATCAACAAGATACATAAACGAGATAAACCCTTAGCCAGACTAATAAAAGCGCACAGAGACAGTATCCAAATTAATAAAATCAGTACTAAAAAGGGAGACATAATAACAGAAACTGAAAAAAAAATAAAAATTCATCAGATCCTACTACAAAGGCCTATATTCAACAAAATTGGAAAATCTGGATGAAATGGACAATTTTCTAGACAGATACCAGGTACCAAAGTTAAACGAGGAACAGATAAACCATCTAAACTGTCCCATAACCCCTAAAGAAGCAGTCATTAAAAATTTCCCCACCAAACAAAAGTCCACAACCAGATGGTTTTAGTGCAGAATTCTATCAGACTTTCAAGGAAGACCTAATACCAATTATCTTCAAACTATTCCACAGAATAGAAACAGAAGGAACAAGATCCAATTCGTTCTATGAAGCTACAATTAAGCTCATATCTAAACATCACAAAGACCAAATAAAAAAGAGAACTACAGACCAATCTCTCTTATGAACATTGATGCAAAAATACTCAATAAAATTCTCACAAACCGAATCCAAGAACAAATCAAAACAATCATCCAACTGTATCAAGTAGGCTTTATCCCAGGAATGCAGGGTTGGTTCAATATTCGAAAATCCATCAATGTAATCCATTACATAAATAAACTCAAAAAAAAAAAAAACACATGATCATCTCACTAGATGCTGAGAAAGCATTTGACAAAATTCAACATCTCTTCTTGTTAAAAGTCTTGGAAAGATCAGGAATTCAAGGCACATACATAAACATAGTAAAAGCAATATACAGCAAGCCAGTAGCCAACATCAAACTAAATGGAGAGAAACTTGAAGCAATCCCACTAAGATCAAGGACTAGACAAGGCTGCCCACTTTCACCCTACCTATTTGTAAAAGCCCCTTACTCTGCCTGGCTTGGGGGCCGAAAACGTCCTGGCCTGTGCTGCTGCTCAGGTCCACGGGTCAGGGTTTAGCAAGAGAGACAGTGGGGGAAAGAAGGGGAAGAGCCGCAAAGAACAGAGACAAGCCAGAGGATCTGTAGTCAAGTCTTCTTTACTGTCTCCACCATACACACACCACTACAACTACTACTACTACCCCACTACATACATACATACATACATACATACATACATACATACATACATTC
>JANHMN010000005.1:51264417-51311263 GCA_030674055.1 Rhabdomys pumilio
TGCAGCTGTGGATATGACATAAGCCTTACAGACGTGGACAGCACGTGTGCCTTACAGGCATATATGGCATAGATAGCACGTGGATAACATGTGCATCGCATGCCTTGTAGGCATGGATACCACGTGCTCCTTGCAGCTGGGGGCACTAAACTGCAAAACAAGCTATGTGGGATATCAGAGTGTGCTTCAGCTGTTGTAGGCTGTTGAAAACCAAGTCTCATTTCAGGATATATGGCTCAAGATGGATGCAAAGCTGCTAGCTGCTTTCTAGCTGCTTTCTGCTTAAAGTCGGCTCCCAACACCTATTCAATATAGTAGTGGAAGTCCTAGCTAGAGGAATTAGATAACAAAAGGAAGGAAGGGGATGGAGGGCATAGGGAGTTTTTTCTATCAGTCTATGTATCCATCTACTCATGTAACATTTATCTATCTATCTATCTATCTATCTATCTATCTATCTATCTCTGTGTGTGTATTATCATTTATCTATCAGTCAGTCATTTATCTCTTTGTCTGCTTGTCCTTATGTAGATAGATAGATAGATAGATAGATAGATAGATAGATAGATAGATAGATATAGGTATAGATAAATGATAAATAGATAGGTAGATTCATTTTTTAAATCTGTTCCTCTAGAGAACCCTAATAGAATTGGATACTTGCATATGTTAAATTCTTACATAGAAACAAGAATATAGTACAAAACTTAATGTAAATAACTCATAGCATGGAAAAGTCTCTCTTTAAAAAATTAAAGTTAACATTTATTTTAATGGATTGTTTTTCTCACATATACTTAAATAGCTAACATAATATAAAACATTTTTATTTCATCTCATGTAACTATGTAGGTTTCTAAAACAATGAAAATATTAACAGTATTTAAGTAGAGAATGACCCCTTTCTAGTTACTGTATCTGAACATAATAATTCAATCTATGTGTTTTTTTTTTAATTTATAAGTGAACAGCACAGAACACATATTTTCATAGAACAAAAAAAGAAACTGGAATTTAGAACTATAAAATACAAGTAACAACACTTTCAAGCTAGGTATTGTTATATATCTATAATATCAGAACTGTTAAAAGAGCACTAGGAAGATCATAAGTTTAAATATAAACTAGAATATATGGTGAATTTCTCTCCAAAAGAATAATGCCTGTCTTCTTGTATGTCCATTTTTCTTTATCTCTGCATAATTCTGTGCACCACTTAATGCTCTGAAGTAATTAATTTTCTGCTTCATCTAGCCAGAATAAAGTTGATTTCTTGCAATTGCATATCATATAGCATATATGAATTTTTTCAAAAACCATTTAATCAAAACAATTTAAAATGCAGAAGTAACACATTATAACATATTATAACACATCTAAAACATGTTTTTTTTAGATTTTCTATGAATTCTAATGTGGAGTTATTAGATCCTTATAAGAATATAGACTGAAAGCAAAATCTTTTGGGGAGTTTTAAGATTTTTTTTTAAACTTAAGCTATTGTTTATAAATGAAGTACCATAGTTAGTGATTCCTATTTATTAGTGCCATTGGAAATCCCTAAAATAAAAACAAAATCCAATTTAATTGCAACAAAATATTGTGTGCTTTATTAATTATCCTAACAAAAATCCTCTGTTCATATTAAGACATAACAATTTCACTAACGGTTCTCGAAAGTACAAGGGGATAACTGATCATTTTCTTCATGAATGCAACTGTGATAACAATAGAATGTCATGTCTTTATCATACCAGTCCAAAAACTTTAAAAAAATAACTGCTTAATCTCTTTTAATTAATAAAAATACTCTTAAATTTTTGTACTTAAAATTTATCAATAATTAATTATAATAACTAAAATCTTCTGCAATCTAATAACAATAACATATTCTGAAAGGCAGTTTCATTTCAAAGGCAACTACTTAAACAAATTTAAATTCTTGAAAAGTAATGCAATATTAGTGGTAGTGATACTGGTTTTGCTGTAAACCTTATAGAAAAATAAATAAAAAGAACAAAACCGGAAATCAAAATTTTAGACTTTAGTTCTTTGACTGATATGTTAATCTGATAATCTTGACATGAGTTCTGGGTTAATTATTGCTTTTCTCAATAAGCAAGGAAAGTATTTGATCATTTCACTAACACATACTCACATAGGTGCCCAATTAACATTTAGTATTTTAAAACTAAACATATACATAAAGTAGAAAATAATTAGGATCTAAATATGGGTCATAAGCAGGATATATTCTGTAGGTGACAACTCAAAACTGACCACCAAAGCAAGCATGTTGGCACATTTCTATAGTCAGCACTTTGAGACTTAGGCAAGAGGACCACAGGTTTTATGTTTGTTGACAAAGTAGTAAATCTCTGTCTACATCAAAAACAAACAAACAAACAAACAAATATCTCTGTTGTGTCAGAAATATGTTGTTTACTTTGAATCATCAACAGTTTGTTCTTTTACTAACTTTCTATTTCCTCTTTTACATACATCTCTGAGTCTCAAAGGGAGGGAACATTCCTCCATTAGTGGAAAGATCCATTTAGGATTGAGTACTCCAAGTTTCTTATTATCTATAAAATATCCTGTTGTAGGTTTTTGTGTTAATTATCCTCTACTCCAAGAGGAAGTATCTCTGATGAGGGTTGAGTAATGTAATTATTTATGGTTAAGAAAAATATTTTTAAATAAAAACTTAATAGATGAGAAAATCAAAAAATATACTGTTACAACTTCATATATATGATAATGGCCTACTATCTATACAACTAGTAAAGAATACCAACAAAAACAGTAAAAGGAATGATTGAAAATTATTTCTACATACTAGTACTAACAATTGA
Organism: Rhabdomys pumilio; assembly: GCA_030674055.1. Lineage (NCBI taxonomy): Eukaryota > Metazoa > Chordata > Mammalia > Rodentia > Muridae > Rhabdomys > Rhabdomys pumilio. Next base: position 51,267,273 of record JANHMN010000005.1, read on the forward strand.
TTCAGGATATTATTTTCAGTTGATTGTATTTGTTTTATTGAGTGAAAAATTTTTCAAGAAAAGGGGATACAGTAAAAATATCTACTTATGAAATATTAATTAGTTCATTAGAAAGACAGAAATTGGATCAATATTTTAAAAATATGGCATATAAAGCAGTATATATGATAAAGAAGTATGGTAAAGACTCAATATTTCTTTTGCTATATCTAAAAACAAACGTCAATAACTACTCATCTAAGTTTAAAGATTATTCACTGTACTTTAAAAAAATACTTGTAGTTTTATTTATTTACTTGATTTATTGTATTTCATTGAACACACCCCAGAAAGCCTCAGCTGACATGCATCAGCTATAGGCTCTGAAGTACCAAAAACATTTCCATGATAGCATATCTAAAAGGCTTAATTCTACTTTTATACTTTTATAGTTATGTTGACTTTTGAGGAAAGAATCATAAAATATATAGAGCCCTATTGAGATAAACACATCCTGTCTTCTGGAGTGTTAAACTGTTGGCAAGGATAACTTCAACTAAATAACCACAGCAGTTGGGCTTAGTATCAAGCATATCCTCTCCACTGATAATTGTTTTTCAATTGCTAAGCTAGATTTTCATCAAATTTCTCCTTTACAGTGTATTCTGGTCACAAGTTTATGAAGTACTATAAATATACATGCTAAAAATTGACAGTTTATTTCTTTTTTTCATTATTATTATTCAGTAATGTGAAATACAGAGTTACTTATTATGAAACTATCTGAAAAATCATTATAATCATTTTGAAGTAGATAAAGAATATTTATTATTATTAAAACTAAATTGTGCATTTATGTTTAATTAAGCATGAGATTATTAAGACAAAGTATTCTGTCCTCTTTGTAAAAATCAATTCTAGCTAACAGTTAAACAATTCCTATGGTCAAGAGGTAAAAATGGACAGCAGGAATAAATTATTTTAAACCTAATTAATATATATGTACATAATGTATTTCAAATGAGTCATTATTGTTGTTGATTGGGATCACAGATATATAATTCTCTTGATTACTTTCTCTTCTAGTAGCATAAACAGAACTTTGTGCCACTATAACAGCCAGCCCTAGGGATTAATTTTTCAGATTGGCTCCATTTATTTCTTCATGTTCTGTTACTCAAGTATGTAATGGTCTCAAGAAAGGGTTGTACTATCAAGTTTTGGACTGTAACCAAGAGTAATGTCAATTAACTATAATATTTTAAATTAGCTTCCTAAGTTGTGGTCTTCCATAAGGGGTTAGACTACATAATCCTATCCTTATGCTTACCTAATCTTGTAACCTCTAATATTTCCTCCACCTTTTATATTGCATGAGTTCTGTGGTTCCCTCGTCCTATAAAGGCTTCTTCCCTTCTTCCATATCATGTGCCACTTTGAAGTTCCTTATGTCTGCTGACACTCCAAATTAAACATAAAAACTCAAAGTTGAAGCTAGACTGCATGTGGTAAAATGTATATAGCATTTCTATTTATACGCCTGAGTTAACACACTTACTATACAGCATATTCTCCTGGAAATTTACTTAAAGCTGATTCTATCCCATAGTTATTTTGAAAACAAAAGAGATAAAAATGCCTGAGCAATTATCTCTAGATAAATATGCTGTCTTTTCTATGTTCAAGTATGATATAGGTGAGTCATCAACTAGTTCTACTTTTAGATATTTTTAATAACTCCACACTGATTTTATCCTGGATGTACCATCTTAAACACTCATCACCAGTACCTTATTCCCACATCTTTAATGCCTATTTTTTTTTGATGGCAGTCATTCTTCTAGGGATGAAGCAGAACTAAGTTTGGAGGAAAAAAACACCAGAAAACTTTTTGTTCGAGCCAGAGTCTAAGTTGAAAGATATAAAGAGTAATGTTATAAAGGTAGTAGTTACCTCAAGGTGGGAATCCACCAAGCTAATACAATAACTTGTGCAAAGAAATGTCCTAAGGAATTATCTGTTTATAATAGAACAATAACATATCAAAAGTTACGTAAACGTATTCAAAGAAACAGGCAGGTACCAGCTTAAGCAGGTAACAGAACTTGGCTACATCCACCACATAATTATTTCTATAGATTAATGAAGAATACAGAAGTAAAGGTGTCGTGCAGTCTTTCTTTGTGGTTATGGAAAGCCACTGAGGGCATCCAGGTTTCACAGATGCCCAGAGATGCTATTAAGTGAAGGTACAAAAGTGAAATTTACATTGTGATATAGAACCCAGGATGGAGAAGGTTCCACAGCTGTGGGATATCTATCAAATAAAAGCAGTACACAGAATAATACCAGCCCAAGACAGAAATATATTGTAGTCATTAAAGTTGGGTAAGAAGAGCTGTCTAATCCCTTTAACATTTATTAAATATTTTAAAATTGGTCATTCCTTAGCCATCAGGAAATTTCAAATTACAGTACACAGAATGATTATCATTGTTGGGAGCAACAAATTCTGTTTTTAGGGACTCAGAAATACAAAAGATATTTGTTCTCTGTCAAAAGCAGATGAAGCTTTGAATCATTAGATAATGCATGAAATTGGACTATAAATAGAAATACTACCAATAGTCAATGAATTAATAATGAGGTGGAGTGGAGAACTGGACAGATGGCTCAGTGGTTAAGAGTACTTGGTGCTCTTATAGGTAACATAGTTTAGTTGCCAGTGCCAACATGGCAGCTATCAAGTATGTGTGACTCAAGTTCTAGAAGATCTATTACTCTCTTTACTACTTCATGGACATTATACACACTTGGGATACAGACATATATACTGGTAAAATAAATCCCTGACTTCAAGCTCCACTACAGAGCAATAGTGATTTAAAAAATGCATTGTAGTGGGACAAAGACAGACAAGTTGATCAATCAAATAGAATTGAAGTCACAGAAATAAACCAACAATACTATGAATAGTATTCAGCTCTTAAAGACAAGGGCAACATGTATTCTTCAATCAAATTTTTGAAACTAGAAAACGTCATCTTGAGCGAGGTATCTCAGACCCAAAAGGACATGCATGGTATGTACTCACTGGCAAGTTAATATTAGGCAAAATACATCACATTCATGATACACCTCACAGATCCTAAAAAGTTAAACAAGAAGGCAGGCGAACATGAGGCTGCTTAAATCCCATATAGAAAGAGGAGCAAAATAATTATGGGAGACAGGAGGAAGGAATCTGGATGGATGAGGGAGGGAGATGGGAAAAGGGGTCAGGATCTGTTTGGTTAAGTTAGTGCTGGACTAGTTTTTGGGTTAATGAGTGGGTCCTTTCTGTCTCACCACAGGGCTAGAACCACTCCTGGAGACAGTGTTGTGGGAAGTTTGACTGTGCTCTCCCCACACCAGCGCTGGGTGGGTTATGAGAAGCTGTGGGACACCACTTAGGGGTGAGAGAGCACAGTTTGTGGTCCTGGGGTGCCGGGGGAGCAGGAGCTAGCTTATCTGGTTCTCAGGTTCTTGGGCCCCCAGGTGCTGCTGGGGGTGGGGACAAGGAAGGGCCAAGAACAAAGTGAAGGCATACAGGCTAGATTGTCCTTCAGCTGAATGGGAGAGGGGAAGAAAAGCTCTAGCTTTAGGTACCTTATTAATATGGAGATCTATCTTGAGGATCTGTGGCCTATAGTCATGCTCTTTACCTGTGGAGGGGCTAGTGAGTGTTTCCCTACATGACTGAAGGACCCAAATCTATGGAGGACTGTGGCCTCCTGCCAAGAGCATGGAGTATTGGAGCATGACGAAATGCATGCTGTCCCCTAGGATCACCTGAGGTCTCCACCGATTTCCAGACTATGCTTGACCAGAAATCAAGCTGTCTTTCACAGTCCAACAAGGACTATGTATGCACAGAGACAGGAGAGAAGCCCAGAGGCCAAGAAGATTGAATGGAAATGTGGACCTGCTAGGGGTGGGTGTTAGGGGGAAACTCTAGAAAGTCCAGAGACCTGAGATAGTGGAAGCTTCCAGGAGTCAATATGTGTAACCTTAGCCAAAATACCCAAAATTCAGGATATGGAAACTGAAGAGACCACATCCAGACAGGAGACCCAGACAGGAGAGACAGGGACAAAAACTACCTGCAAAACTTTTGACCCAAAACTGCTCCTGTATAAAAAAAATGCAGGGACAAAAATGAACCAGAGACTGAAGGAATGGCTGAGAAGTGACAGACATAATTTGGAATCCTGCACAAATTTCTGACATTATTACCAATGCTATGTTCTTGCAGACAGGATCCTAGCAAAGATGCTTTACCAGCAGTGAGACAAATGCAGATACAGTCAAACACTGGACAGAGGTAGGGGGTCTGTATGGAAGAGATAGGGGAAGGATTGACTGAACTGAAGGGGATGACAACTCCACAGGAAGATCAACATTGCCATCTATCCTGGACCACTGGGAGCTCCTAGAAACTAATTCACCAACCAAAGAGCATACAGGGGCTGCCAAGCCACAGACACATAATGTAGCAGGGGAGTGCCTTGTCTGGCCTCAGTGGGAGAGGGTGAGTATAATCCTGTAGAGTCTTGATTTCCCAATTTTGGAGGATACCCTAAAAAGAGCCACCTTTTTAGAGATGAAGGGGAAAGGGGATGGGGGAAGAACTCTGCAGGGCAGAACGAGGATGAGGCAACATTTGGGATGTAAGTAAATAAAATAATTAATAAAGAAAAATACTTGGCTTGGACAGGCATGGTGGTGGTGGTGGTGACTTATGAAATCACACCCAAGCTGAGGAGCTACTGGCAACTAATTCCTACAGGGAACAAGAGAATATGTTTCAGCAGGAAAACTGTCTGAAGTAGATGGCTCTACATCCATTCACATACAGACAATGCTAAGTGGGTATAGAAGTCTACAAAAGCACATTAACTTAGAATGGAATTGTCATGGAGATATAGGAGGAACCTGGAAAAGAGTGAATAGGAGTGAGTTTGACATTATGCTTTCATGAAATAATAAAATTTAAAAAAAAAAAGCAAACTGAGAAAATTGTATTTTTAAAAAGCAATGGCATCAAATGGCCAGCAAAAAAAGTAGAATTATACAGACTGAGTAGGTTATATTTATACATATACATGTCTATACATACACATATGTGTCTTCAATGACATTTCACGAAAAAAGAGCCTGCATGGGACTGTTCCTTAGTCCCTCTGCACATAGGTTACAGTTGGGTAGCTTGGTCATTGTGTGGAATTCTGAAGAGTGGTGGTAGAAGCAACCTTTAACTCTGTTGCCTGCCCTTTGGTCTTATTCTCCTACTGGATTGCCTTACCTTGCTTTAATAGGAGAGGAGACACTTAGTCTTATTGAAACTTGATATGCCACGACTGGTTGATATCCATGGGAAGCCTGCTATTTTCTGAAGGAAAATGGAAGAGGGGGAGTTGAATGGAGGAGGAAGAGGTGAGGTGGACCAAGTAATTGTGAGAACAGAGAAAGGAGATTTAAAAATAAACATAAGAACAAACAAACAAATAAATAGGATGTTTCATAAAAAGATGAAATAAATAGAACTCCAGCTGTATTAATATTATGAAAAGAGATCACTGCAGAAAACAAGGATAAGCCAGTTTTGTGATACCTCAGTGCTAGGATTGTCACAGATTTAAAAAAAATGAAATTTTAGAACCAAATGTGACAATGACCACATGTATAATGGTTAATAGTGCTGCATATAGGCATTGTTTTTCTGAGTAAGGAAAATTATTCTCATTTAGTCACAGAACATTATATTCAATATTTAAAAATTAAAAAGCAGAAATAGAGTCAGTGTGTAATGACACTATCTTTAAGAGCCTGGCCACTTGAATTTGAATCATTCAACAAATATAAAGGAAGAAGAAGAGAAGAGAATCCATAAAAGCTGTCCTCCATTCTTCACATAGATACATTTTATAACAGGAATCAAGACTTTGAACTTAGTTAGTAGAGATGAGTCTGTTGATAAAATGCTTATCACACAAACATGAAGGCTTAAGTAAATATGCTCAGAACCCTATCAAAAACTGCATAATGAAATGCTCTTGGAATTCCAGAGCTGACAAGGCATAAATAAATGGATTCTTTGAGTTTGTTATTCAACCAAAATACGGCTACCCACACGGTTATTTCTAGGCTATTGAGAAACTGTTTCAAAAGACACCAGAGACTCCCTAGGATTTTTGTGTATGTGTAAGGATTCTGAAAATTTGATATGGTGAGTGAGAAATAATTACAGATAAAAAGGAAATAAATGCATGAAGTAGATGTTAAAAATAAATACCACTATATTTTAAAACATGAATTAAATACATTTTTTCCAGATAAATCTGAATCACCAAATTAAAATATAAGTAGAAAGAACAGCAATGGGGATATTTTCAAAATTGGTTGAAGTATTTGTTTTAATGGACCATCTATTTTTACACTTCTTAAATATGTAAAGTCCAGATATCATAATGAATAAAAATAAGAACTGATGTTTATAAACTTCTTGTTATAAAAAGTAAAGGAAGATACATTTTTTATTATTTTTAGTATTTTTACAGTCTAGTCATTATCCCTTCCCAGTCTGCCCTCCCGCAGTTACTCATCCCATTCCTCCTTTACCCTGTCTCCAAAAGGATGTCCACACCTCACTCAACCTCGACTTCTACCAAAGCTTCCCAGTCTCTGGGGCCTCAAGTCTCTGGACAGCTAGGAGCATCTTCTCCCACTGAGGCTAGAACAGCCAGTCCTCTGCTGTGTATGTTTCAGGGACTTTGGTCCAGCTCTTGTATGCTGCCTGATTGGTGGCTCAGTGTGTGAGAGATCTCAGGGGTTAGTTTGGACTGCTGGTCTTCGTATGGGCTTGCCCTCCTCTTCAGCTTGTTCCAGTATTTCCCTAATTCAACCACAGGTGTCCCCAGCTTCAGTAAAAATGTTTGGCTGTAATAATCTGCACCTGACATTTCATTAACTTCTTCATAGCCATAATCTATTGGTAGAAATTGGTAGAAATCTGTATAATTGTTATCAAGATGAAGTTATAATTTCTTAAATGGTACAAAACTTACTTTGATTTCAAATTTAAGATTTTCATTGGTATGAGCTTCTTATTGATATAAAAGTTAGATGAGTATTGTTACTCTCATAGGCATTGTGCCTGTATAACACATCTAGGAATAAAAGGCTTAGACACAGTCCTTCTTTAAGTTTTTTAATTGATTTGAGATGGTTAGCCTGTGAGTTAAGGGCCTATAGTAAATTCATAGCTTTGAGTTTATTGGTAGGTTGTTTTCTATATTTTCTTTAGAAATAGCTGAGAGGAGTTAACAGACAACAGTCTGTTACCTTACATCGATAACTTACATCGATAGTTGGTTTTCAAAACATCAGAAGTCCACAAAATTGACATTACAAACATTTCTGTATTTATGTTCATTTTGATTAGAGAACTGTCTGCTGCTGACAGCTTCTTGTCTTGGATTCTAAGAAGAAATTGAGCATCTTTGGAGTTACTCCAGTTGTGATGAGACAGCCACTAGGCAAGAATTGCCTCTTTCCATCTACAGACAAATCACTGTCCAGAAAAGGATACACTTGTGGAATAGTCGACTGATTATATGTGCTTAGACAGAGTAATCAGCACATAATAATTATGCATCACTAAGGTCTGTCAGATGATCGTGGGCCAGAAGGCTGAAGATCAGATGCTCCAATGTTTTGTAGTACAGAGACTGTCATGTGCTCAGCGGTATCTATAATTTGGCTAAGTTTTAGAAGCTATGCTTTGTGTACCCATAATTTCAGTTAACTCAGTCATTCTGGATTTCTGACAGAGTTGAAAACTGTGACCTGCGCAATCTTCTCGCCGGCAAGAACGCACAGAGGCACACAGGATCCTTCTGCAGCACATGTTTATCCCCAAGCATGGAGGAGGAGAGAGAGAGCAGATCTGGGGTGGACATATCTGATTGGCTGCTTGCTCAAATTCCCATGTTACGTCCCGGGTTGGGCGGTCATAGGCGGTCCTTTCCCACTGCACATGCGCAATATTACTTGTTACCCACGAGTGTCAGGTGCCAGCGTCATCAGCTTCCCACACCTCTCCCTTTTTGCTTTATTAAATGAGACCTTAAGGTCACCTGGCAAGGCTCTAAGTCATCTCTCTTGTAGAGGAAGGTAGAGGTCTAGTCCCTTGTGCAGAATGTTGGGATATTGTAAAGAATTTCCACCCTGGTCTTTGAGTCCACAAGTGTACTTTTATCTACCCATCCTGTTGCCTTTGACAGGGAGAGGATTTTGGCAACTCGACCTCTCTGCAACCAGACATGCCTTCGAGGAATCTATCCCTGAGGAATATCCCCTGTATATCACAGTATACACTCTACCCAGAGAAGTGCAGAGAGCAGGGCTTTTGCCTCACCGACCCAGTGCAATGGGATAGAACCCGTGGGGTGCATCAGCTGAGGGCTCAAGCGCTAGCTACTTTTGTAGCACAGACAGCCAGATTCTAGAGGAGGAATCTTGTTCTAAAGCAGCAAGTGCTTGGGCAATCACCACCTAATCACACTACTGTTGGGTTTCAAGTTTGCAGACCAACCATAGTATGAACACTAATCCACAGCATAGGGCTATACCAAGCAGGCCTATTCCCACGCATTCTTAAAAGAAGGAAAAGGCTGAAGATTTCTCAACATTTCCTCGAACTCTAGGGTCCAGTTCTGCAGCAAAACCTAGAAAGGGATGATCCTCCATCTCAGCTCCGCATGTCCCACCGTCGGCAGTGTCAGCCAGAACATCACCGTCAGCAGGAGGGTCTTCATGTCTCTGGGCAGGATCAAGCTGAGATTCCAAGATTCTTCATGTTAGGTGTTCCGGTAGCCAGAATGGATTATCTTCTTCCTGTGGAAAAACACAAACAGCTCCCCTGGATCTTATTAAAATAGGATCCGGGCCTTTCCATTGTCCAGTCAAAACATCCTTCCATTTGACCGTCTCTTTTGGCCTATGAGGCTCTAAACAATGACGGTCAGCTGCTGTGTGGCCTTGACTGTCCAGATTTAAAAAATTAAGGGTGAAAAGTACTATAGAAACGGTGACTCGTGGCACTGAGTGTAGAGCTTCCTCGACTCCCCCTTTTTGCTTTATTAAATAGGACTTAAGAGTGCCGTGAGCCCGCTCTATAATACCTTGTCCTTGAGGATTGTACGGTAGACCTGTTAAATGGGTCACGTCCATTTGGTGGCAGAATTGTCTAAACTTCTGAGAAGTGTAAACTGGTCCATTGTCAGTTTTAAGAATTTTAGGCTTTCCCCAGGCACTCCATGTCTCGAGGCAATGTTGAATAACATGGGCTGTCTTTTCCCTGGTCAATGGGGAAGCAAATATAATTCCAGAACAAGTATCAATGGAAACATGTAAATATTGCAATTTGCCAAAGGATGGGATGTGAGTAACATCCATTTGCCAAATCTGTAGTGGCCGAATTCCTCATGGATTAATTCCTACACGAGGCGCTGGTAAGAATTGACAACAATTTTGACATTGAGTCACTATATCCCTAGCCTCTTTTCTAGTTATGTTAAATCTCTGACGTAAAGTCTCAGCGGTTACAATGAAATCTTTTATGGAAATCTTTGGCCAAGGTCCACTTTGGAGATAGGATGACAGCTATTAACTTTGTGGCTCGGTCTGCCAGGTCATTTCCACGGGACAACTCCATATTTGTTAACTGAATCAGCAAGCTCCTTAATAGGGGTATACTCTATCGGCGCATGGACTCGACCTCCCCCCGCAGCCTCAAACACTGGAAATCCTTGTCACATCCTTCTTTAGTCTTCCTCTGAAAGGAAGGAGTCTGAGCAGTGCTTGTCCGCATAAGGCAGAAGAGTGTTGGGGACAATAAGTTGGGAGTGCTTGACAGGCCGAGAAGCCATGCGATTCCCATCTTCTGCCTTTTCCCGCCCTCCATCTTGTTGTGGCGGCTGCCTATCAGGATGGTACCTTTCCTTCTCATAGATATCCAGTTTCCCTATTTCCGAGCCATCAAGCCCCAAATCCTCCAGTTCCTTTACCGGATAAAGAGTTTTCTTTTTTGGAGCCCTCCCTCCCTTGTCACAATACTCTCCCAGGGCATTCTTTCCCCTCATTATCACTTCCGTGGACCGAACGTCTTTGGAAGGACCTGTATTCTTGCGTGCATTTTTCCTATTCTCTTCATGAGATTGGGGAGGAAAATGAAATAAATCAAGACCAAACATGCCTCTCAGAGCTTATCTTTATGCTGCATTTCTGAATCCTCTCCGCGAATGGAGGCTTCCCTCGGTGCCGGCGATGGTGGGTTCCCGGGTTTCGGCACCAGCTGTGACCCGCGCAATCGTCTTGCCAGCAAGAAGGCACGTGGGCACACAGGACTCTTCTGCAGCACGTGTTTATTCCCAAGCATGGAGGAGGAGAGAGAGAGAGGATCTAACATGGCGCTGCTTTATATACACCCTAGGGTGGGGTGGACATATCTGATTGGCTGCTTGCTCAAATTCCCATGTTACGTCCCGGGTTGGGCGGTGATAGGCGGTCCTTTGCCTCTGCGCATGCGCAATATTACTTGTTACCCACGAGTGTCAGGTGCCAGCATCATCAGCTTCCCACAGAAAACTTATAGTCTCATTGTCAATACTGGCTGCTTACTTTGAGAGAAAAGATTTGAGTGGATGGTTTTCAGATGACATTCATTCTAAAGCCAAGAAAAAAGCCAGGTTCAGAACTAAGTGTTTTACTTAGGGAAGATGACAGAGGTTCTGGTTAGTCAACAAAATGATGGACTGGCTATTAGGTCTATCTTGCACCTTACTGACACAAATTGGTATAATTATGCTCTAATTGTATTTTGAGAGAAAAATTTTATTTTAACAGGAAGAGTGATATGTAGGAGGAGCTAAGGTGGGAGGAGTACGGAGAGGAAGAGAAGGAGTAAGGAGAGGAGGAGAAGAAGGAGAGGAGAAGCTTGATGATGAGAGAGAGATAGAAAGAGGGGGGGACATGGAGACAGATGTTCACATGTCTCCACCAGTCAAAGATAGTTGATATATCTAGGTTGGTTATTGGGTTACACTTCTGATTTAGTATTACCAAACTTATAAAGCCTTTGTTTAAGTTTTTGAAAAATAATTGTATAAAAGCAAAAAGGAAAAGGGGGCATGGGATAGAGGCTTTCTAGGGAGGGGAAATGGGCAAAAGGGATGGCATCTGAAATGTAAATAAAATACCCAATTAAAAGAAAAACAAAAAGAAAAAAGAAAAAAAAAAGAATCTGTGCCTGTCTTGTCCTCCCCATACATTTTTATGTTCTTCTTTCCTGTCCCCCTTCCTTCTCCCACACAGGTCCCTTCCTCCTTCTGCCTCCTGTGATTGTTTTCGTCTCTTTCCCAAGTTGGATTGAAGCATCATTATTTGGGCCCTTCTGCTTGTTAATCTTCTTGAGTTTTATAGATTGTATACTCAGTATTCAGTACATTTTGCTAATATTCTCTTATTATAGATCATTTTACTTTGGAATTTTTATTTGTACTCTAAACAAGAACAATGTTATATTTGAAGTTAGAATAATAAAAATTTGAATAAATTAACAAAAATAAATATTCTTAATTTCCTGCTTATTTACTATTTTCTGGACCTGTTAATCACTATCACAGGGTATAAAATAAAACATGAATGTGAGAAAGAGATTTGTAGAGAGAAGGAGAGGTAGGTAAGAATGGAAGGTATCTTAATTTGGGTTTCATTGTTATGAAGAGATACCATCGTGTCCCAGAAATTCTTCTAAAGCAAAGCATTTAGTTTGGGCTGTTTTACAGTTTTAGAGGTTCATTCCACTATTGTCTTGGCAAGGAACATGGCAGTGTGCAGGAAGACTTTGTGCTGGGGAAGTAGCCAAGAGCTTTACATCTTAATCCACAGGCTGCAAAAAGATACTGACACACTGGCCATACTTGAGCATATAAGACCTTAAAGCCTGACTCCTAGTGACAGCCTTCCTGACTGACCAGCAGAATAGATCTGGCCCTAGATTTTGGGGTTGCTGTTAAGCTGCCTGGAGGGCATGAACGTGGGAGAGCTGGTCTTGCCTCTAATTAGCTGTGTCATGGTTTGGACACAGGAGAGACTCCTTCCCTCCCTTTTGCCCTCTTCACCACCCCTGGCAGGAGAGCACTTATGGGGTCATGAGATCAGGAAAACTGTTTCAGCTCATCACCTGTTGCAGCACTCTGGAGTGTGGGCTATGCACCTCATCTGAGCAGCAGGATAGAGCTTGCCCTGATTGTTGAGGTAACTGGTGAGCATGCCCTGAGAAAGTAAGAACTAGAGAGGTGGCCCAGCTCCTTACCTGCTGCAGCACTTAGAAAGATGGCTCTTCCACCTTGGCTGGGCATCACAGTAATGCTGACTCTGGTGGCATGTGCACCAATGAGCCATCCTTGAAGAGATCATAGCAGGAGAGTTGGTTCTGCCCCTTGCTGCCTGCAACACTAAATATGGGAATTCTGGCAGGGGAGGGGAGCTCTCTCTGATGGTGGGAATGTGGCAGAGCTGGTGGTCTGATATGCTCAGAAACCTCTCAGGCCCAGATGCAGGACTGGGAATTGGCCCACCAAAACATCTACACCATTGATGAATGACTTCAGTGCATTAAAGTAGCCACCCTACAGGTTCCATGCTACGTGATCTCCATGACACAGGAAAACAATAGTATATCTGAGAGGAGTCCCAATTATGCTTCAGTATTGGTAGTGTAGCAGAAGACAGAGACCTCTTAAAACTCATTAAAATGAACAATTTGAAAGAAAAGAATTATAGATAAAAGGGTGTACTATGGGACACACACTGTGACACTACTAGTTCCTCAATGAGATTATTTTGTTGTGTTGGGTGGTTGCAATTGTGAAGGCTGGATACAAGATGATGGGGAAATGAGTGGGACCGGTTTACATGATTTGAAACACATGAAGAGAAAATAAAAAGTTTACAGAAGAATAACAATCTTTCAAACCACTATTACTTACTGTGTTAAGGGGAAAAAGTCAAACATACTTAAGGATATATAAATATCTTCATAGTATTCAAAAGAATATTAACTTTTCTGTCATCTAAGATTCTACCATACAAATTGAGCTAACTTTATTTAAACATGACATTTCCTGAGTTAACTGACAATTTGGGTTGAAGAATTATAGTAAGCCACACTTTTAGAAGTAAGGTAGATACACACACATACACACACACACACACACACACACACACACACACACACACACACAGAGAGAGAGAGAGAGAGAGAGAGAGAGAGAGAGAGAGACAGACAGAGAGAGAGAGAGAGAGAGAGAGAGAGAGAGAGAGAGAGAGACATCTAATGATAGATATAAGGCAGGGAAATCATATATTTCAGTTCAGAAAATGAGCACCAAAGCTGAAATTATAAAAAATATTCTAACTTATTCATTGTATTTTATCCTTTGTCTTACATATAAACAAAATCTCTATAGGCTTATGATCTCTAATATAAGTTACAGATACATATCCTCCAGTTAATAATGTGAAATATAAATATTTTCTCTTTACAAAGATTATTTCATTAAAAACTGCTTTCTGCACTTTGAAGATTAAATCAAAATTAAAATTTCTGTAATATGTATTCAACTATATTATTCTCCATTTGAAAATCTGGCCAAATTTTTCTTAAAGTATATGTTTTAAAAATCGTATTTTAAGGGAATCAAGATAGCTAGGGAGCTAAGTTTTTTTTTCTTTTAATCAAGATTATCTACTTGAGTTTAATTGATGTAACCCACATGATAGGAAAACATCAACTTCTACAAGTTTTCTTTTGAAAGCCACGTGTGCAATAGTACTTGTGCACCATCAATAAATAAATTAATAAATGTTTTATAAAGAAAAATGATATTCTAATTTAATCATTTATATCCTAATACATAAAGATAGTTATAGAGATATAAATTGATTGATAGATATATCCGTTTAATTTCTGATTTATGTTTTATATGTTTCTGAAATTGTGAACATTTCTGTTAATTCTATTTGTGCGGTTATTGGGAATATAGCTTAGATAATAGCTTGGTTGAAGCCCTGATTCATCTCCCTAGCACTGCATAGAACTCAGCATAATGGAACATGCCTCAAATCTAAGCACATAGGCACTAGAAGATGAAGAACTAGATATTCAAGTTCATTCCCAAATAAAATAGCATGTTTAAGGCTAGAGATGTCTGTCTATGTGCCTTTGTCTTTTTAAAAAATAACATACACTAAGTAAACATTATTATATAGTTGGATATTACTATAGCATATTAATTATAACTGCACAAGGTAAATATTTTACAAGTATCTTTTATGTCTGCAAATCACTATATAAATAGAAGAGGTTTGTTAGAAAAAATGACCAATCAAGACACTGTGGCCAATGATTTTTCAATATGTTATTTGATTAAAGTACATCAATCATCAAAGCATGCTTTTGTGTTTGTTTCAACAGCCTAGACCTAGTGATAGTCCTTAGAGATATTCTTTTGAAGAGGTCAAAAGAGAAAAATGGCACAATGTGAAAGTATAGCAATAAAACAAAAGAAAGAAATATATTAATGAAATTGAAAGAAATTAGAAACAAACTTATTGGAATAATTAATATTGCCTAAATTTACAAAGGAGAACTTACACATGAATTAGGAAAAGTTATCAAGCAGGATGCAGATAAACTGAAAAAAACAATCAAAGAGTTTTTAAAAATTGGAAGCAAAAACCATAAAAAAAACAAACTTATCCAAAATTTGAAAAAAAAAAAAAACAACTTGATAGGTTTTCTTGCAAATATCTAAAATAATTCTTGCTGGTGTGGTAGTTAATACTCATAGGTACAGCGTTATTTGGAAGGCTGAGGCAAGAGGCCTTTGAGTTAAAGAACACCCTAAGCTATGTGTTGAGGTCCTGTTTCAAGAAAATGAAACATGCACAAAAATTTCATTTCTTAATGTTTTAAATGTCAGTGAGATAAATATTTATGTTGCTATTTTAATTTCTTTACACTTGTGTGATTGATAATAGGAATTTCAATGTTCATATAAAATGATCCTTAAAGATTCAGATTTATTTGGGGGGGGATCTCAGTTCGCATAAACATTTTTGGAGAAGCAGAAGCTTTATGAAACAAAGGTTTGAAGCACTTGATATTTTTTTCCTAACTTATATGTTCCTACAAAATATTCCTAAACTTGAAACAAGAAATATCTTAAGCCTAATTCTTTAATCTCCACGTTTTAATATATATATATATATTAAACCTTGTCAAGATATAATTCTCAAATACCTTTCCCCTGTTTTTCTCTAATAGTACCACTTTATATAACCATAGTACATTTCTGAAAATATCATTACTACTACACTACTTGATATAGTACAAAATTTATTGGGAAAACTCTAGTCCACAGGCAGCCACCTTTGCTTGTAAACAAAGCCAGATTTTGAACTTTTTGTTATGGGCAGTAGGATGGCTCAACTGTTGAAGTGCTTCCTGCCAACCTTAACAGCTTGAGTTTGACTCTTATGTCCTACATTGTAGAGGAATAAAACTGACTTCTGTGGTTGTTATCTGTCCTCTACATGCACAGCATGGCATTTCTGCATACCTGCATGTACATGAATGCACACACATACATACACACACACACACACACACACACACACACACACACACACATACACACACAGAGAGAGAGAGAAAGAGAGAGAGAGAGAGAGAGAGAGAGAGAGAGAGAGAGAGAGAGAGAAAGAATACTTTATTTTCTCTTTTTAAAAATGTATTTAGTAATGGTGTGAATAAGGATGGCCCCCATTGGTTTAAATATTTGAATACATGCTGAATGACATTATTTGAAAGGATTAACAGGTATGACCTTGTTGGAGTAAGTGTGACCTTGTTGGAATATGTGTAACATTGTTGGAAGATAAACAATAATCTTCCAGAGATAACATTTGATTCTCTAAACCCTCTTTGAAGGTTGAAATCAAGGATAATTCCAATTCCTGGGTTCTGATCCAGGCATGTAAGCTGTACACAGTCATGTATACAGGCCTAAGACTCAACGACATACAATTAACTTACATTTTAAAGAAATATCACTCATCTAATTCTCCACACTGGCGTGGAAGTTTCTGGCAGTGTCATATGTTGTAGACTCATGTGCTTTATTTATGAGGCAAGACCCATGGGAGAGCATGTGATATTTGGAGAAAGTACAGTAGGACTTAATGGACAGTGATGGTGCACTTGCATAACTAATCTTGCAATGCTTCATTGGTTTTGAGTTTTCCCTGATTTTACATTATTGAGGCAGGCACCACAGAGAATTTCTCCTGGAGCCTTGGGAGGTTGGTCATTCCCTCTGATGCCTGTTAATTTGGCAGAGGCTTTATGGTTTTTGCTGATTTATGACACAACTGTGGATTACTGTTTTGAATCCTGACTCTACTGAATTGGACTGCTGGTATCCTGACAAATGGATATTGGAATTGCCTCAAGGAACTACTTCTACACAAGTCCATATCCCTTTCTCTTGTCCTACTTAGCATTTTTTCTCCCCTAACTTTGGACTGTAGGCTGGAAGTGGGGATGAAGCACTGGAGAACCTTTATTAAAAGTAGATTTAAAAAATTTAAGCCTATACCACAACCTTAGAAGATTGGAATAGTTACTATTAAAACACCATTTTATAAATTTTTCTTTGTGAACATTTTATTCATTTAATTTTATATTTCTTTTTCTTTATTGTAGGTGTAGTAAGGGAAATGAATACATCAGAAAACATGTGCCATGTGCAGAGTTTACAGGACAATTTTCAGACATTGTTTCTCTTGTAATACCATGTAGTCCTCACCATAAACTACGTCATAGGCTTTGTAATACATATGCTTGCTTGGTGACCCAACTTTCAAGTTCTGGTAGGGAAAGTGGGATAAACATATTTGAGAATAGAATATCATCCATGGAACATTTATAAGCAGAATTTATGCTCCCATGAAGACACCTTATCCTGAGACATTCTAGAGGAGACACTGCACCCAGAGCAGTGGACACCTAGCTGGTCTGCTTCCATAGAAACACCATATCCTGAGACATTCTAGAGAAGTCACTGTACTCAGGGCAGCTGGAGCTCAGGATCACAGGATCATAGAGACATCTGGACCCTGAGGAGTTCTGACACAAGCAAGATAACTAGAAATGTAGGCTCCAGTCAGAGAAACTGAGTACAGGTAGCTCTAGAGTTAACCAGATGGCAAAAGGGAAGCACAAGAACATAAGCAACACAAACCAAAGTTACATGGCATCATCAGAATCCAGTTCTTCCACCATAGCAAGCCCTGAACAACCCATCACACCAAAAAAGTAGGATTCAGAATTAAATTCACTTCTCATGATGATGATAGAGGACTTTAAGAAGGACATAAATAACACTTTCAAAGAATTTTTTGAGAACACAGGTAAACAGGTAGAAACCCTTAAAGAGGAAACACAAAAGTCCCTTAAAGAATTACAGGAAAACACAACCAAACAGGTGAAGAATTAAAGCAAAATCATCCAGAATCTACAAATGAAAGTAGAAACAATAAGAAATCTCAAAGCGAGACTACCCTAGAGATAGAAAACCTAGAAAAAAAGACCAGGAGTCATATACGCAAGCATCAGCAACAGCATACGAGAGATAGAAGAGAGAATCTCATGTGCAGAAGATACCAAGGCACAACTGTCAAGGAAAATGCAAAATGCAAAAAGCTACTAACCCCAAACTTCCAGGAAATCCAGAACACAATGAGAAGGCCAAACCTAAGAATTATAAGTGTAGATGAGGGTAAAGACCGCGAATTTAAAGGGCGAGTAAATATCTTCAACAAAATTATAGAGGAAAACTTTCCTAGCCTACAGAAAGTGATGTTCTTAAATATACAAGAAGCCTTCAGAACTCCTAATAGTCTAGACCAGAAAAGAAATACCTCCTGTCACATAATAATAAAAAACATCAAATGCACAAAACAAACAAAAAATACTAAAAGCACTAAGGGAAAAGGGTCAAGTAACATATAAAGGCAGACCTATAAGAATTACACCAGACTTCTCACCAGAGACTATAAAAGCCAGAAGATCCTGGACTGATATCATACAGATCATAAGAGAACACAAATGTGAGCCCAGACTACTATGCCAAGCAAAATTCTCAATCACTATTGATGGAGAAACAAAGATATTCCATGACAAAACTAAATTTACACCACATCTTCTCACAAATCCTGCACTTCAAAGGATAATTGATGGAAAACTCCAACATAAGAAGTGAAACTACAACCTAGAAAAAGCAAGAAAGTAATCTTCCAACAACCCCAAAAGAAGATAGCTACACAAACATAATTCCAACCCCCCCCCAAAAAAAAAACCAGAGGAAGCACCATCATTTTTACTTAATATCTCAATATCAATGAACTCAACTCTCCAATAAAAAGACATAGACTATCAGACTGGATACATACACAGGACCTAGAATTTTGTTGAATACAGGAAATGCACCTCTGTGAAAAACAAAAAACAGACACTACCTCAGAGTAAAAGGATGGAATACAATCTTCCAAGCAAATGGTCCCAAGAAACATGATGGTGTAGCGATTCTAATATAAAATAAAATTGATTTTCAACTAAAAGTAGTAAAACAAGATAAGGAAGGACACTTCATAGTCATCAAAGAAAAAATGTACCAAGATGAACTATCAATTCTGAACATGTATGCCCCAAATGCAGGGGCACCCACATACATAAAAGAAACTTTACTAAAGCTCAAAGCATACATTGTGCCTCACACAATAAGAGTGGGGGATTTCAATAGCACACTCTCAGCAATGCACAGATCATGGAAACAGAAAATAAACAGACACACAAAGAAACTAACAAGTTATGAATCAAGTAGATTTTTCTGATATCTATAAAACATTTCATCCAAAAACAAAAGAATATACTTTTTCTCAGCACTTCATGGTATATTCTCCAAAATAGACCATAGAATTGGTCACAAAACAGGCCTCAACAAATACAAAAAGATTGAAATAATCCCTTGCACCCTATCAGACCACCATGGACTAAGGCTGGTCTTTAATAATGACAAAAACAATGGAAAGCCCACATACATGAACATACTGAACAACACTCTACTCAGTAATGACTTGGTCAAGGAAGAAAGAAAGAAAGAAATTAAAGACTTCTTAGAATTTAATGTAAATGAGGATACATCATACCAAAACTTGTGGGACTCCATGAAAGCAATACTAAGAGGAAAACTCATAGCTCTAATTGCCTACAAAAAGAAACTGGAGAGAGCATATGCTAACAACTTGACAGCATACCTGAAAGCTTAAGAACAAAAAGAAGCAAATATACCCAATAGGAGTAGATGGTAGGAAATAATCAAACTCAGTGCTGAAGTCAACCAAGTAGAAACAGAAAGAACTATACAAAATGTCAACAAAAGCCTCATGGTGTTGTTACAGAGACAGGCAGAAAGATCAATGGAATGGAATTGAAGATCCAGAAATGAACCCACACACCTATGATCGCATGATATTTGACAAAGGAGCTAAAAAACATTCAGTGAAAAAAGGACAGCATTTTCAACAAATGGTGCTGGCTCAACTGGAGGACAGCATTTAGAAGAATGCAAATCAATCCATTCTTACTGCCTTGTACAAAGCTCAAGTCCAAGTGGATAAAGGGCCTTCATATAAAACCAGATACACTGAAACTAATAGAAGAGAAGGTGGGGAAGACTCTTAAATACATAGGCTCAGGGGAAAAGTTCCTGAACAGGACACCAATGGCTTATGCTCTAAGATTAAGAATTGACTAATGGGACCTCATAAAATTGCAAAGCTTCTGTAAGGAAAAGGAAACTGTCGATAAGACAAAACTACAATTAACAGATTGGGAAAAAATCATTACCATTCCTACATCTGTTAGAGGGCTAACATCCAATTTATACAAAGAACTCAAGAAATTATATATCGAGACAACCAAATAACAATATTAAAAATGGGGTACAGAGCTAAACAAAGAATTTTCAACTGAGGAAACTCAAATGGCCTAGAGAAACACCTTAAGAAATGCTCAACATCCTTAGTCATCAGGGAAATGCAAATCAAAACAATCCTGATATACCACCTCACACCAGTCAGAATGGCTAAAACCAAAAACTCAGGTGACAGTAGATGCTGGCAAGAATGTGGAGAAACAGGAACTCTCCTCCATTGTTGGTGGGATTGCAAGCTGGTTCAGTCACTCTGGAAATCAGTCTGGCCATTCCTCAAAAATCTAGATACAGTGTTACCTGAGGATCCAGTTATACCACTCCTGCTCATATACCCAGAAGATGCTCCAACATATAAGAAGGACATATGCTCCACTATTTTCATAGCAGCCTTATTTATAATAGCCAGAAGCTGGAAAGAACCCAGATGTCCTTCTACAGAGAAATGGATACAAAAAATGTGGTACATTACACAATGGAGTATTACTTAGGCTATTAAAAATAATGAATTTGAGAAAATCTTAAGTAAAAGGATGGAACTAGAAAATATCATCCTGAGTTAGGTAACTCAATCACAAAAGAACACAGATGGTATCTACTCACTGATAAGCAGATATTAGCCCCAAAGTTTGAAACAGCCAAGATTCAACACACAGACCACATGAAGCTCACGAGTTAGGAAGACCAAGTGTGGATGCCTCGGTCCTACTTAGAAGGAGTAACAAAATACTCAAGGGAGCAAATATAGAGACAAAGTGTGGGACAAAAACTGAAGGAGGGGTCATCTGGAGAACATTCTACCTGTGTATCCATCCCATGTGCAGTCACCAAAGGTAGACACTGATGTGGATGGCAGAAAATGCATGCTGACAAGAGCCTGATATAGCTGTTTCCTTAGAAGTCTGCCAGAATCTGACATATTTAGAGGCAGATGCTCACAGATAACTACTGATGTGATCAAAGACTTCTCAAATGGATAAGTTAGAGAGAAGTCTGAAGAAGCTGCAAGGATTTGTGCCCCCATGAGAAGAGCAACAATACCAACCAACCAGAGCTCCCCAGGGTCTAAACTACCAGCCTGGGAGCACATTGAGAGGGACTCATGACACCATCTATACATGTAGGGGAGGAAGGCCTTGCTGGGCATAGGTGGGAGAGGAGATCCTTGGTCCCATGAAGGCTGAACTCTAAGTGGAAGTGAATTCAATAGTGGGGAGGGGGTAGTTGGGGGTACATCCTTATAGAAGCATGAGGAGTGGGGTGGGGAGGCGATACGAGGTTCCTGGGTGGTGGGGGCAATGGGGTAAGGGGATGAAATCTGAATTGTAAATATGTTTTTTAATTAAAAAAGACAGTAACAATAAAGATTTCCCTAATTTCCAGGGCAGATGGAAAAATTTATTGATATTAAAAGAATATCTATTGAAAGAGAAAAAATAAGCAGAATTTATGGAAGTATTAATAATTGTTTTGAGAAAGACAAAGCCAAAATAATTTTTTTTATATAATACAAGGGCAAAAGTGGAATATGCAAGAGTTGTTCTAAAGAAAAGGAGTAATTTATAGAAAAGATCCTCTGTATGTCCTGTTACCTCATTAGTCAAATAGTGAAGTTAGTTTCAGGGGAGTTATTTCACTTACAAAATAATAATATAAAACCTGAAACTACAGTAGATAGTCCACATAATTCATTGTTAGTTTTGTTAGGAAGTAATACTGTTTCTTTATTTTATAGAAGTGGTTGTCGAAATATTTTATACTGTTTCTTGTTTTTTTGTTTTTTTTTTTTTGTTTTTTTTTTTAGATTAGTCATTCTTACTGGTGTGAGATAGAATAACGGTGTCATTTTGATTTGCATTTCCCAAATGACTAAGGATATTGAATGTTTCTTTAAGTACTCTTCTGCCATTTGAGATTATCCTGTTGAAAATTCTGTTTAGCTCTGTACCTCATGTTTTAATTTGTTTATTTGTTTTCTTAAGTTTAACTTTTTAATTTCTTTACATATTTTGGATATTAGCCATCTCTTAGATATAGAGTTTCTGAAAATCATTTCCTTATCTATAGGCTGTCGATTTCTCCTATTGACAATGTCTTTTGCTTTAGAGAAGTTTGAATTTTCATTAGGTCCAATTTATCAGTTGCTGCTCTTCGAGACTGAGCCATTGGTGTTTCTTTTAGGAAACTGTCTCCTGTACCAATGTATTCAAGGGTATTTGTGAATGTCTTTTCTGAGATGTAGTTATGAAGGTGTTTCTGGGTTTTCTACTATATTCGGTATATTGACCTTCCTGTCTCTCATGTGAAATTAAAAAGCAACTTCAAAAAATGATGCTATCTAACTTGGAATCTGCATGTATAAGAAATCAAATTGATCCATATTTATCAGCTTACACAAAGCTCAAGTCCACGTAGATAAAAAAAAAATAAACATAAAACCATAATGAACTGAATCTAATAGAAGGTAAAGTGGGAAATAGGATCAAATGCATTTGTGCAGGGAAATTTTCCTAAACAGAATACCAGTTACTCAGGCTCTAATATCAACACTTCAGAAATAAGACCCCATGAAACTGAAAATCTTCTGTAGATCAAAGGATATTGTCAATAGGACAAAACAGCAAGCTACAAATTAGGAAATGATTTCTACTAACCCTACATCTGATAGAGTGTTAATATTCAATATATGTAAAGGAATCAAGAAGCTAGATTCCAGCAAACCAAATAACCCAATTTAAAATAAAATGGAAATTCTGAGCTAAAAGGAGAATTATCAACAAAAGAATTTTGAATGGCCAAGAAGTACTTGAAATTTTCACCATCGTTAGTCATCAGGAAAATGAAATCAAAACAACCTTGAGATTTCACTTTACAAAAAATTAGAATGCCTAAGAACAAAAACTCAATAGACACATGGTAGTGAGGAAGTGGAGAGAGAGGAACACTCCTCCATTGCTGGTGATATTACAAGCTAGTACAAGCACTCTGGAAATAAATCTTGTGATTCCTTAAAAAATTGGGAATAGTTCTGCCTGAAAACCCAACTATACTGTTCCTGGGCATGTACCCAAATGATGTTGTACCATACTGTAAGGATATGTGCTTCATTATGTTCATTGCAGCCTTCTTTGTAATAGCCAGAAACCAGAAACAACCCAGATGTTCAACAATAGAATAATGGATACAGAAAATGTGATTCACATGTGTAATGCGATATTAAACTATTAAAATGAGTACATCATGAATTTTACAGGCAAATGGATGAAACTAGAAAATATCTTCCTGAATAAGGAAAAAAAATCAGGCAAAAAAAACATACACTGTATATACTCAATAATGATCAGTGTATATTCGCCGAAATACAGAATGTCCATGATATAAACCACAGACTGTAAAAATTTAAAAAAGAAAAAAAGACCAAGTGATGATGCTTCCATCCTACTAGAAGAGGGAGAAAGTAGTAATGGGAGGCAAAGGGAGGGAGGGACATGAGTGGGAGAGTGGAGGTGGAGGGGAAAAGGAGGAATGGATTAGGTATGAGGGGAGATAGGAGAAAAGCTCACAAGGCCAGGAGAATGAGTGGAAATATGCACCTGTTGGGAGTCACCAACTCATCTTCAAAATTTTGACCCAGGATTGTTCCTGTTCAAAAATTACACATACTAAAATAAAGCAGAGATTGAAAGAAAGGGTATCCAGTGACTGGTCCAACTTGGGCATACACCAAACCTTGACATTATTACTGATAATATCTTGTTCTTTCAGACAATATTCTAGCATGGCTGCACTCTGAGAGTCTCTGAGAGCAACTGACTGAGACAGATGAAGCCAATCATTGGACTGTAGTAATGGACCCATATGGAAGCATTAGGGAAATGATTGAAGGAACTGAAGGAAATGACAATTCAATAGGATTACCAAGAGTATTAATTAACCCAGACCTCCATAAAAGATCCCAGAGATTAAGTCATCAACCAAAGAGCATACATGGGCTTGTCTCTGGCCACTAGCATATATGTAGCAGAGGACTGCCTTGTCTGGCCCAGTGGGAAAGGATAGATATAATACTCTAGAGATTTGATGCATCAAGGAATATACTTGCTTGGATAGGGGGTGTTGAGGTGAGGTGGGAGTGGGTAGCTGGAGGAACATCCTCTCAGATGCAAAGGGGAGGGAAGATGGGTTGAATAACTCTAGAAGGTGGGACCAGGAGGTTGGACAACATTTGGAATGTAAATATATAAAATAACTTATAAACTTACTTTAATAGCTTGTTAAGTAATTGCTTTTCTCATACTTGTCGGCATTGATGATGCTACTATTAACTTTAAGAAAAGTGATGGCTTCATCGAAAGCATTTTTGTGTTAAAGGAAGACATGATAAATTTGTCATACTATTAATAACTCCAAAAATAAGCTAAACTTTTATTTTGAGCTTTAGTCTGCTACCGTTGCCATGTGCATTAAAATAATATTTTCCTAAAAAAATATTTCACTAAGTTTTGAAATTATACTGTTATTTAGCAAATGCTATCTATTTCACTGTTTTTGTTGATTTTGAATCCTGTGTTTACATCTATCCCACTGTTACTATCTTTTCTACAGTTTCATTTAACACTAAACAAATGAGAAACTATAACTTTTCACATCCCTACTTTTACAAAGTTTCACATTTCTTAGTTCCATTATAACTCTTTTGACCTTACAGTTGAAACTTTAATGGTTTTCTCTATATATGCTTTTTGGTTTTGCCACATAAGAGATACTAATTAGGTTTATTTACTTAATAATTAGCTTAATTGTAATTAGTTTTTTCATATTTATCTTCCAGTCATTTCAATATAAAAGCAGTTGTTAATACAATCAAGATACTTTCATCCTTATATCTCATCCATATAATGATTTTTTTGAAACTTTCAGGTGCATATTTTATAGTCAAGATTCAAGAATGTTCAAGGAGAAAGGTAATTCTACATGTTACTGAAGGACTCATCCATCTCTAAGCTCAGAGAAAAATTGACCCTAATTTCTACCAGGCCTGTGTCTAATGTACATTAAGATTTTTCTTTCACCAACAGATGCAGGATATGAAAATACCATCAACATATTAAAATACTGTATGTACTTGATGAATAATTGATGATTTTAATATCCTTACATATCATTGTCATTTACAAAAAACAATTTAATACAGTAAGAACGTGTTGAGTAACACCTTGATATGTAGTGGAAGAGATAGCATAAAATTATAAAATTTGCAAAATAGTGATTCAAAAAGGTTTAGTGTAGTAACCAATGTATTTATGGGTTAGTGTAAAAAAAAATCAAACACGGTGTTTCTAGTCATTTACCCCCTCTAATTCTTATTTCAGGCACTGAAATCCAGCATGTCATCTAAACTTAGATGCATTAAGTAAAGTCTATAAAATCTTAAAATAGTAGTGATAGATATGAGTATATATATATATATATATATATATATATATATATAAATTATTACTTCATTCATGCTTACTTTTACTAAGGCAATATTTTCTAATAGCATTAATACTTATTTTAACATTTTAGTAATTTCAATAAACAGTCATTTTCTTTTCAAATTGTTAATGTCAGTTTTGAATATATTCACAGAATCATTTATATTTTGAAGTTACTAATATCAGGAAATACCTAAATATTTACATTTTTATATTAATTATTTTATAGTTGAAATGAAAACATCTGTAAAGAGATAGTCTCTTAGAAAAGACAGATGTTATAACTAAATTGACAATTTTTTTCTTATTCTTAATTTGGCCAATTTTATTTATTAAGTTTTATAAAAATATGGTTTTCTCTTCAATGTCTCCCAAACAAATTGGGATTGATGAACATATGAACTCATCAGACTTTGGAAGCACATACATAACCTGTACAAGTTCAAGATAGATGAGATCCCAACACTGAGAAGGGGAAATGAACATAGACTCTGTTCTCAATTGAGGCCTTCTGGCAAATGAAAGAACATTTTTCTCTGAAGGAGTATGGCTAGGGATGTCAATCACATTCCATGGCTGCTCATATGCCTATGTAGCGTTGGCCAACACAGAATGAGCTCAATGTTATTTTTGTGGACTTCTTTTTTGTTGTTTGCTTTGTTTTGGCTTTTTTTCTGTGTGATTTGTGTTTTTATTGTGTGATTTTCTGAGGCTTTTTGATTCATGATTTTTTTGGTTTTGTTTGTTGAAGTTTTCTGGGAATTTTTTTTTTTATTTAGAGAGAGAGAAAGAGGGAGAGGGAAGGAGAGAGAACATTAAATTGTGAGGATACGAAGGTTGGAAAATTCTGGGAATTATTCAGAGATGAGACATATGATCAAAACATATTGTATGAAAACATTGTTCGATAATAATAAAGGAAATTATTTCATCATAATTATAGACACACATGTAATTATATATAACTTTTAAAATGCCCACAAATCATCATTGCAAAAAACTCTCAAGTTCTTAGAACAACAAGAATAAGGCAGTTCATCTCATTTTTTGACTCATAGTGCTAATCTAACAAAACTAGAGTAAAGACTATTAGTGAAATTCTTTGTTCAAATTAATGAGATTTATTTCTGTCAGACATGACTATCTCTCAAAAGTGGGGTTAGGAAAAATAATAGAAAACATAACGGCATAGGGATTCTATAGTCCAAAATCTATAAGACAATGGGGTTTTCAAGGGTTGGGGAGTTCTAGAAAATATTTGGTTACTTTGGCTTTGTAGAAACTTGGTTGAATATTTCAAAATTATTTAACAGAACATCTTATCTTCTCAGCATACACTCATGATGTGAGTAAAATTCTGTAATGTGAAGAAGATATCAAATTCTCAGCATAGTTTAAAGCATAGCATGATCAACTTAAATTTTTCAGCAAACAGAAATGAACATTTCTTGATCTTATAACAAAATGGTTTCTATTCTTAAGTCAGGTTGGTCAATCAAAGGTAAAGACAAAGACAATCTCCTCAAAGATTTAAGTAATGGCCAATATTAAAACTTACCTTGACA
Organism: Rhabdomys pumilio; assembly: GCA_030674055.1. Lineage (NCBI taxonomy): Eukaryota > Metazoa > Chordata > Mammalia > Rodentia > Muridae > Rhabdomys > Rhabdomys pumilio. The sequence goes on from JANHMN010000005.1 coordinate 51,294,456, forward strand.
CACTTGGGAAGGAGCCTCATCTGAGGAACTGAGTCTATCAAAATGTTGTGCATTTCTGTTTATAGAGCATTGACTAATGATTAATATAAGACCGCCCAGCCTTTCATGACTGCTGTCATTCACAATCAGGAGAGCCTGTAGTGTATAATAAATGTAGTTGAACAAGCTATGGATAACAGGCCAAGAAGAATCATTCATTCATAGCCCATGATTCAGTTCATGCCTTCAGGTTGCTAATGTGAGTTCTTAAATTTTCTACTAATAGTGATAGATTGTAAATAAATATTTTCTTCTATAAGCTGATTTTGGTCAGTATATTTTCAGAGCAATAAAAGCAAACTAAAATATTTTAGTAACTGTTTAGTTTCTTATGTACTGCTTTCTTGATGTTCATTTTTAATAGTTTTTATTATTAATTTAAAATTCTTTTATATTTTTATTGATTATTTTATTTACATTTCAAATGTTATCCCCCTTTCCAGTTTCTCCTCTACAATAGTGAGAGAGTCATTAAGAACAGCTGAGGCCAAACACTGTATGACAGAGTGTGAGTCCTGGCAGAGAAGTCCCAAGAGTGTATGAGAGGGTAAAGTTTAAGCTACAGTAGAGATTAAAGAATATTGGAAATACCAGGTTCATGGAACACGGAACAAGGATGTCTAGAGGTGGGAAGTGGAATTAGTTTAAGTGTCAAAGAAAAGCTGTGTTTGCTAAAGATAGTATATGTGGGAGGGTGGCTGGGACACCACAGCTGATTTCTCCCTGAGAAGCCCCAGAACTGCAAGGTTTCACTTCTCTGTTTGATTTTGGCTTTTGTTGTAATCATCACTTTCTATTCCTAAATACTTTCATTTTGTGATAAGAATGTTTACATTATTCCATTATGCATTGCAATAACACACATAATTTTATGCAGGATATCACAGATATATTTTTTGATGTGGTGACTGGTTTAAAGACTATGAGGACTTTTAAGTTGGACTGTATTTTACATTATTACACACACACAGTACTTTGGAAACAAGGGTTTGGTAGTTATATCTAAAACCTGAAGTGATGTGTCTGTGTGACAGGCTAACAATCAATAAAGATGTGATGGTTAGTGATGTATTATTAACACCATATAAAATTGCCTGGGAAGAAAATCTGAATCAAGGATTATCTATACTAGTCAGTCTGTGAGCATTTGGGTGGGGGCTGTATCTTGATTCCTATTAATTGAGATGGGAAGAACCTCTCTTGTTGTGGCACCATTACTTAGGATGAGGATCTTGGAGTGAATGAGATTAAAGAAAGCAAATTAAGCACTAGTAAGCATGCATACATCAAGTACTTGATCTCTGTTCTTGACTTGTGTCAAGATTCTTCTACTTTCTGGTGCAATGATGCTGCAACATTGATGGATTATTGCCTGAATTTGTGTGTAAAATACATTTCCACCTATCTTGATTTGGTCAGGATAACTACTTAAAGCTATAAGGTTTTAACATTCTTTATATAGTTCATTCTTGCCTCAAATTCTTAACATTACTCTATTTTCTCTTCCTCAGTGCTAGTTTTATAGCCTAATGTAATCTTCCTGAATAAAACTTTTTTCATTTTTAAAACATTTTATTATTATCATTATTTATTATTATTATTATTATTATTATTATTATTATTATTATTATTATTATTATATAGTGTGTATATGTGGCATACCTGTTCCAGAGCACATATGGAAGTCAGAGCATGACTGTTCTGAGTACAGTTTCCTCTCTACCTTCATGTAAGCTCTGAGAATGAGATGAAGGTCATCACGCTTGCATAGCAACTGTTTTACTTGTTTAGCATCTCATTAGTCTTCCTTTTTGTGTTGCTTTGTTTATTTTTTGATACAAGACCTCAATATGTAGCTCAACTTTGTATTGAACTTACAAACATCCTTCTGTCTTTCAGATACTTAGATTGTAGGTATGCATTATCATGATGAGCAAACTTTATTATTTCTATTATTTCTATGCTTTAATTGGCCTGCTTCAAACATTAAAAACTTGGTGTTCCATATGAGCTACATTGGCCTACTGACTTGCCTCAGTTAGGGACTGTACTTTGGTGATAAGACATCATGACCAACATCAACTGGGAGAGGAAAGCGTTTATTTCATATTTCAGTTTGTAGTTCTTTATACATGAAAGTCAGGCCAGAATCCCGAGACAAGAATCTGGAGAAGATAAGAACTGAAATAAAGGACATGTAGGAAAATTGCATACTGGCATATTCCCCATGACTTGTTAAGCCTACTTTTTATAGCACCCAGGACCAGCAGTCCAGAGCTAATACTGCCAACAGGGAGATAGGTCCTCCCACATTAATAATCAATAAAATGCAACAAAGCCTTAACCAGGCAAAAGATTGGTGGGGATATTTTCTCAATTTAAATTCCCTTTTCTCAAATGTATTGGTCTTGTGTGAAGTTAATATTAAATTATAGAGCAGAGGGCTATAATGAATACTCCCATAGCACAATGTCGTAAGGATAAAATCACTATCTTGGATTTATCCTTAACAGGAATGCTTCGAGTTGTGGAAGTACCCTAGTTGGTAGAGTGCTTTATTCTCATACATGAAGTCTTGGGTTTGATTCTTAAAACTGCATAAAGTAGGGCATGCTGGTTCCTGTCTTTAATACTAGCAATGCTGGAAAGTGAAAGTAAGAGGATCAGAAGTTCATAGCCATCTTCAGGTATTAAGAGAAATAGTTATTCTCATGTGTCAGGCCTGGCATGAGGTCTAATCTCCATTCCACCTTCACCCTTCAGTCACATACACAGGTGGGCGTGATAAACAAGCCCCAGGTCCTACAGAGATTTATATACTAATGAAGTATCTGAAGGCCACAGGGTGGAGCTGATTAAGCATTCCTCCCCAGCCCCTCCCCCCTCTTCCCCTCCCTATTTAACTCAGTTCCACCCTGGGTTTGGGGGGCACACATCCAGATCCATTCACCATCCACCATGCAAATAAACCAGTTTTGGAAAACCAAGAACTTCCTCGTGTGTTGGGGCCCTGCCATGAGCAGCTGTGGAGCCACAGTAGAGGACTTTAGTTATCAGCCAGGCCTAATTTCCAGCTGGAGGAATCGAGGGCGTTATCAGCCAACTACACACAGCATGGCGTGAGAGACCCTGCAGTTCCCCAGCCATATTTTTTTTACCTACACTCATGCATGAAGTCTTGGGTTAGATTCCTAAACACTGCATAAAATAGGGCATGCTGGTACCTGTCTTTAATCCTAACAGTGCTGGAAAATTAAAATAAGAGGATCAGAAGTTCATAGTCATCTTCAGCTATTAGGTGAGATAGAGGACAGCCTAAGCTACATGCTACATGTAATACATATCAAAAGAAAGTAAGGCTTATAATACTATGTAACACCAACACACACACACACACACACACACACACACACACACAAACAGTTCATATCACATGAGACCAGGCATCTCTCAGTTTTATTTAAGCCTCCCATTACAATACATAATAGCTCTACCATTTGTCTCCATCCACAGTTATCTAGATGTCCTCCCCCCTCTTTCCCTCCCTATTTAACTCAGGTCTACCCTGGGTTTGGGGGGCACACATCCAGATCCATTCACCATCTGCCATGTCAATAAACCGGTTTTGGAAACTCAAGGACTTCAATAAGCACTCTCTGTGTTTTTATCCTGGAAGTGTCAGGAAACTCCTAATCACAGAGTCACCAAAGTTTATCTCAAAGTGCTTTTATTTCCTGGCAACATAATCAACCCCCTAAATATAACTCTTAAATTATTTTTGTTTGGAGAAATTCTTTTTATACTCTGTGGCCCTGACAGTCTTTGCACTTTTGATGTTGCTCATGATTCATCCTCCAAAGTGCAGGATCCACAAAAATAAACCACTGGTTCCAGTAATTTCAGAAAGGTTCTTATATACCTTACACTGATGCCGACTTAATATGTAACCAAGGATGGCTTGGAACTTCTGATCCTCCTTCCAACACTAACTTGTTCTATCTATGTTAACCATTCTATTTTTCTGAAGGGACCCATAGAGTAAATATTATTTTTTGGCAACTTTCTCTTTATAAAAATGCAATTCAACTAAAGATTATTTCCTGTATATTATACCTCTCCTGTGACAGTATAAACTATACTTAGCAACTTACATAAATCTATGCCTGAGCCAGTTATGACCTCTAATCTCTATCATGAAAAAAATTTCTGTGTATCTGGGGTTTACTTTACTAACGTAGACAAATTTAAATTTTATTCACTATGTTTTCATAGCTACTTCTCATGAGTATTTTGGGGGGGTGAGGGCATCTGGGCATCACTAAGGGCTAAAGTTTGATTCTTTGGTATATTTATGCATTATAAAGTAATAAATTCAGAATATTTACATAGTTGTTATAACTGTCATATGTTATTCTTATAGATTAGTATAGATCCTGAACTGATATCTCAAAATATTCTGGAAAACTAAATCACATATATTTCAGAGTGTCATATACTAGGTCCACACAAATTCAGAATAGGACTGAGAAATTTTATGTATTCTCATAAAACTCTACTTACATAGTTTTAATAGATTTGTTTGTAATCTTCATTAGCTAATGCAAAAGTTTGTTCTGAGAAATCACCAAAGCACTGGTGTGTCTATTGCAATTAAAAAGCAATGCTTCCTTCCACCTTTCTCTCTCTTTCTCCCTTTATTTTATAGCCTCTAATACACAGGCACAACTATTTTAATCAATAAGCACTCTCTGTGTTTTTATCCTGGAAGTATCAGGAAACTCCCATACACTACAAAATGAGCATTGGGTAATACCCAGGCCAACACCTTTGTTTTAATTTTGTAGGAAAAAAATTTACCCTAGAGAACTTAAAGAGGCAGAGACTCACCCATTTCTAAATATAACTAGGTCTAATAGGTGCCTGGTGAGAAACATCCAAGTCAAAGCAGCAAGGGAGAAATTGGAAAAGAAGGAGGAGGAAAAGGAGGAAGAAGAGGAGGAGGAAAGAAATAATATAAATCCTCAAAAGAAATTGTCTACCTTCTTTAAAGACATGTAGGAGATATTTATTCAGATTTTTAAAAATTCTTTTAGTTTTTTGTTTTATTTAATCTTTTTTTTCAGACTCCATGTTTTATCCCACTCCAGGTGTACTTTCTGACTGTTCCACATCCAATACTGTCTTGTCCCCATCTCCATGAGGATGTTCCAAACCCCCTAACCCTTTCCCCACACCCCACAGTTCTTCCCCACTCCTTGTGGCCTCCAGTTTCTTGAGGGTTAGATGCATCTTCTCTGACTGAACCCAGACCAAGCAGTGCTTGCTGTATGTGTTGGAGCTTCAATATCAGCTGGTGTATGCTGCCTGGTTGGTGGTCCATTGTTTGAGATATATCAGGAGTCTAGGTTAATTGAGACTGCTGGTATTCTACAGGGTTGCCCTTCTCCTCAGCCTCTTCCAGCTTTTCCCTAATTCAACCACAGGGATCAGCAGCTTCTGTCCACTGGTTGAATGTAAATATATGCATCTTTCAACTGCTTGTTGGGTCTTCTGGAGTATGGTCAGGATGGGTCCATTTTTTGACCACTCCATAGCCTCAGTAATAGTGTCAGGCCTTAAAGACTCTCCTTGAGCTGGATCCTAATTTGGGTCTGTTGCTGGACCTCCTTTTCCTCAGGCTTTTCTCCATTTTTATGCCTGCAGTTCTTTCAGACAGGAAAATTATGGGTCAGAGTTTTTGACTGTGGGATGGCAACCCTGTCTTTCTGCTGGAGGTGGGCTCTACAAGTTCACTCTCCTCCTCACTATAGGGCATTTCATCTAAGGTCTCCCTCCCTTTGAGTCCTAAGAATCTCTTCCCTCCTAGGTCTCTGGTACATTCTGGAGGATTACTCCACCCCCTATCTCCCAGGGTTTTCTGATTTCATTCATTCTGCTGACCCTCAGAGATTCAGTCCTTTTCAATCACTCAATAACTGATCCTTTCTACCTAGGAACCTCCCACACTCCACCCTTCTGTGACTGCTTTCTTCTCCCACCCTAGTGGGAAAATGGGATTGAGGCATCCTCACTTGGGGTCTTCAGCTTGTTATTCTTTCTGAGTTCTCTGGACTATATCCTGGGTATTCTCTACTTTATATGGGTAATATCCTCTTATTAGTGAGTACATACTATGCATATTCTTTTGTGTCTGAATTACCTCATTCAGGATGACAATTTCTCGTATCATTCATTCACCTGTAAAACTCTGGATGTCCTCATTTTTAATAGCTGTGTATTATTCCATTGTGTAAATGAACCTCATTTTCTGTATCTTTTTTCAGTTGTGGGACATTTGGGTTGTTTGAAGCTTCTGGCTATCACAAACAAGGCTGCTATGAATATAATGGAAAATGTGACCCTGTGGCAGGGTGAGGCAACTTTTGGGTATTTGCCGAAGAGTGATATAGCTGAATTTTCAGGTTGATCTATTTCACATTTTTCAAGGACTCTTCAGATTGATTTCCAGAGAGGTTGTACCAGCTTGCCATCTCACCAGAAATGGAGAAGTGTTCCTGTTTTTCCACAGCATTGTCAAAATGTGCTGTCTTCTGAGGTTTTGATCTTAACCATTCTAATTGGTGTACATTGGGAATTCAAGTTCTTATTGATTTAAATTTCCCTGATCACTAAGGACTTTAAACATTTCTTTAAGTGCTTCTCAGCCATTCGAGATTACTCTATTTAGCGAATTCTCTATTTAGGTATTAGTCCATTCTTTGATTGGACTGTAGAGTTTTTTGGTGATTAGCTTTTTGAGTTCTTTATATATTTTGGACACTAAACATTTATCAGATGTGAGGTTAGTAAAGACTTTTTTTCCCAATCTGTAGGCTGCTGATTTATCCTATTGACTATGTTCTTTGCCTTATAAAAGTATTGCAGTTTCATGAGGTCCCATTTATCAATTTTTGATTTTATAGTAAGAGTTATTGGAGTTCACTTTAAGAAATTTCCCCCTGTGCCAATGAGTTGAAGGGTCTTTCCCACTTTCTCTTCTATTAGATTCAGTGTGCATGGTTTTATGTTTAGGTTCTTGATCCACTTGGACTTGAACTTTTTGCAAGGTGATAAATATGGCTCTATTTTTTCTACATACAGACTGCCATTTATACCAGCACCATTTATTGAACATGATTTCTTTTTGCCATTGTAATATTTTTGAGCATCTTTGTCAATCATCAAGTGTCTATAAGTGTGTGGTTTTATTTCTAGGTCTTCAATTCTATTCCATTGATCAACATGTCTGTCTCTGTACCAATATCATGCAATTTTTATCAGTATTGCTCTGTAGTATTGCTTCTTATTGTTAAGAATTGTTTTTGCTATTCTGGGTCTTTGCCTTTCCTGATGAATTTGAGAATTTCTATTTCCATGTTGTTGAAGAATTATGTTGGGATTTAGATGGTTATTGAATTGAAACAGTAGGTAGATAGCCTTTGCTACCCTAGAGGGCTGACATTTTTTTTTAAAGATGTTGGTTCTAACAGCTTTTTTTTTCCTTTAATGTAGTTGGTTATAATATTTACATTTCAAATTTTATCCTCTTATTCCATTTCCCACACCATCCAGGAACCCCTTATCCCATTCCCCCTCCTTGTGCTTCTATGAGGCTGTGCCCACACCTACCCCCTACCCCCACTACCCTCTCTCCGCCCTCACATTCCCCCCCATTCTGTGCTTGTTTTTCATGGGACCAAGAATTTCCTCTCCCACCTATGCCCAATAAGGCCATCCTCCCCTACTACAGGTGTACCACTGGAGTTGTAGGTCTCTCCCTATGTGCTCCCAGGCTGGTGATTTAGACCCTGGGGGGTTCTGGTTGTTTGGTATTGTTGCTTTCCTCTTGGGGTCACAAACCTTTCCTGCTCCTTCAGTCTTCTAAGTTTTCTATTGGGAAACCCTTGATCATATCAGTGGTTAGCTGCGAGCAAAGTCATCTCAATGTGTTAGTCTTTGGCAGACATAGATGGAAACTCCAACTTGTTTCTTTGGACCATTTGCTTAGAAAACTTTTTTTTTTCAGTCTTTCACTCTGAGGTAGTGTCTTTCTTTGTTATTGAGGTATTTTTCTTAAATGCAGAAAAATATTGGGTCCTGTGTGCATATCCAGTCTCTTAGTTTATGTCTTTTTATAGGTCAGTTGAGTCCATTAATATTGAGAGATATTTAAGACACATAATTGTTCATTCCTATTATGTTTGTTTTGTAGGTGGCGTTATGTGCATGTGTATCATTCCTTTTGACTTTGTGGTGAGATGCTTAATAACTTATCTTTTCTTTGATGTAGGTACCCTCCTTGTGTTGGAGTTTTCCTTCTAGAATCCTCTGTGGAGCTGGATTTATAGATAGACACTGTTTGAATTTGGATTTGTCCTTGAATATTTTGGTTTCTCCAACTATGTTGAATATGAGATTTGCTGGATATAATAGCATAGCCTGACATGTGTGTTTTCTTAAAGTCTGCATGACCTCTGACCAGGCTCTTCTGGCTTTTAATGTCTATGTTGAGAAGTCTGGTGTAATTCTGATTGGTCTACCCTCATAAGTTACTTTACCTTTTTCCCTTGCAGCTTTTAATATTCTTTCTTTGTTGTATGCATTAGATTTTGATTATCATGTGATGACAGGATTTTTTTTCTGGTCACATTTATTTGGTGTTCTATAGACTTCTTGTACATTTATGGCCATCTCTTACTTTAGGTTGGGAAAGTTTTCTTTTATGATTTTGTTGAACATATTTTCAGGTCCTTTGAACTGGGAATCTTCATTCTCCTCTAGTCCAACTTTTCTTAGATTTTGTCTTTTTATTGTATCCTCTATTTTCTGGATCTTTGGTGTTAGGAGATATTTGTGTTTTGAATTTTATTTGACAGTTGTGTCAATTTCTTCTATGGTATCTTCTACACCTGAGATTTTTCTTCATTCTCTTGTATTCTGTTGGTGATGCTTACATCTATAATTCTGAACCTCTTTCCTAGGCTTTCCATTTTCGTCTTCTTCCATCTTCTTCCCAATACCTTTGCCTTATCTCCAGAATAAACTTCCCCACTACCCCTTGGAACCATTTGGTCTGGAGTGGTCTGTTCTGAGCTGTGTGCAGACATCTAATGTGGACTTCTGACAAAGTCTAACAAGGTTTGCCTCCATTTGTGTTTTCTTTATTGTTTCTACTTCCACTTTTAGGTCTTGGACCACTTTATTCAATTCCTTCTCCTGTTAGATTGTGTTTTCCTGTATTTTCTTAAGGGATTTATTACTTTCTTCTTTCAGGGTTTCTACCTTTTTATCCCATTTTCCTGCATTTCTTTCAGTGAGTTATTTATATCCTCCTTAAGTGACTCTTTAATCTTCATGAGATAGGATTTTAGATCAGCTTCCTGATTTTCAGGTATGTTAATATATTTAGGGCTTGCTGTGGTGGGAGAACTGTGTTCTGATGATGCCCATGTATACTGCCTTCTGTTGCTTATCATCTTGCACTTGCCTCTCACCATCTGGTTATCTCTGATGTTTGCTGGGCTGGGTAATACTGTCTGGAGTCTGCCTCTTTTGTTCATGGGTTGCTTCCAGTTTCACAGTAGGACTAAGGCCCTGGCTGTAACAGATCTCCTGTGAGGTCTTCAGAGTGTCAGAGAAGCTGCTGTTCTCTTTTCTTGACTGAGACAGATATCCTAGAAGGCTTTCAAACTTTTGGGTCTTCAGAGGATCAGTCAAGTTGTTGTCCTGTGTAAAACCATTCTCCAGAGTCCTATGGACTGTTCCTTCTGTTTCCCTGTATACCATAGAACTCCAGGGAGGTTTACAGTCTGTTGAGTCAGTTGACTTGCATGCTTTGGAGCCCCTCAGAGGCCTTCAGATTGATTGTAGTGTCAGTTTTCCAGATGCCTTGTGTGCAGAGAAACTCCTGAGATGCCTTCAAGCTGTGGTATCAGTTTTTTTCTGTGCACCATATCTCCTGAAATGCCTCAGGTTGTGTTGTCTTCAGAGGAGTGGCCTAGATGGCAGTCTGCCCTGGCAGATGGTGCAGGCAAAAAGGGGATTGTAATTCAGTGAGTAGGAGATTTTTTTTGGAGAGGTGATAGATGACAAGTCTACTGAGATCCCAGCAAAAGCTGTGGGACTTTATAAGGGTTCTTTATGAGTTGCCCTGTGTATAGTAGATCTCCTGCAATGCCTGTAGGCTGTACTTCATTCAAATTTTAAACATCTCTGAGAATGCTATTATCATTCTACCATTCATAGTGTTAACCAGAGGAAAGGGATTTTCCCTCTCAACTTATAGTTCCATAAATCTTTCTGCCTTTACACTACAATATCCCTCCTCTCTTTCATCTCCACTGAAAACATCAAAGGACTTCAAAAAAAGAAATATATTACCTGGTAGCTTGTCTACTAGAGAAAAGCCAGAGAAGACATTCTGCTCCTAAGATCTGGTCTTTTATTGATGAGAAAGGAAAGAGACTTCAGGCTTCAAAGACACTGGTAAGGAATGAATGGTCCACTTAGACAATATGTGCTTTCCAAAAGATATCACATCAAAGCCAATAATACTTAAATTGTTCTCACTTATGGCCAGATGATATGTTCTCAAAGAAAGGACTGTAATTAGCCTATGATTACTTTGGGTAAAAATAATGTATAAATTGCTGGTATTAGCAAACCTCTCTCCTAGATCTAATGATGTCATTTTTAGGTCTACCTTTATGCATTTTTTACTGAGAAAATTTCCTTAAGTTTTAACTTTGTAACTTAGTAAACCCTTTTTACTGTTAGTGTTTTGCCTGCATGTATGTATATGCATGTTCATTACTCATGCCTATGCAGGTAAGAAGAGAGCATCAGGTCCTTTGAAACTGGTGCTGGAGAATGGTTGTAAGCTAACAAGTAAGTAGTAGGATTCAATATCAGTTCCTCTGTAAGAATAAGTGTTCTTAACCATTGAAACATCATTTCTCCATGCCCAGAAGATGAAGAATTTTGTTAACTAATTCTAGAGACATGATAGTAAATAAAATCTCATATATACTGAGGTTGTTTGAATGAGAATGGTGTCCATAGTGTATGAGATCTGAATGCTTAGCCATCAGAGTAGCATTACTTGAGAAGGATTGAGAGGTGTTATAGTAGGTGTGACCTTATTTGAAGAAGTGTATCATTGGGGGTAGGCTTTGAGGTTTCAGATGACAGGTCCAGAAGTTTCTATTCTCTTGCCTAAGAATTCATAGCCCAGCTCCTTCTATAGCACCCCATGATGATTATGGACTAAACCTCTGAAATTTTAAACAGACCTAAATAAAGTTCGTTCTTTTATAAGGGTTTCCTTGGTTATTTTGTCTCCTCATAGCAATAGAACCATGAGTAAAACAGAAGTTAGTAGTGGAAAGAGAAGTATTACAGTGGCAAACCTGACAATGCTGCTTGTTGCCAAAATATGGACTTGAGGACTTTGGACACAGAACACACTTTAATGCTTTAGTCAGAAGTTAAAATATTAGTAAGTGGCCTACAGACTCTTTTTGTGATATTTTGGCAAAGAGTATGGTTTCCTTTTCCCCTGTCCAAAGAAAGAAAATTGCTTGAGGTTAAACTGAAGAGTTTTGCACTAGTGGCCCTGGCAGAGATTTTAAAGCAGCATAGAAATGGCTACGTTGTTTAATAATTAGTGCCCACCCTTATGCAAATATATAATTCAAAGGAGCATATCAAACAAGGAAAAGTACAAAATCTAAAGTTTGTGGAGAAAAGGACCACCAAAAAAAGTTTAAAGAAAAACATAATGTCAAATAAAATAATGGGAGTGGTGACTTTAGACAATATCCCATCCAGCTAAGCTTCCAACTTGTGAAAAGAAATTAAGTATAATCTTAAGCTTAAAAGAAAACACCAAAACAAACAAAACAAAACAAAACAAATCAAAAGGTTATGAAAATATATTTGAAAGAGGAGAGTCACCTCCAGCCTCAGCAAGCAGAAGAACTTGGGAACTTTGGCCATGTGAAACAAAAGAACACAAAAAGAATACAAAATGATACATCCATAAAACACACAAAATATTTTCTCTGCAGGCCTCCATAGACCCATAGATTTCAATTCTTAGTCATCAGAAAGTGGCACTACTTGGGAAGAATTAGGAGGTGTGGCTTTGTTGGAGTAGAGGTAGCATTGTTGGAGAAAGCATATCTCTAAGGGTAGGATTGAAGGTTTAATGCAGCATGTCTAGGGGCTTTCTCTTCTACTGTTCATAGATGTGGATGTAGTACTTCTCCAGTTACATGACTTTTAGCATGCCATCATTCTCCCCACCATGATGATTATGGATTAACTTCTGAACCTGTAAGTAGCGTTCACATGAATGCTTTCTTTTATAAGTGTTGCCTTGATCATGGTGTTTCTACACAGAATGAGAATGGTAACTAAGACACATATTCATTGTATAAAGTCCTCATCATGACTCTCTGTTTTGAAGCCATGCTTGCCTTTATTCTACATCTTCCTTTGTGATTTTAAGAAATCCAAATTTCCTTCATATATGACTTATCCAAAATTCAAAAATTGAAAGCAATCCTGAGTGATGTAAATGTTCTGTTTCCAATTAAACATGCCCAAAAGAAAAGAACTGGAAAAGAGAAGGGAAGAGAGTATGAGAAGAAGCTATGGAAGGAAAGAGGTTGAAAGAGAAGGAAAGGGAATAACTAATAGCTTCTTTGGTATGATAGTGGCAATATCATTGAAGAGTAGAAATGTAGATCCCCTTTCAAATTGTATACTGTACTTTCCTCAGCAGCAACAATAGCTCTGAGCTGTCCTAAGGCCACAAACCTCATAATAAGGGCCACAGGAGATCAAGAACATGGAGAAGTTGAGGTGTAACTTCAATAAGCACATTAACTTTGATTGGTCAATGTGATTTTGGAGCTGTGTAGCACAGTACTGGATAAGGGGTATTCCTTTGAGTTGATGAAGGTCTCCAAGTACAAGCAGGAACTCAACTAAAGGATAGGAAAATATATGTCTGCCTGTGTGAAGCTATAAGATGTTAGCAACATCATGGTTATGAGGAAAGCCTAGGACTGAACCTCCAATGTCTTTGTATATACTAAATTCATTATATAGTAAAAGTTTATTGAACTGTGTATACGTGCTACAAATGTATTGCCTGCTAATATATGACTTAAATTGAGACAGGAGACATTGTATATGAATCATGTCTGGTCATGTATTGATCATTACTGCATCTAAAACTAAGGACTGTATTTGAATCGAATTTATATATTTTATTTTAGATTTTATTTTATTTGATATGTACAAATGTTTTGTCTAGATCTATATCTGTGTACCATGAACATGCCTGGTTCTTATTCAGTTCCAAAAATGCTGTGATTCTCTGAGATTATAGTTACAGACAGATGTGACCTACCATGTACTGGTTAGGAATCAAACCCCAAGTCCTTAGCAAGAAAAACAACTACCTTTTACCACTGGGAAATACCTTAGCTTTTGTTTGTTCATTCATTAAGTGCTTGAAATGAAACAGAATGGGATAATCACTGTTCCTCTAAATACACCTCAAGACCTTAATCCATACATAAAAAGTGGACAAAAATTCACTCAAGAAAAATCAAGAACTGCTTTTCAAAATCCAAAAGGCAAAATCAAAATCTAAGCAATACCTTAAGCTTCTTTTATTAATTATTGAAAATAATTAAGAAAAGAAGGATGAAGCTGTTACCCCAACTTCTTGATATGCATGAGAATGTAGAGCAAGAAAATAGACATAGTAGGTAAGTTCAAACTCTCTAAAATCTCTTCAGCTAACTATAAACACATCAAAATATGACCATTTGGAATGCTAATATACCATTGATAAAAACAGGGACCATATGGAGATGAAAATTTTAGTTGGGGAAACTATTCAGCTTAAGCAAAATTAAGTCTTCTCAAGGATCTACCAATAATTATATCAAAGCTTGCATCAGTCAGAGGCAGGTACTATAAGACAACTATGTAGTAACATTCAGTACAGAGTACATGACGCCACCTAGGAAGTGCTTTTCTAAAGAGCTCAACCAGAGTTAGTTAACTGGCAGGAAATTAATTGAAATTTTTTCAGCAAAACCAAATTATTAAAATGGCATGAGTAAGAGAAAGAAGAGGACACTAAACAAATGTGTGTGTGTGTGTGTGTGTGTGTGTGTGTGTCAGTGTTGTGAATTATAAACCTAAGAGGTAGACTGTGCAAATTATATGCAAATAAAAGTAAAGAATAATTTGTGAGGCAATAACATTTCCAGTAATTTATTTTTAAATGAATATTTCTTAAACTTTAAAAGGAATACTGTAGTCAGACATGGAAATCTCCATTTGCAGTCTGAAAATGAAAGGGTGTAATTGCTGGAATTTAAAACATTTAGTGGGAAATGGATTAAAAGTCCTTAAGTCAGATGAGAAAAAACATAGCAAAGACCCAAAAGTAGTTGAGAATTATATTATTTGAGAAATTACTTACACCATTTTTTCAACATTACTGTATTTTATAGAAGTTGAGTATTATATTGGGAAGATTACTTACACCAGTGTTTCAACATTAATGTATTTAAGTTCATAAAATAAAGAAAAAAATATTATCATAGCATGAAAAATAGGTCTGCTTTTGTTTTTAGTATTGATTTCAGAGAACAACATGTAAAGTTACTGAATTCTGATAATTGTTTACACATATACTATTTTGATACCTATTCTTCATTAACAACTGAACTACATATGAGATTAATGCACAAAAACAGAGGACATGTATGAGAGAGAATTTTGCTTTATTTGAAGTATGAATATCTAATTCCAATCCAGATTTTTGGGATAATAAGACACAGCTTTTACGGAGATTTGTTTTGTTTTGTTTTGTTTTGTTTTGTTTTGTTTTGTTTTGTTTTTTGAGACAGAGATTCTCTGTATAGCCCTGGTTGTCCTAGAGCTCACTCTGTAGACTTGCCTGAAACTCAGAAATCAACCTGCTTCTGCCTCCCATGTGGTGGAATTAAAGGCATGAGCCACCACTGCCCAGCAACAGAGATATTTTTAACTTGGGAAAAGAAATGAATTTAATCTAGATTCTGAGTAGGGAAGGAAGATCTTTAATCAAGATCTAATCTAGGATACCCTTCTGATAGAATACTATAATAGCACATGGAAGAAGAAAGCTATTGCTCTTTGTCTGCTTCCCCGACATTGCTGACAAGTCCATTCCTTCACTGGCATTATAGCCTTCTCCTTCAGGATTCCAGTATACACTAAAGAGCAACTGAAATACCCAGCCTTCTGGACTAAGCAACTATTGGATTCTTGAACTTTCTATTTGTAGCCAAATATTATTGGATTAGCTGGACTGTAGCCTGTAAGTCATTTTAATAAATTGTGTGTGTGTGTGTGTGTGTGTGTGTGTATGTGTGTGTGTGTGTGTGTGTGTGTGTGTGTGTGTGTGTGTAAGACAGAAGGACAGAAGGAGAGACAGAGAGAGAGAGAAAGAGAGAGAGAGAGAGAGAGAGAGAGAGAGAGAGAGAGAGAGAGAGAGAAGAAGAGAGAGAATACAGTTGAGTGTGAGAGATTAATTCTATAAATTCTGTTCTTTGGATATCCCCGAGTAATACAGCTATATTTAGTGATTATTTACCTTGACAAACCATATTTGAAATTTAGATTCTATAACACAAATTGGCAAGTTGGAATGATAAAAGTAAACAACAAAAAATAAAAACAAGTGTGTGGTGCGCCAATGTCATTGCATGTGGTGTGCCAATGTCATCACACACTATCACACCACTGCCATTGGAAGATGGCGCTGACATCAGCCCAGACTCACCCCGCTTAACTAGTAAACAAGTGCTCAGAGCATGCTCAGAGTCCCTTGAACCAGCCTACATGTGACACATCCCGAGACGTCATATTCTCCTGAGCTCTGCTAGCCAATCACAAAGGTACATGCCAACACTCCTCCGACCTAATAGGTATTTAAGAATGTCTCCCTTTGCTATCGGGGTATTCCCTTCCATTCTGGCTGCAATAAAGCCTGCTGTAGAAGAATCCTGTTGTCTGAGTCCGTTCTTGCTGGACTTGTCACGTTCTTGCAAGATCGTGACAAGGACAACCACAATTGGTGCTGAAACCTGGGAACATCCATCTGTGGGTACCGAGGGAGACCCCCATCTCTGGGAGGATTCAGAACTATAGCTCTAGTACGGATCAGAAAGGTATGCTCTCTTACTCGCTTGAGGTCTGCCTTGCTTTCATATTGGTAGCAGCGGCCCTCCTTCTGGTTCTTCTTGTATTGTAAAATCTCAGAAAAGGCATTTATTCTGTTTGGCAGTTTATTTACTCGTGTTTGAAGGATGAGCAGTGTAGTGCAGAAATACGTGCAGGCCAGGAGACCCTCTAGGGAGTTCAGCAGAGCATGACAGAATCTGACCGGAAAACGAGAAGTGGTGCGCTCAAAAAACGGCTTAGAGCCCCCAAGAATTCAGTCCCCTCAGACAAGATTGTTGAGGAGTCAGGGAAGAGCAAGACACTCTGGGAGAGAAAGAGATTGCTTTTTAAAGAAAGGTGAAAAATAAGGTCTAAACTCTTTATTCATTTAAAGAATTGGAAGCTCTTAAGTTAGATTCCTCTGAAGAGGAAAATTTTTATTCCTCTGAAGAGGAGGATTTGAAAGAGGAGTTAAAAGAAGTCAAAGAGAGGGG
>JANHMN010000005.1:51311273-51324780 GCA_030674055.1 Rhabdomys pumilio
TTTCCCCACATTCCACAGTTTTAGTTGGCTATCTGTAGAGACAGAGACAATTTCTTCACCACTTACAAACTTGGCATAAGACACTGGTTTCTGAATGTCCTTGAGGAATGGCCCTGACTCATGAGGCTCTCAATCTCACTAGAGAGCTGTGTTGAGGGGGAGGTGGCTGCAGGGTTAGCAGTGACATCTCCACCTTGTTGATAGCTACTTGCTTTTCGTTCTGAGTTGATCCTCCGAGGGAATGGTTTGGGGAGCAACTTTGGATATATAATATTTCTGCTGTCAGAAATGAGACTAACACCACGACTAACCTATCTAATATCACCTATAATAATATGTTTGCCTATCATTCATTTAGCCCAGCACCTGTATGTGTACAGGCACCATTCTTCTTTTTATTAAACAATAATGTGAGTAGTAATGTTCTACCTTGTAACAATAGTGATATACAATACTATCTAACAAAATGCTGGAATGGGCACAATGATACAGCTCTATTGGTAAAGCTTCCCACATTTGTTCCCATGCCAGTTGAGGCGGAGCCAAATAATTTCCCACTTCTCACTCTACTCAGAGAAAAACGAGATTTTGGAATAACAGCAGCTATAGCTATGACCCAGCAAGTGCAAACTGCTGAGACTATTAATAGTGTGGTAGAGCAAACAGCTACAGCTCTAGCCACTCAACAGGAGCATAATGCTCATTTGGTCTCAGGACTGCTATTGGTAAACCAAAGAGTAGATTTAATTCAGGACCAAGTAGAAGACTTATTTAGGATTGTCCAATTGTCCTGTATTTCTCCCATGAAAGGCTTATGTGTTACCCCTATGAAAACTAACTTCTCTCACTCTATCAAACAGAGTTGACTCTTATCAGACTTCTTAAAGGGCAACTGGATGGCGAAATCGGAACGACTATCTCGAGAATTGCTCTTTCAGATTGCCACCCTAAATGGCAACCTGCTTGCCCAGGTTTGTTCCCGTGCCAGTTGAGGCACCCAATAGTTTGAGTCGCTTCAGAGTGCAGAGAGATTTTGGCATCTCAGCTATCATTGTGGGCATTATTGCAGGAGCCACAGTAGTGGGATCAGCTACGGCCTCTGCTCTTGCCTTATCTACCTCAGTACAAACAGCTGATACTATAAACCAGCTGTCTGCCTCAGTAACTTCAGCCCTTGATGTCCAGGCCTCGGCTAACTCACAAATAATGGGAGGCCTAATGTTGGTAAACCAACGTGTAGACCTGGTCCAAGAACAAATTGACATCCTGTGGCAGCTGGCCCAATTGGGCTTCGAACAAAAAATGCCAGGATTATGTATCACTTCCATACAATATAAAAATTTTACTAGTGCAGCAAATTTGTCTAAAACTCTTTCTCAGTTTTTATTACAGAATTGGACTTTGGAATTTGAAGAAACGCTTCGCCAGCTACGTTTTGCCATCATTGAAGTGAATTCGACTCACCTTGATTTATCCCTAACCGAGGGGCTGTCCTCTTGGGTCTCTTCAGCTATTTCTTATTTCAAAGAATGGGTGGGAGTGGGTCTTTTTGGAGTAGTCCTATGTCTTGGTCTGGCAGGTACTCTCTTCTTATTGTGTAAATTACGAGCTCAAAGGAAAAGAGACAAAGTAGTGCTGGCTCAAGCCTTTGCCGCTCTGGAAAATGGAGAGTCTCTGGAAATCTGGATGTCTATTTTAAAAGATTGATGCCTCTTACCCTATTAGTTCTTAGATTTGGCTTTTATTGCTTTTACCTTTGGCTTTTGCTATTGAAAATACACAGAAGAACACTGGGAACCAACCCAGGCATCTAGTCCATCTAACACTTGTTAACCCCAGAGGGCACAGTTTCCCATTGCACCTGGGGGAGTGTGGACACGGTCTGGAGTTAAGGTTGCCCCTATACTCATTAACCTTGGGAGGGCTCAAGTTCCCATTGCACCCCTGGGTAGTGTGGAGGCCCGGGCCTGCCTCGTTGATTGGAGATGAGTCCTATCAAAACCTCGTCTCTTTGATCATTGAGTGTCTGCCTGGCCCATCATGTCCTTCTGTTGTGCCTACGTATTGGGCTTGGGCCTCAGAGAGAGCCCACAAAATTTATTAAAACAATTAGGGGGAGATGTGGTGCGCCAACGTCATTGCATGTGGTGTGCCAACGTCATCACGCACTATCACACCACCGCCATTGGAAGATGGCGCTGACATCAGCCCGGACTCACCCCGCTTAACTAGTAAACAAGTGCTCAGAGCATGCTCAGAGTCCCTTGAACCAGCCTACATGTGACACATCCCGAGACGTCATATTCTCCTGAGCTCTGCTAGCCAATCACAGAGGTACATGCCAACACGCCGACCTAATAGGTATTTAAGGATGTCTCCCTTTGCTATTGGGGTATTCCCTTCCATTCCGGCTGCAATAAAGCCTGCTGTAGAAGAATCCTGTTGTCTGAGTCCGTTCTTGCTGGCGAGATCGTGACGAGGACAACCACACAAGTGAACAAAAATTCCCTGAAATCTAAAGCAAACAACTCAACCAAAGAAATAATAAGCCAAATAGTAAAGAATACTAGATGTGATTTTGCCATTTTCTGCCATAGGCTACCCAGGGCAGAGCTTGATGTTCTTGGAAAATCTAAATCAATATCTTAAAAATGCCTCCCATTACCTCTCTGTCTGGGTCCCCAAAACCACTGCCAAGAAGTTTATATTTTCAAGGTTATGCATGATGTAAATTTATTTTCAAACATTGGGAAGCATTTTGCTTTCCATTGAAGGAGAGTAAATAATAAAAGTTATAGCACTTAATAAAAACAGTATGCCAGATATGCATGCCACTCTTATGGCACTGCCTGCTCTTTGAGCATAAGGGAAAAGTGGCAATTGGAAAGAGGGTAGAAAACATACCCTGTCCTTGCTTTGCACAGTGAAGTAATTACACATAACAGCAAGAAAAATAAAGATGCTAGCAATAGCGTTGAGAATAGCTGAAAGAACAAATGGATTGCAGTCCTCATTCTTCTGCAGCTTCTCTGTGTATAACTGCTGTAAACCAAAGACAGCACAAACTGCCCCAACCAGACCAACAATGCTTGCAACCAAGAGCAAGTGTTGAGCTACACGGATGTCCAAAGGAACAATGGCATTACGGTAGTTGTAGTGATGGCAAACTCTCAGATGGCTGGAGTTGTTGGGGTGGCAGATGGAGGCCCCCCACATACCCACAAAAGCCATACTTGTGTAGGAAAGCATGGGGTTGTCCAAGTACCATATTTGCCATTCTGGAAGGCCCATAGATGTACTGCACAGTATCCATGCTATAGTGGCCAAAGTGAAGCCTCTTAGTTGGTGACTAGAAGACTTGTTGTACAGGACCATGCTCACATCAAATATCTGGAAACTGAAAAAGAAATGAAAGAACATATGAAGGTGTACTCTTTCAAACTTTAGCAGTGCATCTTAGATTAGCAGTTCAAATATGGTAGACTTCAGTTTTGAAAAAATTAGTAGCCCTTTTCCATTAAGATATGCTGCTATGAATATGGTTTGAGAAAAACACAAACAAAAACAAAAACAAAATGACTCTGTGACAGTATTTACTGATAACTTCACAATAATCAAAGAAGATCAGATTCTAGTGCATACTTTTTTTTAATACCTGGTATACATTACCTTAAAGCCAACCAATTCACTAAAATACACATCACATATCTAATTAGATAAAATTTGACAATTTAAGAACTCAGGAAACCTTTACCATGAAGCAAATCTTCAGTGAAGAGATATTAAGTACATCTAGCACTATACTTTTGATTTATTTTCCTTCACTTGTCATGGAATATATTGGAAAACACAAAAAAATACATTTGAATTTTGAGATGACTAGTAGTTTTTCTTTTTTTTTTTGTAGGTTAAAAGTATAGGTGTATGTGTCTTTGTGTGTGTGTGTGTGTGTGTGTGTGTGTGTGTGTGTGTGTGTGTGCATGTGTGTGTGTGTTTGAAATAGTTTCATTAGAGAGCAGATGAACCATATGCCTGAGACCTAACTTAAATTGAAAGCTCAAACTAAACATAGTAATATGAAAATCCAGATAATGACAACTGTGGGTTAAGGTGAATGAAGGATAAGACAAGAGAAGAAATCAAATTCTGTTTGTAGAGAACATCAAGGATGCCTGCAGATTCTAGAAGGACTATCAGGAGTTGGTCCACAGAGTAGGGGATTTTGATGGCTGAGTCTTAAAATCATTTCTTGTGGCCAGAGCAATACTAGCAGAGAACATATAAACAAATATCTTTCTCTTTGGTTAGAGAAATATTAGTTGATAATCCTGCTCAATTGCAGTATGATATTGTAGACTGAAGCTCACATATTATAGATATTAGACAAACTGTCTACCATTGAACTCCCACCTCTTTTAAAAATAATTTGCTTTGTGGCAAGTTCTTGGTAAGTTACTCAAGCTGGCTTTGAAATCCATATGTATTCTAAGAAAGCACTTTCTATGTTCTTGGAGTTTTTAATTGTTTTATTTGAATTCAGGCCTCACTATGTTCATCAGGATAGCTGCAAACACTCTGTGTGTCCCAGAATGGTCTTTACTTAACATTATTATTGCTTCTCCCATCAGAAAGCTGACATTGTACACAAATCATATGTATAAATTATTTTAAAAAGACATTTTAAAATTCCCTAGCCAGTCTTTCTGACAAAATCCTCACCATGAGGAAACAGGGAGAAGACCTTTAATGCTGAGCCACCGCCGTCGCCTCCACAGTGGCAGCTGCTTAATCACACGCCTGGAGGACTTCTCTGTGTTCCAGCCATGGGGACCACTAATTCAACCAAGATAGCTGACCCTGCCAAGCTAATGACAAACCAAGAGTCTCACCCCATGGGGCGCTGCCAGAGCTCTCCCTGTCACTCCTCTCTGCTTTGGGCCGTTCTAGCCCACATGTCCCCAGTCTCATCTCTTCTGTGGCTTCCAGCAGCACCAGGGAGCCCAAGAGCTTGAGACCAGTCTGTCCCTGGCTGCCTTTTGGCCTGGGGATACCCAACTCAAGAGCCCTTCGCCCCAAAGTAGTTTCAGACTGAGATTCTGTCAAATCCAGGCTCGAGCCCCACAGTGCCTGCCCAGCACTGTGGAGGGAACTCAGTCAAGAATCTTGCGCTCACTTCTGCTGCCCAGAGTCGCAGTCCCAGCTGAGTGGGGTAGAAGACTTGCAGGAACCACAAATGCCCAACAGGAATACATGCTCATGCCCATATGTGAGCTATCATTCCCTGCAAATTAGGGGCTGTTTTCTTCAAAAGATAGAGTACTTTTTCTATTTGTAATGTTGGGAGGATGATAAATTCTCAAATACTTGGCATAATGAATGAATCTTGAGGATATTAAACTAAATAAAATAAGTCAGTCTCAGATCAAGGAATGATTAAATGCCACTAGAGATGTCCCTGGAAAGATCAATTCTAGAGAGATATGAAGTAGAATGGTGGTCGAGGAGGGCTGTGGGACTAAGCAAGAGCATAACATTCCATAGAACAACATTTCATTCAGGAAAGATAGACACTGGTGATGGTTCCATAGCACTCTGAACCTACTTATTGCCATGGAGGTTCTATCTATCTATCTATCTATCTATCTATCTATCTATCTATCTATCATCTATCTATCTATATCCAAATTAAACAGATTTTTTTACAACAAAGAAGCCAGCCTAGGACATATACTAACCAGCAATGATGTTTTCTAGTTAATCAGTGACCAGTAACTTGGCAGGAACATCTGATATCTGAGCCAAGGGAGCCAGGAAGGACACAGGTGTCTCTCCTAGCTCTGTGCTCTTGGCCACACTGCTGAACTAGTTCCACGTTCTGAGCCTTGTCTTAGATCACCAAATTCCAATCCTTTGTGACATTACCATTACTCTCTCACCCTAATTCTCTCTGCCCTCTCTCTTTCTCTCACTGTCTCCTTTTTCTCTTCCTCTCTCATCCTAGCTCTTTCTTTTCTCTCTCTTCTTTCTTCTCCATCTCTCCTTGTTTCCCCTTGATCTTACTAATCTACATTCTTTATCCTCTCTCTCTCTCTCTCCTCTATCACCTCACCCTCTTTCCTGCTTCCTCTTTTTCTCTTCTCCCGCTTCCCTCTGTCTCTCCTTTGTCTCCTTTCTCCCCCTCTCTTTCTCTCCCTTTCTCTTCTTTCTCTTTTCTGTGTTCTCTATTATTTATCATTTCTTTCCCTTCTTTCACTTTCTTACCCCTCTCTCCCAGCTATCTCCATTCTCTCACTCTTCCTCCTGAAGTCCTCTCTCTCCCCTTGTCTCCATATCTCCCCTTGTTCTCCCTTTTTCCTGCTCTCTGCATCCTCTCCCTCTCCCCTCCCTCTCTCTCCTAGCTCTCCCATCATTCTCTTCTGTCTTCCTCTCTCCCTCATTCTTTCCTCTTTCCCTCTCCTCTCTTCCTCTTCTCTGTCTTTCTCTTTCTCACCTCTTCCTACTCTTTTCTTCACTTCCTCCCCTAGCTCTCCCATCTCTCTCTTCTGTCTTTCTCCTTCTCTCCTTATCTTCTCTCTCTCCTCTGAGAAAGTTATAAATTGGAGGAGAGAGAAGAGTGATACTGAAATTGGGACAGAGTGGGTGTGGTGGTAGTGGAGAGTAGAACAGAGTGATTAAAAATAGGGAGATCAAAACAAAGAGAGGGATGAAGTGACAGAGAAAAGAAATAATAGCAAATAGTACATAGTGATGAAGGGAAAGAGTGGAATGAGATGAAAATTACACAGGAGAATAAGATAGGGAAAGAAATAGGAAGAGTAAAAGAGAAGTAAGATAGAGAGAATGTGGAAAATAAAAAAGAAGGAATGAGTCAAATAGGTGAAGGGAGCGAGTGAGGTAGAGGAGAATGGGTGAAAATTTTATATAGAAAGAAGAGAGATTGCCAGTGACACAGGAATAGAGCTGGAGGAAGAGAAATGGGGAACAGTAGACAGAAAATTTAAGAAAGAGAGATGGAGAACAGTAGGTATAAGTGAAGAGAGATAAAGAAGGGAGATAAAGTGGGAGAAAAATGGAACATGCAACTGTCAGAGAGAAAGTGTGGAAAAGAGAGTGAGAGCAAAACAAAAGAGGGACTCTCTACTTTTTCTCCTATTCCTTTACATTCTCTATATCATCCTCCAGCTCTCTCTTGATCTATGTATCCCCCATGACTTTTTCTTTCTTTCTCTAATTCTCTCCTTCCCTCTCTGTTCCACAACCTCTCTTTCTATCCTCTCTCTCTCTCTCACTCTTTCCTTCTCTTTATTCTCACACTCTATCTTTCCTACCTGTCTTACTAACCATCACTTTCTAAGTCTCCTTTTCTTCACATTCTCTCTCAGACTATTATTTCCTTGCCTCATTTCCCCCTTATTATCTATCTCTCTCTTCTCCTTTCTCACTGTCCCATCTCTCCCTCTCTGTTTCCTCTATGTTGTTATTATCTCTTCTTTCTTTCTGCATTTCCACCCTTCTCCCTATATTTTTATCATCTAATTTATTTACCCCAAATTTTTCCTTTCTATTGATTTCACACTCCTCTCTATTGTTTTGTCTCTTTTTTCTTTTTTAATGTTTTATTAATTGACAAAAAAAATATAAATTAGAAAATCATAAAGAAAATATCTGACAACATAACACAGAATTAGAAATACCTGAAAGGGTTGTTAGCATTTTGGTTTAGGTTAGGCAAATATAGGTAAACAGCAGCATGACATATGTGAACAGAATTTTATAAAGATAACACTTATGCTCCAATGTATGACAAAATTACTAAGGGTGACAATAGACATTCTAAATTTTTTTCCTTGCTGTGAACCACATAGTATATTGTTCTTTTTTTATTATCAAATCATAATTTTTACTTTTTAACATAGGGGTTATAAACACAAAAATGCAGGATGTGGGAAAGGGGATGACACAGGAGCATAGGTGTTCAGGAGGAGTACAGATATCTTTCAGAACAGGGTATCAGCTGGGTGAAGGTTCAGCGGTCAGGTCAATATAACTCTGCCTATGATTCATTTGTCCTTATCTAATTTGGTATTATCTGCCAAGGCTGCCTATTAACAAGGTCTACGACTACTCATGCTGGTAGATTTCTACAAAAGCTGCCTGTTTACAATAGTTTATAGACAACTGTTTCAGTGTTTTTCCATAGAGACCCAAGACTTTGTGTTAGCAGGCATGCATGTCAGGCCTATTGCTGATTTTAGGCTTATGGCTGATTTTGTGCCTTCAATAAGCAGGGCTGCCCCTGACATCTCCTCCTTTCTCCAAGTATAGAAGGGTTGTGGCAATTCTAATCTTGCCAAGGCTAGGATAGAGGCCTGACCTCCAATAATTAAAGAAAATCTTGTAATGGCTCCAGTCCTCCTGTCATTTTTCAGTGAGGCATGAGGGCCATACCTTTCCTGATGTCTTTTTCCTAAAGAGGGGATACTTTTAACATCAACCTCTATTTAGTCAGGCTTGTCCCTCAGGGTACCCAGAAACATATTTTTAACTTTTATTTATATTCCCTTGCAGTGCTTAGTCTCACAGTGTAAGCAAGAATTCAGATCACCAGACAGAGGGTGTTCTGGGTGGCCCTTCTCTGATTGATCTGGGGGCAGAAGTCCCCTCTTTTAGGTTGAGTGGAAAAGGGACTTGGAAACACCCTGGATATAGTAACAACCTCATCTAGACTCTCGTGGTCCTCCATAGCTAACTTATGATAATGTATCTGAATAGAATTTGCTATCAGATTATCAAACTTTTGTTTTACAAAGTTAGTCAGCCTATTTAAGGCCCAGGGACCAAAGGAAATAACAAAAATAACCCAATTACTGGTCCCAAGATGGAAGGAAGTAGGGTTGACAATCGTGGAGAGGTTGAAGACCAATTCTTGTACAAGCTCTCATCTTTCTCTCTCTGTCTTTTCTCAAGATCTTCTCTAGTCTTTTTCATGCTCTCTTTAATCATCCCTGTTTTGTCTATGTAAAAGCAGCATTCTTTTTTAAGGGCTGAACATAGTCTAGAGCTGTACACAGTCTTTTCTAATGTAAAAGAGAAAATGAAGTCCAATAAAGTCCTTTGCAATTTTTGGGGATCACAACAGACAGTGAAATGAGGGATTTCTTCAGGTTAATGATGTCAGTCTATAACTGTTTAATGTCCTTGTCAAAGGCCCGTTGGAGGTCTGAGTCTTATAAATCTGGAGGCCAGCATCAGGATTAGAACTCCTCAGAGCAGATATCATGGGTGATTGATTTTTACCTAGAAAAGAAAAAAAAAAACCCAGGAAGTTCTCAGGGAAATTTCTCTTCCCTAGATGTCAATTGTTATTCATCATATTTATGATTGGGCCTGGTTTTGTGGGGGTATCTATTTAATTCATTAATCTTTTTGGTGGCAATTTAGCTGTGCCTTCTGTGGTATCAAACAGCCATATCAATCCTCATTCCCATATAGGAACTGGGTCGTGGCCATTCTATTTAAGGGTAAGAGAGTCCTTCCACATAGTTGTGGCATAGTTTTTATTGGTCTCAGTGATGCCAGAGGCAATCAGCAATCAGCAGCAGATTTGCTGTGAGCTTTCTGTTTTAGAAAGTTAAGAGTAAACAAGGCATGCTTCTTTCACCCTCAGAGAGTCATGAAGACACTATTTAAAGAAATATAATTCTTTATTGATAATCTCTTTTATCAAAGGACTATTATAAAACAGACAACAATTAATCAATCTATATAATATATCAATTAATGGGAGCTTCTTCTACTTTTTGTAAAATTACTCCTCTTTTGTCAATTAATTGTTGAGGGAAATTAGGATTTGCATCTCTCTTGAGAACATTAAAGAGAGACATAAATTCTTTTGTGAAGAGCTTAAAATAAGATCTTAGCCAATAAGCATCTCCTGAAAAGATTTGAGAATTGCATGAAACAAGTAAACTATCTTTTTTATTGAATATTTTACGTATTTATTTTTCACTGTTATCTCCTCTTCCTTTCTCCCCCAAATCCCTTATCCCATACCCCCCTTCCAATTTTTATGAGGGTGTGCTCCCACCATTCTCCCAATCCTGCCTCCCTGCTCTCAAATTCCCCAACACTAGGGATCCAAACTTTCAGGGAGCATGGCCCTCCACTTCTACTGATGCCTAACGAGGCCACCCTCAGTTACCTATACAAGTGGAGCCATGAGTCCTTCCCTTTCTGTTCTCAGGCTGGAGTTTTAGACCCTGGGAGCTATGGTTAAGTATTTTGCTACTTCTTCTAAAAAAAAAAAAAAAAAAAAAAAAACGAAAACAAAAAGCAAACAAACAAAAAAAAAACAAAGCACCCACACTTTGGTATTCCTTCCTCCTCTCCAGTTTCATGTGATCTATGCATTGTTTCTTAGGTATTGTGAGCTTTTGGGCTAATATCCACTTATCAGTGAGTGCATGCCATGTATATTCTTTTGTAATTGGGTTACCTCACTCAGGATGATATTCTCAAGCTCCATCCATTTGCTTAAGAATTTCATAAACTGATTGTTTTCAATAGCTGAGTAGTACTCCATTGTGTAAATATACCACATTTTCTGTATCCATTCCTATGTTGAAGGACATCTGAGTTCTTTCCAACTTCTGGATATTATAAATAAGACTGCTATGAACATAGTGGAGGATGTGTCCCTGTTGTATGTTGAAACATCTTTTGTTTCTCAGCATCTCTTGGTACTCTCTCCCAAACAGACCACACAACTGGTCACAATACAGGCCTCAACAAACACACAAAAAAAAAATCAAAACAATCCCCTGCGTCCCATCAGATCACCATGGTTTTTATTTTAGGGTGAAATGTTCTATAAATGTCTGTTAAGTCCATTTGGTTCATAACTTCTGTTAATTTCACTGTATCTCTGTTTAGTTTCTGTTTCCTTAATCTGTCCATTGCTGAGAGAGGGGTGTTGAAGTCTCCCACTATTATTGTGTGAGGTGCAATGTGTGCTTTGAGCTTATTTGGCACATAGATGTTTAGTATTGAGAGTTCATGTTGGTTGACTTTTCCTTTGACGAGTATGAAATGTCCTTCCTTATCCTTTTTATAGCTTTAAGTTGAAAGTTGATTTTATTTGATATTAGAATGGCTACTCCAGCTTGTTTCTTAGGACCATTTGCTTGAAAAATTGTTTTCCAGCCTTTTACTCTAAGGTAGTGTCTGTCTTTGATACTGAGGTGGGTTTCCTGTTTGCAGCAAAATGCTGGGTCCTGTTTGTGTATCCAGCCAGTTAGCCTACATCTTTTTATTTGGGCATTTAGTCCACTGATGCTAAGAGATATTATGGAGAGCAGATTGTTGCTTCCTGTTATTTTTGTTAACAGTGGAGGCATTGTTTGTGTGGTTATCTTCTTTTGGGTTTGTTGGAAGAGGCTTACTTTCTTGCCCTTTCTGAGTTATAATTGCCCTGCTTGTATTGGTGCTTTCCTGCTATTATTCTTTGTAGTACTGGGTTTGTGGAAAGATATTGTGTAAATTAGGTTTTGTCATGGAATATCTTGGTTTCTCCATCTATGGTAATTGAGAGTTTTGCTTGGTTATAATATCCTGAACTGGCATTTATGTTCTCTTAGGGTCTGTATGACATTTGTCCAGAATCTTCTAGCTTTTATAATCTCTGGTGAGATGTCTGGTGTAACTCTGATAGATTTGCCTTTATATGTTACTTGACCATTTTCCCTTACTTCTTTTAAAATTCTTTCTTTGTTATGTGCATTTTGTGTTTTGATTACTATGTGACTAGAGGTATTTCTTTTCTGGTCTAGTCTATTTGGCATTCTGTAGGCTTCTTGTATGATTATGGGCATCTCAATCTTTAGGTTAGGGAAGTTTACTTCTATAATTTTGTTGAAGATATTTATTGGCCCTTTAAGATGGGAATCCTCACTTCTTCTATACCTGTTATCCTTAGGTTTGGTCTTCTCACTGTGTCCTGAATTTCCTGAAAGTTTTGTGTTAAGAACTTTTTTACATTTTGTGTTTTCTTTGACAGTTGTGTTAGTATTTTCTATGGTATCTTCTGCACCAGAGATTCTCTCTTCTATCTCTTGAATTCTGTTGATGATGCTTGCATCTATGACTCCTGATTTTTTTGCCAGGTTTTCTATATCCCTGGTAGTCTCCCTTTGTGATTTCTTGATTGTATCTACTTCCATTTTTATGTCCTTGATTGTTTTGTTCAATTCCTTCACCTGTTTGGTTGTGTTCTCTTGTAATTTTTTAAAGCGATTTTTGTGTTTCCTCTTTAAGGGCTTTCACCTGTTTATCTATGTTCTCCTCAATTTCTTTGAGGGTGTTATTTATGTCCTTCTTAAAGTTATCTATCATTGTCAGAAGTGGTTTTAGGTCTGACTCTTGCTTTCCTGATGATATAGGTAATTCCGGACTTTCTAATGTGGGAGAACTAGGTTCTGATGAAGCCAAGTACCCTGGATTGCTGATGCTTGTGTTCTTGTGCTTGCCTTTCACCATCTGGATCTCCTTGGTGCTACCTGAGCTGTCTCTAACTGGAGCATTGTCTTTCCTATTATCTTGGTTGTGTTAGTACTGTTTGGGATGGGTGTTGCTGCTGGGGTTAGGGCTGAGGTCCAATATCTACTCAGTGCTCAGACAGAAACGGGAAGGAACCAGTACTCTGGGTGGGTCAGGAGTGATTTTCTGGGTCCCTGTTGGTTACTCCCTGTTTAGGTAGAGTATTGCTGTCTTCTAACATGAGATACTGCCCAGGTTCGAACTCCTGGGAGCCCTGCCACCTCTGGGTTTTGAGAGGTTGGGTACAGAGCTGTCTCCTGGGATCTGCTCTGTGCTCAGTCCCAGACAGGAAGGAACCGGTGCTCCCACCCAGGAGAGAATTTCTGGGTCCCAGTGGTTCCCAGTCTTTTTTTTTTTTTTTTTGGTGTGAGCGTTGCTGCTTCCTTACCTAAGATACTGCCCAGCTTAGAGCTCCTGAGAGCCATGCTTCCTCTGGGTTCTGTGAGATTGGGTGCAGAGCTATCTCACTGGATCTGCTGAGGATTCAGGCCCAGACCAGAAGGTACCAGTGCTCCAGGCCAGAAGTGAATTTCTGGGTTCCTATGTGTCCTGATTACTCCCTGTTTGGGGTGAGTCTGCTAATTCCTTAGCTAAGATACTGCCCAGGTTAGAGCTCCTGGTAGCCCCACTTCATCTGGGTTTTGTGAGGTTGAGTGCACAGCTGCCACTGGTGATCCGCTCAGTGCTTGGGCCCCATTTTGTCTCTTACTCTCTAACATTCCTTATCTTTTCTTCTTCTCTTTTCCTATAATTCTCTATATATCTACCTACTCCTATCTCACAATCTCTTTCCATATGTAACTCTCTTATTTCATTTTCTCTCTCTCTCTCTTCACTCTTCCTCTCTCAGTCTCTCTTCCACCCCTATTGCTCTTAACTTCTCTCTGCATTTATTTATCCCTCCTCTCTCTCT
>JANHMN010000005.1:51324790-51384135 GCA_030674055.1 Rhabdomys pumilio
GGGGGGGATTAGAAAGTTAGAATGATAGATAAAGGGAAGAAGAGTGAGAGAGGTTGAAGAAGGGGAAGAGAGATGGGAAGAAAAGGAAAAAGAAATTAATGAATAGAAAAAGATAGAAAAGAGAGGAGTAAGAAGACAGAGAAAGATGAAAAGTGAAACAATGATAATAGAGAAGATATGAGAGGAGATAGAGTGAGAGAAAGTAGATAAAAACTGTAAAAAGGTATCCTTCACTTCTTCTCTCCTCTCTTCCTCTCTATATCCCTTCTTTCTCACCCACTCTTGTCTATTACCTTTTTCATCTCTATCATCTCTGTCTAATATCTCCAACTCTCTCTCTAGTACCTCTCTCTGCATTTATATACTTCTCATTATCTAACTCACCATTTCTATTTCATTCTCTGTGTTTCTCCCCATCGATCTCCTCTATCTCTCCCATTGTCTGTTTTCTCATTCTAACCTCTTTCTCTCTGTAACCTATATTTCTTGCTCTCCTACTCTTACAATATCTCTTTTATCTGTATCTTTCTCTATCTCTTTCTCTCCTCATCTCTCTTTAGCTCTCAGTATCCTTCTTTCTCTCTCCACTCTATTTATGCCTCATTTTCCTACCTTTATCCCAACCCTCTCTCTCAAGTGAGAGATATAGAGGAAAAAGAAGGGTAGAAATATGACAGAGTTGGAGGACAGAGAGAGAAAAGGGAGGAAGGGAATGAGTAAGGACATAGAGAAAGAGAAAGATAGTGAAAGAGAAAAGAGGAAAAAGATATAAATAGAGATGAGAGATAAAGGAAAGAAAATGGGGAAAGTAATACAATTGCAAAGAGTGAAGATGTAAGAGATTGGGAGAGAGGGGATGAGATGGATGGATAGGCAAGAGACAGAGGGAAGCAGGGAGAGAGACAGAAGTGTATAGACAGGAAGAAGAGGAAAAATATAGACAAATAGTGAGTATTTCAGAGGGGAATAGGAAAGAATAAATGAAGATATACATCAATAGATGGAGAGAAAGGTGAGAATAAAGACTAAGAGGTAAAGGAAGATACAATAGAGGTATGAAGAGATAAGAAGGGGAGAAAGGATGAAAGCAAAAGAGACAGAGTGGAGAGAATAGTATAGAAAAAGTAAAGTGATAGGGAGTAGGAGGGAGAGAATGATAGAAACATGAGAAAGAGAGATGAGAGGGTAAGATGATTGAAAAAAGACAGAAAGGGCAAAACAAAGAGGATTGGCAGAGACAAGGAAGAGGATGGAGAAGATCAATAATGATGAATAGTGATGGAGAGTAAGGGAAGAGATAGAAGGAGAAATTGACAAGGAATAGAAAAATGTGAAGATATAAAGAGAAGGAAAGAGAAAGAAAAAGAAGGGGGAATACAGAGAAATAGAAGAAAAGATAAGTTGAATGAGACAGAGAATGAGGCAGACAGAGGTGAGCAAAAGTTGTGACAATGGTTTAGTGGGTCTTCCTATGCATAGTGAGACACAATCATTGAGAGATGGAGTATACAGGAAGGTAATTCCAGGATAGCAATCTTCATGAATGTGGTTGTGATTGCATACCTGATTGATGAGGAGCATTTTCTTGGTTAGGGTTTCATTGTTGTTAATGACAACATGACCAAGACAACTTTTATAAAGGCAAACAGTTAAATGTACCTGGCTTATAGCTTCAGAGGTTCAGTCCATTATCAACATGGAGGGAAGCATGGAATTATTTAAGCAAATATAATGCTGGATGAAAGGATAGTTCTACATCTTTATCTGCAGGTAATAGGAGATTGTCCTTCTGGGTATAGATTGAGCTTAGGAGACCTCAAAGCCCTTTCCTCTACAGCAACACACTTCCTCCAACAAGACCATACCTACTCCAACAAGGCCATACATTCTTATAATTCTTATGGGCTAAGCATTCACAATAAGAATCCATGGGTGCCACACCTATTTAAACCACCACAGGAAGTAAGAGACAATGCATAATATACATGTGGAAAAATGGGTAAGTAACAAACTAAGTAAAACAATCAAACAACATTTGTATTTCCACATATTCTGAGTAATCTTGGGGCACACTAGAGTTTGAAATCCATTTCAGTCAAGTGTCCTTTCAGCTTACAATACATTGCAGTGATAATTTATTTTATGGAATCAATAATGTGTAAAATGTTTGTTTATAAAGTGAATATGAAGTAGATACTGGCCAAAATATAGGAAAATAATACGTTTTTTGATAATAAGATATCACATTAATAAATGGTTGTATAAGGACTAGAAAATAGAATAAAACAAGAAGATAAACTATGATAAAAATGGGTAATAGAAATAAACACACTTGCAGATGCCATGATTTTATCTGTGGAACCACTCCCATCCCCCAAATCCAAATGATGTGGTAGAATAATAAGATCCAGAAACTTGTTACATTATATAATAAATTATATACAGAGAATAATTCTGCAAACTACCCGTGATCTGTTAAACTGTTAAACATAAGAAAGAAGAGATAAAATAAAAATGCTTAGAATACACTGAATAATATTTTCCATTATTTATGAAATACATAGCAGCATGCACTTGAAGAAAACATTAAATCATTATTGGATTTAAATTTTTGTTACAAATACTATTATTATTAGTGAGAGAGAGAGGGGGAGGGAGAAAGAGAGGGGAAGAGAGAGAGGAAGAGAGAGATAGGAAGAGAGAGTGAGTGAGAGAGTAAGAGAGGGAGAGAGAGAGAGAGAGAGAGAGAGAGAGAGAGAGAGAGAGAGAGAGAGAAAGGAATAGAGATGTATGTAAGGAAGTACAAGAGAGCATGCAGCAATGACAAAAAACTTTAAAGAGTTGGTTCCCTTCTTTCACTATTATATGATGTTCAAGGATGGAACTCAGATCATCAAGCTTGAATAACAAGCACTTTTTCTAGTTGAACCATCTCACTAGTCTAATTAATTAATACATTTTATAAAATATCTATCTGTTTTATATATATATGTATATATGTATATGTATATATGTATATATATATATATATATATGTAAATGCATCTATCTGTGGATGAATTTATACCTACAAGCATATTGTATGTGTGATGATTTTACTTTAATATTTGTGATAATGATATAATTATATCATGTTGCCCTCCTCATTTCTTTTTCCAAATTTTATTAGGGTATTTACCCCCTTTGCTTTCTTTCCAATCCATGAACTCCTAATTACATAAATAAACCTGGTTTTTCTTGTAATATTATTTGTACATATCTCTTTTCTGGGATGGCTATGGGATGCTGGATATTTACCTGATGTACTTTACCCAAGGAACATGATTTTTTCTGACTTCATCATTCTTTAATTGCCACATTCAAATACCTATTTATTTCATAATTGTTCATGTCAAATAGTCAATGTCTCCCCAACAAAATTAGAAAAATTGTGAATACTTGAAAAATAAATATGTATATGAATGAAGAAACATGGAAGATGGTATATACATATAAGCATAGGTATTAATTTTATGATCATTACCTGGTCGTTGAGTATATGTCATCCAGAGAAACAGACCTGACTTTCCAAATATTTCAGGCCTGAATTGTATGGCACAAGGCTGTGATATCTGGAACTGCTGCAGCTAGTTTATCTCTATGACCGGCGCTGGCCTTAGAGCAAATAGAATCTATATATGGCATTAGAAAGTATCTTTTAAGGGAAGGGAAGTCCTCTCAGAAGAATTAGAAATAAATTTTATCTGAATCCTTGATATTAGTCAATTTTTTTTTTTTTTTATTATTTGGCTTAGTTTGAACTTCACTATATATTACTACATACTGCATAGTGTACAGCAGTTGATAATATCTAATCATTACTGGTTAGATTATATCTTTGCCTTTACAAAACTGAATTTTTATTCATTTGCTTTTAATTTTTAGATTTATTTATATATTATCATTGTATGCATATTTGTGCCTGTAAGATGTATGCATAGGCAAACATGCCGCAGTGAATGTTGATCAAAGAATAACTTTGTGAAATGGTTCTTCTCTTTTCACTAAAACAAGTTTGGGAAACAAAATTCAGTTTACTAGACTTTCAAGTCAAGTGCCTTTATCATTCAAGCCACTTCACTTCTACAAACTAAAGTTTTTATGTCCAGAAGTTTTTGAACACTGTGAATTAAACTTATGGGCAAAATGACTAGCCTCCATTAAAGCTTCTACATGGCTGATCAAACAGAATTTCTGTGGATATTTGTGATATAGTTTCAAAGCCAAGATATCTTGCACTAACTGCAGGCCACTTAATAATCATTGAACTATCTGCACTTGATTTAACATTCTTGTGATTATTTAGAGACTTCTTTTATAATGTGCCAACAGCTAGTAGCCTAAAGGCCAAGAACATTATCAAACATCAAAGGCCTTTAATAGAAACTTTCTCACTCATGCCTGGCTACCTATGTTTCTTACCAAAAATGTCTATAAGTGCCACAATTTATTATATTTCTGTCTCTTCTTCCACAATGAAACACTGTAAGAGGCAGAGAAACATGGAATTTTCTGTGAGACTGTAGCTCCTTGGGATGTTAGAAGCTACAGCCATAAAGTGTCAATAGACATGCTAATTTTGGACAGGGATGGGGGTGAAATATAGTTCATAAAATACATAAAATACACATACAAAGTACTATAGGTAACTAACAAATGCTAAGCATCACTAAGGAAATAGTCTTCCAGATAAAAGAGTAGAGCAATAGATTATATGATATCAAATGATAATACTGAAAACATACAGACAAGTAACATTATATAGACAGGAAAGACTATAATTATATATTGAGAAATTAATGAAAATAGGCCTATTCATTTACTTGAAAGACCAAGGGAAGTCATACAGGAAGATAAGTAGGAGAAAGAAAAACAAAAAATAAAGTTATCATACTCTCAAAAAATAATTTTAAACTGCCTTAATTAATGTCTTTCTTTAATTTTGTTATGAAATGTTATCACACTGGAAAACTGTTTTGGGGTCAATTTGAATCTGCTTCTGAAATTTGGTAATTAATATTTGGTTTCAGAATAAGTTCTTATTCTTGAGGTAACAGCTGAATTTTTTGAGTTGACAGTAAATAATTGCAATTTAGTAAAGTCATAATGAGAATCAATATTGTCTTTTCAACAGAATATTAGAAGCAAATAGAGGCAAAATCTAAATATGTTTTTCCAGACGTTATTCAAGTAGTGAAAGAATGTTAGAAAGCAATGATAGAAGTGTTTTACCTTTTTTACTACCATTAAAAATAATGATAAATCATTAATTGTAAGGTCACCCAGCATTCTCATTAAGATGAATGTAGGTAAGTATATTTTTATGGAGAAATAATATCTAACTGGAATAATAAAGAGTACAATTTTATGAATACCTGTACATGTGTTTGGACAGATTCTTACTGTGTTGTCCAAACTGACCTGGATTCACTATGTTCATTCCCTCTTTACCCTGTGCTGGCTTAGAACATGGAAACTCTTGTCCACCAAATTGCTGTGGTTACAGGTATTAGCTACCACATTGAGGTTTGTTTTCATGTTCTTATAGGTGACATAAAAATAAAAAAATAGAACACTGGGCAAAGTTACAGTATGAGAAGATTTAGTTCCCTCAATATTGTTGCTTAAATTATAAAGGGTTTGTGTAGGCATCAATCTGCATGTATTTATACTGGAAATTTTACCTATAGCCTAATTTCTGTCAGAAAGGTTTTTTTGAAAAGAACATTTCCTCAATGAAGATAATATATATTAATGTAATTTTTATAGGCATTAGCTTGAATTTAAATAGGTTATAACTTTTTCACTGAACTCTTCCATAAGTGTCCCTGACATCCATCCTGTGATTGGCTCAGGGTATCTGATTCAATTTCAGTATGCAACTGCATCGACCTTTTCAGAGGAAAGGTATGCTAGTCTTTTGTCTGGAAACATAACTGAGTATCATTGATAATGTCAAGGATTCATTCTTGCTCATAAGATGGTTGAGTTGTGCAGGTTATTCTTTGGCTTTTCCTTCAGTCTTTGTTTTATCTTTTCATATCTTTTATACAGAAAAATAAATTGGTGTCAAAAAGGTTTTGAGGATGAGTTGATGTCCTTATCCCTCCATTGGGGATTCTGCCTGGGTACAGAAGATGATGTTTTTGGATTCCATGTCCACAATGTTAGGCATCTTAGCTAAGGTCATCTGCATTAACTTCTGGGAGCCTACCATATTCCTAGTCTCTAGCACTTCCTAGAGATGCTCTCCTCCCTCGCCACAGCTGGCGGTTGGAATCTCAAATATTCAAGTAGAACTTAAAAAAAAAATGATCAACATCCTTAGTCATACAGGGAAGTACAAATTAAAATGACCTTGAGATTCTAACTTACACCAATCATAATGGCTAATATGAAAAAGTCATGGGACAGCACATGCTGGCAAGAATGTGGAGAAAGGAACACTCTTCCATTGCTGGAGAGATAATAAACTTTTAGAAGCACTGTGGAAATCAATTTCTCAGAACCACAATTTTCTAGCTGGTGATCCACCTCCTAATCATTGAAAAAATAGGATCTGTGAGAAGTTTTTTTGTGACCCTACCACTACATATACCAACCTATTTGAGTTTTAAAACTTTATACTTATTTTTCACATGTTTCTCTTTAGTCTTCTATCTGCTGCCCTCTTATTTATCTATGTGATCCAAAATGCATACTTCAATATCCATATCTTTCTATATTTTCCCTTTATGATCTCTTTAACTCCTTGTGCCCTGAATACTTTAAAGACTATCTTTGTAGTATAAAATTTTCCTACACAAGTTTGAATTTTTATATTACATCCTAATCTCTTCTTTTAGATATTTATTAGGCAATTTAAACTTAGTTTTGTAATGTAAAATTATGGAATTTTATCTATTTATTAGATGGAAATCTTTAAAATAGCCTTCTGAGCAGTCTTCTTAATTCTGTCCTTGGCTTTTTCAGTTTATCAAAGATCAGATAATCTAATTAAAATACATGGCATATCCTTACCTTTATGATCTCCCTCCCTGTGAACTTCTCTTCATCCTAGACTCTTTGCTATTCATTAGCAATAACAACTAGGCCTGAGGGCTATTGCAATAGATGTGCCTGCTGCCTAATATGTTCTTTCCTAAATATGCAGAGTTTGTAATTTCATTTCCCTGATATATTTATTAAAATGTCACCTCATTAAAAATGACTTCTCTAATCACCTGATACAAATTACCTAAAATAGACATCTCCCAATGCTTTTACTTTTAACTGGTATTACTTTTTATTTCTACAGCATTCATTACCATATAATCATTTTTACAATTCTTAGTATTTACTGTCCTTTATTTAAAAAAAAAAAGTAGAAATTTCATGAAG
Source organism: Rhabdomys pumilio (assembly GCA_030674055.1). NCBI lineage: Eukaryota > Metazoa > Chordata > Mammalia > Rodentia > Muridae > Rhabdomys > Rhabdomys pumilio. The sequence goes on from JANHMN010000005.1 coordinate 51,332,210, forward strand.
TTGAAACCTTGTTTTTAGTTGCATTAAACTCACTTTCTCAAATGGTACCAGGCTCTGTGGAATGAAAAACATTTTTGAGTAAAGGATTACATGAAATTAAACAGAAAACAAATACTTTGAAGTAAATTATGACACATGTTATCATTTAAAAGCAAAAGACTTGGTCTTTAGAGAGAATGTATGATATGGTCAAAATCATAAAGATGCCAATTTTCTATACTTACTTATTTTTAAGGTGCAATTTTCTTTAGTAGATGTATACAATTACGTTTTTCATGCCAAGAATGACTGATAAAAACAATTGAGTCCAAGACTAGTTCAGTGAGAGATTTGTATATTATGGTTTTATATATAGGGACAGGGATAAAGAGTTACTCATCTAAAAGAAGATACATTGTCAAAACCTCTACCCGTCCATCAGTGACAACAAATAATAGGAGCATAAAAATGTTGTGGGAGATATTTAAAAATGGCTGTATTCAAACTGGCTTTTCTTAATTAGCCTCCATGTTCCTGACTAGCCTAGGCCTGCAACCAGGAGCAGAGGAGGTGAACCACTGCTGCTCAACTCAGGCCATCTGCTCAGGTGGTCAGAGACACCAGCCCTGACACCCATGAGACATCAACGTAGGAGATGGCTCTACCAATCTTCCACGCTGTCTTTACAAGGCTGTGATTAGCCCAGTCTATCCTGCCATCCATACAGGATTGGTACAAATGAGACTCTAATGCTTAGATTATCCAAAGGCTTTATATGTTTGGTAATACTCAATAACAAGGTGCCCATACAATCAGAGGTGTAACCCAATACCCAACCTAGATATACCAAATACCGTTGACTGCTAGAGACAAATGAATATCAGCCTCCATGTCCCCCTCTCTCTCGTCTCCCTCCCTTTCTTCCTTCTTTCCTTTTCTTCTCCTTACTCCTCCTCAGCTTCTTTTTTCTTCTTCCACCGTAGTTCCTCCCAACTTGTGAGAAAAATGTCCCACTACATAAAAGGAGCTCTATGAAGAACTTTAGTGGAGATGTAAACAAATGGCATAATTAATAAAAATTTAAAAATAAATAAAGTAAATAAAAATAAATGTTAAGACCGAGTACAGTATGAAATTACCTCACTAGTGTATCAGTTATTTTATCAAAACACATTAGAATGGGTAGGAGATAGTATCTATCTTGTCCTTCATATTCAAGTAATTTTTTTTTTCTGAACATTTGCCTTCTAAGTGTGTGGATACCTATTTATGTATAGCAACAAGAGATCAGAATGGGATAATTTCCTCAATCACTTTCCATTTTATTAATTGAGACAGGGTATCTGACTGAATCTAGAACACACTAATTTGGATAGATTGGTTTTCTGGAAATTCTCAAGGATCTTACAGTCTTAGCCTTCCCAGTGTTAAGATTACAAGTACACAATAATATACCCAGATATATGAATTGGTACTGAATATCTTAAATCTAATCATTTTGTTTGCATGTCAAACACTTTTGTAGCTGTTCTTTCCTTGTGTCCCATATGGGTTGCTCACTCTAATATACTGTTGATTGCCTGGGTGCAGCTGTTTATTTCTCTACATCTAGTTATCTCTACAAGACAGTTTCCAGTGTTTTACCTTGCTCATATAATTGTATGAGCATGGGTATACTCTAACTTCCTGTGATATTTGTTAGAAACAACTTTCTTTTTTTTTTAATTTAAAACACTTTATTTATCAATATTTGTATAAACACATACATGCATATATATACATACATATATAAATGATAATCAAACAATAAAATGCATTCAAAAAGTATGGGGGGTTGGGAAGAGTGGGAGGAAGGAGAGAAAGGGGAAAGTTAGTGTTCATATATGAAATTCTCAAAGAGGAATCCAGTTTTTCAAAATGTTCAACAGACCAACCAACACTTCACATATGATAGCAAATATGACCTACAACCATGTAGAAGGACACCTCAACTCACTACAAACTTTGAAGTTAGGGCTGGAGAGATGGCTCAGCCGTTAAAGGCTAGGCTCACAACCAAAAATATAAGAAACAACTTTCATATTCTGACAGTTCTAGTCCAGAACTGTGATTTTTTTTTATTTTGTCAACCAATCATGGCTGATAGAAGGATAGTTATATGTTGGTTAATTGTTCTTCTGGTACGATAAAATACAATGACAAAAATACATTGCAGGAAAATGATTTATTTTGTCTCATAGTTCTATAATATAATTCATCATAATAGGGAAATCATGGCTATGAGAGTGTAAGGCAGCTGGTCACATTGCAGTCACAATTAGAAAGCAAAAAGAAATAAATGCTTGTGCTCAGCTCATTTACTCTTTATATATTATTTTTAATTTTTTTTCAGAACTTTATTAGGAAATAGGCCACTCTCAGCTTAGATACACATGCATGTCTTAAAGCCCATGTCCTTGTTGTTTTTATATTAACTAAATGTTATCAAGTTAATATTTCAGATTAACCATCATAACTCTAATATTTTTAGACTTGACTCTCAAACAAAATACATTAAATCATAGTTTAATCCCCCTGCCACAATGTCTAAAATTAATCTCAAAATGCAAAATACAATACAATGTCAAGGGTCTACATATTCTTTAAAAATTCTAACTAGCTTATGGATGGGGCAAACACCCAACTGGTCTGCTCCTGTGTAGACACCATATCCCATGACATTCTGGACAGCCACAGAACTCAGGGCAGCAGATTAAGTACAGTCACCCACTGCCCTGTGCCCCAGAACTACAACTGGGAACAGGGAGTGCTCAGGATCCACCAGGCACCCAAATCCCTCCCCTGAGGAATACCACTCCCCTTTTGCCCCTTGCCTGGTCCTTGTTGCTGGAACAGACACCCAGATGGTCTGTTCCTGTGAAGACAACATGTCCTGAAAAATCCTAGAGGAGCAACTAAACTCAGAGCAGTGGGTAAGAATAGTTGCCCACTGCCATATGCCCTAGAGCTACGAATGGGAGCATGGGGCACTCAGGAACCACCAGGCATTCAAACCCCACTTCTGTGGGATACCACTTCCCTTCTGACCCTTGCTTGGTCCTTGTGGCTGAGGCATACACCCAGCTTGTCTACTCCGCAGTGGACACCATATTCTGAGACATCCTAGAGAAGCCACTGAACTCAGAATGGCAGGTAAGAACAGTTGCCCACTGCTCTATGCCCCAGAGCTACAACTGGGAGCAGGGAGCATTCAGGACCCACCAGGCACCCAAACCCTCTCCCTGTGGAATACCACTGCCCTTCCTCCCCTAGTCTGGTCCTTGTGGCTGACACAGAAACCCAGCTGGTCTGCTCCCATGAAGAAACCATATCCTGAGACATCCTAGAGGAGCAACTGAACTCAAAGCAGCAGTCACCTAGCTAGTCTGCTACTGTGGAGACAATATATGATGAGACACATTTGAGGAGCCACTTTACTCAGAACAGCTGGAGCTCAGGATCACAGAATCACAGACATTTGGACCCTGATGAGTTCTGACACAAGCAAGATAATTGGAAAGGCAGGCTCCAGTAAGAGACAGTGAGTGCACTACAGTTGACCATATGGGGAAAAACAAGTACAAGAACATAAGCAACAGAAACCAAAGTTAATTGCCATCATCAGAACACAGTTCTCCCAGCATAGCAAGCCCTGAAAACCCATCACAGAAGAAAAGCAAGATTCAGAATTAAATCACTTCTCAAGATGATAACTGAGGACATTAAGAAGGACATAAATAACACTCTCAAATTATTTGAGGAGAACACAGGAAAAAAGGTAGAAGCCCTTAAAGAGGAAACACAAAAGTCCCTTAAATAATTGCAAGAAAACACAACCAAACAGGTGAAGGTATTAAACAAAACCGTCCAGGATCTAAAAATGAAAGTAGAAACAATAAAGAAATCTCAAAGGGAGACTACCCTGGAGATAGAATACTAGGAAAAAGACCAGAGTCATATACACAAGCATCACCAACAGAATACAAAAGATAGAAGAAAGAATCTCATGTGCAGAAGATACCATAGAAAACATTGACACAACTGTCAAAGAAATGCAAAATGCAAAAAAGCAACTAACCCAAAACACCCAGGAAATCCAGGACACAACGAGAAGGCCAACCTTAAGGATAATAGATATAGATAAGGGTGAAGACTCCCAACTTAAAGGGCCAGTAAATGTCTTCAACAAAATTATACAGGAAAACTTTCCTAAGCTAAAGAAAGAGATGTCCATAAAAATACAAGAAGCCTACAGAACTCCAAATAGAGTAGACTGGAAAAGAAATGCCTCCCGTCATATAATAATTAAAACATCAAATGTACAAAAAAAAGGAAAAAATACTAAAAAGCAGTAAGGAAAAAGGGTCAAGTAACATAAAGGCAAGACCTATAAGAATTATACCAGACTTCTCACCAGAGACTATAAAAATCAGAAGATCCTGCACTGATATCATACAGACCATAAGAGAACACAAATACCAGCCCAGACTAGTATACCCAGCAAAAATCTCAATCACTATTGATGGAGAAACAAAGATATTCCATGACAAAACCAAATTTACATAATATCTTCCCATGAATCCAGCAGTTTAAAGGATAATTGATAGAAAACTCCAACACAAGGAGGGAAACTACAACATATAAAAAGCAAGGAAGTAATCTTCCAACAATCCCAAAAGTAAATAGTTGTAAAAACATAATTCCACATCTAATAACAAAAATAATAGGAAGCAACATTCATTTTTTTCTTAATATCTCTTAATATCAATGGACTCAATTCTCCCATAAAAAAACATAGACTATCAAACTGAATACATCAACATGACCCAGAATTTTGCTGCATACAAGAAAGACACCTCTGTGAAAAAGACAGACACTACCTCAGAGTAAAAGGATGGAAAACAATCTTCCAAACAAATGGTTCCAAGAAACAAATTGGAGTAGTGATTCTAATATAAAATAAAATCGATTTTCAACCAAAAGTAATCGAAAAAGATAAGGAAGGACACTTCATACTCATCAAACAAAAAATGTACCAAGATGAACTATCAATTTGGAACATTAATGCCCCAAATGCAAGGGCACCCACATACATAAAAGAAACTTTATTAAAGCTCGAAACATATTTTGCACCTCACACAATAACAGTGGGGGATTTCAACACCCCAGTCTTAGCAATGGACAGATCACAGAAACAGAAACTAAACAGAGACACATTGTAACTAACAGAAGTTATGAATCAAATGGATTTAACTGATATCTATAAAACATTTCATCCTAAAACAAAAGAATATATCTTTTTCTCAGCACCTCATGGTATATTCTCCAAAATGGACCATATAATTGGTCACAAAAGAGGCCTCTACAGGTACAAAAATTGAAATAATCCCTTTTACCCTATCAGACCACCATGGACTAAGGCTGGTCTTTAGTATTAAAAAAAAAAAAAAAACCAACGGAAAGCACACATACACGTGGAAACTGAACAATGCTCTACTCAATGATGACTTGGTCAAAGAATAACTAAAGAAAGAAATTAAAGACTTTTTAGACCTTAGCGAAAATGAGGACACATCATATAGAATCTTTTGGGACTTCATGAAAGCAGTACTAAGATGAAAACTCATAGCTCTAATTGCCTACAAAAAGAAACTGGATAGAGCATACACTAACAACTTGACAGCACACATGCAAGATTTAGAACAACAACAACAACAAAAAGCAAATATACCCAAGAGGAATAGATGGCAGGAAATAATCAAGGTCGGGGCTGAAATCAACCAAGTAGAAACAGAAAGAACTATACAAAATATCAACAACACCAGGAGCTGGTAATTTGAGAAAATCAACAAGATAAATAAGTGTTAGCCAGACTAACGAAAGGGCACAGAGGCAGTATCCAAATTAATAAAATCAGAACGTAAAAGGGAGACATAACAACAGAAACTAGAGAAATTAAAAAAATCATCAGATCCTACTACAAACGCGTATACTCAACAAAATTTGAAAATCGGGATGAAATGGACAATTTTCTAGACAGATACCAGGTACTAAAATTACATCAGGAGCAGATAAACCATCTGAAGAGTCCCATATCCCCTAAAGAAGTAGAAGCAGTCATTAAAAGTCTCCACACAAAAAAAAAAAAGTCCAGGACCAGATGGTTTTAGTGCAGAATTCGATCAGACCTTCCAGGAAGACCTAATACCAATTCTCTTCAAACTATTCCACAGGATAGAAACAGAAGGAACACTACCCAATTCATTCTATGAAGCTACAATTATGCTCATCCATAAACCTCACAAAGACCCAACAAAGAAACAGAACTACAGACCAATTATTCTTATGAATATTTATGCAAAAATACTCAATAAAATTCTTGCAAACCAAATCCAAGAACACATCAAAACAATCATTCTTCATGATCAAGTAGGCTTTATCTCAGGAATGCAGGGATGGTTCAATACTTGGAAATCCATCAATGTAATACACTACATAAACAACCCCAAAGGGGGGAAAAAAACCACATGATCATCTCACTAGATGCTGAAAAAGCATTTGACAAACTTCAACATCCCTTCATGTAACAAGTCTTGGAAAGGTCAGAAATTCAAGGCCCATAACTAAACATAGTAAAAGCAATATACAGCAAGCCAGTAGCCGACATCAAACTAAATGGAGAGAAACTGGAAGCAATTCCACCAAGATCAGGAACTAGACAAGGCTGCCCACTCTCACCCTACCTATTCAATATAGTACTGTTAAGTCCTAGCCAGAGCAATTAGACAAGAAAAGGAAGTCAAAGGGATACAAATAGGAAAAGAAGAAGTCAAAATTTCACTATTTGCAGATGATATGATAGTATTCTTAAGTGACCCTAAAATTTCTACCAGAGAAGTCCTAAACCTGAGTAACAACTTCAGCAAAGTGGCTGTATATATAATCAACTCAAACAAATCAGTAGCATTTTTCTACTCAAAGGATAAACAGCCTAAGAAAGAAATTGGGACAGGACTTCACAATAGTCACAAATAATATAAAATATCTTGAAATGAATTTAGCCAAGCAAGTGAAAGATCTGTATGACAAGAACTTCAAGTCTCTAAAGAAAGAAATTGAAGAAGATCTCAGAAGATGGATAGATCTCACATGTTCCTGGATTGACAGGATTAATTTAGTAAAAATGGCCATCTCATCAAAAACAATCTACAGATTCAATGAAATCCCCATAAAAATTCCAAACCAATTCTTCATAGAGATAGAAAGAGCAATTTGCAAATTCATTTGGAATAACAAAAAGCCTAGGTGAGCAAGAACTATTCTCAACAATAAAAAAACTTCTGGGGGAATCACCAATCCCTGACCTCAAATTGTACTACAGAGCAATAGTGATAAAAACCTCATGGTGTTGTTATAGAGACAGGCAGGAAGATAAATGGAATAAAATTTAAAATCCAGAAATTAATCCATATACTTATGGTCACTTGATCTTTGACAAAGGAACTAAAGCCATCCAGTGGATAAAGGACAGCATTTTCAACAAATGGTGTTGGCTTAACTGGTGGTCAGCAAATAGAAGAATGCAAAACAATCCATTATATATACCCTTGTACAAAGATCAAGTCCAAGTGGGTAAAGGACCTTTAGATGCACTGAAACTAATAGAAGAGAATGTGGGGAAGTCCCTTGAATATCTAGGCACAAGGGGAAAGTTCCTCAACAGAACACCAATGGCTTATGCTCTAAGATCAAGAATTAACAAATGGGAACTTATAAAATTGCAAAGCTTTTGTAAGGCAAAGGACACTGTCAATAAGACAAAACGGCAACCAAGAGATTGGGAAAAGATCATTACCATTCCTACAACCCATAGAGGGCTAATATCCAATATATACAAAGAACTCAAGAAATTATATTCCAGACAACCAATAACCCTATTAAAAATGGAGTACATAGCTAAACAAAGAATTCTCAACTGAGGAATCTCAAATGGCCAAGAGAAGCACCTTAAGAAATGCTCAACATCCTTAGTCATCAGGGAAATGCAAATCAAAACAACCCTGAAATACCACCTCGCACCAGTCAGAATGGCTGAGATCAAAAACTCAGGTGATATTAGATGCTGGCGAGGATGTGGAGAAATAGGAACACTCCTCCAATTTTTTCTGTGATTGCAAGCTGGTACAACCACTCTGGAAATCAATCTGGTGGTTCCTCAGGAAATTGGACATAGCATTACCTAAGAATCCAGCTATACCACTCCTGGGCATAAACCCAGAAGATGTTCCAATATATAACAAGAATATATGTCCCACTATGTTCATAGAAGCCTTATTTATAATAGCCAGAGGCTGGAAAAAAACCAGATGTCTTTCAACAGAGGAATGGATACAAAAATTGTGGTACATTTACACAATGGAGTATTACTCAGCTATTAAAAATAATGAATTTGAGAAATTTTTAGCTATTTGAATGGAACTAGAAAATATCATACTGAGTGAGGTAAGCCAATCACAAAAGAACACACATGGTATTTCTCCGTGATAAGTGGATATTAGCCCAAAAGCTTGAAGTAGCCAAGATTTAACTAACAGACAACATGAAGTTCATAAAGAAGGATGACAAAGTGTGGGTGTCTCAGTCCTACTTCTTAGTAACAAATACTTAAGGGAGCAAATATGAAGACAAAATGTGGGACTGAAACTGAAGGAGGGACCATCTGAAGAACATTCCACCTGGGTATCCATCCCATGTGCAGTCACCAAAGTTAGACGCTGTTGTGGATGTCAGGAAGTGCATTTTGACAAGAGCCTGATATCTCTCTTTGGAGTTCTGCCAGAGTCTAACACATTCAGAGGAAGATGCTCAGAGCTAACCACTGATCTAACCAAGAGTTTCCCAATGGAGAAGTTAGATAGAAGACTGAAGGAGCTGAAAGTTTTTGTGGCCCTCTGAGGAGAGCAATGATACCAACCATCCAGAGCTCCCCAGGGTCGAAACTACCAGCCTCGGAGCACATAGGGACGAATCCATGACACTAGCTGTATATGTAGGTGAGGATTACCTTGTCAGACATAGTTGTGGGAGGAGATCCTTGGTCACATGAAGGCTGAACACTGAGTGGTGGGGAATTCGAAGATAGAGAGGTGGGAGTTGGGGGCTCATCGTCATAGAAGTAGGAGGAGGGGGGATAGAATAGGAGGTTCCTTGGTGGTGGGAGAAATGGGGTAAGGGGATAAAATCTGAAATTTAAATGTAATATCCAATAAAAATTACAGGAAAGAAATATAATAAATATATATAATAAAATAAAAATAAATAAATAAATATAATAAATTAAAAAAAATAAAAATTCTAACTGTAATACAAAGATGTATCATTTGAAACTCAAGGAAATACATTATCTGTGATTTCATGCTAAATCAAATACAAGTTACATACTCCAAATCTACATTCCCATTTTATAGACATGAAAAAGTAGACATAATAATAACTGAGAAAATTCAAAAATCATCAGCTCTTACTACAAAAGCATTTACTAAAAAAAGAAAGAAAAAGAAAGAAAGAAAGAAAGAAAGAAAGAAGCAAACAAACAAACAAAGAGGAATATTTACATGAAATAGATGACTTTTTAATACCTCTATGATTGAATTAGGAGAAGGATAGAAGAAGCAGAACTGGAGGGAGACCACATAGTAAAACCAGCAGTCTCAACTCAGCAGCAGCCCTGGGAGCTCCCAGATGCTGAGCTACCAACCAGGCAGCATATAGGAGCTACCCTGAAGCCCCTAACACATACAGAGCTGAGGATTCCCTGATCTGTCCTTGGTGGGAGAAAATGAGCCCCTGAGAGTCCTTTGTGGACTGAGGCCACAGGTATGTGTGAGACCTGGTGCTTGGGGAGAATTCTCTTTGGAACAGGAGAGAGAAAAAAATAGGGTGATGCATTGTGGGATGGGGACAGGGAGTGTGTAGTACGTAAATAAATGTATAAATAAATTTAACAACAACAAAGCAAACAAACAAAACAAATGGAGGAATTTGACACACCAAGAAATGATCAGACCAAAGGAAGTATGGCCTCAACTGTCCAGAAAATGAGGATTTTAAAGGCAGAACACATATCTGGGCATGTCTCTCAGCATTCAGAAGGGTTTATGAAAGCAAGCCTTTTACCAGAAGCTAAGGGGTTAGCTGGAGGAGATTCCTAAAAACAGGCAGTTTGACAGAAGAGATAGCTAGGATATGTTGACCTTTAGTTCTGCTTTGCCTTATCACATTCTGCCACCCCTTCTATGGACAAATTACTGACTCATGCTGTTCAAGGAGTGCATACTTAGTCATGATTTTAAGGATGCAGAAAGCCACAGTTAGCAAGATCAGAATAAAAATTAATGGTCCAAGTAATGATTACAGCTATGAGGACCAGCTAAAAAGAAACTGATCCCAATTATATGATCCATGTCACCTTTCTTTCTTTCTTTCTTTCTTTCTTTCTTTCTTTCTTTCTTTCTTTCTTTCTTTCTTTCAGCTCCCATATTTCTTTCTCTTTCCCATTTTCTCTTTCACTCTCTATCAATTATTCTTTTTCCATTTTCTCCATCTTACTTTTCTCTTCCCTGCATTACATTTTTTCCATTTAACTATTCTTTTTCACTCTCTTTTTCTATCCACTTTCTTTCACTTATCCCTTTTGGCTTTATTTCTTTGTTTCTTTAAAGCAATTTGCTATGTCTTTACTCCAAGGAACTGGCAGCCAGCATGTACAAGATCTCCCTCACTCTTCCTTAGAGCAATGGGATACAGAACTTCCAGGAAACCTACTGCAAATTAGACTGGGACCAGGAATTAGAATACCCTCTATTTCCTGTTCATAGGAGGTAAGAGGCTCCCATGTGAAGTTCTAGAGCCCTGCATACTGACCCAGCAGGCTCCCTGCTTCTTTCACCTGGACAAAGTATTGCTACTTGATAAAACTGGACAAAGCAATAATAAAAAAATAATTATAAATATATTCAGCTTTTTAAAATCTCCTTCAACTCAGATCATAGAGACTGGGATCATCCTCAGTAATCAAGGCTAAGGCAATTGCAATGCTATGGCAACTGCAGTGGCTATACCTGTCCTTAATTTGATCAAGAATAAAATTAAGACACATTTGACCTTTATTGGCATTGACTCATGGTCAGTAAAGTTTCCTGCCTTATATCCATAATAAGTATATTCCTGGAAGATAAGATAGACCACTTTACATAGAATCTCTTTTTTGGTAGATTTGGCATGATAATGATGACCTTCTTGGCTAATCTGAAAACTTCCAATAGTGCTCAGGGTTTCTTCTCTAGTTTTGATTATTATTCTAGATAAGGTTAGCAATCTTCTTTCTCTGTGTAGAACTCCATGGACATGGATCATGGTAAAAGCATTTGGGTATCAGCATATATGGCAATATTTTTGTCTATTCTCCGGTGCATAAATGTTGCTTTATTTCTTCAGATGACCTAATGAGATGAGAGTTGACCAACGTTGAGATAATACAAAGTCTGGACTGAGAACAGAGCATTTCCTTTCTTGTTTCAAATATCTCTAGGCATAGGCCTGGAGGCTTCTAGCTTCCTTTCAACCCAACATTCCAAGCTGACTTATTCAATCTAGCTTCTCTCAGCTTCTGAATAAATTATTCTTCATGGTCTCATACTAATATTAGCAATATGTTCTAATCTTCAGGCACCATTTTATTCTCTGGCTTGGTCATCCTTCAACTGTGTCTATCTTTTCTCTGCTACCTGTCTTTGTAAAATTGTCCCAGTAAAACTGTCATATACACACGCCACACAACTCCCACCAAGCATCACACACCACATACCACATATGACACACCAACTTTCTCTCTCTTACTGCTTTTAAGTAGATTCACTTTACTACGTTATTCTCTTGAGAGTTGGGAATATCCTATCTTTGTCAAATATTGTCTGATTTCTTACTTTATTTGCCCTTCAATTAGATGTCACTTTCAAACATGGCTGTTTTCTTCTAAAACTAACCTTACCTTCACTGTTAAGGATTAAATATGTGTACTAAGGTTATGTCTGAATTACAGCCAGATTATACTGTAATAAAGGGTATATTTCCATTCTGGCCAGATCATACAGACCTAGTAGATTTTTGGATGAGATATCTTGCCATAGCAATCATGCTCCTGGATTAAAATTTAAGTCTTTGGATATACATGGCATCTGTCTTTCTCATATCCCAGAGATTGTATGACGATATTTTAGGCACTGTTTCTGCGCTTATTCTTATAAAAGTGACTTAGTAATGTCTGAGAGTGCCAGAGCCAGGAAAATACCTGGGAAATTTTTAAGGTGTTGAAGTTCTTCTCCTCAGTCTAACTTCATTCTAAAGGCCACATATCACAAATGTTGGCATGAAGATGCTTGGCTTTCTTGCCAAATCTTGTTAGGCATAGCCAGCAATATTCATAGGTTGATGTGGGAGTGGGGATTTGCAGGGTGGCTAAAATACAGTTGTGGGAAATTGTTAGCTAACTCTTGGTTGTAATTTAGTTTTTTCTTAAAGAACACACAGCAGAGCCTTTTTGATTAAGATGCTGAACCCAAGGACTTAGCCTTTAAAGAGAAATTCTGGTAGTTGTTCACCCTTAAAAACTCCCTGGTGTCCCAAGGCCTCTATGTGTCAGGCCTAGTCTCTAGGATTTCAGTGGGATCTGCAAACTTTATTGGTAGCCCATCAGAAATGACCACTCACATACAATTTATAGCCATTTAAAAGCCTTTATACCTGCTAGCTCCAACTACACCAGGTATCTTGGAACCAAGGAACTTAGTGTCCAGAACACAAGGTTTTAAAAGGCAGAAACCACAGTCTGGTGTAGCTGCCTGTGGCCATGGACAAACTGGGTTTACCTGAAAGGGTGTCTGGAAATGATAAATGGGGGACAGAGAGGCGAGAAAAGTATGAAGCCAAGACAAAGTTTTCTGAACAAGGCTTGAAGTTTAATATTCAACTCTTCTAATTTAAAGGGAAAGCCCCACAGAACTCATTCTTTTTTCAGCTGGAGATGGGTGGGGGAATCCATCTTTTGTCACAACCAGAGATGTCTCAAGGCAAGCTCAGCAGGCAGTTTATTCTTCTAAGTTCCTGTAGAAGGTTATATGTGCAGCCAAGGTGGGTAACTCCACCTAGGTACTATTATTTGGTCTATTGTGGTAAACAAGGACTTTCAGGCCTGCTCAAGGCTGGGGTAGGGCACAATTCCCCCTTAATAGTTTTCTAATAGTGAGCAGTGCCAGCAGCTGGACGGGGCACAAGATTTCAACCTGTCTAGGTTAAAGAATGGCCGGATGACCGTGTTTGCCTTAGGTTGGTGTCATTATTGCTCCTTATTACCTGTCATGGAGAACATACATAGCATTATTAATGTATACCTCTGTCTTAGGTCTATACGAGCTCAAGAACACTCTCACCCATCTTTGACTACTGACCATCTATGACACACTCTTCCCCATACAGACTAAAGCCACATTAAGACCAAAGGACCTGTGAGCATGCACTCAATGCATTTCTTCATAGCAATGGATAACTGCCATGGTGGATAGCTGAGCTTGCTAAGAGTGATCCTGTGTGAAGGCAACCAATCTGTTTGAGATACAAGGTTCAAAGGTTAAATGCAACAAGATTATCCAAGCAGTGTAGAACATAAAGTTGTAAGCAGGAATGTACCAGGTATGTAATCCAGCTGCTAATTGGCAGGAATCAGACACAAATTATGGCCACCAGGTATATAGTAGGTGGCTTTAAGTAATGATAAAAAACACTTACTCTCCAGTAAGAGTGGAAACTATATGCCAGGTTAATTGAGCTGTTTGATAGGGATTTTGAGCTATCTTCATCATTAGAATCATAATCATTAGGGTCAAGATTTGTATCTACTTGACAGACCAATCCTTCAGGCAGCCATGGGGCTTCATTTTCTTTTTTTCTGATAAAACACAGACCAAACCACGACAGAAAATTAAAACAGGTTCAGGACCATTCCATGTAATAGTTGGGGGTCTCTCCATTTGACTCTGAGAAATGAGCTAGAAGTGACTAAATGCCAATTTCAATCTGCTGTAGACTGACCTTTAGCATCAGTTTGCAAAAAATCAAAGCAAATAAGACAAAAGCAAGGTGTGCTTTTGATGAACTTGGAGGGTATAATTTTCCCTGTTTAGTTTTTTAAAAGCCAATTTTTCAAAGTTCCTTGCAAAACTAGGGCAGAAGTGCCAGTAGCTGCTCCTCCCACACTCAGAGAGTTATGAAGATATTATTTTAAAGTTTCACAATATCTTGTCCTTGAAGATTATAAGGCATACCAGTACTGTGGGTAATATTAAATTGTCAACAAAACATCTCAAATGTCTGACTGCAATAGGGAGTTCCTTTATCTATAATCTGATACGGAACACCAAGCATAGAAAAATAATGCAGGCTATAACTAATTAAAGCTGTTGCAACTAGAAAGCCGTAAAAGGTGTCATCTGTACATATTTTAATTTTCCAAAATCAAAAATTAGTAACATCCATTTGCCATAATTGATTAGGTATAAGTCTTCAAGGCTTAAGACCATTATGGAAAAATGAGAGGACACTGAGAAAAAGGTATTGCAATTTGATTTGCACTGTTTCTAGATATACCAAATTATTGTCTCAAGCTAATTCAGTTTTTATGATGTAAAGGATAAGATTGTATGGCCAATTGCTTTCTAAGGCCTATAATATGCCTGGTATACAAATCTGCTGTGGTATTGCCCTGGAGTCCAGGCAATCCAATATGAGATCTTAAATGTCTTATAAAGTTAAGGAACAGTACATGTTTCTTAAATTAAGCTGTATTTGTATAAATAACTGTAAAATTTGAGAATTAGCAATATCTGAAAAAGGAACAATTTCAAGCAATTATAAACGCTGAGCTATATACTGGCTATGAATATACAAATTTAAAGCTTGAATTTTTTAGTATTTCAAATAATGGCTACAGCACATAATTCAATTATTTATGCTGAAGCAGGGTGAAACTCAAAAAAATGAAGACATGATCTAATTACATATACTGCCTTCTCATTAGATGAACTGTCTTTAAATACAGTAAACAACTTTTCTATGGGCTCCATGCATTGATTTACAGGAAATACAAAAGCATGCATAGAGGAAAACTGTAACAACTAGTATTTTGGATAATGATTGCCAAATTTGTCTAAAAAGTTTGCCATGTAATAGGCCAAATATCAGAATTTTTCAATAACCAATTTAATTGGTGTTTGGAAAAAGGAATAAATATTCCATCCAAAATACTTTGAGGAGTCTGTATTATAATCCTGTATTAACACAGCTACAGTTAAAGAATATTATGTTCAAACTTTACTTGCAGATGAAGAAAGATGAATGTACATTAAGGATTTCTTTTACCAAAGGGCTGCTGTGAGCACATGAGTAGCAATAATGCAAATAGCCAACAATTGATCATAGTCTATCTAATTTATCTGTTGATAACTAACAGCTTACTCTACTTTGTGCATAGCTATTCCTCTTTCATCAGTTAATTGTCAAGGGAAATTAGGATTTGCATACCCCTTGAGAATATCAAACAGGGGTTCAAGTTCTCCTATGGTAAACTTAAGATGAGGTTTCAGCTAATTAATATCTCCTAACAGCTTTTGAAAATCATTAAAAGTAAACCATTTTTTTGCATGTACATCTGCAAGCCAGACAAGGGCACTAGATCCCATTATAGATGGTTATGAGCCACCATGTGGTTGCTGGGAATTGAACTCTCCAGCCCCAGCTAACTTTTCTTATTAAAATTTTTGTGCCACAATCTGCTTAGGATATAATTGACATCCCAAATATCGAAAAGATATTGACTTTGAATCTTTTCTGGAGCAACAAGCAATTGAAAATTTTAAAGATCATTATATGAGAGCAACGGCTTGCAGAAAAACTTCTTCAGAGAGATCAGTATCATACAATGTATAATATACACTGAAAGATTCAAACTCTTAACTTCTTGTATTAAAGCAACATCAAGTTTTTTATATAATGTAAGGCTATTAACCATTCCTTGAGGCAATCCTTTCTAATGATATTGTATCATGGACTCTCAAAAATTACAAGCCAATTCACTGAATGTGAACCTCTCACCTTCACCAGGATGTAAAGGAATGGTATAAATACAATCTTCTAAGTCTATAATAATAATATATGCATTTCTTAGAATGGCAGTTGAAGTAGGCAAGTCAGTCTGTAGTTTCCCACAATTTTCATAAATCTTAAGTTTGAACTTTGTTTTGAATTAATTGAGTAACCAATCCCTTTTAGCTGAGTGAGAGTATCAGATAAAGGCCAAGTTAAAGGCCAATCTTGTCTTCTCTTACTCTTTGAGCAAAGCAATTCTTTTATTAGCAGGCACAGCTATAATGCCACGGAAACAGACATAATTTTAATTTCTCAAGCATAATCATTATAACTCCTGGCCCCTAAGCTGTCTGTTGTGAATGTCTTTTTGTCTGAGGCTGAAGCCTCCCCCACAAAGAACAAGCAAGGCAATAAACAAATTCTGGAAAACACCTTTTTAGGGGCTGATCAGGATGATCATAATAAGCTTCTGCTGAGCCCACTCTGTGCATTGTTTTAATTCAAATGTAAATGTTCTTAATCTGGGCCCATTTCTTGAGGCCTAGCCCAAAGATTATCTTTCCTGCAGGCCTGTACTAGGCCACAGCTGTTGATAACACTTTTATTCAACTCAACCTGCTCGATTCTCTTCTCTATAAACATTGGTGAATCAAAAAATCACAAACTCACATTTGAACTGCCAACTACACCAATCAAATAGTGGCAGTTTAACCACATTTTTAAGTTTCCTTTGTAATATTAGAGCATAACCATAATTTTGAAAAACAAAACCAATTTTTGTAACAATGTAAACAATCCATTTTCCCTAAAATGAACACCAAGTGCATTATTTTTATGTTATATATTTTGGCTGCCAGTTCTTATATATGAATGCATGATAGTGCAGACATTAATATGTCATTAAAGAGATATTGTTTTTAAATCCTATTAAAAGAAAATTTAATGGGTCCCATGAAAAACTAATAAGAAAAAGGGCCTTGTATATTCCTTCTCCCTAAGCTGAGTAGCTGAAGCTGCATCCTTCAGGGTTTGCCAACTGGAGGCCCAAGTTAATCAGTTAACAAAGAATGCAGAGTTACAGGACAAAGGGCTGCTGAGTCATCCCAGAAATGGGCAGGCCATGAAGATAAGAGAGATTAACATCTGCCTGCAGGAACTGCACCCTGCCTCCATGGACCTGTTCGGCCTGCTGATATTCAAAAATTGGAAAACAACCAATCCTGTGCACCTAAATCCCTGAGCCACGAGGTTGATGCCCCTGTCTCTTACATTGAGACACGTGTCAGCCTGGAGCGCTCCGCCATTAAACTACCTCATGTTTTTGAACCAAGTTGGTCTCTCCTGTGTCCTTTGAGTGCACGTGCCATCCTGAGACTCGGGGGGTTTCACAAGCCTTTCACTATCTTTATACATCTACTTTCTGAATAAATCCAACCCTGAGTTGCCAGTTTTAAGCCAACTTTCTGTTACCAAAGTTAGATTATTTTAATCATACCAAATATTTTACAGGCCAATAATCTATAACCAAGACATGCAGAACATATTTATACTTTGAAAACCAGTCAGAAACAAAAATGAAGTGGCTACACATCTTATATATTTAAACTAAACAAATCTTTCTTGCTTTTTCTAGCTGTAATTTCAAGAGAAAAGCACATTGTCACAGATATTTTTCTAGGAAAAACAACGCTAATCTTCCTTATTTGCAGCCAAGGTGGGTAAGTCCACCTAGATCCTATTATTTGGTCTATTGTGGTAAACAAGGTCTTTCAGGGCTGCTCAAGGCTGGGAGTAAAATAATTTGTGCTCTAAAGTGAAAATTTTTGGTTTCTTTCTAGTGGAAAGTCAGTTAACTTATAATGATGTTTTGCTAAAACATACATGTGAAAGAATGTTTTGCTGAGGCAGATACAAGTGAAAGAATGTCTTCCTATAGCGACCATGTGAAAGGATGCATGACGTTTAGAAAGAATATAAATATGACCTCAACAAACTGTGAGAGTTTGAATATTGGATTACTTTCCTCTGCCTTGCTAGTCTTTGCAGACAACAGACATGTATTGGTTCCCCTTACATTGAGTTGCTAATCTTTGCTTGTGGTGACTAAATAGAGAGAATCCTGCCAAAGAACTCATCTTATGATTCTTCTGGCTTCTTGCTGCTCCTGTAGACTCTGGCCTATCAGTGAGTCTTGAGGTTTCTTCTTGATCGAACTTCTCTTGCTGATTCATGTTTGGGGTCTGCCTAGTAGGATGGACTAAGGAAAATAAAGTTTGTTATAGCCTCAAAGAACTATTTCTGAGTATGTTCTCTTCCCCAGTACCCTAATAACCATTCTTTTTCACTATCTTTTTGGGCAGTCATCTAGAGGGAACCTTAAACCCTTATTAAAATAGGCAAAACATTATATATGCCTACTGCATTCCATGTTTAACTCTGGACATCTTCTAGGCGAGACACATTGTTAGTTAAAGTTTTTTTGTGTTGTGTTTTTGTCCACATTCTCCCACTGGAAGTCTTGCCTGGTTAAAGGAGGTGGCCATTGTAGATTCTACATCCTCAACTTGCTAGGAATCTTAGCTAGGTTCACTTTCATAGTTTCCTATCAGTTTCACAGTTTCCTTGTTATAGTTTTCTAGTTCATCCCAGAGATACCTCACCCATCAATCTCTGAGTTCTATCTTCTGGGTCTCTATTTCTATAGCCTCTCCCTACTTGATTCTTCCTGTTGATCATTTCCAACCCCTGTTCCACCCAATTCTCCTTACCCATCCACCACAAATGTCTATTTTATTTTCTATTCTTAGTGATATTAAAACATCCATCCTTAGGTCCTTCTTTTGTAAGTAGTTTCCTTGGATGTGTGGATTGTAGAATGGCTATCCTGAATTTTATGGCTAATATTCACTTATAAGTGAGTAAATAGCATATTTTTGTCCTGGGCACAGATTACTTCATTCAGGATTACCTTTTTAGTTCCATACATTTGACTGCAAATTTCAAGATGTCTTTGTTTTTAATAGCTAAGTAGTATTCCATTGTGTAAATACAACACATTTTATTTATCTTTATATCTTCATCCTTATCTTTATCTCTATTTTGTATTGAATATTTTATTTATTTACAATACAGATGTCAACCCCTTTCTCCATTTCTCCTCCCTAGAACCCCCTATCCTATATTGTGGGGAGCCAACAGAAGGCTATTATCCATGCAGCCATCTTGTGCCATATACCCTGACAAGAGATTTGATTACAATAGCCTACAACAGCTGAGCACACTCTGATGACATCTTGCTTTAGATACCCAGGATCTTCCCTTGGGTGTGTGAGACTTAAAGGTGTGACTTATAGCTGAGACTTAGGGGCATGACTTAGAGATCAGATTTAGAGGTAAGACCTAAGGACATGAGCTAAGGGCATGACTTAAGGGCATGACTTAGAGGCATAGAATAGAAGTGAGACATATAAAGGTGAGAGGCAGACAGAAGAGTAGAGTATAACTTGGAACTAGGAATTAGGTAGTACAGCTTGGAACAGAGAATTAGTATTAGGCATTTGGTACTTGGAGGAAGAACTTGGAATTAGACAGTACAACTTGGAGTTAGTTATTAGGCACTTGGAAGATCATTAAACATTAGGCACTTAGCTCTTGGAAGAAGTAACTTGGAACTTGGAGGCACTAGGGACTAGGAACTCTAGACTTGGGACTTGGACTAGGAAGAGAGACTGAAGAATAAACATGATTGAATCACACTCTATCTGGTCTCCATTCCTCGAATCTGTCCTCACTCTCTCTCTTGCTGAACCCTGACCTTCGGACTGGAGCAGCTTGCAGCAGTGCCAGCTCTATCAAGTTAGTCCCCAAGGCTTTTGACAGTGTGGGTTCAAACATTGACTCAGTGGTCCACGACATTTTGGCCCCCAAACATGGGCTATTGCTGTTCTCAACATTTTTGGCACCCAACTTGAGACAGCTAGGGCTGCAACACTATATCCCCTCTTCCTTTATGCTTTTATAACATTTCGATTACATACATATATTAAGGTCAGTTCTAAGTTGAGGGTCTAGCAATATAATAGATGCAAACAATCAAGGAACAAGCAATACAATAAACACAAATAGTCAAAGATAAAGCAAGACATTAAACATAATTATGTGAACAGCCCTGTGATCACTGTTTCTAAAGGCTTATCAGGATGACCAAAGTATCTGAGCTTACTTCCTTAATCAAGCCCAAGGTCATTTTCATGTCTGAAGCCTACTTCCTTGTTATAGCCTAAAATTTAGTTTCCTATCTGAAATTACTTTTTTGTTCTAGCCTAATATTTAGATTTCTGCCTGAGATTATTTCTTTGTTGTAGCCTACAATTTAGATTCCTACCTGAAATTATTTCTTTATTCTAGTCTAATGTCAGATTCCTGCTTGAAGCCTACTTTCTTGTCCTTGGCCAATGTCATATTTCTGCCAAGCAGCCCATTTTCTTTTCCTTGGCCCATGTCAACTTCTTGCTAAGAAGCTCCAAAGGCTCTCTACCTCTTCCACTTCTTTATTTTCTTAACAAAATTGAGCATATCTTAGGTCATTCTGACAAAAATGCCTTCCTTACAAATCATGGAATATGCATTATCAAAGGAAATGCACTTCTGTCTGAGATTGGTTAGGCTCTGTGCAGAATCTTACCCATTCTTGGCTTGCCAGCCTATTAATTTAATAACTCTGTCTGGGGATCCATTTTCAGGTTCAAGCCACGTACTGTGGCTGCCAACATGTTGATGTTTTTAAAGATAAGCTTTAACACAATCAGCAGAAATAAAAGTATTCCCAGGACAAGAAGGGCTAGCCTGATCAAGCTATGTAAGCCATTCCTTAGGTTTTACCAAAATGGAAATAGTGAGCTCAGGCCATGGATATTTTTATTGGAATTAACTGCAGCAAAACTCAACAGAGCAGCATTCTTTAAATTCATTATCTCACTATGCAAAGTTAACACACCCAGATAGGTGTTAGGATTATGCCAAATATCCTACAGGTATCTTTTAACTTTTTCCTAATTATAATGACAATCATTGTAAATTTCAAAAGTAACACTACTCCAATGATATTTGTCATGACACTTGGGATGGCTCCTAAATCTTGAACCCTAAACTTCCTTTAGACAATTTGAATGGATTATAGCGCATCTTTCATTGTTACAGATACCTATATAAGTCCTTTTGTATATTCAATACAATAGTAACATTTTTTTTTTGCTAGATGGTTAACAAAAATAGTTGTCTTATTTCCTTATGTCAATACTATTGCAGAAGCAGTGGTGCTAGCTTTAATGGAATTAAAGCTGTTATACCAGCAATAATCAGGCCTGCTACCCTCTTGCTTCTACTTAAAGCCCAACTCACTTCTTCAAACACTTTCAAGTTTTTTTTTCAGAGAATCAAGGTTTTCTAATACTCAGTTCAGTGAGATGAAAGCTGGTTGATCAACCCCTGTAACAGACATGTCAGGTTTCAACAAATTAACATATTTGAAAATTATACAGTAAATGCAGCTTACAATAAATACTGTAGAAGAGACAAAACCAATTTTAGCTTGACAATTAAAAGAGCCTTAAAACATGCACTAACCCTTGTTTGAAATCCATATCCTGTCCCAACTTTATCTGTTGCTATCATAACATCATAGTGAACTACAGCTTACATGCAAATATGTCTCTGACAAAGTTCAGATCCAGTCTTCCAAAAATAGACTGTTATTTCCCATATTGGATTGATTTTTAGACCAATACTTGATTGAGTACTAATAGCTGGTCACCTTTAAGAAGAATACAAGAGACATGATTTCTCTTTTGGATTCTCTGTCCCACAAGGTCTAAAACTTGAATCAAGGCAGCTTGTCCCATCTAGGATATAGTCAAGAAAAGGTGGGTCAGGAACATATGTTCAATACAGCTCCCCAATCACCCTTGTCAGTGTATTCAGCAAGCTCACAGGTCAGCATCATTCTTTGTCTCAGCAACAGTATGTCTCACCAAACTTTAAAAGTTTCACTGGCTTCTTCCACAATACCTTGTCCTTAAGGATTATAAAAAAATCCCCATAATAAATTGTTGACAAAAATTCTCAACTGTTCAACTACAATTGCCAGACCCATTATCTGTTTTTTATTGAAAATTTTATTTATTTACCTTTCAATGTTATCTCCTCTCCCATTCACACTCAAAAACACCTTATCCCATCCCCCCTCCTCCCATTTGTATGAGGGTGTGCTCCCACCATCCTCCAATTTACGCCTCACTGCTTTTAAATTCCTCAACACTAGGGAATCCAAACTTTCAGGAACCAGGCCTTCCACTTCCACTGATGGCTGACAAGGTCACCCTGCAACCAAGCAAGTAAAAGAACTATATGACAAGAACTTCAAGTCCCTAAAGAAAGAAATTGAAGCAGATCTCAGAAGATAGAAAGATCTCCCATGCTCATGGATTCGAAAGATTAATATAGTAAAAATGGTTATCTTGCTGAGAGCAATCTCCAGATTTAATGTAATCCCCATCAAAATCCCAACTCAATTTTTCACAGAGATAGAAAGAGCACTCCTCAAATTTATTTGGAATAACAAAATACAATAAACGAACTTATGGGGGAATCACTGTCCCTGACCTCAAACTGTACTACAGGGCAATAGTAATAAAAACTGCATGGTATTGGTACAGAGACAGGCAGGAAGATCAATGGAATAGAATTGAAGACCCAAAAATGAACACAAACACCTATCTTGATCTTGACCTATGACAAAGGAGATAAAATCATCCAGTGGAAAAAAACACAGCATCTTCAACAAATCATCAGTGCTGGTTCAACTGAAGATCAGCATATAGAAGACTACAAATTGATCCATACTTATTTCATTGTACAAAGCTCAAGTCCAAGTGGATCAAGGACCTCCACATAAAACCAGCTACACTGAAACTAATAGAAGAAAAGATTGGGGAAAGCTTCAAACACATAGGCACAGGGGAAAAGTTCCTGAACAGAACACCAATGGCTTATGCTCTAAGATCAAGAATTGACAAGTGGGACCTCATAAAACTGCAAAGCTTATTCAAAGCAAAGCACACCATCAATAGGACAAAACAGCAACTGAGAGATTAGAAAAATATCTTTACCAATCCTACATCTGATAGCTGGCTAATGTCCAAGGTATACAAAGATCTAAAGAAATTAGATTCTAGACAATCAAATAACCCTATTAAAAATGGGGTAGTGAGCTAAACAAAGAATTCTCAACTGAGGAAACTTGAATGGTTGAGAAGCACCTAAAGAAGTGTTCAGCATCTTTAGTCATCAGGGAAATGTAAACCAAAGCAACCCTGAGATTACACCACACACCAGTCAGAATGGCTAAGATCCAAACCACAAGTGACAGGAGATGTTGACAAGGATGTGGAGAAAGAGAAATGCTCCTCTATTGTTGGTAGAATTGTAAGCTGGAACAACCACTATGGAAAGCAGTCTGGTGGAACCTCAGAAAATTGAACATTGTGTTACCCAAGGACCCAGCTGTACCATTCCTGGACATATACCCAAAAGATATTTTAACATACAACAGGGACCCATGCATATAGTTTAGATCTGTACCTCATTTTTAATTGGGCTATTGGGTTTGTTGGTATCTAATTTCTTAAAGTTTTTATGTGTTTTGGATATAAGCTTTCTGTCCGATGTAGGCTTGGTGAAGATCTTTTCCCAATCTGTTGGCTGATATTTTGTCCCATTGATAGTGAGGTCTCAATTATTCATTGTTAATCTAATCTTGCAATCCTTGAAAAACCTCTAACCTTTTAGTTTTGGTGTTATAATAACATGCATCTCCTCTTTGGGAGGAGGGGTTGTTCTTTCCAATCCCACATTAAGAAGACTGCCATTTTTGATAGAAAATAAACTTTGCTTAATTTGAACAAAATATTTAGGTTTGATGACCTTACACACATTCAGTGAGGTTACCAATCATGGCAATAAGACAATGGCAGTAAGCATACAAAAACAAGAAGACAGCTGAGAGATCATAACCTCAAGTGTAATAGTGAGCGAAGTAAAAAGACAATGAACTGAATGTTTTGTGAGATATTAAACTCTCAAACTCTGCCTCCAGTGACTTACTTCCTCCAGAAAGGATATACTGTTGAAACCTTCCCAGCAGTGCCAACAAGTTGGGGCCAAGTGTTCAAATATCTGAGCCTATAAGGGGGTATTCTTTTTCAAAATACAACAAAGCAGTAGGACTACATGATACTCTCAGTCTTGATTCTTATAAGACTAAGACTGAAATACTAGTACCTGTAAAAGATGCTTCCAAGTTCATTTTCCAGCTTGAGATCTATCTTGTCCCACTAGCACCATCAGTATAACAGCTTCTGTGTGATGGTACTGAAAAAAATTCCCTATACAATTATTTTTGAGAAAAGGGAAACCTTTTTTGTTTATCCTTATTTTCTTCAAATATATTTGATTCTCCATAAGATGGACTTCTGATGAGAGGATTTTTTTCTATCATGACATCATATATGCTGGCATTGTGCAATGTAAAGAATTTCTTTCCAGTTTTACTGACCTCTGTAACAATTACAGATGATTTCTCAGCACCAGCACCAACGTTTTCTGCTGTTAAAATTTGCTGTGACAAATAAATCATTTTGTTTCATTACACTAAAATTTTCTCAGGTTCTCAAAAAGCAAGCACATTAAAACCAGATTCTTCTTCAAAATATCATATGAATGGTCCCTAATCAACCATACAATAGAGTGGTTATTCCCTTCTGAAACCTCATGAGACAACTGTTCTACCTAGATTATTTGTTAACTTGACAGAGGTTAGAGTTATCTGGGAGAGGAACCTCAACTGAGAAAATAACTTGATCAGATTACTCTAGATGAGTCTGTACTGGCATTTTCTTTATTAATGATTGTTGTGTAAGGGTCAGTCATGCTGAAGGCAGTGCTACTCCTGAAACCTGGTCATAAGTACTGTAGAAAGCCTGAGGAGCCAGTCCTGAAAAGAAAGGTAGTAAGTTCCATGAACTTCTCCCAGAGTCCTTTATCCTTGAGGATTATATGGAATCCCAGTAATATGGGTAATATTAAATTGTTCACAAAAAGTCTTGAATGCTTGGCTACAATAACCAGCTCCATTATCTGTATTATTATTATTATTATTATTATTATTATTATTATTATTATTATTGGATAATATATTTAATTATATTTCAGATGTTATCCCCTTTCCTCATCGCCTGCCCAGAAACTCCTTGTCCCATCCCCCTTCCTCCTACTTCTATGAGGGTATGTCTCCACCCATCCACCCACTCTGGCCTACCTTCCCTTGAATTCCCTCACACTGGGGCATCCAGTCTTCACAGGACCAAGGCCATCCTCTTCCGCTGATGTCCCACAAGGCCATTCTCCACTACATGTACAGCTGGAGCCATGGGTCCCTCCATGTGTGTTCCCAGGTTGGCTCTTTAGACCCTGGGGCTCTGGTTGGATGGTATTGTCATACTCCCCATGGGGCTGCAAGTACCTTCAACTCTGTCAGTCTTCTCTCTAACTCCTCCATTAGGGACCCTATGATCAGTTCAATGATTACCTGCTTCTGTATATGTCAAGCTCTGGCAAGCCTCTCGGGAAACAGGTATATCAAACTCCTGTCAGAATGCACTTCCTGGCATTCACAACAGTGTGTGCATTTGGTGACTGCATGTGGGATGTATCCCCAAGTGGGGCAGTCTCCTGACTGTCTCTGTTGCAGTATCTATTCCACAATTTGTCTTCCTATTTGCTCCCATGAGTATTTTGTTACTCCTTCTAAGGACTGAATCACCCACACTTTCTTTCTTCTTCTTGAGCTTCAAGTGGTCTGTGAGTGTATTTTGGATATTGTGAGCTTTTGGACTAATATCCACTTATCCTACTTATCAGTGAGTGCATACCATGTGTGTTCTTCTGTGATTGGGTTACATCATTGAGGATGATATTTTCTAGTTCCATCCATTTGCCTAAGAACTTCATGAAATCATTGTTTTTAATAGAGTAGTACTCAATTGTGTAAATGTATCACATTTTCTGTATCAATTCCTCTGTTGAAGGACATCTAGGTTCTTTCCAGCATCTGACTGTTATAAATAAGGCTGCTATGAACATAGTGGAGCATATGTCCTTGTTACAAGTTGGAGCATCCTTTGGATATATACCCAGAAGTAATATAGCTAGATCCTCAGGTATTTAACATGGGGAAAGTGGCATTTTTGTGTTTTTTCTGCAGGATGCTGAAGGAGCATGTTGGTTGCCAGAGTGATGGGTGAGACGTGCTGATGCCGAGACAAAGAATGATGCTGACCTGTGAGCTTGCTGAGTACCCTGACAATGGTGACTGGGAAGCTGTACTGATCATATGTGCCAGAACCACTTTTGCTTGTCCTAGATGTGACAAGCTACTTTGCCTCAAGTTTGTAGACCCCATAAAACAGAGAATCAAAAAGAGAAGTTATAATGATTCTTGTATTTTTCTTACATGTGACCTGTTATTCAGACTCAATCAAGGACTGGTGTAGAAATCAATCCAATATTGGAAATAACAATCTTCATTTAAAAGGCTAGTTCTGAACATTTTCAGAAATATATTTAGAAGGTAGCTGTAGTTCTCTATTATGTTATGTTAGCAGGAGATAAAGTTGGGACAGAATCTGGATTTCAAACAAGTGTTAGTACATGTGTTAAGGCTCTTTTAATTGTCAAGTAAAAATTACTTCTGTCTCTTCTACAGTATTTAAGTAAGTTGCATTAATTGTACATTTTCTAATTG
The DNA here is from genome assembly GCA_030674055.1 of Rhabdomys pumilio. Classification (NCBI taxonomy): domain Eukaryota; kingdom Metazoa; phylum Chordata; class Mammalia; order Rodentia; family Muridae; genus Rhabdomys; species Rhabdomys pumilio. The sequence goes on from JANHMN010000005.1 coordinate 51,359,283, forward strand.
TGTTACTGTGTTGAAACCTGTTTTGTCAGTTAGAGAGGTCTATCAACCAACTTTTGTTTTATTGCCATGAGTATTACAGAACCTTGGTATTCAAAAAAGAAAAAAAAAACCTTGTAAGTACTGAAAGAAATGAGTCAGACTTGTCAGACTTTAAGCAGAAGAAAGAATAGTGGGCTTGATTATGATTATTGCTGGTATAACAGCTTTAATTAAATTAATTGCTTATACCACTGCTTCTGAAATTGCTTTGACACAAGAAGTTAAGACAACTAATTTGTCATTCATTTAGCAAAAAAATGTAAAAATGTTACTAATATGTTGAATATAAAAGAAAATTTAGATAGGAGTTTGGAACAATGAATTGATGTTCTTTATCCTATTCAAATTATTGGAAGGAGGTTCAGAGTTTAAGAGTACAGAGCCATCTCAAGTGTCATGCCAAAAATCATTGGATTTGTGTTACTTCTAAAATTTATAATGATTGTCACTGTAATTAGGAAAAAAGTTTAAAGACACTTGCAGTATATTTGGAATACTTCTAGCACCTCTCAGAATGTTTTAACTTTGCATAGTGAGCTTATGAATTTAAAAGTTGCTGCTCTGCTGAGCATAGATCCAGAATATACTGGTGATAAAATTATCCATGGTTTGAGGTCAGTATTTCTGTTTTGTTCAAGATTCAAGAATGGCATATATAGCTTGATCATACTAGCCCCTATTGTCCTGGGAATACTTTTATTCCTGTCCATCATGTTAAAGCTTGTCTTTAACAATGTCAACATGTTGGCAGCCAAATTACATTACTTGAAATGGTTATGGACTAACAACATACAGAGTTATTAGTTTAACAGGCTGGCAAGCCAAAGATGGGTAATATTCTGCACAGATCCTTACCAACCTATGACATATATGCATTGTTTTTGATAATGCATATTTCACTGTGTGTAAGGGAGACATTCTTGTCAGAATGACCTAAGACATTCTCAGTCTTGTTTATGAAATATAATAAGGGGAGAGATGGAGCGCTTTGGGGCCTGCTTGGCAAAAATCTGACATTGTCCAAGGACAAGTAAATAGGCTTCAGGCAGAAATTTTACATTAGACTAGAACTAAGAAGTAATTTCAGGGAGGAATCTAAATATTAGACTAGACAAACAAGAAATTTCAGGTAGAAATCTATATTTTAGGCTAGAACAAGGAAGTAGTCTTTAGACATGAAAATGACTTTGGTCTAGGACAGGGAAGTAGGCTCAAATATTTTGGTCATCCTGAAAAGCTCTTAGAAATAGTGATCATAGGAGTGATCATTGAACTTTGTTTATTGCCTTGATTTTTTCTTGACTATTTGCATCTATTGTACTGCTAGTTCCTCAACCTAAAATTGCCCTCAAAACTTGCATGTATTTAAAATGGTATAAAAGCAAAAATGGAGGAGGCAGGATAGGATAGGTTGTTTCTGGGGGGAAATGGAAAAAAAGTATGACAGCTGAAATGTGAATAAATAAAATATCCAATAAAAAAGAAAGGTAGTAATTATTGGTCTTCTATGTGTTTTCTGCTTCAATTCCTTACACCAGGTTCTTCCTTTAAGTTCATCATTTGATTTCATTAGGTAATAAAGTGTTATTTGTGAGTTGTTAGATAAAATAAACTATTTTCCCCCAAGTTTCTTTTGGTCATAACATTTTATCATGGCAATAAACACCAGGATCCCATTGTCTTCTTTTCTTTTCATACTCACAATTGTACAAGCTCTATCTGATTTGACCAGTAAACTCCAGTTAAATCATTTGGTAGATTTTTTCGGTAGAAGTTCCAAACTTTTCTACATCCATCCTGTAAAACATTTTCAAATATCATAGAGCCACTTCAAGGCCAGTTTTGTCAAAACAGCAACCATATGTATAGAAAAAAATGTCTATTCTTGCATCTTTTCCTTTTATTGTAATAGATTAAACTGAAAATATTATATAATAAAGTTTATTTGACTCACAATTACAGAGAAAAGTTCATCTTGGTAGTGGAGGCCTGCCAGTAAGAGTTTGAAGTAGCTTGTAATATTGAACCTGCTGCCATGCAGCAGAAGGAGATAAATGCTTTAACACATTTCACTTTGCCCCTTTAATATAGACTAGTATTTCATTCCAGTAAATGGTGCTATCTATTGTGAGCAACTTTTCATACCTCAATTAAGATAATGAAGACAATTCCTTACAGCTGTAACTAGAGATTTATCTTCTATTTGACTCTAGATCTCAAGTTGATAATAGAAGGTAACTATAATATCCTATGTATTAACCATCTCAATTCCAGTTATACTTTTATTTTCAGGAGAGAACTGTAACCCAGTTTGTGCTGAATAACTATATACTCATATAGCAAGAATAACATTTACAACTGCTCTAATTTAATAATTTTATTTATGTGAATTGTTGCTTCAATTTTTATCCTTCAAAGTACTTACTAGCACAAAACTTAATTTTCTATTAATATTGTTTTCCCTAAAAACTCTAGTTGGCACAAATATTGCCACATTTGTATTGAATATCCCAGACAGATGACTATGTGTGCTTCATCCTGCCCTCATTCCTTTTTGACTCCATTATACTTTCATACAACTAATAAATTTGTCAACCTAAATCATTTTGATCTAATAGGGTCTCTACTAGCTAAGAAAAATATCTCACAATTTCATTATAGAATGCCATAAGAGCAGTAAAGCCCACTCATAGGCCCCTGCTGAATCAATCTTATTTTTCACTTACCAATGATCATTCTTCTCCCTAAACCATTGTCCTAGGCATCCAAAATAGTATTTCTTTTTCTCAGTTCCTCCATTAATGACTGTTTTCCTCTATTGTCTTTAAGTTCCTAATACTTATAGAATCACCATCTGGTAATAATAAGGGACTTTCATTTTATTTTATTTTTTACTGAATATTTTTAGTGTACATGCCTATTTCTATGCATGATTCTATGAGTATATACAGGAACATGTGCATATGTGTGGGTGACTGAAAATGCTAGATGTTGATGATAGGTGTCATCTTCCTCAGTTGTTCTCAACCTTATTAATCAAGTTAGGATTGTTGTCTTTTATAAAATGGTGGTGATGAAGCAGCAAAAGGAGTATATTGGCAGGCCCATGCCAAAGTATTCCCTCTGATAAATCAAGCCATTAGGCAGAACTAATATAAATAACATTATTTGGTGAGAAGGAAAGTGATAGAGGTAGAGAGAAAAAGAGTAAGGGATGAAGGCGAGGAAGGAGAGAGAAAGAAAGAAGGTTGGGTACAAGTGTGAAAGAGAGAGAGAGGGGGGGGAAGAGGGAGAGAGAGAGGGAGAGGGAGAGGGAGAGGGAGAGGGAGAGGGAGAGGGAGAGGGAGAGGGAGAGGGAGAGGGAGAGGGAGAGAGGGAAGGGAAAAGAGAGGGAGAGGCAGAGGGAGAGAGAGAAGATTGGGAGTCTTTTGCCTATTTTATCCATGAGCAGACTCATACCTGGTTGTTGCTAGATAACTGTTTGGCACAGAGCAGAACCTCAAGGAAATGCTAACTTTCTTCAATTTTGTTTTAATAATAATAATAATAATAATAATAATAATAATAATAATAATAATAAAACCCCATGGGGTTAGAAAAAGGTGGGACATTGTGTTCTTTATCTACTTCCTGCTGACTTTAAGATAATGGTTGTCTTCTCAGTACCTAAACAAATAGGGATGGGGATGCTGGGCGAGTCCAGGAAGAGATGGCTGCTTTGTTGCTGTACAGTGTATATGGGAACATCTGTGAATGGGAAAGTACAGGCCTAGTACAAGGGTCTGTGAGAATATAGACTGGAATATGACAATGTCGCTTCTTTGAAGCTGTTATGGATGCAGATTTTGAGCAAATACCTGGACTTGACAAAACGCTTAATCAAGTAGAAATATTAGAAGCAGAAAATAAGGTTAAGGAGGTTTGGCAGAAAAACATTTTCCTTGGTGTATATTTCAAAACCTTAGGTCCATAGTGTTACTGGTTGGGGAAGGGGGTCCACAAAACCAGGGAATAAGGTAAGAATTCCACCCTCAGGAATAGGCAATAGGTGTGAACTTTGGTTATTGATTTACTGGGTAATTTATTCCCACAGATTTCCTTTGATCCATAAGAAGTAGATCTGAGTGGGTTTCCTGGAATGTACAAGAATATTCTTTAAGTTCATAAAAGAGAGAAATTTGTTATCCACATGGACAGTCTTTAAGGTGAGCTCAGGAAAGGGGCAGAAGGGGCAGGAAGAGCTTTTTTCTTTATCCAGAAGACCGAATGTACATACATTTAGCAGAATGAGAAGTTTTTATTTAAAAGACAATTTAAAAACTTGAATTTGTAATTATGAGAGTTGATCATATAGATTTATCATAAGACACACCTTAAGATTATAGTTAAAATACAACAAAAGGAAGCTTAAAATGGTGAACTTGTGATTTGCAAAAATGGATAGTAGAGTAGAATGTTTTATTAGAGTTAGGCTAATTTATCAGAACTCCACTGGTTAATGTTAGAATTCTGAACTCTTGGAGTTTTAATATAACAGTGGCTTAGTGAGGAGAAGAAATTTGAAGCATTTTGTACCTTAAATCGTTTTTTCTATCACCATCCTAGTTTTTATGTCCCCCAAACTTTATATCTTATAAGTACCAAACTCAAAATACATTCATAGACCCTCAAATATTTTCTTAGATCCTCATATCTTAAGCTTTCTTTTTCTCAGAATTGCATAAAATTTATAATCTGTTTCTATTCAATTGTTTACCATAAGACATAGGTAGTCAATTATTGGGGAACCATCACTGCAAACTGAGATTTTTAGATAAGGAAGTAACAGAAGGTTATATCTGCAAAAAGTTACATCTGAAATGTGTGTATCTTTTATCATGAAGCCTGTGAGCAAGGCAAAACTGTATGCCTTTTTGAACAGAGAGATGATATTCTTAACTAGGTAATGAATTGACTAATGAGCTAGCATTGTGGATTACCTTGGGTTTAAGAGCTAGTTGTTTTTTTCTCTAGCTGTCAAGCTGCAGTTAGTCTAGTTGCCAGTGTAATTAGAGACCCAAAGAAGGATAACTTATAAGCTAGATGTCATTCATTAATTAAAATGACAGAGTTTAGTATGTTGTCTACTACCAAAACAGTTCTCCCAGGTTCTTACGGTCTGCATTGCATCTCAACAGAGCAGTCTGGTCATAGAGCCTGGAAGATGAGAGGCTTTTTTAGGAGAGATAGCTTGCCCTGTTTGAGGGAATATGAGACATTCAGTTCTTTGAGTGTTCTCTGTTCATTCACAGTTCAGGATGAGTCCTGGCAGGGGACGAGGCAATGAAGCACTCTTTCTCTGTGGCTATCATCCCTCAATCCAGGTATAGTTCTTTGTCACTGTTCCTGCCCCTATTTTCTGAGAGATCTTGGGGAGTTACTGTTAGTGATTTGGAGTTTTTGTCGGCCATAGTAAATTTAAACATTTAATGCCATATTTAGCTGATCTGTGACAGAATTGAGAGCTACTATCTGTTAACTGTAGATGATTTAGACAATCTGTGTCTGCCTTTAATTACTTGCTGAAACTGTAACTAGACAACATAAAGCAGGAGGCTAAAGAGTAATATTATAATTAGCTTCATAGGTTCTAAGTAGGACTTTAAATGTATTTCTTAAAACATTATAGGATGTCATTATTTATAAGGTTAGAGACTATCAGCTTGTACTTTTAATTATAGTAGCTTTTGAGACTAAAACCTGTTAGGTCTAAGCCTTAAAAATCATGATATAGAGTTGAAGCACTTTTAGTACCAAAACAAAAATTTTAAGTCTATAAACCCAGTCCATAAAGAGACTGGAAACTTTTGATATTTATATAGTGTATCATTATAAAAATCTATAGCTTATAAAAATACAAGGTTACATTGAAACTTAATATCATTAGTAAAGTCAAGGATAAACATATTTTAAGAGCAATATCATTAATTTTTAATCTTGTAAACCTTTAAAGTAATACTTAAAAAACCATGTTCATGAGTGAAAACATAGAGAAACATTGGAACAATTTATCTAGACAGAATAGATACCATATAAGAATCTTATCTCTATTTAAAAGTATTTTTGGTGATCTGTAGTTTTTCATCTGCTCAGGTCAGGACAAAGAGTCATGTGACCATCCTTAAGCAAAATGGCACTGAAACTATAGCTCTGCCTTTTTCAGACCTCAGCAAAAATGGCAACTAGCCAGATGTTGGTTACATCCTAGGATTGTATGTATCTTGATATAAGATTATGTGAGCATAGACTTTTAATTATTATTTTGGCCCTGGACTTTAAAATATACATGTCATGTCTGAGTTAAAAAACGGTTAGCATCAACATATTTTTTAAAACACTGTGAAAGAGCAATAGAATACTATAAAATGATTTTAAATTTATATATGTTTAAATAACTTTGGAAAGGAACAACATTAATTTGTACAAGCATACATTGGCTATGTGCTAAAGAAGAGGTAGATGGGTAGGCATACATTTTATATTAGCTTTTTTTAAATCTAAATGGGCCTCTATGATCTTGAAATTTTATTATCATATAAGAAAGATTTTAAACCAGAGTTGAATTGTATATATAGCATGTAGTAGAAACATAATTTTGAGTCTTTACCATCATGAAAAAAACATATTTATTTAAAATATGAGTCATGTTGCTTTCTTAGTTTAAAATATTTTAATAATAAACAAAATTAAATCTAAAAGAGTATTTTTTAATTGGATATTATATTTATATTTAGATTTTATCCCTTTACCCCACTCACCCCCACCCAGGAATCCCCATCCCATCTCCTCTCTTCCTGCTTCTATGAGGATGTGCCCCCAACTACCTCCCCACTCCCACCTCCCCATCCTTGAATTGCCCCCCCCACTTGGTGTCCCGCCTTCATGGGACCAAGGGTCTCCTTTCCCACATATGATGACAAGGCCGTTCTCCCCTACATATACCGTGGAGTCATAGGTCCCGCCCTATGTGCTCCCAGGCTGGTGGTTTAGATGCTAGGGAGCTCTGGTTGGTTGGTATTGTTGCTCTCCTCATGGGGCCACAAACCCTTTCAGCTCTTTCAGTATTCTTTCTAACTTCTCCATTGGAAACCCCATGAACAGATCAATGGTTAGCTGTGAGCATCTGCCTCTGACTATTTCAGACTCTGGCAGACCTCTAAGGAGACAGCTATATCAGGCTACTGTCAGCATGTGCTTCCTGACATCAACATCAGTGTCTATTTTTGGTGACTGCACATGAGATGGATACGTAGGTGAAATGGTCTCCAGATGGCCCTTCCTTCAGTTTCTGTCCCACACTTTGTCTCCATATTTGCTCCCTTGAGTATTTTGTTACTCCTTCTAAGTAGGACAGAGGCACCCACACATGGTCTTTCTTCTTCATAGGAGATTTCAATAATAAAAAGATAATTAAGACCAAGAAGTTTTATAACTGTTTCTTTGGGGTTTTTTTTTTGTTTTGTTTTTTTGTTTTTGTTTTTTTTTTAATAATTGAAAATATTTGTATAAGGTCAGAATGGAAGGAAATCAGAGATAAAGGTCATTTAGGAAGTAGAAGTTTAAGAGTAGGCAGAGCAAGTTTAGTATAAGATGTATGTGGATCATTTGTTGTTCGTGGTGATAATTTGGAAATCTGAAACAAAATCTAGGGGAAAGCTGCAGCACATGCAGCCAGCCAACCAGAGGGCATGAGAGGTAGTGCAGGGAGCTGTAGCAAGGCAGAGGCACTGGGGACATGGAGACCAGAAGAAGGGCAGAGGAATGGAATAAATGTGGGTTCACATGGGCAGGCCATGTAGAATTTAAAACTAAATTACAGGAAATGATCTGTACATCTCAGGAGTAGTTTGACTGAGACGAGGAAGAAAGACATGGGGCTTAAAGGAAAGATAAATAGAAAATCACTTTTGATTTCTCTGATAGTATTATTTGTAGCAATTTTGTTGGAAAGGTAAATGGACTGAGGTTTTTTGAAAGGAAGGAATGAATGAGAAGTTTGTCCCTTTGGATGGAAAAAAGGGAAAGTATAGAGTTTCTGCAGCTGATTTTGGGATTTCTCAGAACCCAGAAAGGAGAAAAATGTGGACACAAAGGATTATTGAATCAACTTAATGGTTCAGTGGATTGAAATTCTGAGAACAAGTCTGTAAATACTTTTTTTTGAGGGTATAAACATCAATATTATGCAAGTTCCCCCAAGCTTAGCAATCAGTAGGTCCTAGCAAAATTCATCTGTTGCTGAAGGGACACCAGGTTGTCATCTGTAGGTGTCATTATCTACTTGTCCTGAAAAGTCTCCAGTCAGGTGGTGTGTCTGAGCAAGATGGTTGATGACTCAGGGAGTTCAAGGAGATGGTGAGATGGAAGAGATAGTGAGTTGGTGGAGATGGTGAGATGGTGGGTCAATCTCTGGCCCATAGAAGCAGTGATATTCTTCATTTCCTCAAAGCAATAAACCTGTGAAATAGTCAGTAGTACAAGGGTAGATATATGTGTAAGGGGTTATTTTAGTTTATTCTTTTTTACATAAAATGGGAAGAGTAATGCACACATTTGTTTGATTGGCAGCACGTCAGTGGTCGTTTGCTATAGATTTAGGAAAAAGCCAAGAGTATTAAGGGAATCTTGGTCCTCAAGGAATTATTTAAATGAGAAGTCATCTTTATTGAATTAAGAAAGTCAGAGGGAACAGTTGAGAATTATTTATCTCACTTGCTTCTGGTAGCTGAGGAAGAAGATAAGATCTATGATAATTATATATCTGGGATAGGCAGTTACAACTTGTCTGAAAAAAGGAAACTGACTTATATAGATAGCATTATTATATTAATTAAGGATTAAATAAGGGTTATTAATATGGTGGGCTTGACCTATGGGAGGTAGATCCAATATGATTTTTGAAGTTCAAATGAACTTTTAAACTAATTGAAAATTTTTAGAAAAATTTAGGGTTAGAAATCAGGAGCAATGTTTCAGGTGTTGCTGTGAGGGAGATAAAAATGCATTTAACAAAACTTAAACAAAGAACCATGAAAATTAAGTTTTGAGTGAGCTGTGTTGTTCCAAGCTGTCAGCAGCCACATTCCACCCATTATTTTATGTTTGGAGCACTCTTCCTGCCCAGGTGGAGAGAGAGGAGCCTTCTTTGCAGCCTCCTCTACTGCTAGCCATTTGCTCAAGCTTCCTGAATATATGTTAAACCCTGGAAAATGGAGCAGGAAAAGAAGGCGCATAGGGGTCTGGTGGTACCTTACAGGCAGGCATCTGGAATGAGAATGGGTATGGGATCTTTGTTAATGCCTGAGCAGACTCTCTGGTTTCAGACATTGGGTCTGCGCACAATCTCTAACCAATGGATCAGTCAGGATAAGGAGATACTCTTACTTTTTGTTCAAACTAGAGTTCCTGTGTGGATCCAAGTGGATCAACAACGGTAGTATGTATCAGCTGGTTATGCACCATGTAGGGTGCCAGATGTCTGCATCACGATTGGGTTCTCAGAGTGCCTTCTGCAAGCAGGGCATAGTCTTTAATGGGGGTTTTCAGTCTGTGTATTTCTGGAATGGCAAAAAGAAGAGTCTGGGACTATTGCTGTGGTTCCCAGTTTCCTGTGTAACCAATCATTGCTGGGAATGGGAGGCTCTTGTCCAAATTTCCCTCAGGGTGTCCACTTGCTAGGCAGGAAGTGGGAGATAAAGTCCAGGATGGGAGTAGAACCAGGTTTGCTTCAGAGTACATGCCCAAAATACAGCGGAGTTAGAAGAGAAAGCCTTCTCTGGGAAATTTAGGCATGGCTTTTTGAAATGAAGTTTCCCCCCCACCCCCACCCCATCTTTCTGTGATCCTTGCTTGTTTTGACTACTTTTTTGATGGCAGACGTGTAAGCATACCCTTTGCTCTGGGTTAGCCAGGAATTAATTAACTTTTGCTGGAAGGAATACCCAGGAAGGGGAAGCTCATTGGCTGAGCACTCAGGGCCTATCTACATACCTCATTAGCACAGAAAATTTCAGGTTTTATGCTACCTGACTGATTGCCATGGTCCTCAGTGGGATGTCCTGGTTATAAGTTCCAGAGCAGGTAGAGGCAGACAGAAAGTGACCCTGCTCTTACCATTCTCACTTCTGAGATTCATGAGCTCATTAAACTTTACCAGTTCTGTTGAATGACATGGCACACTTGCCTTAAATAGGATAGCTTGCTTATTAAGCTCAAAGCTCATTTATATTGACATGCTAGGTGACTAGCTTACTCAACATATTCTGTCTTTCTTCTCCAAGTGTCTAGGATTATAAGCATCCTATCAAAACCACCTGACATTCATATGTATACTAACAGCCCAATCCTCTGTCCTCATGTATGTGTAATCAACACTTCACATTCTGAGCCATCTCCCCACATTTCCTAATGGCTTCTATGTGTCACTCCACGGGGGACTAATTTCTTATGTGGTGCCTCTGATTATGCATTTTTTTTTTGCCTTAAAGAGAGATGGAATATGATATAACCCATTTTCTTTAACAAAACACTAAAATTATCTTATCTACAATACTATTCCACAGTCTACTCAATTAGACTGTGATGAGATTTTTCATCACTTCTTTAAATATTTCACTATTCTAATGATTCAGGTGATAAATTTTTCACATACTGGACCAATTTGATGTCCCAATAAAAGTACTGATTAATGGATATTCCAACCTTCTCTGCTAAAGGTCAAAGCTAAATATTATTTTCTAACATTTCTATATTATTGTCCCTGTGTGATTCTTTTTATAGAGTCCATATTTTTAGAGCTCATATTTATCTAACATAAATATGACTTGTACTCTCTCTACTCTATATAGTATCAGCTGTAAGAACTCGCAAGGCAACACTTCCATTTCATTTTCCCTTCATCAGTTTTTCTCCTGCTGAATCAGAAACTATAGTGCAGGATAGTATCCACAATTCTTTTTTTTTTTCTTAGTGTTCTTTATTTATAAGGGCAAATTATTTATGACAGACATCTCAGGTTCAATTACACATATTATTGCCACTAAAAGAACCAAAAGTGTCAGGCAGTGCTGGCGCGTGCCTTTAATTTCAACACTTGGGAGGCAGAGGCAGGCAGATTTCTGAGTTTGAGTTCAGTCTGGTTTATGGAGAGAGTTTCAGGACAGCCAGGACTACACAGAGAAACCTTGTCTCAAAAAACCAGAAAAAAAAAAGTAGTAAAAGTAATAGCATACATTTCACAGACTGGGATTTTCTACCATATGCATTACACTTAAGGATCACACTATATTCATTTTTATTGGTTATTTTATTTATTTATATTACATTTCAAATGTTATCCCCATTCTAGATTCCTTCTCTACAACCTGCCCCCATCCTTTCTCCTTCCTCTCTGCCTTTATGATGGTGCTCCCTCACGCACTCACCCACTCCTGCCTCACTGCCCTAGCATTTCCCTACACTGGTGCATCCACCCTCCACAGAACCAAGGGCTTCCCCTCCCATTGATGCCAGATAAGGCAATCCTCTGCTACATGTGCAGCTCTCACCATGGCTCCCTTCATGTTTACTCTTTGGTTGGTGGTTTAGTACCTGGGAACTCTAGGGTTCCTGGTTAATTGATTATTGTTGTTCTTCCTATGAGGTTACAAATCCCTTCAGCTTCTTCTGTCCTTCCCCAAACTCTTTCAATGGGGTCCCCATACTCAGTTCTATGGTTGGTTGTGAGCATCTACATCTGTATTGCTCAGGTTCTGGCAGATGCTCTCAGGGAACAGTTATACCAGGATCATGTCAGCAAGCACTTCTTGACAGCAGCAATAGTGTCTGGGTTTGGTGTCTGCAGAAGGGATGGATCCACAGGCGGGCCAATTTGTAGATGACCTTTCCTTTAGTCTATGCTCCACTTTTTGTTCCTGTATTTCCTTTAGACAGAAGCAATTCTGGGTTAATAATTTTGAGATGCATGAGTGGCTCCATCCCTCAATCAAGGCCTAACCTCTGGATATGGTCTCTACAGGTTCTCTCTCTCCTTTGTTGGGTATTTTTATCTAATGTCCATTCTTGTTGGGTCCTTGAAGCCTCTTGCTTTCCTGGCATCTGGAACTTTCTAGTGGCTACCTACAGTTCCCCATCCCCCATTACTCAACAACTCCATTCAATTTTCTGACCCTCTGTAATTCTCCCCTGTCTCTTACCAACCAGATCCTGCCCTTTTTTTTCTCTACCTCTTCTCTCTCTCCATAGTCTCTCCTATATATCTCATAAAATAGGAGTTAGGGTCTTACAGGGACATTAAACATCCCATCAACTCTTACAGTCTCTTCCAACTGATAATATCATGGATAGCAAGAACAAGTGGCTTCCACCACAAGAAAAACCTAAGCATATTATGCAACCTGATTCAGCACTTCCATTTCAGTGTGTCATCCTATTTGTCTTTGCCTCAGAAAAAACCACTAGTTAATCCAAAGACTTTTGACAAGACATCGTTCACTATCTTTCATATCTCTATCTTTTTTCAAACATTTAATTTATTTTTCACCAAAAATATGATGTATAGCAGAATTATTTTTACTGTTAGAAGACGATTTATTACTTTCCAAAATATATGAAGGATGTATTTAATATTGTTTTATTAAAATGAAACATCAGTTATTAATCTCAAAATATTCACACAGTGAATAAAGTTGCCTATTTTACAAAATTAAGTCACCAGATCTCTTCCATTGCTATAAAGATTTTCATAGAAAAAGGTGAACTATACCCAATATATATGTTTATAACTTAATAATATTAAAAAACTATGTAATCATGGTTTTATCAACATATAATCTTAGCTAAGATCACCCTCTTAGATTCCTCGAAATTTCCATTGCACTAGGATTCTACCTTATCCCTGAAATGCACCCCCTCCAAATTCCTTTTGTCTCTTCCAGTATTCTCTCCTCTCATGTTTGCCCCACTTGATCCCTCCTGTTTCCATACCTTCCTGTCTTCAGTCCACTTGAGATATCAATTCAATTTCCCATTTTCAGTGAGATTGATATGTCCCTCCTGGAGCTCTCCTTGTTACTTAGCCTCTCAGAGTCCATGGATTATAGTATGATTATCCTTTACTTTATAGCAAATAAAGTAAATAAAGCAAATAAAGTCTAGATTATCTTACTTAGGATGATTTTTCTAGTACCATTGATTTTCCTGTACATTTTATGATGCTATTTTTAATAGCTGAATAACACTATATTGTGTAAATGTACTACATTTGGTTTCCAATTTTTTGGTTGAGGAAATGTAGGTAGTTTCCAGTTTGTGGCTATTGCAAGTAATGCTGCTATGAACATAGTTGATCAAGTGTCCATGCTGTAAGAGGGAGTGTCCTTTGGGTATATGCCCTCATGGCATTGTTGAGTGTTGAGGTAGATCAAGTCCCAATTTTCTGAGAAAGTTACATATATATAGTGGCTTAACAAGTTTTAACAAGTTTTTACTGCCATCAGCAATGGAGAAGGGTTCCCTGTGCTCAAAATCCTTGCAAGCATAAACTGTCACTTATGTTTTAGTCTTAGTCATTCTGAACAGAATAAGATAAAACCTGAGTCACTTTGATTTGTATTTCCCTAATGATTAAAGACGTTAAACATTTCTTTAAGTGTACAATAATGTGATTGGCTTCATACAGGAACTGATGGAAAAAGAGAAATCCACAGCCAAAGAATAGGTGGATCTTAGGGTTGAAGAAGGATTGTAGGAGCCAGATGGGCCAAGGCCACCATAAAGAAAAAAAAAAGAAAAAAAAAAAAACTAACCAACTAACCTAGGCCCAAGGAGCTAACACAGAATGAACCAAAAATCAGGTGTTTTACATGAATCTTACTTCAGGCCCTATGCGTATAAGTTTTGGTTGTGAATGTACTCTTTTAGTGAGACTCTAACAGCAAAAACAGAGACTATCTCTTGCTCTTTTATCTGGTTTTGAGACTCTTGTCCTCTTACTAAGTTGTCATATCCAAAGCTAATACAGTGTAAGGGCATGCCATATTTGGATGATACCCCTCGGAGGTCTGCCCTTTTCTGAAACTAAATGGAAAAAGAGTGGATGGAGGGTATGTGGTATGGAAAGAATGAGAGTAGAGGAAGAAAAATCTGTGATCAGGATGTAATATAACAATTATAATTAATAAGAATATTAGTATATCTTTAATTGATACTATCCATTTTATTGGAATTATTAAATAAATTTGGTTTATGTAGGTCCTAATAAGTATTCCATGTAATTATTTATACTTAATGAAATGATGTCATAATAGTATTGATTTTGTGCTTGATGTTGTTCTGGATATAATTTCTATATGTCATAGTTATAAAGAAAGTAGATTGTCCCAGTTGTGTTTGATTTTATTCTACTAGAGGACAATGCCTTACTAATGCTATAATAGTTCCACAGAGCAAAAAAAAAAAAAAATGTCTTCATTTCCTAGCAATAAAATATTCTTGACAAGAAATAAAGTTTTACTTTTGAAAACAGCATTTCTTTATATTTTAAACAACTAATCATTTTCAAACACAGCACATATTTTGTCACTGCTAACACACACTAAGATGGGATAAATTTTCTTAGTATAATTACTATTATTTCTTGTATTGATTATATATGGAATGAGTTAAAATCATAAGTATTTAAAGAATTATTGAAGAAAGACTGACTATAGAAAAAACATGACATAGGAAATAGTTATTTCTACTGTGTTAGTGGCCCCAAACAAAACAATAATCTCAGTTCTTTCTACCCTGATGAGGCTTCTATCCAAAGGTTATGCACTTTGCTGTCATACATTTAGGAGGTAGATAAGTCATTCTTCAAACGACACTTTTCCTTAGGTAGTGAAATAATTTCTACTTCTAAGGCAAATGATATACATATGTTTATATTGGAGATAGCATCAGTCACTTTCAACTTGAATTGAATTATTTTAGGTAATACTGCCCGCCCATGACCACATAAATTTGAAAAATCTCCAAAACTGAGCATCTCAATTGTGACTTAATCACATCAGATTTCTTATATAAGCTATTTATAATACAAAGATAGACAATATTCCCCGCATTTAAAAAAATAGTCTGCATTACAAAAAGAAAAAAAACGTGTTTCTTACAGTATTTAGAACGTGTTTCTTACAGTATTTAGAAGCTTGACAGAGATGGATTTTACTTACAACTGAAACTCCAATGTTCTACATTATTTTGATAATTTGATATGAAAATATATTTGCTACTGCAATTATATATTTATTGTGTGGTGTCAGCATGCTTGCAGCTCATGTGTATGCACAGACTGTGAGTGTGTAGGGGTCCAAGAACAAATTTGATGAGTAGCTGCTCTACTTCTAGGAAGTACTGAGGATCCAACTCAGGTCATCAAGCTTTGTAGCCAGTAATTTTTCTCACTAAGCCATCTCACTGATGCTGAAATGAAAATGCTCTTGTATTGATGATATATGATTTTTTGTCTCATTCAAATATAAAAAATATAGTTAAGCTCAGTGTTCTACCACCAACTTATTTCCAAGTTCAAGTTTTTGACTAATCTATTACACTACATCAGATTTTCATAAATTAAATGATAATTACTTAAAATTGAAAAATCTATATCATCTGGGAATAGTTGGGATACATGAAAGGGCCAGTTCTTCTGTTTCAATGCTACAGGGTATCCATGACACAGAGCAGCAACAGGATTACCAGGATAAATAAATCTCAGTGAGGATCCAGTATTGATGGTGTCACAGAAGCCAGAGATCTCAAACCAGACCAATGACTCATTGCAATGAACATTTGCAAATGAAGATGTGTTGACATGTGAATAAACAGTAGGACATATTGTGACATACTACAACTTCCACAGTGAGATATTTTCTATGCTTTTGTTGTTACTGGTGGTAGTGATGGTGATCTGGTGTGTGTGTATGTGTGAAGGGTGAATATGAGTTGATTGGGAGGACTGGACTACATGATGTGAAACTCACAAAGAATCAATAAAAAGTTAAAAAAAAAGAAAAAGAATAATAAATTTTGGTCACTGTTTGCAGATCTTGGTGGAGCAGCAGAATTCCATAGCAGAAAGCTTCAATCTGCACATATGGAATGAAAATTTGTACATATTGGGGCTTAAGAATTCTCAGTTTTAAAACTATTTTGAATAAAATTGGGTATGGGTGTTATGTATAGGTTAGGTTTGAGAATCACTAGTTAAGATAATATCAAATTTTCATGGTGTCATCAGCAATTATTTAATATTTAATATCATTTATTGTCAATTTCATATTAGATTAGGATTACTAGTATTTTCAGTAACTTGTCGATTAAGTTGTCATAGACATTAAATTGGATTATAAATGATAAAAGCTGGAAAAGTTAGTTTGACTATTCTTATTGTCTTAATGACCCAACTGACTATAATGTTCACCAGCTTTTTAGTACTCAATATTTTGGCACTGAGTAAAATGGACTCATCTTTAATAGTTATATATAAATTTTCTATACAGCTATCATTTCTATGGTGGCTATATAATACAGATCAACCTGGCCTGGTTAGCTGTTATACAAATTCATAACTCTAAGCTGAAGATGTATTCTTACTTATATAAAAATAATAACAAAACCAATAAAATATTTTGTTTTATTCACAAGTTTTCTGAAAGGATTTTATTTATTTATTTATTTATTTATTTATTTATTTAATGTATATAATTGTTTAGTTTGCATAGATAGATAGATAGATACATAGATAGATACATAGATAGATACATAGATAGATAGAATGAGAGAGAGAGAGAGAGAGATGCATACCATATGTGTGCCTAGAACACAAAGAAGTCAAAAGAGGGTGTCAAATCTCTTTTTACTGGAGTTAAAGATGGTTATGAGCAACATGTAAATATTAAAAGGTAAATCTAACATTTTAAAATATTAAAAGTTGGAATGGTACTTTCAAAATTCTTTTAGAAATATCTGGAAAGTTGACTCAACATTCCATCTTTTAATATTTTAAAGCTGACATATAACTTTTGCTTATTTTAAACAGTATCAAAGCCTATTTATAATATAAACTGTAGCTTTTGAAAAAGGGTTCAGAATTTTCTAAATTATGACCAATTATAGGTACCAAGACTATTTAAGTTATCATAGCTATTTCTAAAAAAACATACAAACTTTTTAAAAATTTGAAATTTCACATTAATTTTTCCCAAATTCATATTTTGTTACCCATTCAGTCACCTAATTTCATTCTAGTGTATTATACATTTATGATTGAAATAGCTTTAACCATGATATCATCTATAAATATAAATTAATATTAATGTGTACTTAATATGAACATGAAACTATGTGCTAACATTATTTTTCTATAATGGCTTATAAATTAAGGTTTCTACAAAAAAAAAAAGTTAACCAAAAAATAAAAGTAATAAGTTTTGAAACTAATTATTTATCATAAAGGTAAAATTTCATTGGAAGTTTTCTTAAAGCCATGAATGATAATAGCTTTAATTGTTGTATATATTTGTAGATATTTATTACTTATTTCTAAAATAACATAGCATTCATAATTGATTTTTATATTTTGCTTTCTTCAGAAATATAAACAAATAAATTTTTTTAGATAATTCAAAAACTAACAATAGCAACAGATTTATTATGATACTGAATATGTGAATTTTTTTGAACATTCACAGTGATGTACCATCAAAATATTCTAATCATATATTATCCTGTAACTGTATAAATTTCTGACTATAATTTCATTGAGAGAAAATAAATAGAATGCATCTGTTTCAAAAGAATTGATAATTTTTACTATTATTAATTTTTTTTAGTCTTTATATTCCATTATTGAAACTATATTTTGATACATTTATATATGTTTCCTTTTCTGGGTACTCCAACTTCTTTCTACCTAGAGGCAATACTGCAAAGTAAAACTTTACTATAAAAGCTATGTCTTTTTATTTTGTTTTGTTTTGTTTTGTTTTGTTTTGTTTTGTTCGTTTGTTTGTTTGTGAATAGAAATTAAATTTCAAAAGGGCTTTAGAGAAAGAAACACCTCTACAATTACTTCTTAGGCATAATAACTTTAACAAAGGAGATATATTTTCTTGAAGATCTGAAATTTGATTGTTTAAAAATCAATTCATACCAGAGTGCCTCTTCGACAGGCTTCTTATAGCTCTAATAGCATATTTCCCCAGTTTGAAGGTCACTGATTCATAAAATGTCAAATCCTAAAGCTTTTGATAGAGCTTTTTTGTTGTGTGTATACCTGTGGGTAAGCTTGACGTTTTTTTGAAGCTACCAATTTACATTCATTCACATTTGAAACAAGGCAAATCTAAATCTCTGTGGCTTATTTTAGTTTGATAATTTATAGTCATGAATTGAAAACGAAATGTTAAATTTTCTTTTTAGAAAATAATATGGTCTCTTGCTCTCAGCATGCTGTAGGCATTTTAAAGTGGTTTTACATGACCTGTAACAATACAATGCTACATATAACAAAAATAAATTATTATATATACAGAACATATTTCTTGAGAATAACAAACAAAATAGAGGAACAGATATAAAGGATGGTTACATTAATTCATATTCTTTTATTTATTTTAAAATATTTCGGTGGTTTGGTGGATAGTTTATTCAGTAAGGTACTTCCTGCATAAATATAAGGGCCATACTGTAGATACTCAGCAGCCATGTATAAAGCTACCCTGTTGATTTACTCACTGCGATAGACAAAAACCGAGGGATCCCTGGGGTTTGCTGATCATCCAATTTAGCCACTTCTCAAGACAGCTGACATTCATTCTAAAGCCAAGGACAAAATCCAGGTTCAGAACTAAGTGTTTTAGTTAGGAGAGATGACAGAAGCTCTGGTTAGTCAACAAAATGATGGACTGGTTATTAGGAATAACTTGTACCTCACTGGTACAAATCAGCATAATTATGCTCTAATTGTATTTTAAGAGAAAAGTTTTATTTTAACAGGAAGGGTGATATGTAGAAGGAGCTAAGGTGGGAGGAGTACAGAGAGGAAGAGAAGGAGTAAGGAGAGGAGGAGAAGAAGGACAGGAGAAGCTAGGTGATGAGAGAGAGAAAGAGAGAGAAAGAGGGTAGGGGACATGGAAGCAGATGTTCACGTGTCTCCACCAGTCAAAGATAGTTGCTATATCTAGGTTGAGTATTGGGTTACACTTCTGACTGAGCATTACCAAACTTATAAAGCCTTTGATTAACATTTTAAAAAAATTGTATAAAAGCAAAAAGGAAAAGGGGGCATGGGATAGGGGTTTTCTAGGGAGGGGAAATGGGGAAAGGGGATGACATCTGAAATGTAAATAAAATATCCAATAAAAAATAAAAAATAAAAAAAAGACCCATAGTCAGTGGCAGATCCAATCTCAAATAAGATTCCAAAGTTCCAAAGATAAAGTTCCAAGTGGAATTTCATGAAACTAAAAAGCTTCTGAACAGCTAAAGAAACAATTGGTTTGAATGGAAAATAGACCCATGTAATGGGAGGAAAATCTTTGACTGCTATGAGTCATTAATATCCAGAATATACAAAGGGTTCTAAAAGAGTCAAGGAATCAATTAGAATGTTTCAATTAAAAATGTCTCAGAGATCTAAAAAGAGAGTTCTCAATAGAAGAATAAAAATCACTACAAAATACTTCAAAAGATGTTCATTTTCTTTAGCATGTAGGGGAACAAAAATTAAAACAAGTTTAAGGTCTTCTCGCTTTATAGCCAGAATTGCTAAGATCGGCCTAACAACTGAATTCAAATTCTACTGAGGTTGTGAGGAAAAGAATGTTGATCCCCTCTTGGTAGGAATTCAGATTGGTGCAACAACTCTTGAAATGGATCATCCTCAAAATCTAAAATAAACCTACTCTGTGACCCACTTATACTGTATCTAGTCATATATGCCCAAATATATGACTAAGTCTAGATATCTGACTTTAGAGATAAATGCTCAGCAATTTTTATTTCTGCCATATTAGAGTAGACAGGAAATCAAAGCAACTTAAGAGTCCTTTGATAGATCAATGACTAATGAAAATGCGGTAGATATATAAGGTGGAATACTATTTAGCAACAAACAAATAGTATGTCATGAAATCTGTAGGCAAATACATAGTTCTAGAAAAGTCTATATTGTAGGAAGTAATCAAGGCTCACAAAGTAAATGGCTTATTTTCTTTCTCACTTATGATTTCTACATCTAAATCTTCAGATGTGAGTATACAACATGTGATATTCACAGAAACCAGGAAAGTATAAACAGACTATTAAAGTTGGGGTCATAAGAGGGTAACAACAGGGTAAATGTGATATGGACAGAGAAATAAGAAAGAGGAGTGGAGGGTTTTTACTGGTGAAAGGTGATGGAAATCAGTATAGATGGAGGAAAGGATAAACTACACTAAAGTAAAAAAAACACAAGTCTCTGAATTTAGAGTCATGAATAAAGGAGTAAAACGGTAGTAAAATCTCTCTTTGTGGTAAAGGGAAGATACTGAAGTCAGGTTTGTGGCAGAGGAATCATGAAATGGTGGCTCAGAGAGGCCTTTGATAGTTTGATAAAGCCTCAAGAGATCTTATTATATTTATCAAAAAATACTGTGTGTGTGTGGGGGGGTATATGTGCACTTCAAAAAAAACTTATGTCTCTTGGGATAATGATGTTCCCCAAAAGAACCATAGACTAACAAAGTCTCAGTACAAGGCCAAAAAATATTACTTTTGAGTGGTTGATAAGGATAACCCCGGTGACTACAAAAGTCAGAAAATGTAAAATTGGAGCTCATAAATTATATGTAAAATTGTACTCAGAGATATGAGAAGCTTATGAAAAGTTCTGATAGAAAATTAAAATGAAATTCAAGGAGTTGACCAGCCTCCATTCCCAGCGAGAGGCATAACTTGGCAGCATAAACCACAAGTCTCTGAATTTAGAGTCATTAATAATGGAGTAAAGGGGTTATAGAATCTCCCTCTATGGCAAAGGGAAGCTATTGAAGTCAGGCTTGCAGCAGACAAGTCATGATATAGAGGCTCTGAGAACCCCTTGTATGAAGCCGTAAAGATGAAGTCTAGATTGGGTTGGAGACCTCAAGATGTCAAAGAAAACAGAGCCATGTGATATGTGTCAGAGACATCTGCATATAGGGGATAGATAGAACTACCCCAAAAGAGAAATATGATGCTTTCAACAAAAACTGGAAGAAATGAGAGATACAGAGAGACATTCAAGCCTTTTTTTAAAAAAAACAATTATTGGTTATTTTATTTATTTACATTTCAAATATTATCTACTTCCCAGTTAACTCCCCTATCCCATATTTTGTCTCCCCTGCTTCTATAAAGCTGCTCCCATACACACCTACCCACTCCCACCTCAGTGCCCTAGCATTCCTCTAAGCCTTTTACCATGGGATATAGAGCTAAAAGATTTGGGGTTTATCCTGCTCTATTTTGATATTGCATTGGTCCATTTTTCCTAACTGTATACCCTTTCTCCAATTTGGAATGATCATGTAATTTCTGTGACACTGTATGTTGGAAATATAAAATTTGCATTTTATATTTTTCACCAGATTACAGTTAAGAAATTCCCCTTAGTCTCAGAAGAACTTTGGAGTTTGGACTTTTAACCTTACTGAAACTGTAAAATACTATGCGGACTTTTGAAGCTTCACTAAATGTATTTTTTATTTTGATATGACTACATGCCTACATGGTGTAAGGGGATGCAATTTCGTAGTTTATAGGTTTGTATGTTTAAATGAGTTGTCCCGACTGTCCCATTTGGTGAAACTGCATACAAAGAAGGATTAGAAGGATTAAGAGGTGTTCTGATATTTTCTTAGGAGTTATGTCACTGGGGGTAACCTTTAATCTTCAGATGCCAGTCCATTCTAATGAGTTCTCTCCCTGTCTCCCTGTTTCCTTCTCTCTCTCTCTCTCTCTCTCTCTCTCTCTCTCTCTCTCTCTCTCTCTGCCTCGAAATTTTTTCTCAACATGTACACTCTCAGCTTCTGTTCCAGCTTCATGTCTTCTTTGACAGGTGCCATGTTGCCATGTTACCTGCAATAATGGTCATGGATTCTAATCCTCTGGAATTATGAGTTCAAGTAAAGGTTGTCATTTATAAATTTACTTGGCCATGTATATCTTCACAACAACATAAAATTAGTCAAGACAAGGTCTTAATCCTTAAAAAAATTAAAGCACAATAAACTGATTATCTTATCCTCACTTGTCCTTGACTGCCTATACTTTTTTCTAAGTGTAGAGCCTTCAGAAATTTTCCTATGTCTGTGTTGATATGCTTACTGCTGTGGTCTTTGCATGTATTGTAATGTAACCACAATTTTGAGAGCTCATGGGACCTACCCTCATATCATGTTTAGAAGATACTATATTGTAGTCACACTGGCCCTTGTCCTTATACAATATTTTCACTCCATCTTTTGTTATATTCCTGAAGCTTCCATTGTAGGCGTTGCATTATAGTTGGCACATTTGGGGCTGGGAACCTATACCTATTATCTATATTTTTAGCAAGTTATAGATGTTTGTGTTTGACTCTGTCTGCTGTATAAAGCAGCATCTTTGATGAGGTACAAGGACAGCATTTGTCTATATATGTAATGAGGAAAACTTAGAAAGCAATTGGAAACAAAGCTACTTGAATATTATGAACATTGTATGTTTCTCTGTAGGACAATAATCTATCCAGCCATGGATTACTGTTAAGGTATGTTAATGTGTGAGTGCTGTCCAAATGAAAATTTTTAAGTCCACTTCACTGGTGTTGGTCAATGTCATGATATATTTGCCATGACTGTACCATTGCGGATATGTTGCCAGTCCTGTCACTCTTATGGCTTGAGGCATTACAACTGGCTAGGAGTATTGATACCTTTTCTCATTTGGAAATTTGCACAAGTTCCTACACTACCAGAGTCCTCAGGTAAGGGAGTTTCCAGTCAGAAACACTTTTATTATTCCACGTATTTTGAACAAAGTGTGTAATATCTTCAGTTATGTGGTCTCACCTTCCAGTTCTTCCAGGCAACCAACAAGAACAACTAATATAGCCCATATTGTTTGGTTTGTTTGAGGGGAAGGGATCTTCTGGACTTTTCTAAGCAAAGACACAAAATAGCATATGTTCTTTCCCGTACTTGTGTTTTTGTTAAATTGTCTGGCTTCTGGTGATAACAGTATTTCAGAATAAGTAATAACTATATCTGTATCCATATATATAACTATATCTAATGTATATCTATGTCTAGGTCTACATCTATGTCCATATCTATTTATCTGTCATCTATCTATTCATCTATCATCTATCTATCTATCTATCTATCTATCTATCTATCTATCTATCATCTATCTATCTATCTATCATCTACTTATCTATCTATTTATCTATCTATCTATCTATCTGTAAAATATTTTTTTTGTAAAATGTTTACTCAATGACTAAGTTTCTACTGATAGTACTAAGGCAGTTAAACAATGAAAAAGATCAGGTAGAGAAGAAAGCATATAGGAATAAAAAATGTGCTGCTTAGGGAGGAAAAAGCAGCTTATTTTTACACTCAAAGTATGAACCAGAAGAGAGAATGTAATTGCTATGCACATTAACACAGTAAAGGTGAGGAGGCCTACTTCTCAGTACTGGAAAAATGAGGAAGGTACCCTCAGGGTAAGAATCCAACCTAGCTCGCTAAGAGTTTAGTTTGTGAAATGAAAAACCCTAAAGGAACATTCTGCTTTCAGATAGTACACAACAGCTCCTACAAATGTCCTCCAAGGGGTTCACGGTCCATCCTAAGCTCTCAAACTTAGCAGTGTTATCAGCATGTTGCTGGCTTTGAAGGCATGAAAGATAGAAGACTGAGGGGTTCTTAGATTCTTTCTTTCTTATCTCAGATAATTGTAAACTGTTTCAAACTGTAGCAGGGTTGCATTTCTTGTAAGGATGCCATGAAAGACAATTACAGGAAGTTTTGGATGTAAAGTCTGTGTTGCAGTAAGACCCCAAGATACTGGAAATGCCAGAGTTGTGAGAAATTTGTGTGGGGAGCTGACTCCTAGAAGAAAGTGGCTATCATCTTTGTAGCTATATTGGCCATATATTTGAAGGTTGATACTTTTCCATCCTGACAAGAGACTAGTTTTTCTAGCATGATGTTTTTGCAAACAGCCCACAACACTCTGAAAAAGATTTTGTTTTTCTCAGACATATTCTGGACTACTTGTTTAGTGCTCCCAGCTGCAAGGCAGTCCTGGTTAAGGAACTCCAGCTGTACTCCTGTGCTTGTGCTTATATACCCATAATTGCCTTTCAATAAACGAGACTTGGTCAGATACACTGTCTTGTCACCATTCTTTGTGTCTCTTGCCCCTCCATCCCCACTCTATCTAATGCAGACCACATTGACTGACCTACAGGCTTAGTCACATTTGCAAAAGAGAATTCCATGTAGAGAGTGGAATCAGTCCAAATGAAAAATCTATGTCTCAGTCAGGAAACATGTAGCATTTTCCCTGTTGAGTTGTTTTTTTTTTTTCCTTTGGCCAAAATATTCTTCATTGTGTTTTCATTCTCTCCTCTTTAGAATAAAGTATATGTATATACACACACATACACACACAGAAGCATATATATATATATATATATATATATATATATATATATATATAT
>JANHMN010000005.1:51384145-51440018 GCA_030674055.1 Rhabdomys pumilio
ATATATATATATATATATATATATATATATATATATATATATATTTGCTACTGTATATTGGATATATATAGAACATAGTTTTAACATTATTTTGCTTCTTATTTTAAATGATTTTTATAAAGCATTTTTCATACAATATATTCTGGTCAGAATCTTCTCAATTGCTTCCAAACTGCTCATACACTGAACTCCATGCTGTTTCTTTCTCTCCTTTTTCAGAAAGCACAAAACCAGGTAAACAAAAAAACTGCAGAATTTTAAAAAAGGAAAGAAAAACACCAGAAACATATATACATTTTTGTATATTTCATAGAAAAATCTTTAATGGCTATAATTTTGGTTTTGAGTGAGCAAATTATTTAGATTATAAGAATTTAAAGTAAAATAATAAATGGATGGTAGATGTAAAGATGGATGATAGGTAGAAAGAAGGAAAGAAAGAAAGAAAGAAAGAAAGAAAGAAAGAAAGAAAGAAAGAAAGAAAGAAGCAAACAAAGAAGACAGGCAGTAGTACTTTATCAAGTTTTGTACTGAAAACATCTAGGATTAATTGATCGGGGAGCCTGTTTAAGGCTGCCATTTGGGTTTCCCAATAGAAAGAAGAAGAAATAGAAATATGTAGAGTTATCATCACCAAAACAAGAGATAACATCAAACAGAAATTGATTGAAGAAGTTGTGAAAGCCAATTGGAGTTCCCAATTCAGCTTTCTTTATCTCTTCATGGCTGAATGTTCCATGGCTGAATATTATCATCCTATATCTAATGCAGGCACATTAATATATGGAAACAAATTAAATTTCAGCCATTCTCAATACACAGTGTCTTTACTGTTGGGCTGTATTTATGTTCTCCCTGATTTGTTATAGAGAAAATAGAATCAGCCCACCAGATAAGGGGTTTAGAAAGATACCATGACACAAAATGATTAAGTTATAAATGGAAGGTTGCCTGGAGAATAGTGTTTCCAGTGTCAGCCTCTCAGTGATCTCAAAAAATTGCATAATAATTTACCAATATAAAGCATAACATATATATACAGAGAGAGAGACAGAGAGAGACACACACACACACACACACAGAGTACTGTTTACTGTTTATTGTTTCCTTACCTTACTGTTGTCTGACTCCCACCCCTATTATTTCCTCCCCAAAACCATTTATGTCTGTTTTGTTTGATAACCAATTGAGTTTAATTAGATTTGTTTATATATCCATGAGTTTGGAACTATTCATTGTAACATGGACAGTTCATCGGAAGGTATCTAACTAATGAGAATGTCTCTCCCCCAGAATTCATCACTAACCTATAGCTCAGCATCAACAATATAGGAATTTCATCAAATTTCTTTTGGATGTTAAGTGTTTTCACCACAAAAAGTATTAAGGATGTAGGGTAATATATGGATTAAATAATTGATTTAGTCATTAAACAGAGTGCTATATGTACATATTGCACACTGTCATGCTCCATTTTCTAAGTATAAAAAAATCATTTTAAGTAAATAAGACAAAAATATAATGAGGAAAGAGAACATATTATTATCATTAATAAAATTACCCTAAAAGGCAATGGAAAAGGCAGCAAACTAAGTAAGTCTTTTTCTCTAGAAAGAGAAAAATGGAATCTCAGGCACTACTATGTAAGTGATAGTAAAATATACAACTAAGTCAGAAAGTGGCCTTGTCTAGAAATTAACAGTTGCTTGTACATATCCACATACCTGTAGAATAAGTAAAGTAAACAGGTGAACCAAAAAGCCAAATTGTTAACTATGCAAGAGTATTTTTAGTAAAATGTTTAGCAAGGAATACAAGTAAAATGAACTTACTATAGTTTTTAGGTTTAGAACAGAAGAAAAATATTTTTTTTTACCTCCTTGAGAGTCTTAGTTTTTACAAGATAGTTTGATTTCTTTTTCTTAAAAAATGTAATTATTCTCCTCAGCAAAAAGGACCACACCATTAACCTCAAAGGAATACTAATAAACAAAAATAATTTAAAATCTTTATTAAGTTCAGTTAATTGGTTATAACAGTCTAATTTTGTCATGCTTAGGTAACCAGTATATTGTAAGTAATTTTGATGATCTCCAATTCAGTTGCATACAAGTTTTGCATAGTAAAGCAAAAATTGAGTTGTCTTGGTAATTACCAAAATCATTGGTCTGTTTGGTATATTTATGATAAACTGGCTAATTGCCGTTTTTTTTTTCTATTGCATTCTAAGTTTCAGCACAATAAAATAAGTATAATTTATTTTTCTACATAAAGTAATATATCTATAGTTCTAACTTCCAACTTATAAAAAGTCTAAAACAACCACCTTCTGTAAGAATTGCTACAGTGCTTTAAATAATAGCTTTAGAAATTTGCTTTATAGTTTGAATATTATTGAAATAGACATAATCACAAGATTCTGTCAAATAAAAGAGTATTATTCCAAGACTTAAGCTTATAATATAAAATCTTATTTACTCTCTGTTCATTCTAGCATGATATTAAACTCTGTGGGTCAAAAATCACATCATAAAAGTCAGGAAATAACCATTTATGCAAACTCCATCAGTGACAAGTGGCATGTTTACCATAAAGTTTGCCAGTTTCAGAACATTGCTTGAAATTCATGTTTTAAATTTTTCTCCAAAGGCAAATCTTTATTTTGGTGAAAGGATATTAGGTATGCATTCATCAGTAAGAGAATATTAGCTGTGCCTTTGAAATGTAGCCATTCACAAAGCGCATGTGTTCTATAGAATTTGAATAAGGATGATATAATAAATTTAATCTTATATCATTGAAATATTCAGTAATATACTCTTAACACATGAATTATGAATAAACCATTTTTGAAGGTCAATTAACTTCCTTTGGCTAGTGTATGAATCAGCCCAGGCAATTGATAAACAGATTTTGTGACAGGAAGAAAACAATATCGTCTCTGATGAAAATTTAACCATAAAGACAAGTTTCTTGCTGTCCTACTATTGATTATTAAATATTTACTTTATACCAGACAAACACTTTAATTCTGATTATTTTCATCTCTCAGAAGATAATAATATTAACTATAGGTAAGATGAAAATTGCAGTGTTATGTTTTATGTTTGGCCTAGGGACCATTGTCATAGTTGGACATAAGGATAAAATATGTTGATGTAAAGCCAGTGATGATGCGAGTTGTATCATATAAAATACATTGTAGTCTACTTGCAATTACTTTATAGATAAATCTGATTCTTATATGTGTCAGTTCAAGATCTTTTATATCCTATGGATTATTTCAGAATCCAAAAGATATTGACTGTTTTACATCTGTGTACAAATCTGTATGTATTTTTGTATATATACTCACAACACACACACAGAGACACACACAGACATACATACAAATATATACACATACATACAAGTATATGGATATACAATTTTTAGTAACATCTCTAGGAGCCCATAAATTTGGCAAACTATATTTATATAATGAATATGAAAATTATGTAAATCTCATTTGTTCAGTATAAATAATCTCTTTGCAGAAAGGTTGCTTGAATTTACTTGAAATAAGTCTATTTATCAGTGTTTACACATTTTTCTGCTGCTAATTTTGTTAATATAAAATTACTATTAGGGAAGATATTTATCTTTAATTATTGTCACTGATGTATTCTAAAGGAACAGTTATAAAAAATAAAGCTAATGAAGTTAGATCTAAGAAATGGGTATTTGGGTTAAAGAATAAAGTTCTAAGTTTCCTGTCCTTAGCACTAACTCATCTCATTTCCTGACTCTACATACTGTTCCTTTTATTCTTGGTAAACTGCCTGTATTTAACAGAGAAAAAAAGACTCTACCTTTATTAATAGTTTATAATCAACACCATATTTTCTTTAATCAAAATTAGTTTAATGTCTATTAATTTTATATATAAGAAAATTAAATTAAGAAACCACTATTTTTAAATGACATCAATGTGAATACAATTTTAAATACAATATGAATAATATAATAAATTGAAAAGATAATGAATATTGAATATGAGTTCAAGTTAATATTAAAGAGTTAGTGGTGAGAGACTTTCGTGAGAAGCTGTAAACTATATGGTACCACCACTACTTTTAAATGTGATTCATTGTAGAAGGATTCCAGTTAGTTAGAATGTATATAATTTTAATAAGCAAATTACTCACCAGATTAACCTTCTATTAAAGTTGATATAGGTATTGAGAAACTCAGTCTGGTATGATTATACATAGTTATCTTTGTTGTCATTTCAATTTATACCAAAAAAACCCCTGGAGAATCAAAGTACAGAATTTGTTTGACAAGTTTAACTTCACTGTAGTCATTTCATCCTAATAATTCAAGCCTTTTTAACTAACTTGCATTTCCCCAATATAGTGGACACAATTAAAAACACAGATACCTTTTTATTCTATTATGTCAATTTGTTATACACTATATTCTGGTCATGTTATTTTCCCTCCTTGAATTCCTGCCAGACTCTTTTTACTTACTCACCCACCCCACATCATTAATTTGCCTCTCCCAAACAATGAAAAACTAAAACAACCAAATGACAAGACAAAAATCACAAAGCAAACTAAATGAAATAAAGAAAAACAAAAAGCCTACAAGAATATGGAGTCTGGTTTTGATTGGCAAACTACTGCTGTGTGTGGGAGAGTGACTTGGTGTGTGATTGTACTTGAAATGTACAGTGACACTTCAATAGACAAAACTGATATCCCTCCACCAGTAGGTATCAATTACAAATAGTTTCTTAATAAAGGTGAGATTTTGTGTCCACTTCCATATCTTAGTCCTGGGACTTTGTGTTATTCAAACTTATGAAAATCTTGAAAGGCTCAAGCATAGTAAAATATCACTAGTAGATTTTGTTCTTTCTTCTCTCTTTTTGCTAAACCATTATATTGAATATCTAAAGCTAGGCCCCAATGTTTATTCCCTTATTTAGCCACTGATACATTCTTGACACTAAGCACTGAGCCCCAGCAAAAAACAAAAAAAAAATTCATTGTTTGGCTATACTGGCTAAGTAGTCCTATTAGTATTTACTAATCCATTCTAGCATACATCCCATTTTTCGCCTGAAAAAACAAACTAACTAACTAACAAACAAAAAACAAAAATACACTTCTGCAGAGACATCTGCTTGAAGCCTTTGTTTGATCTAGCATGCCCCTCCAGTGTAATAAATCTCCTTTGGGCTAAGAATTTCATGTCTGATATATTCTGAACTGACTCCTAGGGAGAGTATACTTCAGAGACCACCTTTTTTTTTCCCCAAAGGACCAACTATTGAAAAGAATAATCCAAAGGCACGAGCTGTTTAGTGTAAATCATTTAACAAATGTGAGAACACATAAAACACACAGATAACCAAGACTAAAAATGAAGGAAAACATGAACATCAATATATTCCTAAATGAAAATAATTTTCTAGGAGTATAAAAAAGACAAGTAAGATAAATGTGAATAAAACAGATGATATAAAAATAAATGACAATTTGGATTTCCACTTGTTAGCAAACATAAGCTATCATGACAATAAACATATAATAAAACAATTTATTAAAATTTAGGTAGACAAATAATCAAAGGACACCAGTTTCGGTTTTGAAACATAAACTTTTAAATAAGTGCAACCTGCTCAACATTATTAGGTGTTGAAGAATTATAAAATCATCATATGTCAAACACTACTGGTTTGAGAAATACTAATAAAAGGACTCATTATGTTCTACTATATTCATAGACCAGTACCCTGTTCAGCCATCATCAGACAATCTTCTTCCTACAACACATGGGAAAAAATACTGAGACTTAAAGACAGACATTACACTCACAGAGAAACCCTGGAACACACAGCTCATAAAGGGTTGTCTGTATCAAATCTCTTCTCAGTGGAGAATCTTATTCAGTGAACCCCACTGAATAAGAAGCTGAGAAAGTGTAAGAGCCAGAGGCTATAAAAGATAGCAAGAAACGAAGACCCTCTAAATGAACTGAGCAAAGCTCATATGAATCCACAAAGACTGTAGCATCAAACACAAGGCCTGCAAAGATCTGGATCAAGTCTTCTGCATATACATTACAGCTTTCAGTTTAGTACTTTTGTCAGATTCCTGAGTGTGCTGAGTTTGTTACTGATTTTTGTGCCTTCTTTGGTCTCTTTTAATTCTGTTTGTATGCCTTGTTCAAATTTGATGTGATGGTTTTTATTTTATCTTAGAATATTTCATTTTGTTAGGTTTTGTTGTTATCTCTTAGAAGCCTGTTCTTTTCTAATTTAAAAAAAAAACCAGAAAGTGGGTAGATATGGATGGGAAGGGAGGTAGAGAAAGAGGGACTGAGAAGAAGAGAGGGAAGGGAAATTATAATCATGATACATGGTATGAGAAAATAAAATTTTAATAAAAGAAAAATTAAATAGTTACATGTCTTTTTTTTATTTAGTGATTTGTTTTTATAATTCTCAGGATTGAACCTAAGATTTATACATAGTAAGTTAAGTGTTAGACCATTGATGTACATGTATAGTTCCAACAAATATTTACTAAATGACAATATTCAATCCTGACAACCTGCTGTAGAAATGAATATATATATATATATATATATGTACATATATATATATACACATATACAAATATCTATATATGTATATATATATATATACACATATACAAATATCTATATATAATGTATATAAATATATATTTAATTATAATAATATATAATATATATATTTGTATATATATATATGGTAGAAATATAAACTCAAATAACTTTTCTTCAAGGCAGATTTTAAAAATTAATTAAGACCTTTTAAAAGAATACATGCATGATATATTAAATCTTCTTAGAAGTTTAAATTTTGGAAATATATATACTTGACTAAAGTAATGATTAACAAATTTGTTGTCAATTAGATTTGGATACATTGTCACAGATGTTCATAAAACATATGTGAGAGTAAATAGTAAAGAAAACAAACAATTAAAAGAAAATACTAAATAACAGTTTATGGTCCATGAATAATCAAGAACAAAAATTGTTATTTGTCTTTTTAAGAAAAATCCAGCTATTACACATTTTCTTTGATATATAAACAATCTAGGTCTATTTTCAAAGACATTAGAGTGGACTATTTGTGAAGAATGCCTCCATGAGATTGAAGGAGAAAGGGGAAGATGATAGTAGAAAGTAATATGAGTAACTGGAATTATATTTGATGGCAAATATTCCAAGTACACCTAATAAATTTAATTTGAACATTTATATAATAAAATAAAAAAATAGAAAAAATGGGGTAGAAATATGGCTAAATGGTTGAGAGTAGTTGGTATTGTTGCAAGAACAAGGTGGTTTACAGTTATCTGTATCTCACTTCCATGAGATTTGAAATTATTTTCTCACTTGCTCTAGTTGTAGTCATGCACTTGGTGTACCTTAGAGTGCATGCAAACACTCAAACATATAAAATAATAATTAAAATCTAGTAAGTATATTAAGGCAGATTATAACAGATTTAAAGTGTTATTTTAGCAAATATATTATTATTTAGAAAATAGACAGGCATAGTATCTAAAACTAATTATTCCATTCTTATGCTACACTAAATAGTTTATTGTGTGATTTAAATAAAATCTATCAAAAATAGCTGTATTTTTATTTGAAACATATTCACATGAATATATCTCTGGCTATGAACTTTCTTTTACTTGAGGCTGTCTTTGAATTCCTGTTCCTTATGCCTCCTTCACCTCCCAGGTGCTGAGATTACTGAAATGTATCTCCACTTTTAATTCTGAAAAATTATCTTTTAAATACTTCCTGAGAAAACACAGGAATGATATACCTGGAAATTGTGTGTGTGTGTGTGTGTGTGTGTGTGTGTGTGTGTGTGTGTGTGAGTGTGTGCTTCTTTTGCTTTATTTTATTACTTCACTATAGTTTGAAATTTACATCAGGTAAAGATCTATTTATAATCAGAATCAACTATTAAAAAGTAACTATATAAATTGAGAATTTCCAGCACTGTAAAAACATCTTCTGTTGCTCTGTTCCTGTCTTTGTTGTGGTCTTAGTTCATCATATTCATCATATGTTCAACTACATCAATAAAGCACAAGTAGAAAGGCCAAAAACTAGAATACAAGCTAAAATACAATAAAGAATGTTATATTTTAATAGGTGTTTCTAAAATGTGCATTATATAATTAGTGAACAAATTACACATGAATGTAGTTAAAATAATCAAGTAAGTAATGAATCTTGTTCTGAAAATTTCATTTACAAATGAATATAAACTTTGATTTGCTTATATTAGAAATACACACACACACACACACACTCTTATAAAACTAAGAGTGGGTATGTGGGTATTTCCATTACATGCTTGTCAAACTGGATAATCAAAGGTATTTTGTATTACTCTGAATTCATATGCAAACATCAGATTACTTATGAAATTAGACATAAGAAAATTATAATTTGTGGATATTAAATCACATACAAATTTTAATGTATTCCTTGTGGCCTGTGCTAAATGCATATATCCACTTTAAATCTGATTATTGAATCTCCCATGCAATTCTTTTGTTAGTGTCTGTCAAAATCAAATGCTATATTCTCTAGTTCAATCTAAAATTCTCTTCAAGTGATATTTTCAGGTAGATACTCTTGTGAAGGCCCAGTATAGGCAAGTTCAGGTACGGAGAAATGCCTCTGTTTTTATTTTTTTAGTTATGTTTATAAGTAAGGACACTTACTTGTGGCACATTCTCCAATAGGTCATCAAATATTAGAATTGAAATGTCAGATTGTTTTCTCACTGTTGAATCAAAAAAAATGAAATTTAATGGATTAAATAATAAATAATATACATTATACTTAATCTAATACATCTTTGCAAATGTGAAAAGTCTGGTAGTAACACTTCTCTCATAGGCATTAATATAAATGACTTAGTTTATATAGACCTATGTAGTTTATAATCTTATGTAGTTCTAGGTTTTATATAACTACTAAAATCTACATGTGTTCAGTCTAAGTGGGAATGCAGTACATAATAGAAATGAAAAAGCATCATTATTACTTCACCAATAATATAATATATTGATTTTCTGTTGTCATCAGCATCACTTTGTATTTTATTAGGAAATGAAAAACTACCTTAGATCTTACACAAATAAAATTTTAATTTATAGTCATAGAAAATGTGTTGAAGAAGTTTAAAGCTTTAAAGGGTAATATGTTACATTTTTTCTATTGGTTCTTTAGCCTTACAGTATTATTATATGGTGTGGAAGAATGCTTTTACCTTTATAATGCTTTAGATTTTTTTCTTTGTCATTTATATTCAGCTACTATATTTTACACTATAATTTCCATGTACTATCAGAGGATTGAATCTTTTTTTTTTCAATTAAAATTAATTTAAGTAGGATTATTGATTTTACCAAGGCAGGAAACATTGCTTAAAATCTGTGTGACAGATAAAGTTCCTGGATAGGTTATTATTTATAGAAGACTTTAGGAAATAATTAAAAGCTCATATAAACTTTTGTCTTCATGCCCTTATTTTGTAAGGGTCATTTATTGAAAAGAAATAATTTTCACAGTGAATATCAAGGCTCAGCAGCTGGGCAATAGGCCTGGAAACTTTTATGTGTTAGATTTAATTTTTAATTTTGGATAAATCTTATTTGAGTGTGTCCTGTCCAGCGGGCAAAGTTATTGCAGGGTCCCTGAGTAGACACCACCTGAAAGAGACACGGGTGAGAGAAAGAAAGGAGACCAAGCGGCGAAAAATGGACAGAGTCAGTCTAGCTGATGTCAAGGTCTCATTTACTAGAGGCAAGGCTTGCAGTGTATAAGCAAAAATTAAAACAGGGAAGTAAAAACACCCATCCCCTCCCAGTGTCCTTAGTCCGGTTATCTATGGCTCGTGGCTGTTGCTTATCTTCATTGTTGGAACATTCTGAGGAACTTTCTGAGGTTGGGCTGGGACATGACTGGAACTGTGATGGTTGAGCCTTTTCTGGGAAGCCATCTGTCCTTTGGCTGACTCCGGCAGCCTAGGGGCCTCTGGTCCCCAACAGAGTGAGCTTGTAAATTTTATTTTAAACTAAGAAATGATGATATATGAATTTTTAAAACATTTTCTGTGCTAGAAATAAAAACAAGACTATTCATTTAAGTTACTACTGAACCACAGCTTTGACCTAACTTTTAAATGTTTCTTAACTGAAATCTGTAATTATGCATTCCTCTTAATCTTACAACCCATAAATACTCAAGAAAAAAATTAGAAGGCACTAGAAGATTTTTTTTGTTTGTGTGAGCATTTTCTTTTCTTTTTTTTCATATACGATTATGTACTAGGTAAAAATATAGCTTAAAACATTGTAAATTTGCCTTCAACTTTTTGTAAATTGTTGAATATTTGTCTAAATTGTCTTTGTGGAAGGTATAAATTTGATCCCTTGATGACCAACACTGTCAAGAACTAGGAATGTCTTATTGCACACTTGTAAACTCAGAGGCCTATAAAATATAAGTAGACTTGATGAAGCAATTATTACTTTTATATATTAGTATTCATAGTATTTTGTTCTTGTAAGTATAAATCTACCTATTATTTTTGAGAAGTAAAAAAGTGATGTATTTAAATCTCCTTACATTTAAATGTGAACAAAAATTTTAATTAAAAACTATTAGACATTTTCAGAGACATATTTGGAAGTTAGCTGCTGTTCTCTATGATGTTATGTTAGCAAGAGATAAAGTTTTGGCAGGAACTGGATTTAAAAGAGGTGTTAGCACATGTGTTAAGGCTCTTTTAATTGTTAAGTTAAAAATACTTTTGTTTCTTCTACAATATTTAATGTAAGTTGCATTGATTGTACACTTTCTAATTGTGTTGTTGTTTTGAAATCCAGCGTGTCAGTTAGGAAGGTAAATCAACCAGCTTTTGCTTTATTGCCCTGAATATCACAGAAACTTGGTATTCTAAAAATAGCTTGCTAGTACTGGAAGAAATGAGTCAGGCTTTAAGCAGAAGCAAGAGAGTAGTGGTCTTGATTATTGCTGGTTTAACAGCTTTAATTACATAAATGGCTAGCAACAATACTTGTGCAATTGCTTTGACCGAAGAGGTTAAGACAGCTGCTTTTGTTAATCATTTAGCAAAAAAAAAAAAAAAAAAAAAAAAAAAAAAAAAAAAAAAAAAAAAAAATTACTAATGTGTTGAATATACAAGTGGATTTAGAGGATTTAGATAGGCATTTAGAAGAGTGGATTGATGCTCTTTATCCTATGCAAATTATTGGAAGGATGTTCAGAATTTAAGAGTAAGGAGCCACCTCAAGTGTCATGCCAAATAACACTGGATTTGTGTTAGCTCTAAAATTTACAGTGATAGTCACTATAATTAGAAAAGAAGTTTAAAGACACTTGCAGTGTATTTGACAAAATTCTACCACCTCTCTAGATGTTTTAACTTTACATAGTGAGCTTATGAATTTCTTGAATGCTGCTCTGCTGAGCATTGATGAGGTAGGCACTGCTGATAAAATTACCCATATACTGAGGTGAGTATTTTTATTTTGGTCAAGCTTCAAGAATGGCATATATAGCTTGATAATGCTAGCTTTTTTTTTGTCCTGAGAATACTTTTATTCCTGTCCATCATGTTAAAGCTTGTCTTTAACAATATCAACATGTTGGCAGTCAAAGTACATGGATTGAAACTGAAAATCAACCCTCAGACACGTTATTAAATTAGAAGGCTGGCAAACCAAGGATGGATAAGATGGATAAGATTCTGCACAGAGCCTTACCAACCTAACACTTATAAGTGCATTACATTTGATAATGCATATTCTATGACAGGAAAGGAAGGCATTCTTTTCAGAATGACCTAGGACAGGCTTAGTCTTGTTTGTGAAATAAAAAAGTGGGAGAGATGGAAAGCCTTTGAGGCTGCTTGGCAAGAATCTGACATGAGCTAAGGACAAGAAAATGGGCTGCTTGGCAGGAATATGACATTGGTGAAGGACTAGGAAATAGACTTCAAGCTGGAATCTGAGATTAGGCTAGGACAAAGTAGTAATAATAGGCATACATCTAAATCTTAGGCTGGAACAAAGATGAAATTTCAGGCAGAAATCTAAATATTAGGCTAGAACAAAGAAGTAATTTCAGACAGAAATCTATTTTCTTTATCCATTTTTTAGTTGAAGAAGACTTGTGTTTTTCTTTTTTCTGCGTATTCAGAATAAAACTGCTATGAACATAGTAGAGAATGTGTCCTTGTGGTATGGTGGAACATCTTTGAGAATATACTCAGAAGTGGTATAGCTGTATCTTGAGGTAGAAGTATTCCAAGCTTTCTGAGTAAGCTCTAGATTGATTTTCAGAGTGATTGTGCCATTTTGCAATCCCACCACCAGTGAAGGAGTGTTTTTCTTTCTATGCATCCTTGCCTACATGTGCTGTCACTTTAGTTTTTGGTCTCAGACATTCTGTTGTGTGCAAAATGGAATCTTAGAGGGATTTAATTTGCATTTCCCAGATGACTAAAGACATCAAACATTTCTCTTTTTGTTTTTCTTTCTTTCTTTCCTTCTTTCTTTCTTTCTCTCTTCTTTTTAATCATTTCATTCATTTACATCTCAAACAATATCCGACTTCCTGGTTACCCCCTCTAACAAGCTCACCCTCCCAAAATATACCACTTCCAAGATACCCCTCCACCAACCTCCCAAGTCTCATCTGCTCTCCTCCTTCTTCTTTGCCTGTACAAGGGTGCTCCCCCACTCACTCACACTCTCCCACCCCACCTCTTCAGCATCAAATCCTCCAGGGAACAAAGGCTTCTCCTCCCACTGAGGTCAGGTAAGGCTATCCTCTGCTACATATGTATCTGAAGCCATGAGTCTCTCCAGGTATATTACAAGGTTGATGGTGTAGTCTCTGGGAGAACTGGGTGGTGAGGCCAGACTATTTGTTCTTCCAACGTGTTTGCAATACAGCTTTACTCCTCCAGTCCTTCCTATAGATCCCCCACCAGGAATTCTAAGCTCAATCTGATGGTTAACATTTCTTTAAATATTTCTTGTCCGTTTTAGATTCCTGTGTTGAGAATTCTGTTAAGTTCTGTACTCATTTTTGAATTGGGTTATTTGGGTTGTTGGTATCTAACTTTTTGATTTTCTTATATATTTTAGATATTACTTCTTTGTCAGATGTAGGGTTGATGACAATCTTCTATCATTCTATAGGCTACCATTTTGTCCTATTAAAGGTGTCTTTTACATAGGTTTTCTGATCTTGATTTACCTTTGGTAAGTAGTATCTCTCTAGAAATTCATCCATTACATTTAGATTGTCCAATTTTGTGGATTATAGTCTTCTGAAGTATGACTTAATGATTCCTTGAATCTCCTTGACTGTTAATATGTCTCTAATTTCATTTCTAATTTTGTTATCCTGAATAATGTCTCTCTGTCTTTTAGTTAGTTTTATTGACATTTTGTCTATCTTGTTGATTTTCTAGAAGAACCAGCTCCATTGTTCTCTCTCTCTCTCTCTCTCTCTCTCTCTCTCTCTCTCACTCTTTCTCTCCCTCCCTCCCTCCCTCCCTCCCTCCCTCCCTCCCTCATTCCCTTTCTCTCTCTTATAATTTACCAATTTCAAGAATGTGTTTGATTATTTGCAGTGGTCTATTTCTCTTAGGTATGTTTATTTTGTTTTTCTTCTAGAGCATTCATGTGTAATTTGAAATCATTAATATGAGAACTCTCCAAGTTCTTTATGAAGGCACTTATTGCTATGAACATTTCTTTTAGCACTACTTTCGTTATGTCTTGTAAGTTTTAGTATGTTATGCATTAATTTTTATTGAATTCTAGAAAAATTTAATTTTTTTTTGTTTTTGAACCAATGGTCATTTTGTAAAGACTTTTTCAGTTTCTATGAGTTTGTAGGCTCTCTATTGTTTCTGATTTTGTTTTAATAGATAGTGTTCTGATAAAAGGGAGGAGGTTATTTTTATTTTCATTGAATCTGTTAACCCTTACTTTGTGACCAAATATATGGTAAGTTTTGGAGAAAGTTCCATGGGGTGTTGAAGTCTCACAATAATGATGTGTGGGATACTGTGTGTGATTTAAGGTTCAGTAATTTTTCTTCTACAAATGTAGTGGCCCTTTCAGTTGAACAGTATATGTTCAGAATTGAGATGTATACTTGGTGTTTCCTTTTTGTTTTTGTTTTTTGTTTTATGTTTTTATTTTGATAAATATGAAGGGTACTTCCCCACCTCTTTTGATTACTTTTGGTTGAAAATCTATTTTATTGCATATTAGAATGCTACTCCAGCTTGTTTCTTGGGTACATTTGCTTGGAAAATGTTTGTTCAACCTTTATCCTGAAGTATTGTCTATATTTGTTGCTTATGTGTGTTTCTTATATTTACTAGAATAATGGACCCTGTTTATACTTCAACTTTGTTAGCCTGTGTTTTTTTGTTGGGAAAATGAGTCCATTAACTCAGAGACATTAGTGATGAATGGTTGTTAATTCCCATTATTTTGATGCTAGTGATCATAGTGTGTGTGTGTGTGTGTGTGTGTGTATGTGTGTGTGTGTATGTGTGTTTCTTTTATTGGTTTTACTGGTTTAAAATTATTCATTTTTGTGTTGTCTTTGGTTACCTTTCTTATGTTGGAGTTTTCTTTTTTGTTGTTTTGTATCTTTTTTATTAATCATTTTATTCATTTACATTTCAAATAATATCCCCCTTGCCATTTTTCCATCTACAAACTACCCATCCCATCCCTTTCCCCTTTGCCTCTACCAGAGTACTCCTTCATACACTCACCCTTTCCCATCTTACACTCTAGCATCCCACCACTCTGGGATATCAAGACACCATAGAGCCAAGGGCCTTACCTCCTGTTGATGCCAGATAAGACCTTCCTCTGCTACTTATGTATCTGGAGCCATGAATCCCTCCATATACTCTTTGGTTGCTGGTTTAGTCCCTGGGAGCTCTGGGTGGTCTGGATAGTTGATATTGTTATTCTTATGTAGTTGCAATTCCCTTCATTTCCTTTGGTCTTCAACTGGGGGTCCCTAGTCTCAGTTTGATGGTTGACTGTATCTGTTGTGTTTTATATAAAGGAAAAAGAAGGTAGTGGTATGTTTA
Source organism: Rhabdomys pumilio (assembly GCA_030674055.1). Taxonomy (NCBI): domain Eukaryota; kingdom Metazoa; phylum Chordata; class Mammalia; order Rodentia; family Muridae; genus Rhabdomys; species Rhabdomys pumilio. Next base: position 51,399,384 of record JANHMN010000005.1, read on the forward strand.
GTGGAGGTGTACTATGGTGGGTGGGGTGACAGAAAAGAGGTTGCCTCTGCTGCCCCATGCTGAGATATCCCTTTCCAGTGAGATACCAGCAAGACAATGACAAAGAATGGAGTTTATTTAGGGAATATGAAGGGGATTTTAGGGGTGAGTAGAGATAGAGAAAGGCAGAGAGAGAGAGAGAGAGAGAGAGAGAGAGAGAGAGAGAGAGAGAGGAGCCAGGAATGAACTCATGGAAAGAGGTAGGAGGGTAATAGAGAGAAGGGACAGAGGGACAGAGGGGGAAGAAAATAAGATGGCAGGAGAGCAAGAGAGTGAAAAAGGGTCAAGCAATAACTTTTATAGTGAGCCAGGCATACATGCCTAAGGCTATGTTAACTGTGGAGCAGAGTCTAGAAGACATGCTAACAGTATTTACATCTGTATTTGTCAAGGGATAGCAGAATCTCTCAGGGGACAGCCATACCAGGCTCTTGTAAGCAAGTACTTCTTGGCATATCAATAGTGTCAGGGTTTGGAGTCAGCAGATGGGATGGATCCCTAGGTGGAGTGGTCTCTGGATTTCATTGACTTTCTGCTCCTTTTTTTGGCCCTGTCTTCCTTTTGACAGGAACAATTCTGGGTTAAAACTTTTGAGGTGGGTAGGTGGCCCCATCTCTCAATTACAGATATTCCTATCTACTGGAGGTAGTCTCTATAGGCTCTATCTCCCCTTTGTTGGGTATTTCTGCTACTGTCATTTCTGCTGGGTCCTAGGAGCCTCTCACTTCCTGTGCCAGTAGGACTTTCTAATGTCTAACCCCAGTTCCCCATCCCCCACTGCAACATATTTCTATCCAATTTCCTGACCCTCTTTACTTCTATTTTGTCCCTTTCCATATCTGATCCTGCCACCCTGTTTTACTCTCCCTCCTCTCTCCCTCCCAGGTCGCTCCCTCTCTCTGCTTCTTTTGATTATTTTCCCCTGTCTAGGAAGAACTGAACAATCCACACTTTGATCTTCCTTTTTCCCAAGTTTCATATAGTTTGTGGGTATTCTGAACATTTTGGATAATATCCACTTATCAGTGTGTGTTCTTTTGAGGCTGAGTTACTTCACTCAGGATGATATTCTCTAGTTTCATCCATTTTCCTGCAAATTTCATGAAGTCATTGTTTTTGATAGCAGAGAAGTACTCTATTGTGTTAATATACCAAATTTTTTTGTATCCATTTTTTCTTTAGGGACATATGGTTTGTTTCCAGCTTCTAACTATTTATAAATAAGGCTGTTATAAAGTTAGAGGAGCTTGTGTTCTTGTTATATGTTGGAGAATCCTTTGAGTATATGGCTAGTAGGTCTATAGCTAAGTATTCAAGTAGAAATATTTCCAGTTTTCCGTGGAACTGTTTTCCAATGTGTATTAGCAGCTTACAATTCTACCATCAATGAAAAAATGATCTTCTTTACCACATCCTTGCCAGCATCTGCTGTGACCTGACATTTTGATCTTACCCATTCTGCTTGATGTGAGGTAGACTCTCAGGATAATTTTGATTTGCATTTCCCTGATGACTAAGGATATTGATTATTTCTTTAGCTGCTTCTCAGCCATTTGTCGTTCCTTCATTGAGAATTCTTTGTTTAATCTCTGTACCCTATTTTTATATGTTTTTATGATTTTTATTGGATATTTTTTTATTTACATTTCAAATGGCATCCCCTCTCCAGATTCCCCTTCCAGAAAACCTTTATTCCATCCCCTCTCCCCCTGTCTATATAAGAGTACTTCCCCACCCCACACTCCCACCTACTTCCAGCTTCCTGCCCTGGCATTCGCCTACACTGAGGTATCAGTTCCTCACAGGACTAATGACCACTCCTCCCCCTCATCTACCCCATTTTTGATAGGGTTATTTGGTTCTCTGGAATCTAACTTCTTTAGTTCTTTGTATATTTTGGATATTAGCCCCATATCTGATGTAAGGTTGGTAAAGATCTTTACACAATCTGTTGATTGCTGTTTTGTGCTACTAACAGTTTCCTTTACCTTACAGAAACTTTTCAATTTTATGAAATCCCATTTGTCTATTGTTGATAATAGAGCCTGAGACATTGGTGTTCTGTTTAGTGAAATTTCCTTTTTGTCTATGTGTTCAAAGCTCTTTCTTACAATCTGGTATTCTGTGGAGGTCCGTGGACCACAATGACTTGAGATTTGTACAAAGAGATAAGAATACAGCAACTTGCATTTTTCTGTATGTGGAGTGCCAGTTGAATAAGCATCATTTGTTGAAAATGCTGTCTTTTTTCCAATGGATGATTTTGGCTTTTAGGCCAAAGACCAAGTGAGTGACTATATATATATATATATATATATATACAATTTCATTTCTTAGTCTTCAGTCCTATTCCATTGATCTACCTGCCTGTATATATACCAATACAATGCAGGTTTTATGACTATTGTTCTGTCATACAGTTTGAGGTCAAGGATGATAATTCTCCCAGAAGTTCTGTTATTGTTGAGAATAGTTTTAACTATTCTGCTTTTTTTTTTCCAAATAAATTTGAGAATTGCTCTTTCTATATCTGTGAAGAAATGAATTGGAATTTTGATTAGGATTATATTGAATATGTATACTGCCTTTGGTAAAATGTCTATTTGGTAAAATGTTGATCTTGCCAATCCATGAAGATGAAAGATCTTTCCATCTTCTGAGATCTTCTTAGATTTCTTTCTTCAGACACTTGAAGTTCTTGTCATACAGATCTTTCACTTGCTTGGTGAGAGTCACACAAAGATATTTAATATAATCTGTGAATATTGTGAAGTATATTGTTTCCTTAATTTCTGTCTCAGCACATTTATTCTTTGGGTAGAGGGAGGCTATTGATTTGGTTGGGTTACTTTTATATCTAGCCATTTTGCTGAAGTTGTTTATCAGCTGTAGGTATTCTTTGATGGAATTTGTAGGGTCACTTATGAACATAATTTTACCACTAGCAAATCTTGACTTCTTCCTTTCCAATTTTGTATTCCATTGACCTTTATTGTTTTAGTGGGATTGCTTTAAGATTATCTTCATTTAATTTTATGTTGGCTATTGGTTTGATATATATTGCTTTTATTATGTTTAGGTGTGGACCTTGAATTCCTGGTTTCTCCAAGACTAAAATGAAGGAGTGTTGTATTTTGTCAAATGCTTTCTCAGCATCTAATAAAATGATCATGTTTTTTTTTTCCTTTAAGGTTGTTTATGTAATGGATTCCATTGATGGATTTCTATATATTAATCAATTTCTGCATTCCTGGGATGAAGCCTACTTGATCGTGTTGGATGATCTTCTTGATGTGTTCTTGGATTCAGTTTGCAAGAACTTTATTGACTATTTTTGCATCAATTTTCATAAGGGAAATTGATCTGAAAGCCTATATTCAACAAAACTGAAACATCTGGATGAAATGGATGATTTTTTAGACAGCTCTGATTTTGATTGTTTCCTCCTTTTGGCTGTATTTGCTTCTTTTTGTTCTAGAGCTTGCAAATGTGCCCTTAAGCTGCTAGTATATGATCTCTCCAATTTCTTTGTGGAGGCACACAGAGCTATAAATTTTCCTCTTAGCACTGTTTTCATTGTATCCCATAAGTATGAATATATTGTGCCTTCATTTTCATTACATTCAAAAAAGTTTTCAATTTCTTTCTTTATTTCTCCCCTGGTCATGTTATCCTTGAGTATAAAGTTGTTTAGCTTCCATCTGTATGTAGGCTTTCTGGTATTTTTTTGGTTTTGTTATTGTTATTGAAGAATTGCTTCAGGCTATGATGGGCCTATAGAATACATGGTATTAATTTGATATTCTTGTATTTGTTGAGGCTTGTTTTGTGTTCAAATGTATGGTCAATTTGGGAGAAGGTATCATGAGGTGTTGAGAAGAAGATATATACTTTTATTTATGGTGAAATGTTGTATATGTATTTGTTAAATTCATTTGGTTCATAACTTCTGTTAATTTCTCTGGATCTCTGTTTTGTTTGTTTGTTTGTTTGTTTGTTTCCATGATCTGTCCTTTGTTGAGTGTGGGATGTTCAAGTCTCCCACTATTATTGTATGAAGTTCAATGTGTGCTTTGAGCTTTAGTAACCTTTCTTTTACAAATGTGGATACACTTGCATTTTAGGCATACATTACCATAACTGAGAGTTAGTCTTCCTGGATTTTTCCTTTGATGAATATGTGGTGTCCTTTCCATCTATTTTATAACTTTTGGGTTAAACTCTATTGTAATGGATATTAGGATGTCTCCTCCAGCTTTTTTCTTGGGAACATTTGCTTGGAATTTTTTTCAGTCTTTTACTCTGAGGTAGTGTTTGTCTTTGTGGCTGAGGTGTGTTTTCTGTATGCAGCAAACTGCTGAGTCCTGTTTATGTGTCCAGTCTGTTATTGTATGTCTTTGTATTGGACAATTGAGCACATTTATGTTGAGAGATATTAAGGACCAATGATTGTTGCTTCCTTTTTTGTTGTTTTTGTTGTTGTTGTTAGATGTGAAATTATGTTTGTGTGGTTCTCTTCTTTTGAGTTTTTTATGAGATTAATTTCTTGCTTTCTTTGGGTGTAGTTTCACTCATTGTGTTAGACTTTTCTTTCTGTTATCCTCTGTAGGGCTGGATTAGTATAAAGTTATTGTTTAAATTTCTTTTGTCATGGAATATCTTGGTTTCTGCATCTATGGTAATTGAGAGTTTTACTGGGTATGTTAGCCTGGGCTGGCATTTTTATTCTCTTAAGATTTGTATTACATCTGGCCAGGATCTTCTGGCTTTTAGATTATCTGCTTAGAAATCTGGTATAATTTTGATAAGTCTGACTTTATATGTTACTTGATCATTATACCTTACCATTTTTAAACATTCTTTCTTTGTTTTTTGCATTTGGTATTTTTATTATTATGTGAAGGGAGAAATTTCTCTTCTGGTTGAATCTGTTTGGCATTCTCTAGGCTTCCTGTATGTTTATGGGCATCTCTTTATTTAGGTTAGAGAAGTTTTCTTCTTTAATTTTGTAGAAGATAATTACTAGCCTTTTGAGTTGAGAATTTTCCAGTTTTTTTCTATACCTGTTATTCTTGGGATTTGTCTTTTCATTATGTCCAGGATTTCTTTTTTGAGTTAGTAGCTCTTTGGTTTTTGTATTTTCTTTGATTGTTGTGTCACTGTCTTCTATGATATATTTTATACCCAAGAGTCTCTTCTATTTTTTTTTTATTCTGTTGGTGATGCTTGCATCTGTCACACCCACTCTCTTTCCTAGGTTTTTTATCACCAAGATTATCTCCCTTTGTACTTTCTTTAAAGTTTCTATTTCTATTTTTATATTCTGGATATTTTTTTTAATTCCTTCATCTGTTTAATTGTGTTTTCCTATATTTTTGTATTTCCTCTTTAAGGTGTTCTAGTTGTTTACCTTTTTTATCCTGGATTTCTTTAAGGGAGTTATTTAAGTCTTTCTTAAAGTCTTCAATCATCTTTATGAGATGTGATTTTGTATCTGAATCTTGTTTTTCAGGTGTGTTGGTGTACCCAGGGTTTGTTGGGGTGGAAGAACTGGGTATTGATGTTTCCAAGTTATGTTGGTTTCTGTGGCTTATTTATTTGTGTTTGCCTCTCACTATCTGGTTATCTCTGGTTTTAACTATCCTTGATCTTTTTATCTGAAACCTGTCCCTCCTGTGAGCTTTGCTGTATTGAGCTTCCTTGGGTCTTACTGTCTCTGTATATGGCAGGGCATATGGAGAAGCTGTTCTGTGAGCCTAGCTAATTTATAACTTTTCAGTTTCAAGCTATCTCTGGGTGTGGGCAGGTTGGAGGGGGTGTAAACAGAATCTGCTCCAAGATGAAGGTGGAAAATGGAAGGAATGTGTGTCTCCAACTGAGCAGGAGTTCCTGTGTCTCCTGGACCCAGGGAGGTCCCAGTTTTGCCAGGTACTAGGGCAAGGGTTGGGGACTCACCTATTATCCTGTGTGTGTCAGAAATTCTGGGGGTCAAGCTATCTCTGAGTGTGAGCAGGTTGGGACATTGTAGCATAGAATCTGCTCCACAGCACAGTTGGAAACAGGAGGAAACCTATGTATTAGTCTGGGCAGCTTGTTGGAGCTTCCTTTCTGGTATCATCTCTAGAAATAGGTCATGTGACAATATTGTTTAAATTGGGTTTTGTCATAGAATATTAGATTTTTTCCATCTATAGTAATTGAAAGTTTGACTGGACACAGTATTCTGGGTTGACATCTGCAGTTTCTTAGGGTCTATAAGACATTTGTCCATGACTTTATGTCTTTTAGATTCTATGTTAAGAAAGCAAGTATAATTCTGGTATGTCTGCCTATATGTATTTCTTGGCCTTCTCCCCTAGCACCTTCAAAATTGCAATCTTTCTTCTGTGCATTTAGTGTTTTGATTATTATATGGCAGTATTATTTTCTGTTCTGATCCAACCTAGTTGATGTTCTTTAAGCTTCTTTAACATCTATAGTCATCTCTGTTTTTAGGATAGGAAGATTTTCTTCTATGATTTTGTTGAAGATGTTTTCTAGGCCTTTAATCTGGGATTCTTCTCCTTTTTCTATCCTCTTTTTCTTAGGTTTAATGTTTTCATAGTGTCACAAATTTCCTGGAAGTTTTGCTTTAGAAGCTTTTTACATTTGGCATTTTCTCTGACTGATGTATCTATCCATTTCTTCTATAGTATTTTCTATGACTCAAATTTGTTATTTCTTCTCCTGTATTCTGTTAGTTATACCTGAGTCTTTAGCTCCTGTTCTGTTTCATAGGTTTTATACCTCCAAGATTCCCTCAGCTTGTATTTTCTTTATTGTTTCTATTTCATTTTAAGGTCTTGGACAATTTTCTTCACTCGCTTCATCTGTTTGATTATATTTTATTGTATGTATATTTATTCATTTCCTCTTTAAAGATCTCAGCATGTTTGTATTTTCCTGTATTTCTTTAAGGCGTATGCATTTTCCTCTTTAAAGGCCTCTATCATATTCATAAGATTAAATGTAAGGTCATTTTCTTGTGCTTCATGCATTCTAGCATATCCAGGGCTTGCTCTATTAGGATAGCTTTGTTCTGGTGGTACAATATGGTGGCTTTTGTTGATTGTTTTCTTATGCTCACCTTTAGCTACCTGGCTGTCCCTGGTGTTTTTAGGCCTGGTAATCCAGTAGGCCTGTGAGACTTGAGGTACAGCTGGTAGTCCCTGATGGCAGCAGGCCTCAGGGATTGCAAACAGAAATTGTTACCCAGGTTAGAAGTAGTCCTCCATCAATGCAGGCAGATCTGATATTCCCTGATGGAAGAAGGTGTTTAGAGTTGCAAGTAGAGCTGGCTATCCCAGATGACAACAGGATTTCTGGGGGGTATTAAGGTTTGAAAGTTTTTCATGGCTACAGGTCTTCAGAATTTTATGTAGAGGTATAGATCGGATGATAGATCATAGAGGTGTTGGCATAGATCATCTTTCTTTTGGGCTTCCCTGGGGAACCAGTGAGCAGAGCATTCTGGCATTTGCATCTCACCTAGTGACCCTAGTGGAAGCAGATCTGCAGGGATGTATCAAGAATTGTGACTTGGAGAATGGAGACAAGAAACTAGTTTGCAAGTCAGGATGTTGACCAGAAGTTGGAATACAGATGGGAGAGGAAAGGCCCAATGGCTGCTCAGCTTGTTGGGAGAACCAAGGAGCAGAGTATTATAGTATGAGGATGTCACATGGTTGTCCTGGGTGGCAGAAGACCTTCAGGGATGTAAACAGAGATGTGTCCCCGGGAATCAAGCTTAAAGCTTTTACATAAAACAAGTTTGTTAGATATTAGAATCTCATGGCTTAAATACAAATGAAATAGAGAAGTTCTGTGCTATGTTATTTCCTCATAAATAATTTAATACTACATTCTACTTTACATTTTCAATGTACCTTCTATTTTAGAACCCTATATTCCTTTGGTAACGTTTACTATACCATTATTTTTTATTCCAAGTGGTGCAAAATATGATTGTTACATAAAAATTGACTATAATTGTCAGACAAGTAAGGAAATAGTGGTTTTATCAATATATTAAATTATAAAAAGCTTTCAAGGCTTACTTTCAAAGTCTCTGTAATCTCAATCTTTTGTCGTCATATTGTCAACATTAAATATTGTATTATGATTTTAAATTGACAATAAAAATAACTTGCATATTTATAATTCTGTTTTTATATATCATTTATGTTTACCCTAAATACCATCATGTGGTAAGAATTAAAATTAACTTAGCATTAATAGAAATAATACTTTGTGTCTCAGTGAAACATGAAAGGCATGATTGTAGGCATAGTCTTTTAATAACGTTTTTAATAAGGGTTCAACCTCTCCTTCATATCACCATAAAGTATAGGTGGAAAAGTTATTAGGATTTCGTGGAAGTAGACCAAACATGATTTAGCAGCTGCAGACCAGTCCTCTAGGCAGGCCAACACCAGGCATGAACCAGGAGTCACAGTCCAGTCCTTTCAACAAGCAGACACCAGACAGCTGTATTTCAATCCTGAAGAATCTGCCAGGCTCACAAACCAATCTAAGGCAAAGTCATGGAAGCAGGAAGCTGTCACAGGAATCTCACAAGCAGTTCTTTTTGCAAGATTCTATCATTAACAGTGTTATCTCAAGTTAAGCTCAACAATGTTAAGTAAGGCAAACCAATACATGCATCTCTTTAGCAAAGAATAGCAGGGTTGAGTAAACCAAACTAAGGCTCAATGTTCATTTCTCATTGTTTATGGGGTCATATTTATACTCCTTCATCAAGCGTCCTTTCATGTGTTTATGGTATCCAAACATCCTCTCACCTGTGTCTGTATCAGAAAAAAGTCTTCCGCATGTTTGTTTAGCAAGACATCCATTAATCTGTGTGCACCAACATTTGATATAACTATCTTTCTAAAAAAACTATAAGTTTATGCTTCACAAGATTTAAACTAATTTTATTAAATATAACTCTTTTCCTTGAAAAATACGTTTTTCTTTTGTGATTTAGGAGGATTAACAAACAATGAAATAATGAAACACAAAGTGCATATTTGACTGATCAGACAATTAGGTTTTATATATTAGCTAACCCACATATGGCCACAGATATAGTCACACAGTAGATTATAAGAGTTTAGTTGTACATGCACTGGGATCTTTCCTCACACCCAAACCCATTGTACATTTAAATTGTAAGTGAAGAGAGCAATTATTATTTACTAAATATTAGAATAATATTTTTTCCAACTTGATTTTACATCAAAATATAGATTTTCCTTACTCATACTTTGTTCTTTTCTTCTGTCTTACATCCTTGCCTTTTTGGGCTTAACATATTAAATAATCTTTATTGAACTGGGCATAAGCTGTTAGTGCATCATTTTCAAATTAACAGGCTGTAGTAGTTTAATATTTATTTCTGATTCAGTGATTAAAGAATGACACTGAATACTTAAAACCCTTTCTTTGGAGAAAAAAGAAAGTTGTGACAAATTGAAACTACAATGATATGTTCCTCCCATAAACCTATCAATGTGGTTAAAATTTAACATAATGACAACTTCAAGTAATACCAGATGAAAAGATCAATAGGAAATACAATTATGGAGTAATGTGATCTGTAGATGGTACAAATCTTGAAAATGCTTGCCAGTTTCTTTCAAACTTAACATCTTGAAATAAAATAATGAAATCACTCTGTGATATTTACCAGAACGTTGCACATGTATGTCAAAATCATCTATACTTAAACATTACAAAATTTAGAAGCAAGTAAAATTTCCTTCTGTAGATGAATAGACAAATTTTGCTAATTGTAAGTAGGATACTTTTCAGCAAAAAAGAAAAGAAGTCAACTCTTAAACTACAGAAGAAACACAAGGAAATTGGAATGGAAACTTCTATAAGGAAGATAATCTGAAGTGGTTACAGGATGCATTATTCTAGCTTTATGACATTTAAGCACATTTATGTTATTTATGACATTAAAACTGTGGCAACAGGGGCTAGCCACTAGAAAGTCTAGATGCCAGGGACTAAATAGTTTTCCAGGACCCAACAGGGAAAACATTAGCTAAAATATCCAACAAAGGGAAGAAAGAATCTGTAGAGTCCATAGCCAGTGGATAGGCATGACCCCTGGTTGAAGGATGGAGCCACCTGCTGACCTCAAAAATATTAATTCATAATTGCACGAGTCAAAAGAAAATTCAGGGACAAAAAGTGGAGCAGAGACCAAAGGAAAGGCCATCCAGATACACCACAACACAGGGATCCATCCCATCTGCAGACAACAAACTCAGACACTATTGTTGATGCTAAGAAGTGCTTGTTGACAGGAGCCTAATATAGCTATACCCTAAAAGGCTTAACCACAGCCTGACCAGTGCAGATGTGGATTCTTCTAGCCAACCATCTCACTGAGCACAGTGACCCCAATGGAGGAGTTAGGGGAAGGACTGAAGGAGCTGTAGGGATTTGCAACTCCATAGGAAAAAAAAAAAACAATAACCAACCAGACATCCCAGAGCTCCCAGGGACTAGACCACCAACCAAAGAGTACACATGGAAGGACTCACATAGCTGCATATATAGCAGAGGAATGCCTTATTAGGCATCAATGGGAGGGGAGCTTCATGGTTCTGGGGTGGCTCGATGACCCAGTATAGGGGAATGTTAGGGCACTATGGTGGAAGCAGGTAGGTGGGTTGGGGAGCACCCTCATAGAGGTGGGGGAGGGATAGAGAGTTTGAGGAGGGGAAACTGGGAAGGATGATAATATTTGAAATATAAATAAATAAAATATCCAATAAGAAAAGAAAAATGAGTATTTCTGAGTACTATAGGAGGAAATGATAGGGTGAACAAAATTCAATACATATTTTAAGGTACTGAAATCATTCTTAATTATATTATAATGTACAATATACATTTGTAAAAATCTCTTCATTATATCATGCAATGACTAATCATTTGTGTGAATTGTAGATTTTTATAAAAATTTATCAATGTTAAACCATCACTTTGAGGAATTTATATCCAATTCAAGATACAAATTGGATGTAAATGTACAGAAAGGATCTTTATTTTTGAACATTATTTTCTATGAGTATAACTCATTAAACAATTATCATTTTTAAGATAGATGACTCTAAAATCATTCTATATTCTACTGAGTTTTGGCTATGTTCTATCTCAGAATTTTAATTTTACTTTTTTTCTAATTTATTCTTATCTTGATTCCAAGATCTACTTTAATACTAAAGTTTAAAAGTAATTAGCCTCTTGCTTTAGCTGTTTACCATCTATCAGTCAATATGATAAATCTGGCAATTGTAAATTCCAAGCTAATACTTTATAAAAAATCAATAGTGGTTTGCCCTGTCTGTTGATTTTGTAGTGTTTGCATACTTTAAATGCAGCAACATTATCTTCTCTACATTTAGTTGATACTTAATTTTACTCAATATCAAGTAAGATGGACAAAAATGAAAATAATTGGTACTTCTGACCACTTTTCCTGTTTATTAATTTGGACCCAGATGATCATTATTTATTATTTAAGATGATTACATCATTTACTTGATTATATGTCTCTATTTTGTTTCAATTACCAAGGCTATGATAAAAAATTACATGCTTAGGTTGTGCCTCAGACTCTAAAAGACATCCTTTCTATTTTTGATCTTTCTGCAAATGGTCTTAGTGACCTTGGAAGGGAATGTTTTTTCTGTTTGTTTGTTTGTTTGTTTGTTTGTTTGTTTGTTTGTTTTTATTTCTAACCTTGTGGTAAATACAAATATCATATATTGACAATTAGTATTATCTGTCTCATAGACTTTCTATTTTTGCTGTTCCTTCAAATAAAGCCTGGACAGATAGAACTACTGTTAACTAATATGTATTCTTGCTCTAGTGTTAATTGTAGTGTGTTTGTCCTGTATAGTTATGTCTTTATATTGTCTTAACTATATGCAACTGTCTCATCTGTTTTTGCCATGCCTCTTTCCAAAATCAATTTGAAGTATGGCATTAATCCTATAAATTTGACGGGGTCTTCTGTGCTCTATTTCACTTGGATCAAACCCCAGAGCAGATCATTTTGAACTTACCCCAAAAGCATCCATGCTATCATTTCAATTGTGTGAAAGAGATTGCTCTCCTGATATTATCTAAGCAAGAAATGTACTTCTAGAACATGGGTTCTATGATATCAGTTAAATTAATTGTAACTGAAACTAGGTTGGTTTAATTTAATTTATTATATGACTAATACATATATATATATATATACATATATGTATATATATATATATGTATATATATATATACGTGTGTGTGTGTGTGTGTGTGTATCATTAGTATATGTATTTGATAATCTTAAGTTTTACTTTATTTAGGTGACAGGTACAACTCAGTCCAGGTAGGATGAATGTAAAAACACAGTAGAACTTTAATCAGATAATATTTTCCATGGGCCAGATTTAGACCAGAAATTGATCCAAAAATTTAAGTTGTTTTTAGAAAAAACATTTTTAATCTAAAGCTTAGTTTGTTTGTTGAAGAATGAGTGTTATTAATACCTGTAACAGTCATAGATTACCAGGATTAGAGATTCATAGGGAGTAAAAATAATATCGTTGACCAAATTTCTGGGGATCAGAAATGACAACCAGTCCTACCAAGCTACCCTATTTGGGAAGCTTCAGGTTAATGACAGACCTTATTATAAAAAGTAAAGTTGGCTTAGGCAGTCATATAGTGGATATGGCATGGGTATTGCGTCCTTGTCATATGTTGATGACACAGTCTTGAAATAGACTTTCTGAGATTCTTAAAATTTTCTGTCTCTCATTCTAGAATGCTCTCTGAGTCTTAGGTGTATAAATTGTGTTATATATATATATATATACTGGTGTTGGATACCTGACAATCACTGATACTCTTCAATTTGATCAGTTGTAGATCTCTTAATGTTCATCATATCTTGCAAAAATAATTTTCTATGATAAGGGATGGGAGCTACGTTTATTTGTGGGTATATGTATATACACACATATGCAGGAGAGATTAGAAGGAAAAATATAAACACAATATGCATAGGTAAAATTAAAATAATTTTAATAATTAAAGTATATGATAGATAGGTGTGGAAGAATAATAAGAAAAACAATTAACTATTTTTTGTTTATTTTTGAAATTTTATTTTTGTGTGCTTTTTTCAAAGTAGACCTTTTTCTTCATATTTATTCTTTTCTTTTAAATATATCCCAAAATCATCCTCCTCTTTCATCTATTGCTCCTAGTCCTGACCCCAACCTTACCAGTCTACCAAATCTTCTGCTCCTTTGTTTTTATTCAGAAAAGAGCAGGTCTCCTAGGAATGTCAACCAAACATAGCATAAAAAGATGTAATATGACCAGGCAAACCCTCATATCAAGGCAGGACAAGACATCCCAGCGTGAGAAAAGGGTCTCAAAAACACAAACAGTCAGAAACACAACCATTCTCATAATTAGGAACTGCACAAAAAGACCAAGCTAAGCAAATAATTCATGTTTGCACAACACACAGTACAGGACCATGCAGGCTCTTAGATTAACGATTCAGTATCTGTGAGCCCCTATCAGCCCTGCTGAGTTGGTCTTGTGGCCCATGTTCTTTTGCTGTTTGTGTAAAGCCAATTCTATGTGGTTTTTATTTCTATAGCTCTATATTACAGTTTGAAATCATGCATTGTGGTTCCTGAAATTCTCCAGAATTCCTACAGTAATTCTTTAGTTGTTCATGATTGTTTTTGCTATCCACGTTTTTTGTTTTTCATGTTTTTGGTTTTTTTTGCATATAAATTTCAGTATTACCTTTACAAGGTCTATCTTATTGGATTTCTGATGGGGATGGTGTTGAATATTTAGATTGGTTTTAGAAGGATGACTATTTTTAAGATACATATTCTACTGATCCAGGACCATGAGTGATCATTTCATGTTGTTATCTTCCTCAGTTTCTTTCCTCTAAAACTGGAAGTTTTTGTCATACAAGTCTTTCACTTGCTTGTTTAGGGTTACTCCAAGATATTTCATATTATTTATGACTGTTATGAAAGATGTTGTTTCTCTGAGTTCTGTCTCAGTCCTTTTGTCCTTTGTATATAGTTGTGCCACAAATTATTTTTTGAGTCAACTTGTATCAATCCACTTTAATGAAGGAGTTATCAGCTATAGGTATTCCATGGTAGACTTTTTGGAGTTTCTTAAGTATACTATCATATCAACTTCAAATAATGATGCTTTCACTTCTTCCTTTCCAATTTATATCACCTTGATCTTTTTCAATGGTCTTATTGCTCTATCTAGTCTTCAAGTACCATATTGAATAGGCATGGGGAGAATAAACAGCCTTGTCTTGTTCCTGATTTTAGTAAAATTGCTTTGAATGTCTCTTCATTTAATTTTATCTTGAATATAAACTTGTTTCTAATTGTCATTATTAGGTTTAGATCCTTTGATTATTAATGTATCTAAGACATTTGTCAAAAAAGGGTTTTGGATTTTGTCAAAGGCCTTTTCTGCATTTAATGAGATGATCAATTTTTTTTTCCTTTATTTTGTTTATATTGTAGATAACATTGACTGATATCCATATTTTGGACTCACGTATATGCATGAGTGAGATGAAACCTAGTTGATCAGTATAGATGGATAATCATTATTGTGTTCTTGTATTCAGTTTCCAAATATTTTGTTCGATGTTTTTGCATGTATGTTCACAAGGGAAACTGGTCAGTACTGTTTTTTATTGGGTGAGTTAAATTACTGATTCTATTTTTTTTTTTTTTTTGGTTGTTTGAGACAGAGTTTCTATCTCTGTAGCCCTGGCTGTCCTGGAACTCACTCTGTAGATCAGACTGACCTTGAACTCAGAAATCCACCTGCCTCTGCCTCCCAAGTGCTGGAATTAAAGGCGTGTGCCACCACTGCCCAGTGTGATTCTATTTCTTTATGTAATATATGTCTATTAAATTATATGTCCATGTTATTTTAACTTTGATAAGTTGTATCTATTAAGAAAATTATCTATTTCTTTTATATTTCCAGTGGCATATAGTTTTATTTAAAGTATGACATAATGATTCTTTGCATTCCCCCTTTTCATTTCTGATTTTGTTTTAGTTAGTTTGAATAAGGGTTTATCTATCTTGTTGATTTCCTCTGCATACTAACTCTGTTTCACTGATTTTTTTGTACGTTCCCTTTTGTTTCTATTTTAATGATTTCAAAACTGTTTATCTCCTGCTGACTACTTCTGTTTGGTGTGCTTTCTTTTTTATTATAGACCTTATACACATGCTATTAAGTTCCTAATATGTGATCACTTACAATAATAAATATTGAGAAATTAGATTTCAAACTCTATGTAAGATGATTACAAATGTATTTCTGATTATTAATTTATGGCTGGGAGTCTTCATGGACAATGTAAAGATGACAGTGAGACTCAGAGATGAAATAACTTCACTAGTGTTGAATAATACAACTAGTGGATAGCCAAAAAGTAGCCTACCAAAATGGCCATATCCTTTGAACTGAGAGAATTAATGTACATTGTATTCACAAAGAATATATTTCATTAGTTTACTAGCTCTTTTCTCTACAAGAAAAATTTATGTCACAGCACTATGTCTTTGTTCATTATTCATCTACTGGTGGTATATTAAAAAGTATCAATTTGAAGCATGTACTCTGTAATAAAAATTGTTCTTTCAGATTTGATGGAGAATAAATGGAGAGATATGGGAAGAGGGAGAAGAATGAATGGAAAGAGAAGAATTGAAGAAAAGGAAAGAAAAATGGGAGAAAGAAATAGAAGAACAGAGGAAACAAGATAGAAGTCCATGGAAAAGAGGGATGATAGAGGATGGGATGGGGAATGAAAGAACTTAATGGGAGATAGTATTCTTCTGTGTTTAGGCTTATGTGGGTAGAAAATTATGGTCAGATTGGAGCAACACACACCAAAGTGCTTTATGGTCTTGCTGCGCAAATCATTTCTTTTAGGTAAGGACTAACTTTAGACCATCCGTATACTCATCTTTCTAATTTATCTAGTATATACTAAGTGTATTTTCTTTCTCATTTTATCTTGGCAAGGGAGAGAATTGCTTCATGTCCTTGATTTTCAGTGTTGTTCCTTTCCCTTTTACATGGTTTTGTGGCATAGTATAATTGAAACTGAAAAATGTCAGCTCGGTGGCTTATGAATTGATATCCAATAATATTCTGTCAGACAACTAATTTATAAATATTAAAATTCATTTTTTTCAAAGGGTGCCATAGTAGCTGAATATTCTATAGTCTATGAAAAAAATTTTCGTCATTCTTGTATTTTGGGTCATCATTAGCTGAGACTATATTGTTATAAATAGTTTCTGACCTGAATATGTATGCATTTGAACTCTGTGTTTTGGTGGCTTTGTTAATTTTTCAGTTATGATTGAAAATTTATAATTTGCACAATAAAATTTATATTGCGTGCTGTCTAGTTCTATGTCAAATTGACACAAATGAGAATCAATGGAGAAGAGGAAGCTTCAACTGAGAAAATTCCTCCTTAAAAATGGGGTTGTAGACAAATCTCTAGGGCATTTTCTAATTGGTATTTATGAAGGATGGTCAGTCCATCAGGAGTAGAACCATTCATAGCCTGGTGATTCTAGATTCTATAAGAAAGCAAAGTAAGCAAGCAATGATTAGCAAGCCAACAAGCAATTTTCCTGCATGGACTTTTTACTATCTTATACTTCAAGGCTTTTGCCTTGCTGGAGTTCCTTCCTGACTTACTTTAATGATGAACAGTAAGGTGGAAGTGTAAGACAATTAAATACTTTTCTGTCCAAGTTGCTTTTTGTCATAGTGTTTCATCATAAGAATAGTAACCCTAAAACATGTTGTAATAAACTAATAATAGTTTAGATTTGATTTAAAAATAAGCTCAGGTTTATATACAATTTTTTTTTCACTCAATAATGCCTTTGAAAAAGACAAACAAGAATGTCATAGCATCTGTAGGGATTTGACGTTTATTTTTATAACATCCTAATATCACATTATCATTTTGACATTTTCCTATAGAATAATTGAGGAACATTCTTTTATGACATGACCTAAGGCTATAGTTAAATTTCTGATATACATATTCTTGAAGTAGAAAAATCTGTAGTCATTTACTTTCTTTCCATAGATTGCATTTGTTTGTAGGATAATTGCTCATTTTTTACTTTATATTGCAAGGTTTCTAGATTTTTGAATGCAAAATTTATAAGAATATTTATATTAAAATTAGAATGTTTAAGTGGAAGTAGTCTCTGTTTATTTGGATTATGTTTTTAAAAGAGAAGTAATTGGTTCATTTTAAAGATAAGTTGCTTAATTTTTATTATATCTACTCCAGTAGTAATTTAAGCAGGTAGAAAAAAATGTATATTTATACCTTGAACATTTTTTCCTGTTTAAAGCTACTCTCAGTGGTTCAGAAATTAGTTAATTTATTGATTGTCAGAAACTGTGAGAATAAAATGAGATATGTGAATGATGTGTATCATGTAAAAAGTATAATGAGGTTGCTTGCAGGAAAACAAGGCTATTATTTGATGTGCAAACCAAAGTTAAAAAAACACTAAGTTAAAATTTTTTTTTTTTTTTACTTTTTATTACTTCAGAACATAAAGGAAGCCACATTAGCTCTTCAATCAACAGAAGAGCTATAGAAAACCAGATTTGTTGAGGTTAGAATGACACTATCAGTAAGATATTATGAGAAAACTACATTATTATACACTGAAAGAATTCACTTACTTCAAGAACAGTGTAAAATTGTTGAATATTTCACCATACATCTATTATAAATCCTTGGCTTTTATGCTTTGTGTCTTAAAGAAAACACAGCTTCCTAGTATTTATGTTCACACAGCAAGAGAAACAGTTTAGGAATTCAGTGGCAGAGATCATGTGTTAACACATCAGAAGGAAAAGCACATGCCAGGATTCTAAAGTAGTCACCCTTGAAAGTAAAATTCTAATTGTAAATGATATTCAAATCTTATTTTATGTTGGAAATAAACTTATTAATACTAAAATAAAATATATTGGCAATATACTGATTTTATTCTACTTTGGATAGGAGAAATAAAAATGAAAACACCAAAGTAAAAGTAAGGAAAGAGAAGAAAAAATTAAATACAATTGCTTCTGACCAAATAAATACTATAAATTTTAATAATTTTCAGATTTTAGCTGTAGTAATTTAATGAATACAATATTATAATAATTTCTTTTTTGGAAAGTAGAAAACCAAGGAATGGTGATATATATATATATATATATATATCACCATTAATTTTTATTATATCTACTACAGTAGTAATTTAAGCAGGTAGAAAATATATATATATATATATATATATATATATATATATATATATCCAGAGACTGTGGAAGGATGAGATGGGAGATTCTGTAATCAAGGGTGAACTTGAGCTATTAAGGAATATTTGGCATCAAAATGAACAGGAAAAGTAATGAAAGAGGAAAAGTAGAATCTATCTATCTATCTATCTATCTATCTATCTATCAATCTATCTATGCATTTGAACATAGTAGTAGAAAATAAGAAAATATGTGGTGCTATGGTGTTATACATTGTGATAAGGGCAATTGCAATCATCAACCCATTTGTAGATTATGAAGGCCTAATCACTGTAAAAATTTATATATATTCATTCCAGAGAAGCAGGCAGGATATTTGGATATTTGCAGATCTTTGCCTTAACATCATTTTCTTCTATTCCCATCTACCAATATAATCTCTAGCTCTGCAGCAGATCCCCTTCAGTGGCCATCCTTCCCTCTGTGCCCTCATTTTCAGTGGAAAATAAAAAGAAAGTCTTCCCCTCCTAACTCTTCTCCTCTGACTCACTGCTATATCCTAGGCTCCAACTCTAGCAGGCATTTCCTTGGAAGACACAGGCTACTCCATCCAGGGTAGCAGTTTATTGTTCTGCCTATATTCACCTCCTTCTCAACTCCTCCATATCCAATGTCCTAGTCTATCCCCAGTTCTTCAGAAGACCTCTGCTGTTGCCTTCCTGCCTATGCCTTAATCTCCAGTGGGTCAAAACTTTTCCACTGTTAATTTTCCTTTCTTATGTTATTGCTTTTTGCCTGCCCTAAACTCACAGAAACCATCAAGCCACTCAGACCAGGGAAGCAAGTAGGCTAAACTGCAAATCTTCACTTCTCCATCAGCTTCTCCACGTCCAAATCCCCAGTCTATTCATGAGCTATTGATTTCACTACCTGCTCCTGCCTCTCCTCTGTCCCAGTCTCCAGTAGACCACACAAATCTTTACTTCCAAACTTCTCTCATTGCTTTTTTTAGACCCAACTCCAATAGGCATTCCCTTGGAATCCATAATCACTTGAGCCAAAAAGCATGTAGTCTAATTATAGATCTTCATCTCTCCTCCATTCATACAAGAAACTTAATTCTTCACCTGAAAGGTCTAGAACAAAAGAAGTAAGCATACCCAAGATGAGTAGCTAACAATAAATAATCAAGCTCAGAGTTGAAATCAGTAAGATTGAAAAGAAATATACAAGAATGAAACAAAGTTGGTTTATTGAGAAAAACAGTAGAATTGAAAAAGAATTATTCAAATGAACTAAAAGTTAGAGAGATAATATCCAAATAAACCAAATTAATAATGAAGAGTTTACATAAGTTTACAGACATCAAGGGACTCCATAGAATAATAAGGGTCTAATTCCAAAAAAAAAAAAAAAAACCTCTAGTCCAACATATTGTCACACCTAAAAGAAATGGATAATTTTCACAATACATATCATTTATTTTATTAATATTAAATCAAGTTCATATAAGTAACTTAAACAGACTTATACCCCTAATGAAAAAAGGTTGGTCATTTAAAATTCTCTAAACCAATAAAGGTCACAGTGCCACATAGTTTTAGCAAACAATTCTAATAGAATTTTAAAGAAGAGTTAACTCCAATACTTCACAATTTATTCCATAAAATAGAAACAGAAGAAACACTGTCCAATTTATTTTATGAGTACACAATTATAATGATAGCCAAATCACATGAAGTTAAACAAAAATAGAGAATTGTAGACCAATTTCCGTCATGAACATAGACACAAAATTTTCAATAAAAGGTTTACAACCTGAATCCAAGGAATGCAAGAACACACAAAAAGATCATCTATAAATTGATAAGTCTAATTCATCATATAAAATAATTTAAAAACAAACTCATATTATTATTTTATTTGATACAGAAAAGGGCTGTAACAAAAATCAATAGTTCTTCCTAGTGAAAATTCTAGAGAAATTAGAGAGGCAAAGGACATAAGTATCTTAGCATGATAAAGGCAGTATACAGAAAAACCATAGACATCAACCTAAAAGGAGAGAAACTAAAAAAAAAATCTACTAAAATCAGCAAATTGACAGGGTTTTCACTCTCTCCATTCCAGTCCAATGTAATAATCAAAGTCTAAGTTACAGCAACAAGAAAATTGAAGATCAAAGATACAAGTTGGATGAAAAAAGAATTCAAAGTATCTTTATTTGTAGATATAAAAATATACATAAGTGATCCCAAAATTACACTGGGAAATTACTACCACTAATTGATAAACACTTTTAGAGAAGTTGCTGTATACAAACTTACCTCATAAAAATCAGTAGACCTCCTATACACAAATGACAAATGAACTGAGATAGAAATGATAGAAACACATTTCAAAATAGTCTGAAATAACTAAAAATATTTTCTGAAAATTCAAACAAATAAATTACTTGTATCATCCAAACTTTGACACACTGAGAAAAGAATTTGAAGAAGATGTAAGAAGATGGAAAGATCCCTCAGTCTCATGGTTCATTAGGCTTAATATTTTACATTGCCCATCCTATCAAATGAAGATTCAATGCAATCACCATCAGAATGTCAACACAATTCTTTACAGATCTTGAAATAACTATCTTCAGCTTTATATAAAATATTTTTAAAAGAGCAAAAACAGTGCTTAATAATAAAAAGAAATACTGGAGGTACTCTCACCTCAAATTTTATGTTATACTATATACTATGTAATAAAAAACGTTATGGTATTGGCAGAAACACAGACACATTAATCAAAGAAATAGAAATCAAGACCCAGAAATAAATTCACACAAATATATACATCTGTTTTAAATTTTAAAAATCCATAAATTCACACTAGAGAAAAAAGGCCATCTTCATCAAATGCTGGTACTCAAAATGTATGGCAGTATGCAGAAGAATCCAAATACATCCATATTTATCACTCTACACAAAATGCAACTATACACACCTCAACAAAAATCCAGATACACTGAAGATGGTAGAAGAGAATGTGTGAAATAACCTTGAGCTAATTAGCACAGGAAACATCTTTCTGAAAAGAAATTCATTAACATAGGCAATAAAATCAACAATTAACAAATGATACCTTACACATTTGAAAAGCATCTACAAGGCAAAGGACACATTCAATTTGAGAAAGTGGCAGCCTACAGTATTTAAATAAGATATACATCTCATAGATGGCTATTATTTAGAATATGAAGAAAAAAAACTAGACTAAAATGTGCTCCATATCTAAAACAAACTCAAAAAAAAAAAAAACTAAACTCAAATGATTGTGAAACAAACTAATGTCCAACATCCTTAGCCATCATGAAAATATAAATCAAAACTACTTTGTGAAATCATCATACAACCACCCGAATGACTAAGATCAATAAAATAAATAATAGCTAATGCTGGTGATCAGATACAGCAAGGAGACACACTTCCCTATTGCTAGTAAAATGACATCTTGCATAGTCTCTACAGATACCAGTGTGGTGTTTCCTCAGGAAGATGGAAATTAATTTACTTCAAGATCCAGTTGTATCACTCCTCGGCATATACCCAAAGGACACTTCATTTTAGGACATAAACAGTTGTTCAATAATTTTCACTGTTGCTCCATTCATCGGAGCCAGAAATTGGAAATAATCTAGATGATACTCAACAAAAGAATGGATAAAAAATGTGATACATTTCATAGTAGAATATTACTCAGCTGTTAAAAAAAAATAATAAAAGTTGCAGATAAATGTATGGAAATAAAACAATCATTTTCAGTGAGATAACCAAAACTCAGAAAGACAAATCTGGTTGACATTTGTTTCCATGTGAATATTAGCTGTTAAGTCTATGATATTCAAGATATACTCCATAGAACGACAGATACTATGTATGGAATAAGATCTAAGATTTGCAGATAAATCTCCCTAGGAAAGAGAAATGTAATAGATAATTATGGGTGGATAATAAAACTACACTGAGAAGGTCAAGTAGAAATGAGAAGGGAAGAATGAAACTAGTAAAAAAATGTCAGGAGTGACAGTTAAACTTACAGGTGATTTGAGCTGTAATTGGGAAACCTAAATCAGTAGAAATTTTTTAAAATATGTATATAAATGAAGACAATATACATGAAATTGCTGAGTAATGGGGGAGACAAAGGTATCTATCTTCAATAAATCTTTCCAGTTGAATTGGATATCTGCATGTAAAAGCATCCTTATATATAGTTCATTATTTATTACCTGAACAAAATTCAAATCTAAATGGACCAAAGAGCTCATTAAAAAACCGTATACACTGAAGCTCATAGACAAGAAAATAAGGGAATGCCTTAAATGCATGGTATTAGAGATGATGTCCTAAATAGAACACTGATAGCACAGGTATTATGGTTGACTATTAAAGCCTGAAACCTCATGAAACTGAAAAGCTTCTATGAGCAAAGAATACCCTTAACAGGGCAAAATGGCAGCTTACAAAATTATATATATATATATATATATATATATATATATATATATATATATATTCACTAACTCTATATCCTATAGAAGGCTAATATCCAAAATATATAAAGAAATCAAGATATTAGAAATAAAAAAATCAAATAATCCAATTACAAAATGTGATACAGACCTAATCAGAGAATTCTCATTACAGAAATCTAAAAATTCTGGGAAACAGTTAAAGAAATGTTCAACATCCTTAGTCATCAGACAAATGCAAATCAAAATACTTTGACATTCCATCTTACATCTCTCAGAATGGCTAAGATTAATGACACAAATGAGAGCTCAGGGGAGCTATATTTAGCACAGTGGGGCCACTTCTCTATTGCTGATGTGAGTACAAACTGAGCCACTATGGAAAAAAATATGGCAGTTCTTCACAAAACTGGGAATCAATGTACTTCAAGATTTAACTACACCACTCTTGGACATATACTCAAAATATGCCTCATTCTCCCACAAATTCACTGGCACAACTACGTTCTTAGTGGCTTTATTCATAATAACCACAAACAGAAAACAAACTAGATGTCCCACATCTGAAGAATGAAAATCTTGTGGTTTATTTAGACAATGGAGTATGTCTCCGTTTCTAGGGATAAATAATATCATGAAATTTGGAGGCTAATGGCTGGAACTAGAAGAAATATTGCATAAGAGAGACAACTTAGACCCAGAAAGACAAATACGTTATATAGTCACTTATATGTGGATATTAGCTGTTAAGTAAAGGATAATTATGCTTTGATACATAGATCCAGAGAAGTTAGGTAATAAGAGAGTGCTGGGGGAAACCATGGATCTCACAAAGAAGGGAAAGTGGAATATAAGCTTTGGGTGGAGTGGGAGAAGGTGTTGATGGGAACAGGGAGATTCAATCTGAAAATAGGTGGGCATTTAAGTGGCAATATGGAAACCTACTTCAGTGGCAACTTCCTGGAATCTAGTTATAGATGATATGGAGCCTGACTCAGCCATTTACTATAACCAGGCTAGGCTTTGAGTGTGGGACTGGAAAACAAACACTCTACAATATCTATAACATACACATTCCCCTTCCCGCAAGATGCATGGAAGAAATGGTGGCTTAGAGCTTATGAGAGTGGTCAAGGAAGGACTGCTCTGATACCATGCACATAGCCTATGCTCAACACTGCCTTGTTGACCAGGATCCTGAAGGTGAATGGCTAAGAGACCAAAAAAAGAATAAAAAAAAACTGACATAAAAAGTCAATGAAATGATTTGTAATGCTATTCTGCTATACTCATAGGCTTGGTACCTTTCACAAGTCATCATCAGATATGCTTGCTCCAGCAGCTAATGAGAGCAAATGGGAACCCTGAAGAAGAAGAGTAAGGATTGTAGGAGCTTTTGAGTTTGAGGACACCAGGAAAATAAAGTTCACAGAGTTAAACAGCCAGGGCTCATAGGAGCTCACAGAGACTGAAGTGGCAACCATAGAGCCTGCATGGGTTTGCACCAGAACATTTGCATACATACTGTTGTTCTTTAGCCTGGGTTTTTGTTGGACTCCTAGCAATTGGAGTGGGAATGTCTCTGACCCTTTTGCCTGCTCTTAGGATCCTTTTCTCCTACTGAGATTCCTCCATCCTTGATAGTAATTACTGCATCTTGTTGTGCTAAGTTTGGTTGGTATCATTGAGAAACCTACTCTTTTCTGATGGGAAACAAAGGGGCAATGGATATTGGAGAAATGGAAATTGGGGGTACTGAGAGGAGGGGAAGGAAAGGAGGCTGTGGTTGGGATGTGTTACATGAGAGAAGAGTAAATTTAAAAGAAAAAATAAAAGATTACAGTAGCAGGGAAAAATGCTAAATTGCCAGATTGATGGACTGGAGGTATATCTCAATTTGTAAAACACTAACGACGAATGATGTATTAGTTTGATTGGAAGCATCACAAACTTATAAATGTTATTTAAAAAATAAGATAAATATTTTATATGAATAAAACTGTATTACTATCACCTGGAAAGAAAACCAGAGTCAGAAACTGATTGTTTTGCCTATTGAAAAGTGGAGTGATTTTGTTTAGGTAAACTTACATGTAAGATTTCTAAAATAAATATTTATATTTTAATAAAATATGCATATAAAATGCATATATTAGAGCATCAATTATTTATCATAGTTTAGTTTTACCTATTACTGTAAACCTCAGCTTCACAAATTTTAGAATACATCTTGGTATCAAATTATGTATGTGAGAGAGTTCATAAGTATTGTAACTATAAAATGTTTATGAATATGTTATTTTTAAAAATTCTAACGTGAAAATAAATTAAGTTATTTGTTTTGGGTTTTTAAGTCTTTTCTTGTATCCTTGTGAAATTCTCCTCTATGCATCTACCAGTTTGAGACAATTATAGTAATGTGCAGTCATATTAAAAATTCTCTTTCTTGCTTAAGCTAATGCAACATAGCCTTAAAATAGGTTTATTTGTTATTGGATATTCAAAGATTAATATTCATAAAAGAATACTTGTGAGAAAAGAATGTCCACCAAAATTAATGTAATATTTTGATCATTTTATGTTCATTTTTATTCTAATAAAATTTGTTATAATGAGGAACACTGCTAATTATGCATAATCTGAAAGGTTTTTCTGTAAAATGTTTAAGCTAGAAAATATACCATTGGAGTAACATATACTTTATTTATTCCAAATGACTTATATTCATCTTCACACACACACACACACACACACACACACACACATACACACACATACACACATACACACATACACACACACACACACACACACACACACACTGCAATAAAATGTATTATTTTATTGTTGGTGGAAATGTAAATAATTTTAGTTTTTTCCATTATACTTCTAATTTGCTATATTGTTATGACCCATTTTAATTATAAATATGAAGTACAAAGATCATTAAGATAGTTCATTAAGCTTTTTAAAATATATTATTTATTTTATGCATTTATAGGTGTTTTGCCTGTAATTGTGTCTGTATATCATCTGCATGCAATGTCTGTGGAGGCCAAAAGACAGCATTGGGGTTGGTGTTTTGGCCCCAGAAGAAAGGCTTCCATACCCCCTAACAATGCAAGTGGCTCATGACACAATATAGAGGATCCTAGCAAACAAGTAAACCTCAGATTTGACCTGAAACAGAGCACTGGCTGTTTTTCTTGTCTTTATGAAAGTTCCTCTCAGGTGCTGGCAATCTGGAACCTCTCTTTAATGATAATGGAATAATTGGATACTTTCAGAGCTTATGTTGATTCCCCATTGGCCCAAAGGTCATGCAAAAAACCTTTGCTGGTGTGCAATACAGTAGGGCTGCACTTAATGCTGGTCTCTCTCACATGCTTCTGGTTCCCTATTCGCACACATTGGATTCCCTGGAACTAGAATCACAGATGGCTGTAAGCCTCCGTGTGTGTGTGTGTGTGTGTGTGTGTGTGTGTGTGTGTGTGTGTGTGTGCTGGGAATCAAACCGCTATACTTTGCAACAACAACCAGTGCTATCAATTTCTGAGCTATCTATTCAGACCTAACATTTAAAAATGTAATCTCTTACATTAAGTAAAAGATGTGCAGGACACATTGTAGTGTTCTAAGTCCATTTGCTTATTTCATTGGAGCTTTATAGCTTAAACACTACAGCACATTCTTTGGATATTATATATCAAGGAAGTAATATTTTATTGACAGAAATGTGTATATATATCTACGTGAAATGTGTAATACTTACCAGAATTGAACCTGACTACAGAAAACAGAAAAAATATAAATATTTCATATAAAATGAGAAGATAAAATGACAATATCTAGGTCTAGTACTTTGCCCGACATTTAATAATTAAACATTGAAAAATATAAATGTTATGACTTCTTTCTCTTCCTTCACAATTACTCTACCAGAACATAACTGCCAGAGGTTTCTCTCTTTACCAATAATTTTACTTAATTGTGAATCTACTACTGGATTAACCTATTGCTTTAGACAGAATCTTCATAATCTAAACATTTTATGAAAGCAGAATTTCTGAGAAAAGAACTTCAGAACCAAGCCTTTATCACATGAGACTATTAGAGGGAAAATTTTATATTCAAACAGTAATGTAGTGTTATAGTACCAACTGATATTCATTTAAAGAGTTGATTAGCTGCATCTATTTGGAACTATGCACTTAGCCCTAGTTAATTTGTAGCTGATAGTTTCCATGGCAGTATTATTTCACAATGAAATTTATGAAATGGAACAAAATGGAGATTGCACCCATTTTCTCCAGTCAGATTCCTTTGCAAGCTTCTCAGTAGCATACGATAATGGAAAGCATATGAATTATTTGTAAGAAGACATTGTTCTTTGTCCTTAATCTGTCACTTACTAGTAAGTGTCAAAATAGATCACAGGACAAGTGGAATATTAAAGTAGGTTTTATGTTCATGGTAGGATTACTATAAATATCACACTACCTGTTATTTTGTTATATTTATAAAGTTTGGCATATTATCTTAGTTATCAATATCATGAGTAGTCATGTCTCAGAACTTGAAGGAAACTGTAGAAAAAATCACTTTAAATTTGAGAACAGCATAATGAGTTCTAGGCCTTCTGTCTCAAAGAAAGAGAGAGAGAAAAAGAGAGAGAGATTGAGAGAGGAAGGAAGGAAGGAAGGAAGGAAGGAAGGAAGGAAGGAAGGAAGGAAGGAAGGAAAGGAGAGAGGAGAGAAAGAAAGACAGAGAGAAAGAAACAAAGAACGAAACAAAGAAAAAATAAAGTAAATACAGTGACGAGGCTTTGACTGAGTTATTTTTAAAATTCATTTTACTACCAGATAACTTTCCAACTGATTTCACTACCACCTCACTAGAAGGAATGTTAGTAAAATTGATATTGATTAATTTACACAATAATTACAATAATTATTGGCATATAACAATGAACTATGTTCATGGTGTCCTAATTTCCTTTCTAAATTACAGTAACTGACAGAAAATAGAATCCATTTCTACTTCACTGCTGATAGAAAGGAAATCATTCTTCCATCACAATACCCCTTCAAAGTAAAGTTCAGAAAAAAGAAGTAAAAGGTGATTATTCTCCAGAACAAATCACTTTTCTTCACATAGTGATTAGCCTTGTTTATTGCAGTTTTTGTCATGTTGTAAAAGACTTATAGACTGGTTGACAAGCTGACTCTCACTTCCGTTTGTTTTAACTGTGTAAATACAGTCCCCAATTCTTCAATCTAAAATAAGCAGCAGTGATTTAGTAGAACCATACAAAAATTGAACCAGATCATAAAGGGAGAGACTATAGTTGATGTCTTAGTAGAAAGAGAAATGGGGTAAAAAACAAACCCAGCAACAACAAAAGGGTTTTATCATCTGTTTTATATTACCTGAGTGCCTGACTACTGGTTCAATTCCCAATTCTGTTACTGGCACAACACTACGTTGGACAAATCACTGAACCTCATTGTGTGCCTGATTCTCTGTGAAGAGAATGAAGCAAAGACAAATCTTAGTCTTTATACAAAAATGGGAGACCTTGAAAGCATAATAGCATGATGTATTTGTGGCAGATATATAAAAAAATATTCTTTAAATTTTGCAGCTACAATTTTTTAATGCTCAAAGTTCATATAATAGCATTTTATTTGAAGTGTAATGCACAGTCACATGTGTTACGATTTTAGAAGCAAACAGTCAAACTGATACCATGCTGTCAAAATTATTTCTTTTCAAGGATACTTACATTGGCCTTATATCATTGTTTTCACATTATGGTAAAACTTTAGCAAATTATGTGATGAAAAGATCTGAAAGTTCTTCCACAGTCACAACACACCACAAATGAAGCTACACATTACTACACTGCTATTGACCACTATGAAATAGAACAAATACTGGCTAATTATGACAATATATCATCAGTAGTCAATTTAAAAAACTGCCTTCTCTTTATTGACTGTAACCTGCTGCCTCTATATGTAGATTCTTATGTAATGTTTGTAACTGCTATCTATAGTCGAAATACCTCCATTTATAAGTAGGGATTTTACACAGAGAGATAAAGAAAGATAATCAAAGCAAGAAACTGTATTATTAAATGCAGGGGAAATTTATAATCAAATTTAGCTTTATTAGAAACTAAACTCCAGATTCTTTCATATTAAAATTAATAAATTATTTTACTTATATGCCTAATGTTGCTTCCCTCCTGGTGTCCCCTTGAAGAGTTCTCCTCTCCCTCTCCCCTTCCCCTTGCCTCTGAGAGAGTGCTCACTGGATATTGCCCCTCCTAAGGGCACTCAATCTCTATAGGATTGAACTCATCCTTTTCCACTGAGGTCAGACTAGTCAGTCATCTGCTAAATATGTGGAGGGGCTCTAGGACAAGCCCATGTATGCTTTTTGGAGGTGGATTAGTATCTGAAAGCTCCCTTGGGGTCCAATTCAGTTGATACTGTTGGTCTCCTTATAAGGTAGCCATCCCCTTCAGCTCCTTCAATCTTCCACTAACTCTTCGTTAGGAATCCCCCAACACCAGTTCAATGTTTGGCTATAAGTATCTGTACCTATGTCAGCCAGCTGCTGGTACAGCATCTCAGAGGACAGCCAGGCTAGTCTCCAGTCTACAATCACAAAATAGCATCAGTAATAGTGTCAGAGATTTGTGCCTCCCCATGGGATGGATCCCAAGTTGAATCAGTCACTGCTCAGCCTTTCTTTCAATCTCTGACCATTTTTGTCCCAGTATTTCTTTTGGATAGGAGCAATTTGTGACAAAAAAAAAAAGTATGTGGTTTAATGTCACTATCCCACTACCAGGGCCAAGTCTAACTAATGGAGGTGGTATCTTTAGTTCCCCCCTCTCCAGTTTTGGAAATTTTAGTTAAGGTCACTCCCACCGAGTTCTGGGAGTTTCATCCATCTTAGGTCTCTGAAAATTTCTAGGGATTTCCGTCACACCCAGCCCCACCGATTGCATGCTTCAATTCATTCTCCTGGCCAGCTGGGTGGGCCTCTATCCTGTCTCCCCACATAGCTGATCCTGCCCTGGTTTTCCTCTCCCCCTCCACTCTGCAGTTCAGATCCCACCCTCTCTCTGCTTCTCATGATTTTCTTCCCATTTCTAAGTGAGATTGAAGCATCATCACTTGGGCTTTCCTTCTTGTTTAACTTCTTAGGTTCTCTGGGATGTATCATGCATATTCTGTACATATTTGGTAATATCTACTTGTGACTGAGTACATACAATGCATATCCTTTTTGGCTCTGGGTTTTCTCACTTAATATATTTTCTTGTTTGATTTATTTGCCTGAAGAATCCTTAATATTCTTCTTTTTATTAGCTGAATAGTTTCCACTGTGTAAATTAAATAAATATTTTGCATTCATTCTTTGACTGAAGGGCATCTAGGTTGCTTCCAGTTTCTGGCTATTATGAATAAGGCCACTAGGAATATAGTGGAGGATGTCTTCTATTAATATTGTAGAGCATCTTTTAGATATAACTGGGTCTTCTGGGAAAACTGAAGATTTCTAAGGAACTGACAGATTGATTTCTCGAGTGGTTTTACAATCTTTCAAGACCACCATCAATGGAAGACCTTTTTTCATCTTTCTTCACATCCTTGTCAGCATATGCAGTTCCTTGAGGTTTTATTTTTAGCCATTCTGATTCATATAAGCTAGAATCTCAGGGTCATTTGGATTTGAATTTGCCTAATGACTAAGGATGATGAACATCTCTTTAAGAGTTTCTTGGCCAATCAAGATTTTTTCTGTTGAAAATTCAATGTTTAACACTTTAAACCATTTTAATTAGGTTATTTAGTGTTTTGGAGCCTAGTTTCTTGAGTTTTTTGGATAGTCTCTAAACCACCAAAAAAAATAGTCATTTAAAAACCCCCCAACCAGAATAAGCAAAGGTCTAGATGGTTTTAGTGTAAAATCCTACAAGACCATCAATAAGAGCTAATACAAAAACTCCTCAAACTGTTCCATAAAATATAAACATAAGGTGAACAGGGTTACTCTGATAACTAAACCAACCGAAGATCCAACAAAGGAAGAGAACTTCAGACCAATTTTGCTCATAAACTTAGACACAAAAATACTCAATAAAATTTTCACAAACTGAATCCAAGGATACATCAAAAGTATAATTTTTCTTGATCAAGTTGGCTTCATCGCAGGGATGCAAGGATGTTTCAATATGTGAAAATCCATTAACATAATCCACTATATAAAGAATATCAAAGAAAAAAATCAGATGATAATTTTATTAGATGCTGAAATAGCATTTGACAAAATTCAACATCCCTTCATGTTAAAAAGTCTTGGAAATCTCAGGAATTCAAGGCACATATCTAAACATAATAAAAGCAATATACAACAAACCAACAGCCAACACTAAGTTAAATGGAAAGAAACTTGAAGCAATCCCACTAAAATCACAACTGAGACAAGGCTGCCCATTCTCTCCTTATAAATTCCATATAGTACTTGAAGTTCTAGCTAGAACAATAAGACAGCTAAGCTAGATAAAGGGCATAAAAATTGGAAAGAAAGAAGACAAGTTGTGACTATTCACAGACAAGATACATAAGTGACCCAAAAATTCTACCTGAGAACTACTACAGCTGATAAACATCTTCAGCAAAATGGCTGAATACAATATTAACTCAAAAAAATCAGTAGCCCTCATTTATGCAAATGATAAACAGGCCAAGAAAGAAATAAGGGAAACAACAACCTTCCAAGTAGCCACAAATAATATAAAATATTATAGTATAACTTTAACCAAGCAAATAAAAATATGTATGGAAAGAACTTCAATCCATGAAGAAAGAAATCAATGATGACCTCAGAAGATGGAAAGATCTCCCATGCTTGTGGATTGGTATGATTAACATAATGAAAGTGGCCATCTTACCAAATGCAATTCCCATCAAAACTCCAATATGATATTTTACAGTCATTGAATGTGCAATTCTCAACTTCATATGGGAAAAGAAAAAAAACAAGGACTCTAATTAATGAAAGGTAAGCTTCAATAAAATATTTTTGTACTTTTTCTCATCAATAGACAAGTAACTAAGAAAGTAACATATATCCAAATTCTAAAAAATAAAAGATCCTCTTGAGGATCATGCCTGATTTCAAGCTGTGCTACAAAGCAATACTAATAAAACCTGCATTTTATTGATACAGAGACAGAGGGTATAATCAATTTAATAGAATCAATATCCCAAAAGTAAATTTACACACAGAGGGACACTTGATTTTGACAAAGATTCCTAAACCAAACAGTGGAAAAATGAAGCATCTTCAATAAATTGTGCTGGTCTTACTGGCAGTCTAAAGAATACAAACTGATCCATATTTATCGGCCTGTACAATGCTCAAGTACAAGTTGATGAAGCACCTTACCTTAAAACCACATACACTGAATCTAATAGAACAGAAAGTATAAAATAACTTTGAAATCACTGGCACAGGGAAAAAATTCCTGAATAGAACACCAAATGGCTCAGGTTATAAGGTCAATAATTGATAAATGGGAACTTGTGAAATTGAAAAGTTTCTGTAAGCCAAAAGATATTGTCAGTAGTACAAATCTGCAACCTAAAGATTTGGAAAAATTCTTCCCTAACCCTACATCTGACATTGGGCTAATATTCAAAACATATAAACTCTACATACTAAATTACTGTGGTGGTTTAGTTGAGAATGGCCTTCACAAGATTATGTATTTGAGTACTTGGTTTCCAGTTGGTGGAACTGTTTAGAAAGAATTAGGAGTTTGGGCATTGTTGGAGGAGGTCCATCACTGGGGGTGAGGTTTGGAGTTTAAAATCTCTCTATCCTCCTAGTTATCACTTTTTATTTCATACTCATAGATAAAGAAGTTAGCCATAAGATCCTTTCTCCAGTGCCATGTCTGCCTGCCTGATGCCAGGCACCCTTCCAAGGTGGACATAGATTTTAACCTATGAGATGGTAAGCCTCAATATATTATTTTCTATGAGTTGCCCATTGTACTTTATCTCATCAATAGAGAAGTAACTAAAACAATATCATATACCCAAATTTTCTATAAGAATGGTCATTTTTTCTTCACACAATTAGAGGTTCAATTTTGTTATCAAGTAGCTTTGTGGTTTGTTGTCTATGTATGTAGACATTGTTTCTTATGTTAGGGAACTATGCTATATCAAAGTGCTTATATCATGGATATGAATTAAGAGAGAAAGAAGAAAGCACTAGTATTTTACTATCCCTTTATAATGAAAATCTCTAGTGTCCTAAAATGTTCCATTAGATCTTAACTGAGTCTTTCCATCACTTCCTAAATATCACCAAAGTGGGCTAAGCCTTTAGCAACTGAACCTGTTGGGGGTATTTGAAACACAAATTATGACAAGATTTTATCCAATGGGAATGATAAAATAATATGTTTTAGCAGCATGTTGGTCAAGAAGAGTCGTTTTTTCTTGATTCATGCTTTTCTTTTGGATTATTCTATAATTCTCCAGCCTTTCTCCATATAGTTTGTATAATCAGTATAACTTAAGAGCTTAAGGGAGGATATAGATTGACTTTTATTAAATTAGCCAAATATTATGAGTCATTGTAAAAAGAATTATAAAATTGTCAGCTAATCCTACATACTAGTGGAAGGAGTCATGTCTACCTCTAGAAAATAAAATGAAACTCGTGAAAGAAGTAGTTTTTAAATTAGATTAAATATAAATGAGTATGCAAGAGGGGCTTTTAAATATTTCTATTGTATGAATTCAGAGAAGACTCATATTTTTACCTTTAAAAATTTGATGGCCTTGTCATTCATCAAAGGGAGAAGAGGCCCTTGATGTTGCAGAGGCTTGATGTCTCCAGTATAGGGGAATGCCAGGGTAGGGTGGGTGGTTGGGAGAGCACCCTCATAGAAGCAGGGAGAGGAGGGATGAGATGGGAATTCTGGAGGGGAAACCAGGAAAAGGGATAACATTTGTAATGTAAATAAAGAAAATAAATAAAAGAAAATAAAAGAATAAAAAAATTAGTCTACTTTATGAATACAAAATTCTAAAATTAATGGCCAGATATTTACTAGTATACCTGTAATCATTCAGAATTTGGAATATAGGTCTCCTATATAAGTGCTATAGAATATAAATATTACTAAAAACTAAAATAGAGCCACATCATCTTCTCATAAAATATTATATATTACTTCATGTTTTGCAATGTACATGACTTGTAAACATTATGATATTTTTAAAGTTTCTATTTTTTACTGCCCATTAGCAATATGAAAAAGAGAGAACATGAACTTCAATGAACAATAGCACTTGGCTGAGGTTAATGTTCAGCTTATCTAGCATGTATGAGATCCAGAGTTCAATTCCTAACCCTACAAGAAGAATGAACTGGGTCACTGTATAATTAAAATAAGACAGTATAAATTTTAGAAAGATACCATAAGGACAAAAAGGCTTGTATTTTTAAATTGTGTGTATATGTATGTTTATGTGTAGAATATTTTGCCCTCTAATATCTGTAATGATAGTTCAGGTAATCTATAAACATGTAGGTACTACATAAAATTAAGGGAGATAACATTCTTGTTAAGTTTTACTTTCATTAGAGTGAAAATATAATTCTTTCATGATACCTAGTACTTGTGATCATGACAATTTATGGCATAACATTAATTGACTGTTATTATAGTTGACCTTTAAAATATTTCGCATTTAGAATGACTGGCCATTTCACATGATCCCAGTAGGTTACTCAGAGTGAACTGGAATGAATGTAATATATTACAATGTTGAAAAGGTCAATGATTTAGTTGTTGATATTTTCTATAGAATATAACTCACATATTTTAATGGGTGGTAAAATATTTAGAGTGATTAACATTAAATATCAAATAATAATTATGATGACCATTATTTTCAACTATGAACTATTCATTTATTTTCAAAGTAACAATAACAACATACAAGGAACACAAATTAAAATAACTACTGAAAGCTTTTAATGGTGTCTTAGTGAAAGAAATTGGCTTCGAGAATGCCATACATATGAGAAAAATGTAAAGTTGTATGGTGGATTTATATAGAGTTTGAGGGGAGAATTTTTCATTCATATCTATTCAATAAAAATTCTTCAAGGTGAAATGACACCTAGTTGAATTTTCTGTTTTGACAAATTTAACCTGTCAGTAGGACTGATTACCTCATTAACTTATTAAACAGACACTTTAGTGCCTATTGTTTGCTTGTAGGACATTATGATAACTAATTCAACATTGAAAGTGTTAAATGACATGAGCATTATATCCATGGAAAGGAAAAAAAATGAGAAGAGGAATGAAGTTGCAGATGCCAGCATTCAGAATTACCCGGAATGTCCTGTGGCTAACCCAGACACCACTCACATTATTTCACCCAAAATAATGTTTAAAATTTCCTGCCCCATAGCACAATAATGCCATACTGATGAAATCCAGAACAAACACCTACTGAAAGCTCTCAGCTTGACAGAGTGATGACAAACAAAAAGTTGTCTTCAGCATAGCTTTATTTGATGAAATTATATAACTGGGTAAAAGTAATTTTTGTTTTATTTATTTTTTTGAAATTAATGTTTTTATTGGATACTTTATTTACATTTCAGATGTTATCCCCTTTCTCCATTTTCTTCTCACCAAGGAACCCCTTATCCCATCCCCACTCCTGCTTCTATGAGAATGTGCCCCTACCCACCTACTCCCACCTCCCCGCCCTCGAATTCCCCCATACTGGGGCATCCAGCCTACATAGGACCAAGGACCTTCATTCCCACCTATGCCCAATAAGCCCATCTTCCCCTAAATATATAGCTGGAGCCATGGGTCTCTTTCTATGTGCTCCCAGGCTAGTAGTTTAGACCCTGAGAGCTTTGGTTTGTTGGTATTGTTGCTCTCCCCATGAGGCCACAAACCCCTTCAGCTCCTTAAGTCTTCTCTCTCACTCCTCCTTTGGGAATCCCATGATCAGTTAAATGTTTAGCTGTGAGCATCCACCTCTGTATATGTTAGGGTCTGGTAGACCTCTAAGGAGACAGCTATATCAAGCTCCAATCAGCATCCACTTTCTGGCATCCTCATCAGTGCCTGCCTTCGGTGACTACACATAGGATGGATACCCAGGTGGAGCAGTCTCTGGACAGCCCCTCCTTTGTTTCTGCTCCACACTTTGTCTTCATATTTGCTACCATGAGTATTATGTTACCCCTTCTAAGAAGGACTAAAGCACCCACACTTTGGTCTTCCTTCTTCATGAGCTTCATGTGGTCTGTGAGTTGTATCTTGGGTATTGTGAGCTTTTGGGCTAATATCTACTTATCAATGAGTGCATACCATGTGTGTTATTTTTGATTGGGTTACCTCACTCAGTATATTTTCTAGTTCCATTCATTTGCCTAAGAATTTCATGAATTCATTTTTTTGATAGCTGAGTAATACTCTAATGTGTAAATGTATCACATTTTTTGTATCCATCCATTCCTCTGTTGAAGGACATCTGGATTCTTTCCTATAAAGTTTCATTCAAATCTATTAGTAGAAACTGAGATGGAATTCTCAATCCAAGTACAAAACAGTTCCAGAATAGAATAAAACTTAATAAAACTCAGCAGGACCTTGAAAATTCGAAGCCAAATTGCTTAGATTGACTACATGTATCATCTGGCTTCAAAAATCTGAAATCTGTAGATAATAAAGAATACTATATACATAGTAATCAATTAAAACTTTTACATTTTCTTTAAAACATGTATATATTATGTATAGAATAGGGATTAAACAATATTTTAAAATGTCATGTATGTTTTTGTGCACATAGGATAATCAACTTTGTTGACTTCTCTGATCATTACAAAGTTTTAAATCTCAGGAAAAGAAGGTAAGAATGATCCTTATAGATTTGTTATCACAGGGTTAATATTTCTCTGAATATATTAGATATCATTTGAAGTTCAATGCAAACATTTTTGAAAAATTTATGTTTACATTTTGATCCAGCATGTCCTTCTAGTTTTCTCTTTCACAGAAATACCTGCATATGTTCATAATTATATTTTTCTACATTTTTGCATGATTTACAAAATTTTGTTTTTAGTAAAAATATAATGAGAACAACTGGAATGTATTTCAATTTTAAAATTGTTAAGCAGACACATATTCAATATATGAAAGAGATTTCTGAATTTCTATGTCTACTGCAACACTACATGCAAGAACCAAGAGACAGGATCTACCTTTGTGTCTGTTGATCAGTCAGTGAAAAAAGAAGGTGTGGTATGGGGACCAGAAACACGGAACCAGTCCTGGAGAAGTAGTGGTCTTGAGGTTTATCCAACCCTGTGAAATACTGCCCTGAGATTGGCAGGAATAGGGCAGTTACATACCTGCACTAGGCCTTCATGTCTCCACACACATAGCCTTTTGCCCCTACCCCCTACCCCAAACTTTGACTCATCAGAAGATGTCACGTAGTAAGTAGACATGGTAATTTTCTTTTCCCCTAATAAGTTCATATACAACAGAGATGGTGAAGTTATATGGAAACCTTCTACTATAGAAACATTCTAAAGTTTATATGCACATATGCATAAGACTTAAATTGGGATTACTCTATAATATTGTAATTATGCCTCTACTAGATTTCATAGGCTAACAAATATTAATCCCAGTGCCAGCAACTTATTACTTCTTTTGGAATTGCTAAATTGTGAAGTCCCAAAGCTCTCAATCATGAGAGGCTACTTGCCACTATTCTTGGTTACATCAGATGACTTCATAGTAACACTCTTTTGATGGGGGTACAACAAATTTGCATCCTAGAACATGGCAAAATCAAGCTGTTGTTGACCTGGAAGTTTCATCACTACTGCCTAGTTTTCATAGTGCTGGTAAGTGAAATGCACACTACCAGAGGAGAAAAGTAATTATCAGTCTTATTCAACATGAACTCACCAATAATGATTACAATAATAAATGGCTTTGCAATATATGGCCACTGATACATAGTAGCACAAAGATCATGGAAATAACTACCACTTTTTGATTGGAACCTATAATTGACACGACTACTAGGACTAAGAACAGGCAGCTAGACAAGTCATAGGTCTTAGTGGAAAACATAGTTTAATAGTTTCTTTTTAGCAGGATAATCATAGTATATTATTAATTTAATTAATAATGACTTATTAGTATGTCTATCATAGATCAATGCATCAATAAAATTTTATCAGAGAACCTCTTTGCCATAAATTATTAACACAGAGATGTATGCCAGAAAAGTGAAGAGAAGAAGACAACTGTAGAATTCTTAGCCCTAAGTGAGATTTCTATATTCAGCCTTTCCTCCTAAGATTCAGTAACTACTATGGAAGAAGTGGAAAGAATGTAAGAATCAGAGGTATTAAAATACTGTCATCTGGACATAACAAGATAGGTCTACATTGGAATTCATGGTGATTGTGATAGCATATACAAGACCAGTGCAAGCTCAACTTAAAAAAAATCTGGGGCTAGAGAGAAG
Organism: Rhabdomys pumilio; assembly: GCA_030674055.1. NCBI lineage: Eukaryota > Metazoa > Chordata > Mammalia > Rodentia > Muridae > Rhabdomys > Rhabdomys pumilio. The sequence goes on from JANHMN010000005.1 coordinate 51,438,018, forward strand.
GCTCAGAGGTTAAGAGCACTGACTGCTCTTCCAGAGGTCCTGAGTTCAATTCCCAGCAACCACATGGTGGCTCACAACCATCTGTAATGGAATCTGATGCCCTTTTCTGGTGTGTCTGAAGACAGCTACAGTGTAATCATATAAATAAAATAAATATATCTTTAAAAAAACTTCTGATTCTGAACAGTGGAAATGAAACAAAAGTTCAACTCCTAACCAATGAGTTATTGATAGTTGGCTAGGAGAGGAAGAGTATGCTTTCTTTGATGAATATAGCTGCTGATAAACTTGCTGCACTATAATGGAAGATAACAAATTCAAAAGTATATATTTAAAAAATAGGACTTGAGGAATTAAAAACAAAAAGAAGATACACAGTTGAGTTGATTGAAAAGGGCAGTGAATCTGATAGAGGGATGAATATATTCAACAAATTGTACAAAATTGTAAACAACTCCAAAGAAATAATAAATGAAACAGTTTTTTTTTAAAGGAACATTGCAAGGAGTGTAGATTTTTAATGTTCTCTCATTATATCAAATGTATGTAAGCTGATTGTGCTGGTCAGCTTGAGGGGGTTAGGGGCATGATTGTCGTTGCTTTTTCTCTCATGTTTTGTATGCTTGACAACCTCACATAATCTAGGATCATCTGAAAAGAAAGAACCTCAATTTACATAATGCCTTTATCAGCTTGGATTATAAGTCAAAGTCTCTTGAATATTTTGATTAATGATTGATGAGCAGCAGTTTGAATGATGGCACCAGTAAACAGATAGTATTGGATTGTATAAGAAAACAAGTGTACTCATATACAAGACCAGTGCAAGCTCAAGTTAAAAAAAATGGAGATCAAGGGATCAGCAACATTTCTCCATATTCTCTCCTCCAATCCCTACATCTATATTTCTACACTGGCTTCCCTTGGTGATAAATGTAACCTGGACTGAAATGAACCCTTTGCTTTCCAAGTTGTTTTGGTTATGATATTTATCACAACAATAGAAAGCAAACTGAAACACTAGTATGTACATTAATTTGACATAATTATTTCTAAATAAATATATATATAAATTGTATCAAATATATAACATAAAAATTCAAAAATATACTTTGTTAATTAAATCTTAGAAACAAGCAATTATAAATGTTTCATACATAAATTTAAATATCAGACCTGTTACACACATACACATAAACATATATATATATACATATATATATATATGTGTGTGTGTGTGTGTGTGTGTGTGTATGTGTGCGTGTGTATATGTAAATTTAAATATATATATATTTCTTCATATAGTGAATTATTGTAGGAAATACAATATACACATGTATATTTTTATATTTTTATATAATGTATACATGACAAATATACACATATAATTTAAGCTGGGTCTCCTCTCCTTCTCTAACCTGTCTCCTGTTAGATTACTATTAATATATTTTTGAGAAGGAAATCAGAAGAGATGTGCATCAAGTCACAAATACATTCTTATTTTCAGAAATTAAAATGATCAAGATATAAGAAGTGACAAATACATGAATATTTCTTTCAAAAATTATTCACTGAGTAAGCATGTTATTACTGTATACATTTTTAATTTTATAGATTTTAGTCCTTTGTGTGTTTAATATTATGTTAATCTCATCTTAGATATACATTTTATAGTTTGAATTTGTTGTAATTTTATATGTAAAAACAGAATATTTTGGTCACATCCATCACTTTTTTTCCTGCTTTCTTATTTCTTTTGAATCATACTTCACAGCCACTTCTCAACTTTTCTTTCTTCCCTTGGCCTCCTTTTCCTCAACTTTTTTCTTTCTTTATCTTTCTTTCTTTCTTTCTTTCTTTCTTTCTTTCTTTCTTTCTTTCTTTCTTTCTTCCCCTTCTTGTTTTATTGTTGTTGTTGTTGTTGTTGTTGTTGTTGTTGTTGTTGTTGTTGTTGTTCTTCTTCTTCTTCTTCTTCTTCTTCTTCTTCTTCTTCTTCTTCTT
>JANHMN010000005.1:51440028-51520719 GCA_030674055.1 Rhabdomys pumilio
TCTTCTTCTTCTTCTTCTTCTTCTTCTTCTTCTTCTTCTTCTTCTTCATTTATTTGTTTATAGATTTTTTTTTTGGTTTTTCGAGAAAGGGTTTCTCTGTGGAGCCCTGGCTGTCCTGGAACTCACTCTGTAGACCAGGCGGGCCTTGGACTCAGAAATCTGCCTGCCTCTGCCTCCCAAGTGCTGGGATTAAAGGCGTGCGCCACCACTGCCCGGCTTTTATTTATAGATTTTAAAAACTATTACTTTAACCAAAATGGCACATGGAAGTTAATTTTTATAAAAAATATTTTTATTTTCTTCAGAGTAAAAATGTTCCCTCTCATTCTGACAGTCTGATGTAGTCATAAATCTTCTGTACAAATGACTTTGGGGTTCTGTGTTCTCTTTTCCTAGGGTGTGATTATAGTAAATTGTATAGTATTGGTGACCCTAACTAAGATGAAGTTAATCAATTTTCAAAGCATATTTTATCACTTAGTTAGTAGCATACTTTGTATCATCAGTTATGTATTGTTGTATTATTAGGCATTAATTAAAACAAAAAAGTTTAAAGGTAAATGGGATTGAATTTGTTTCTACTACTACCATAAACTTATATAAACATTTTCATAAAATTTATGACTTTAAAACACAACAATGTAATCTATTCTTATTCAAATACTTTTTGGATATTTATGAGTTTTTCTACTACAAAATTGTTGTCATTCTAGATACTTCAGATATCACTCTCACTTTTTTTTATATGTATCATTTCCACATTTCTTAAAAAACTAAGGTGATTAGAAGTGCAATAAGTGGACTATAAATTAACCTGGAATTATTTTGGGTTAACAAAATTATTTAATCTGTCTCATATTATAGACATTTATGTCTTTAAATATATGGTATATCAATTTTTTACTATTTCCCTTTTTCAAGGTGAAATTAAGTGTAGAAATAAAACATGACAGCTCAATTCTGGGGGAAATTGGCATAACTATTGGTTTATCTAAGTGTGAATAGTTTCTCATACTTTTCTTAGTACAAGCATGATATAAACCCCAGAAGATTTTACTGCTCTGAATTTCTATAATATATTCTAAGTTATTTTGTGAAGGATCCAAATAACAAGTACTGTAGGAGGGAAACAGTATGGCTAGTCTGAAATCCATTTTGCCTGCATACTGTTTGATTTTGTTCAAAGATTGCAAAGCATGGATAATGATGTAGATGATAATGTCTTTCTTCTGGTTACATTTACACAGTTATTGCAGGTACCTAAAGTTTATTTTAAATTAGTATAGGATTTCTATATTTATTTCTAAGAGGAGTGTTAAGAGAATGACTTTCCCTTGATGTTACTTGTTGGAAAGAATTTTTCAGAAAACGGTATTATTAGAAAATCAAAAGTATGACTTCAATTATAATTCAAAACATTCAAAAGGAGGCAATCTGAAGAAGGAATAATGATAAAAAAAAGAAGGAAAAGGGAGTTTGTGCTTAAAATTCCAAATGCAATCAAAGAGGGTAAACATAATCAGAAATGGCCTATGCTACTATGTTTTCCTCTTACACATCTTATCCTCTGTGATACACACACATACATACATACACACACACACATTTATATATGTATATATATATATATATATATATATATATATATATATGTATATGTATGTAGATTCAGCATGCTTTATAGTGAACAAAGGTTTCCTTATATACTCTATGAAAAAATCCAAGCATATTATGCATAGAAATACAGTAAAATAAGTACAAAGGATAAGATCTTAAGAAAGAAATCTTAGTTTTACCTCATTTACTTCCTTTGTTTTTCCTTGCATAGTAAATACTTCAAATATAATCAATGGTTTTGTTTAAAATATGGTGTATTCATCTTGGAACATATGTTCTGAGAATATTTAAATATGTCATTGATTGATGAAATTTTGCAAAGGAAATTGTCCCTATGTGGTCTATCCTCTATTCTATCTTTACTTGAGGTTTTAATTTGTTTTGTTTTGTTTTGTTTTGTTTTGTTTTGTTTAAATATTGATACCAGTGTCATCAATGTTGAAAATGTATCAGCTCTCTATACATACATAGTTGTACTTCTGCTGCATTGTGGCTTGGTTTTATAAAGTAGTTTAAATGTATTAGTGATTGAAAACAAAAATCCAGGATTTAAACTAAATAACACCTATAATTTAATTCAGTTCTTCTTTCTTTGTTCCTATTATCATTAGAAGGAAGTTTCAAAATTTTCAGAAACCAACAGATGGCAGCAGAGACTTATACTCTGGCACACAAATTTTATTTGCTCAAGTAATTATCCCAAAACAGCAATTAAATTTCTAAAGGCAGAACTGTCATTTTTAAGCTTAGCAACACTAGAAAAATCTTTAAAGTCTTTTTTCAGGCAAAAATTAATAAAATAACATTCTCTTTGCTCATTAAGCATCCAACTCGGCCTTGATTTTACAGTTATAATTTTCCCCTCATGCATTTATTTAAGGTTTACCAAAATTATCATCATATCTATAAACTTTTTCTGCATGCCAAATGAAACAACCAAAGTATGCAAGATTTCAATAATCCCTACATTTCCATTTAAGTGAAAACATCAAAGAGAAAGAGTATAGAGAGTTTGTTTTCAGTCTTCCTAAAGCTAAGTGGTGCTATATTTGCCAGAAGGCTCACATTACACTGTCATGCTTGAAAAATCTAACATCAGGAACAAACCGATTACTGATATTTTTAATATACTTAAAGATGAACTCCCTAGAGGAAAAATAGTAAAAATCATTTCCACTGTACATTGTAAATCTTCATCTATTTTTTGTTTGTTTGTTTTATTTTTTTTTAAACTCAGTATATCTCAGCTGAAAAATCTTTGCACAGGAAAAGAAATGAGCTCTCAAATACCATGATGCATTTCTAGAGATCTCTGCAAGGTAAATTATTGTCATTAGTTTCCAGTACTGCTTCATGATAGAAATATATATTACAAGTACTTCTAAGTTATGCAACTATGGAGGAGCCTTTGGTCTGGCCTTTACTATGCTGTGGCCTATTGAGTAAATATTTCTATATCTCCACCTACTAAAATATCATAACTATCTTGCCACACCTTCTTAATAAGCACTTTTTGTGAATTACCTCTATACCTCATATTTCTCTCATGCCCCTGAACAAATTTATTGGAATTATTTGCCTATCAGTCTACATTCCTGAACTGTGAGTTCCAGGGAAAAATTGTATTGTTTTCTTCTCTGTCTTACCAGTGCTATGTACATGACATTCAGAAATGATAGAGTTAAGCTCAGATCATGTAACCTTATTAATCTCAGCACCATTAGGATTTGTTCATCAGCCAGGCGGTGGTGGCACACACCTTTAATCCCAGCACTTGGGAGGCAGAGGCAGGTGGATCTCTGTGAGTTCGAGGCCAGCCTGGTCTACCAAGTGAGTTCCAGGACAGCCAGGGCTACACAGAGAAACCCTGTTTCAAATAACAACAACAACAAAAAAAAAAGGAATTGTTCATTATATTGAAAGCACATTCACAGGGGATTTGTTAAACAGCAAAAGAAAGAAAACGCTGTCACTGTCCTAGAGATGACCCTAGTCTTTGAAATAAAGATTTGTCCAAGGAAAGACAATTTAATGCAGGTAAAAAATGAACATAATGTAAATTAGCAGGGCATACTGAAAACCTTTAAAATATTTAGAGTATACTAGCTATTTATGAAATTATAAAGTCACCGATCACAATCAAGATTTAGAATTTGATTGACAAGTTGTAGATTAACACTTTTAGGAGAAGAAATCTATGAGGTTTTAAAAGAGTAAAGATTAATATCCTGAAGGTTTCTCAGAATTAAAGAACAGAGTATATAAAAGAAGCTGACAGACATTAAAACATTCCATAGTGAAAAACTTACTACAGTTCCAAGACAATGAAATTTTAGATGCAAATGATAAAAATAATTTTTAAAGGAAAGAGAGAAAGAGAGAGAGAGAGAGAGAGAGAGAGAGAGAGAGAGAGAGAGAGAGAGAATGCCTTGACAGACTTTGAGCAGCTTTTGGTTATGTATGAAGAGAGAACATTCATGTAGCATCTTGCTGAGTAAAGGACTTTCTTACCTTGTGATCTGTTTCTGTAAGAATTTTATTTTATTTGCTGGATTTTCAGTTTTGTTTTGTTTGAGGAGAATTTCTATTTAGACAGCAAAAAAACAACATGTTGTATGTTGGAGCAATATACAGTGAAAGAGGAGTCAAATCAGTTGTCTTATCATGCATAATTCTTTTAAACTAAAGCAAAAGTGAGGCTTTTTATTTTCACAGAACTTTTTGAAAATGAAATGTCCATTTGAAGTTGCTACTTTATTTTTATATTTTTGGTTGTGAGAATAGCCTTTAAGAGCTGAGCCATCTCTCTAGCCCTACTTTATTTTTAATAACATAAGCAGTTACAACAATCTAACATGAACAAGAATGAAGGAGCATTGACATATATATAGTCATTCAAAAACATTGTAGCACTTTGTATAAAATATCATAACTCCTACCTAGTTATTAGATATTTTTACTGTTTCATTCATTAACACAGGGGACATTCTAAGGCATGCAAGATTTGTGTGTAATATTTGCAGAAAGAAATTTTATTTACTTTTATCCAGTTTTTAAATTATAATTAGTCTCATTGTTTTAGTTAATGTTGCTTATCCATAAACAAATTTTGGCTTATAAATAACTAATTTAAATATCTATCATATTTTAATATTCGAGTAAGATATTCATAAAGAAAATAGTTTTCAACCTTTTAAGGATGCAATAGAAGTTAAAATCTATATTGTATTTCAAACAACATTTTTGTACAAATTCTAAGCTTTTCAAGTTTTTTTCAGGTAAATTAGAACAGTACTCAGAATGTTTTATGTGGAGTTATGAAATACTTTTCTCATACATTACTCATTTTCTTCCTGTTCTGGGTATTGCAAATTCTCCCAAGCACTGATGTGTTCTAGCTTCTAAGCTATAACTACCTACTCGGGCTAATAGGATTGTCTTGTGAATAAAAGGTACATTCACCTAAAGACAATATTCTATTCATAATTTCTTCCCATGCTTTTGTACTCATGGTACTTTAGCCTGCATGTTTACACATACATACACATAAACATGCATGTGTACACATTTACAAACACACATACACACAACATATACATACACAAATTTTACAAAAGAAAATAATTTAAGAATTTATTTTCTTTTCACAGCAGTTTTTCCCACACCAACATCGAGAAATATAAATTCATGTATAGAAGTGAGCTGGAGGTGTGTGTCAGTACAGATGCCAAACATCATTTAAAGTAATTTTTTCCTTTCTTACAATGGACAATTCTTTGTGAAAACCTCATCAGTCCTCAAGACTTTGTTTTTCTGGGACATAGCATTGTTCTAAGAATAGTTTGTTTGTATGTAGAACAGAAGGAAGAAAGTTTCTAAGAGCCTGAAGTTGTAGACAACTCCAAGGAAATAGTGCCTTCCAGATTCAAGACTGATGTATATGTGAACTCACAGAGACTGTGGTAACAAGCAAACTGCATGCAAAGGTTCAAAAGAGACAAATTTTGAGCACTGTAAATGAGAGGAGATCATAAAGACCTTCCCCTTACAAAGAAGTTATTTGAAGGTGGTACCTGACAAGAAACTGGAAAAAAGTTTTCCCTAATGGAGTGTCACTGTGTATATCAAATACTGCACTCCTGAACAGGCCTAATCTCAGGAGTAGCTAGTCAACACAAAACAGACTCCAAAATTTTAATGTGTTTGAATTTCTAAAAACCATGGGACCTTTAAAGTTATTTATCTTTTAAATGTGAAATCTTGAGGATGACTAAGAAATAAAGACTTGGGGCTTATATGAGATGCTTGTGTGTTAGTTCACAAGAAATAAGTTGTACTGACTAGTTTTGTTTCAATGTGACAGGAGCCAAAATAGATGGAGCCTCAGTTGAGGAAATGAGTCAATGATATGCAGCTGTAAAGCACATATAAACATGTTATGTAGAATAAAATATAAATCTAATCACGCTCAATTTAAGATTAAAAAAATCCTAATGTTAAAATGTTGAGAAAACCTTTATGTTCAAGGTTTTAAAAGTTAAATTAAAAAGCAAAATACCCCACATTGTTGAGTTTGCACATTTTAAATAAAATTGAGTTATAAATTTCATAAATGAAACCCATAAAATAATTACAAATTAACACTTTTTTCTTTTCTTTAATTAGGTGTTTTCTTTACATTTCAAATGTTGTCCTCTTTCCCAGTTTCCCCTCCAGAAACCCCTTATCCTGCCTCCCTTTCCCTACTTCTATGAGGGTGCCCAACCCACCCACCTACTCCTGCTTTCCCATCCTGGCATTCCCCCACACAGAGGCATAAAGTCTTCACAGGTACAAGGGCGTCTCCTCCTGTTGATGCCCAACAAGACTATCCTCTGCAACATATGCAACTGGAGCCATAGGTCCCTCCATGTATACTCTTTCATTGGTGGTTTAGTCCTGCAAGCTTTCGGGGGGTTGTTCTTCCTATGAGGTTGCAAATTCCTTCAGTTCTTTCAGTCCTTCCCCTTCCCAGTTCTCAGTCCAATGGTTCGCTGTGAGCATCTACCTCTGTATATGTCAGGCTCTGGCAGAGCCTCTCAGAAGACAGCTATATCAGTCTGTCAGCAAGCACTTCTTGTCATCTACAATGATGTCTGAATTTGGTTTCTGTATATGGAATGGATCCCCAGGTAGAGCAGTCTCTTCAGTCTCTGCTCTACATTTTGTCTCTATATTTCCTCCCATGAGTATTTTGTTCCCCCTTTTAAGAAGGACTGAGGAGTTCATACTTTGTTCTTCCCTCTTGAGTTTCATGTGGTCTGTGAATTGTTTCATGGGTATTCCAAGTTTGGGGGCTAATATCCACTTACTAGTGAGTGCATGCCATGTGTGTTCTTTTGTGATTGGGTTATCTCACTCAGGATGATATTTTCTAGTTCCATCCATTAATGTACACATTTATTAACATATATGCTTCTAATAAATAACAAAATTGAAAAAGATGAACATATGAGTGTTAATGACATCTTTACTCTACCTATATAACTATAATCTAATTAAAAGCCTTATCCACTTTCCTGTTGCATTAAACAGTGTTCACCTGATCTTCCAGGACACTATTAGACCTCTTTTTACTCCATCATTTCATTTATTACAAAATATTTATCTTTTCTTTTCTTCATTTACTTTTTTCACATTTCCTGAATTTCAATATGAAGGATTCCAATTCTTCATACTAAAGCAAAACAAAAACTGTTTTTTATAACTCCACTCTTCTGTTTTTTTTTTTTTTTTGTCTGCATACTTAGCTTTCCTCTTTTATTTCTTTTGGTTAGTAATGCATTATCCCACTGTGTATTAAACTCACAAGATTCCCACTACAGACTCCTGAATTGTTTATATTTCAGGATTATTCTACTATGTCCAATTACTGTCATACTTAGTATTATACCTTGAAATTTTCTTTTATTAAAATTTATCCTTTTAATTTCACTACAGAATTACTGTATTTATATCATGTACAACCCTACCTCTACCTTCTACAACACCTCCTATGTTCCCTCCTCATTTTTTCTTAACTTTATGGCTTCTTCTAAAGTTTTTATTGTTGTACACAGAAGTGTCTATATATATATATATATATATATATATATATATATATGCATAATCTAATGAGATAATTAGTGTTGTTTTGAGTAAATTGTTTAGAGATAATTACATGTGATGAGTTATTTTGTCAATGGGTTTCTGACTGGAGGGTAGAATTAATCTTAATCTATAAGCAACAGTTGATATCCTGAAACTCTTAATCTAGTGCTGGTTCCTTTTCTTATCTCCTTTTTGGCATTACGGTTGGAGTTGATATTAATTGGGTCTAGTTTGGGCAACCATACTAGCATGGGTAATTCTGGTTGTCAGTTTGATACATCTGGGAATAAGGAATTTAAATTGAAGAATGGCCTCCATCACATTAGCCTATGGGTGTCTCTGTAGAGCATTTTCTCAATTGATATTTGATGTAGGAAGGCCCAGACTACTTTTGACAGTACCATTCATAAGTTCTTAGGTGTTTAAGAAAAGTAGTTAAAAATGAGTCTAAAAGCAGGTCAAAAAGTAACATCCATCCAAAGTCTCTGCTTCAGTCCTTCTTCTAGGCTTTGAGTTCCTGTATTTGTTTTCTTAAAGGGAGATTGGATAAGGAAGTATAAGCCAAATAAACCTTCACTAGTTGACTTTGTTCATTGCTTCATCACATAAAAAATCAGAGCATTTATTCTTTAAAACTTATGAATATGGCACTTATTCTTTGCATAATGATCAGTTATGGGGTTTTGTAGTAGCTTTTATCTCCTTCAAAATATAAGTTTCTAGGATGAGGTGTGAGAGTTATACTTAAATTTACATATAAGGATACATATTTAAGAGTATAGTTAGAAATTACATTGGTTAAAAAATGGCAGTAGAAGGTTATCCTCTAGGGTCTATGACTTCCCTTAGCTTTTGGCTATGCTCATAGTACCCTGCCTGAATTCCCTCCCACTGATATGGTTTTGGTTTTAACTAGAAATCTGTTGGTTACCCCAAGTTAACAGTGTCAGTATTGGGCCACTGGGATTATTTTGCTGCATCTCTCTCTCTCTCTCTCTCTCTCTCTCTCTCTCTCTCTCTCTCTCTCTCTCTCTCTCTCTCTTTTCTTTTGGCTCAAATGCTTTATTCCTGGTTTGGGTTATTGTTTGCTTTCTTTATTTGACAGGTTGCATTTGACCTACCCTTTTAACACTCTGAGACCTTGACTTTAGGAATAAAACTGCATGATAAGTTTCAATAGGAATGGCTCACAGAGACTCATGTGTTTGAATTCTTGAAGCATAGGGAAAGATACTATTAAGAGGTTTGGCCTTATTAGAGTAAGTGTGGCCTTGTTGGAGAAAGTGTCACTATGAGAGCAAGCTTTGAGGTCTCATATGTTCAATGTATGCCCAGTGTGCCTCATACTTGCTTCTGCAGCCTGGGAATAATGGTGTAGAACACTTAGCTCTTTTTCTTTCATTATGTCTGTATATGCTCTGCCATGATGATAAGGAAATAGATTTCTAAACCTGTAAGCCAGGCACAAATAAATGTTTTTTTTAAATAAGTGTTACCCTGATCATAGAATCTCTTCACAGAAATAGAAACTTTACCTAAGACACTGTGTCCATAGTGCTTAGTGCCATTAGCAATAGGTACTTATTTACCAGTTCTGGAAAGTAACCAAGAGCCATGGAAATAGCCTATATTGTTTTGAGAGTCTCTTTGTCATTATGTCACTTATTGTCCCCGGTGTTTTGCAATTTCCATGGTTATGTTCTTATCACTCTTCTCTCCTAATTCTGTATGATCTTTTATTTGTGTTCTCACACCTAAAAGTAAAACTATTACCTCTGTTCTTTTATTTTCTACATTTCTACCTTCAGCATTTCACTTCAAATTTCAGACAAAATATATACATTAACAAGTAATTATTCAAGAGATGACAATCCTTATCTTGGGAACATCTCTGAGTAAAATAGTATGAAAATAAAGATGACATATTTTTATCCAAAACACTTGGCTCTATCCCATGTCTTAATGTCATCCCCAGTTAATCAAAAACTAGATTCAGAATCTTGAAAGGATTTTACTCCTTTTTGCTTCTTATACTCATATTTGTATGATTATTTGCTTATTGGTATTACAAAAGAGTAGAATCTTAGTTTTATTCATGTCTTCACATACTCCAAGGTAGCACAAAAACCACAATGGACTCTTGTAAAATATTTATTGAATAGAATTTTGGAAGCACAACTATAATTCAAATGAATAAGTATAGTTTATCTTAAGAATGTTAAATATTATGAAAATGTGAACATATAGAAGAGAATAAAGTAGAAATTTTCATTTTAATATTCAGTGCAAAACTCAAAAATGCATAATAAAATTAGTCTTTTAATAAATTAGATTTGATACTATAGCTCTGATACAATAATATTCTCTAAAATATCAGTCATTGACTTCATTCAATTTTTAGCCATGAAAAAAATTAAAGACCACATTAACAATTAAGATTGTACCTTTTAACCTCAGAGGTAAAACAAATATCAGTTTGATTTAAAGGAGATTAAGTGGTTACCTTTTTACAAATAAATTCATAAGTGTATATATGTAAGTTTTTATGAGTTTATCTATAGTACATGTATGTAAGAGTCATGATGGAGGCAATAGATGCTTTAGAACAAATGATTATGTTTCTCCATGTGAATTTTAAGACTGAACGTGGGTTCTCTGCAAGAGTTCTATGTTCCCCATTTTTCCTTTTTATTAAACAAGGATTCTTTTGTCATACAATATAATCTGAATACAATCACCTCCTTTACTTTTCCCAGTTCCTCACCTTATCCTCTTCCAGTGTCTCCCATTAGAAAAGTACATGTTTCTAAGAGATAAAAAGAAAACGTAATAAAATATAAACTAAGATAAAACAAAAATCATCCTTTTGGAGGTGGACAAGACAAGGCAACAATAAAACATAATAACCACATTACAAGATACTAAAATCAAAAGTCCTCTCATTTATACTTTGAAGAGTCCCAGAAAAATACTAAACTGATTCAAATATGACTGACTGAGAGCCAAAATATTGGAATAATTTCTAATGATATTCTTATGTACTAATACACTGATGGTCTGTACAGTCATCATCAGAGAAGTTTCCTCAGGTAGGACATGGATGCAGATATAGAGAGTCACAGTCAGACATTATGCAGAGAGAGTTCAAGTTTGAGGTCTCAATCCTCTTGGAGACTGGTAAAACCCACAAAAGAGGGCAAGAAAATACTGTAGGTATCAGAGGGCCAGGGGAGCATTGTTGCGGCCCTAGGTGCCCCACACTTGGAGGCCAACAATTTGAGGACTGCTCTGTCAATGTTGGAACCCACACTGCCAAAAGCCTTGGGGGCTAAGTTGTTAGAGCCCACACTGCCCCAGGCTGCTCTGGTCCACAGGTGGGGGTTCAGCAAGAGAGAGAGTGAGGATGGACTCGAAGAATGGAGACAAAACAGTGTGTGATTCAATCCCATTTATTCTTCAGTCTCTCTTCCTAGTCCAAGTCCCAAGTCTTGAGTTCCTTGTCCCTAGTTCCTAGTCCCTAGTGCCTCCAAGTTCCAAGTTACTTCTTCCAAGTGCTAAGTGCCTAATGTCTAATGATCTTCCAAGTGCCTAATACTAACTCCAAGTTGTAGTCTCTATTTCCAAGTTCCAAGTTATACTCATGTCAAGTATAAATCTGCTGTCTGGATCAAAGTTGTACTGCGTCTCTTCTGTCTGCCTCTCACCTTTTATATGTCTCACTACTAAGCCACGCCTCTTAGTCATGCCCTTAAATCATGTCCTTAGGTTTTGTCTCTAAATCTAATCACTAAGTCACACCCTTAAGTCTCAGCTCTAAATCACACCTTTAAGTCTCACACACCCAAGGGAAGATCCTGGGTATCTAAAACAAGATGTTATCAAAGTGAGCTCAGCTGTTGTAGGCTATTGTAATCAAGTCTCTTGTCAGGGTATATGGCTCAAGATGGCTGCAAGGGTGATAGCTGCCTTCTGTCGACTCCCTACAAAGCATAGCCCAATGAATTAACTACTCAGGGCTCATATGGGCTTGCAGTGCACCATGTACTCTGCATATATGTTATGGGTATTAGCTTGATTCTATTGTGGCACACTTAACAATGGGAACATGTTTGTCTCTGACTCATCGTTCTTCTCCTGAGCCTCTTTCCCTCTTATTGGGTTGCCTCGTCCAGCCACAATACTAGGGCTTTTGTCCAAAAGCTATAGCTAAGGCTTTTCTTTTTGAGACAATTTAGGCTCAGACAGATCTAAAGTCAAAGCCATATACTTCAAAATACTGAAACAGTATGCTGAATGTCAACAGGTAAGTCATGTTGTCTTATTTTACTAATTTGTAGTCCATATATCTGATGTTTCCAGAGAAAGAAATTTGACATATCTACATTTTAATATGGGCATCTTCATCTGCACTTTCTCTTTTCAAAACCTGGACCTTTTCTCCTATAAACTTCTACTCTATCACTATTATTTTGTACCTTCAGATATAGTTTTCAGAATCAAAAGGAATTCATTCAATGCATTCACATAGTGACTCTCTTATGACAGGCATTATGCTAATTCTAACAAAACAGTGATGGACAACAAACATAGGGTATCTATCTCTGCGCATCATTAAAAAGCAAGACAAATCACTGAATCTAAATCTCAGTAATATTTGTCTTGATAATTCATCACAAAGTGATAATCTAAAAATAAAAATTAAGTGTCTGCAGATGGCAAAATACTAATAAACTGTAGCTTACATTGCAGGATCTACTTGGCTCAAAAATGAAAAATTTTTATCTCAGGAATAATGCAGAATAGGTATTAATAAGCACCTTAATTTTTTAAAAGCATACAATGAGGTGAGATGAAAAAGAGAAAGAAACACCTAAGTGTTAATACTCTTTAAAGATTACAAGATAGACATCGTGGTATGAAACATCTCTGCATTTTCCATGAAAATATTTCTATACATATAGAACAAATTATGCTGTAAGTGTTTCTCACTTCAGGTCACTCAGATCTTCAATCTCCTGTACGTTACTTGATTTACAGATTTGTGTCCTAAAGTGGAAATTTTTGGTTTCTTTTCACATTCAGTTATATCATGTGATGTTTTACTGGAAGCTGTCTTATGAAAGCATGTTTGGCTGACAAACATACTTGAGAAGATATTTTGTTGTAAGAGACACGTAAGAGGATTTTTGCTGAGGCAAACACTTGAGAGGATGTTTGGAAAGAGTAAAAGTATAGTACAACAGACAATGAATGACACTCTTACATTGGTTTGTCTTTCAATGTATTGCTGGTCTTTGCTGATCTTTTCTTGTCATGATGTTGTAGAGATAAATGCACTAAAGATCTCATGGTATTCCAGCTGCTTCTTGACCTTTCCTTGGTCTTCTGCCTCATGATTTCTTCAGGATGGAACTGCTGCTTCTGATTCATGTTTCATATTTTGGACTGGATTGCTGTTATCCTGACAACAAAGACTGGAATTTCCCTAAATAAAAACTTCTAGAGAGCTTTAAATCCCCCTTGTCACATTAACCATTTTTCTTCTTCTACCTCTGGTCAGTAGGCCAGAAGGAAAGTCCAAGCCTTTAAAAAACCCAATTAAAGTAAGTTTTGAAAAATTCTAATTCTACACATGGAGCTCAATATGGGTTAGGCATAATGGGTAACACTGCTTCTAATGTAGTAGAGGAAAAATGCAATATTTTGGAGTTGGAAATGTTGCTTGGCAAAATAGCAGTGACTGCTGTTAGTTGGTTACCTGCCTTGTTCCTGAGGGGTTGTCTGGTTTTGCTTTATAGTCTTCTTGTATAATATTACAAAAAAGATTGGGGAAAAACTAATTACTAAAAATATTCATTCTCTTACGTCAGAGTTGGCTGTGTACCAAAGAGTTTTTAGATAGAGGCAGAAGTATTTGGAAAGCAAAGGGAGTCAGTGAGAGAACTACAAGGTTAATTAAGACTTGGTGTATGAGACCAGAAATTTACCACACAATGAAGAACGGATGCAAACTTGGCTGGAAGGCAAACTGCTGCCCCACTCTGCTCCATGAACTTTTAGTGCCAGGTGCCCAGAGCATCTGAGACAAGGGGCAAAAATTTAAGATTGTTTTGTTAGAATATTGTTTGACTATGTTGTATGTAAGCCATTTATTTAAAATATAATAAAAAGTTCTAGTTCTTATCATTATTTCTATTGTGTATATATTGTTAATACTTGAAAAAATTTTCTTAAATGAACTGATTATGTTTGGGAATTTATGTTTTTTTTGGAGAATCAGGCGTATCATGTGATGTTTTTCTGGAAGCTGATTTATGAGAGGAATTTTGCTGAAGAGATATGTCAGAATATGTTTTACTGACCAGACATTTGAGAGAACATGTGATGTCTGGAAAGAGTATAAGTATAACCCAACAGACAGTGAACAATATTCTTGCATTGATTTGCCTCTCAATGCTATGTTGATTTTTGATGATCCTTGTTTGTTGTTATTTCATAAAGAAAAATCATTTAACAACTTTTATTATTTTGGCTGTGTCTTGATGCTTCTGCAGACTACTGTTGATTCATTGGCCCCCTTTTTTTTTTCTGGAGTGAACCAAAGATACTGATTCATGTTTAACATTTCCCAATTGGACTGGACTGCCACTACAGATTCATGTTTGATATTTTGAACTGGACTGCTGATAGACTGACAACAAAGATTAAAATCCTTCCCCAAATTACTTCAACATGGATCCACACCTTCCATGTCATATTAACCATCCACTTCTGGTACCTCTGCTCAGTGGGCTAGAAGGGAATTTGAAGACTTTAAAAAGTCTAAGTACTACCTAAATAAAGTACATTTTGAAAAATCTAAGCCAGCAGTGTCCTTATCAAATTATATTTCTATAAGATATATTTCCCTTGCTTTTTCCTCAAGTTAAGCTACTGAACTGAAATAATCCATTAAAAAAAAAAAAACATTGGCCATAGAAGAATATGCAAAATTACAGAAGAGAGATACCCAAGGCAAAATACCTAGAAGTAACAGGAAATATTGTGGTATAAAAAAATGAGTAGATCTCAAGTGGTAGAAAGAAACCTGCTGAGAAAATAATTTCCCAGGCAACCCTGAGACCAAATAATAGGGAGAATCTTGAAAATTGTCAACAGCCAGTGAAAGTTATAATTTATCAAAAAATATGATTCTTCATTTTTAAAGGAAGCAGACTTTAATATAATTTATGTTGTGGTTCCTGGAACAGGGATGCGATTTCTCTATTTGTAAAAGCTATACTATACTAATAGAGTCTCATAGGAAATTGTTTTTCTGGTCAAGAGAGAATATAAAAAAAAATACATATGCTGTGTTACATAAGAAAACTCCCAGGAGGTATAAAGTGTAGGCAAAAAATCCATGACAGATTAGTTTAAGCTCAAAAATGTCACGATGATAGAGAAAAAAATTTTCTTGGTACAGTCTCCCTCAAAAGTGGGTAAAGAGCTGGCAGCAAATACTCCTGAATCTTCTCCATACTGCTTAAT
Source organism: Rhabdomys pumilio (assembly GCA_030674055.1). Classification (NCBI taxonomy): domain Eukaryota; kingdom Metazoa; phylum Chordata; class Mammalia; order Rodentia; family Muridae; genus Rhabdomys; species Rhabdomys pumilio. The sequence goes on from JANHMN010000005.1 coordinate 51,455,305, forward strand.
TTTCTTTTGACTACACATCAAATAAATCACATACATACACATACACACACACACATACACACACACACACACACACACACCACATAATAGTCCCAAAGGAAATGGTGTTTATATGTGTGTGTTTATGTATGTATGTTTTAATTTTTATCTCTGTCACTAGATGTGACTTACAGAAGAGAAAGACCACAAAAAACATTTTACTTTTAAGAGAGATTCTTCTGGAAAATCTGGAAGCTAGAAATGCTTTACATAAAAAGTAGTAAATAATAATCTCTACTGATGTGTTTATAAAATGATAAAGAGGGAGGAGATATATTTAGTTGAGGTTCAGTCAGGTAGAGGAGAAGGAAGTGCGGAAGAAGAGTAGTATGCTGATGCATTTCTTCACCCTGAGGGACCAGCAATGATATAGTATAAAATAGAGTTTATTCAGACCATGGGGAGGGGACTTAAGAGGGTATTAGTGGTAAAGACAGAGAGAGAGAGAGAGAGAGAGAGAGAGAGAGAGAGAGAGAGAGAGAAGGAGAGGGGAGGGGAGGGGAGGGGAGGGGAGAGGAGAGGAGAGGAGAGGAGAGGAGAGGAGAGGAGAGGAGAGGAGAGGAGAGGAGAGGAGAGGAGAGGAGAGGAGAGGAGAGGAGAGGAAAAACAGAGAAATGGAGGAGTAGAGGCCAGCCATAAGCATGTGGAGAGAGAGGGGAGAAGGAAATGGGAAAGAGAAGGGAAGGGGAAAGGAGAAAAATTCAGAACAAGAAGGCAAGAGTAAGAGAGAGCAGAGGGGCCAAGTAACTTCATTTATAGTTAGTCAAGCATATCTGGCAGTTGCCAGGTAACTGTGAGGTAAAGCTTAGACAAAATGCTAAGCATCTACTATCATGAAGTTAATATCTGAAAGATTTTAATTTCATGTGTGTTTAACTTGGATTTATTATAGTTTGTGAAAACTGATGATTTTTATTATTTAAGCTCTATCTTTTTCTCAATCCTGTATATTTGCTCAGTGATAATTTAATAATAATTCAAACACTAGCACACTAACACAGGTTTGCAAATTGTTTCTACAAATACTTCGAATGTTCTTTCAGTGAGTTAAGATAATTGTTTTTTTTTTTTTTTTTCAAATCTAAATGTAGATTCCCTTTGTAGGGTTTAACATGGTAAAAAACTCATAACTAATAAGGGATAGAGAAAGGCCCAGAACCCAGGAATTTTCTGGTTCATAGTTCAATACAATTTTTAAAAAGCCAACATGTTTTTCATGAGTGATAGAGCATTCTGACTACCATAGGTTAACTGTAAATATAAAACAAAATTATTAGCTCACATTTCTAGAAATTCAATGATAAAGGTTTTCTTGATTGCAGAATTCTGAAATGTCAAAGGGTAGTCAGGGAAAGGACAGAAAATATACATGCATATCTGCATCTCATTTGGTCTACATCTTATAAATCATTTTCTCCTTATGGTATAGTTTGGCTTCTTTGTCAAAATTAAGTGTTCATAAGTGTTTGGTTTAACTTCTGAATCTTCAATTCAATTCCACTGATCAACTTGTATTTTCTTATTCCAATTCCATGAGGTTTTTATTACTATTGCTCTGTAGTACAGCATGACATAAATGGTGGTGAGATATCTAGAAGTTCTCTTATCATATAGGATTGTTTTAGGAATCCTGTTTGTTTGTTTGCTTGCTTATTTTTTTGTTTTTTATTTGTTTTTTGTTTTGTTTTGTATTGTTTTTATTTTATCTATGAAGATGAGTATTGTTCTATTACGGTCTACAAGCAATTGTATTGTGCTTTTGATGGGAATTTCATTGACTCTGTATGTTGCTTTTGTTAACATGGCTATTTTTACTATGTTCATCCTCCATATCAAAGAAGATGGGAGATCTTTATATCTTTTGATATATTTCTCATGTTCTATCTGCAAAGACTTTCAGTTCTTGTCATTCATGTGTTTTACTTGGTTAGTTATAGTTACAATATATTTTACATTATTTGTGACTACTTTGAAGGGTATTTTTCCCAAATTTCTTCTTACCCATTTATCATTGGGATATAGGAGGGCCACTGAATGTTTTTGAGTTAATTTTTCACCACTTTGGTGAAGGGTTTATCAGCTGGAGGAGTTCCCTAGTAGAATTTTTGGGGTCACTTATATATGCTATCATATCATCTGCAAAGAGTGATTCATTGGCTTCTTCCTTTCCAATTTGTATTATGTTGATCGCCTTTAGTTGTTCATTGCTTTTTGTAGAAATTCAAGTAATACGCTGAATGCATATGGAATGGAAAACCTGGTCTTAAGATTTTTAAGATTTTAAACAGATTTACTGTTTTTAAGATTTTTTCTACCTCAGAAATGACACCTTTAAAACTATAATTCTTTTAGCCATGTATTGCTAAATCTTGGACCATATTGCTCAGATAGACTAGCTTTGGCATCGCTTCTTATTCGCTTTTTATTCATCAAATTACTTACAGTAGAGTAGATATTCTTACAGAATATGAAGATTCATTAATAAACAAAATTATGATTCCTATCTGCTTCATATGTTTACATTCTAGTAAAGGCAGACAGGCAACAAAGTAAAGTATAATGAATAAGAGGACTACTTGAATTTTAGTATAAATAATATGTGAAAGATAAATTATGGAAAAGTGGATGAACACAAATTTAGAATACATTTTATCTGAATAAACCTTGATAAAGTTGATGTTAATACTCAGATAAAGGGAGAATGAAAAATCCAGGAAGAGGATATGCCAAGCTCTCTTAGGCAATAACATTAGTGGAAGTACAACATTCTGTACTTCTGAAAATCCCAGTGTGCTAGAAAAGCTCTAATTTATAGATAGCAAATATTTACTATAAAGAGCTAGATAGAAACATTTGAGCTTTGTGGTCATGATTAAGCACACTCATATTCAACTTTACTATTGTAGCCTGAAAAAAATCATAGACAACACAAAAAGAAATAATATTAGCTCGATTGCTATATTTTATTTACAGTGTTTTATTTAAAGATACTGTACCATGAATTTTTCATATTTCATATGTCATAAAAATGAATTCATGAATTTCAGTTTGATTTTTATAATAATATAATGTAAATGTACAGATTCTTCTGAACTATATTAAATCAGACTGGATTAGGTTTGAACTAAAGTGAACATTTTTCTTATCCTTGATCCATGAGTTGAATTCAGGAAAAAATTACATAAAGAAAGTGGGAGATGGGTTAGCAGCATGGTGTGAGGCTGCATAAGACCTATGAATCTGTTGTGAGGATTATGTTCTTTTACAAATACTATGACTGAGAAGACAACTCAGAATTCTATTGTAGTATGAGGTAGTCCCCATGAAATGCTGAGTTAAATATCTCATTAATAAGTGAGTTCTGTGACTATTGCTCATATAGTCACAAGTAGAAATGCAAACATTAGACTAATAGGTTTTCTAAAAATCTAAACAAAATGTGTAAAAAGTATTCTTAAAATTTTACATCAAGTCCAAGACCCTGTTACTTTAGAGAAATTCAAATGTAGACTCCATTTTTTTAGTAATCATCATACATTATTGATTTCTTAGGAACCAATGTGTATCAGTAAAACATGTAAAAAATGATAGCTTAAAGAAGGCATATTATGTAGTCTTAGGATCATAAATTTGTGAGAGAGTGTAACTAATGACTTCTTTGTATTATTGAGATAGTCAGAGGTAAGCTAGGAAATGTATTTCAGCAATTTTTACCACTAATCATTGGTTGAAATGTTTTAGTGTCATTTCCATCTAACTATCACACAATGTCATTTATATGCCCATGGGATAATGTCAAATTTCTCACTAAGAAATGATTTTTGCTATCTCGACAGAAGTGGAGAAGTATAAGCAATACTGCATACGTTCTGAATTTAAGTCACAGTTTTCTTTAAATTAGAAGAGAAGTTACTGACATTTTAATGACTGTTAAAAATAAATATGAGTGTTTAACAATGATTACCAACTAAAGCTCTACTCATTTTACTCTTTGGCCATTTTACCTTAAACAGTGGCTCTAAGTACAGGGAAGGAATATTGTACTTCTGCGATCCATGTAAATATTTAGAGATATTTTTGGATGGTCATAGGTAGGAATAAGAAAGTACTATCTACATCTAGCAAAGATGAAGCCAAAGTTACAAACAATCAGACAAAAAGCAAAACCATAAAAACACATTGTACCCAGGACAGGTCACAAGTAAGCATTACCTGGACCCAAATGTTAATAGCATCCAGGGTATAAAAATAAATGATCTAAAAGTCTATGTACAATCTCTTTTAATTATATTTTTATTATTAAAACATAATTACAGTATTTTCCTTCCCTTTCTTCCCTCCAAAACATCCTATATACTCCTTCCCATCATATATTGCAGAGTCACTGACTCTTATTTACTAATTTTTTGTACATTCATATAACACCCAATTGATATGCTTATATGCTTTACCCTGGAGTAAAACATTTTTTCTCTCAGTTTTTCTCACCTTCCTATAATCATTATTGAAGTGTTAAGGCCTCATGTATTTTCTTTAAACTGTCTTCTGGGAAATAGACAAATAATCTCACTTCAGTGATTTATTTTACAAGTTCTCTAAATATTCAAAGGATAAAAATTATTTATAACCATTAGATTTCATAGCAGAAGTTAGAAGGCATGCAAAACTGATCAAGTATTAAAACAGAAGAGTTTCAGTTGACTTAGATTCTTATAAAATATATTTGTGTGCCTTTAGTACAAATATCATAACTTAATACAACACAGATTTTTTTGCATATAATTCTGTAAGGAAGAATTCACACATAATTTTCTATGCTAAAACCAGGATTTGGGCAGATCTATACTTTCTATAGGATCTTAAAGAAAATAATTCTTGCTTTTCTTTTACTTTAGATACCACTCATATTCATCTTCTCTTGGCTTCCTTCTACAGGTTTAAGATTAAATTTGATTCATGCATAGTCACATATTCTAAGGCCCATGAATAAAAAAAAAGACATAAATGTGGGGGCTTTACTCTGAAATGTTATCTACAGAAAACTGAACCATTAAGAGTGTCACAAAAGATAGTCTCCATTCAATAAGCTCTAGTTTATTTAGATATTTTCATATAGTCAAATAGCAATGCATCACCCATTATCTGATTAACTCCTTGATTATAAATTCTGTAAACTTTTTTACTTATAGAGGCATGTAATAAATCTATTATGTCCTAGTATATTCCTATATATTGCAAGTCTAGTTCATATATAATATTGCAATAAGAGACTTAACTCAGTTTTGGAACTTGCTCCTCTATCTCAATCTAAAGTTTGCTACTGTATTTATAATAACTTTTCTAATTATCCCCTTGTATATGAACTTGTCAAGATAGTTACATGAAGGAGTGTGGAACCATTAATTTCTCTGGGAATTATATATTTCTAGAAATGATCTCAGAAACATTTTTTTCCTCTCAAATTGGCCTCTGTAGACTGTAAAATACTGCTAAGTGTTTTAAGAGGAGAAAAGGCCCTCTGATATTGACTTTTGTTCTGTGATCATGTTAAAATTTTAGAACTTAAAATCAAATTCTTATTATAAAATGACTATTACATCTACCCCATTCCTATCTAGTTGACATCTTTTATTTCTTATATGTTAGATAATGCAAAATTAGAGGCTATAGGGGTTTGCACTACTGATCAAATTTTATCAGTGCAAATTTACCAGGCCAAAAGTAACTTGTGTACATCTAGAAAAAAATGAATATTTCTCTATTACAAAACTGCTTGTTTCTCAAAATGCATGAAACTACATGACAGCTTTTACCATTCTATCATTTGCCACTTTGAAGAGGGAATTCTTCCTTTTAAGTACGACTTCTTGATTTAAATACCATGAGAATAATAAATGAAAAGATGTCTTATATTCTGTAAATAATTTTACTCATATAGAGATTGATTATTTCTTATAAAAAAGAAACAGACAACATCATAAAATGAAGGTAAAATATTTTTACATTATCATTAGTAAAGACAAAAAAGAGTCATTTTATTCTGTCACAATTGTGTGTGTGTTGATTTGTACACACACACACACACACACACACACACACACACATCTATACAGAAGTCAGAATAGGATATCAGGTGACTTTATCACTCTGCCTTATTGCCTTGAAATATGGTCTTACCCTGACACAGAAATTTGCATATTTAGCTGTGCTGAGGGGATGGCAAACTCTTGGGACCCATGTCTACATGTTTAGTGCTGTGGTTAGAAGTACAGATACTAATAATGAATGTTTTATATGGGTATTTGGCATTCAAACTTGGGTCTTCATGATTGTAAAGAAAATACTCTTACTTACTGAGTTTTATCCCTAGCCCTTCTTTAAAAATTATTTTGATATGTTTAACTTTAATTTTTTTTCAAATCTTATTTGTAATGATGGTTCTTAAATGCTGTAATCTTCCTTGTAACCCACAACCCACCAGAGGTAGTGGAAAAGAAAAGATACTGGGGAAAGGGGGAGAAATAGAACTATTTAGGAAAGGTTCTTTGGAGCAACTCCCATCTGTGTTGTCTGGAAATCAGAAGTTCACAGGTTAGCAGTCAGTGGTATCTCAATCCACTAGCAAACACCTCACTAGTACACCAGCAGTACAATTTTGTTAGCAACAGCAGTGATACAACCTAGTACAGACAGGCAGGCCTCATCCTAGGCTCAAGTCAGCAGGAGGAAGCAACAGGAATAGAAGGAGAAGTTCTCACCTGTGCCTCTCTGGGAAGAGAAAATCAGTGAAAACATGAGACCCACAATCTTTACAAAGCTAACTGTACCAGAAAAGCTCTTTGTCCATCACTCGGTGGAGCCCTATTTATACTTTCCAAACATGTATCCTCCACATGCCTTGCCTCAGCATGGATCTTGCCTCAGCATGTGTCTTGCCTCAGCCCATGCATCCAATCAGCCTCAGAAGGAGGAACAAATTGCAGTCTGCCCTCAGAAGTTTTTTGATGTGTTTCTCTCTAAGGAGTCCCAACAAATGTAGATCAACTACTCAGTGTAAGGCAGACCAATACTTGCAAGTTTTTAGCAAAGAATCTTTCATCATGTGATCTTTCATGTGCTTGCTTTAGCAAAACATCGTCTCTCCTGTGTCTGCTTCAGCAAAACATTCCTTCACAAATCTGGTTCAGCCTTTCATACCTGTTGTCCACTTTAATAAATGTTTCTTCATGTGTTTGTCCCAGCAAAACTCCACCCAATTGAATTTCCAAAGAACTCTTAAGTTTCCACTTCAGGCATTTGTAATGATTAATGCCCATTTTAATAGAACTTGAATTTGAATCTTCTAGGAAATCTAGTTATAAATATAATTGTGTGACAATTTTGAGAAAAGTTTGATTAGGGAGAAAATGACTCACTGCAGATATTGATGACAGAATCCTATATTTTTGGATCCAGGAAATAGAAAGGAAGGAAGGAAGGAAGGAAGGAAGGAAGGAAGGAAGGAAGGAAGGAAGGAAAGAAGGCAAAAAGAAAGAAAGGAGAAGGCAACCTCACCATCAGCACTGATCTCTTTCTCTACTTCTCTTTAGATGCAATGTAACGAGCTGCTTCACATTTTTGATGTTAGAGCAAGATAAGTTTATGATGCCATCATACCTTCACTTCTATGATAGACAGCATATTTATCCATGAATTAGAATGAGCCCTTCCTTTCTTCTTCAGTTTGTATCCTTCATTATTTATGATAACAAGAAAAGTAACTGATACAACATGAATAATTGCAAATATGTTAATTTACTCATATTAGTAAAGAGACATATTGCCCATAAAGGTTTATTGCAAAACTAGTATTCATATATAGTACACTTGATGCCTAGACATTTCTTCTATAAGAAACTATTGGACAGAGCATAAATGTTACTACTGGCGGATACTTCTATGGCATCAATATGTGTACCTGCACTGAATCCAGTAATTAAGAGCACATTGCAAGAAAACATGCATATATTACTTTATCAAATATAGTTGGCACTGGGTATGTGACCTAAGCCACTATTTATCATACTGCCAGAGCCAATGAATATCTAAGGCAGTTAGATATAAATGGAAAAAAATGTGCTTCAGCACTAACTGCTTTAAGAGACTGTGATTTTATGTAATTCAATATTTTTATCTTGGGACAATTCTGTTAACAGAAAGTTGTTCTTACCCTGGTTAGACAGTATGACATTGGTGTCATCCATTTTGTCAAAATGACCTTCTAGAGATATTAGTAGGTTTGTCAAGGCCATTTGAACGGTCAACTTTTAACCTCTCTGGGAGAAATCTTCAGTGAACCATATCATTTCTATAATTGTGGGTGTTAGCCCAGAGAAAGGTTTAAGGCTAAGGCCTAAAAATTTATGAGATGGTTCCCATTTTAGGAAATATATCTATGACTCCCAAATGACACTGCCTGCCAACTTTCTTCAATAATAGTTGGCCAATTGCCTGTTACACTTTTATTGAAAACATAAAATAACTATAACAGACTTATATGAATATCAGACTCAGTATGAAATGTGACAGGACTTATATCTTTTATAAAACTAAGGGGATATACATTATTTTCTGTTAATTTATTGTTTGTTATTTAACAAAAAGATGAATTATTCAAGGAGAAAGGCCCTTGAATTAAAAAAAATGAGATTTATTCCTTTGTTTCTTATTCCATTTTTAATTTAACTTTTTTTCAAAGATGCCAATATTTGATTTTAACAAATCAATTTTATGAATGAGCTATGTTATCAAGTCAAATTACAATCCTATTTTTGTTGTGCATATTTTTCTTCAGAAAGGTTTTTTGAATCCTTATAATGTATAATTGGGATAGATGAGAATGAATGATTGGAAGTTTTATTTTATCAAACATCACTTTTTGTGTTAATAGACATTACTCAATATATTTTCAATTCATACTTTATCATTCAGTCTTCACATTAGAGTTCAAAACAAAATTTCTACTGGCATATGACACACAACTGACAATCTACAAATTTTACCTAGTTTTAAAAATACATTTATATTTTACATACTTACATATAATTATAAATTAGATGCATGGCTTTTTAAAGATTCATATAGAGAAAAATTGTCTTCTAACTCTCAAGTACTCAAATATTACTTCAATATTATCATTGAGCTACTGTGTAGAGACTGTTTTGAATTAGATTAAGAAAATACATGAAGAGACCCATGGCTCTGGCCACAAATGTGGCAGAGGATGGCCTTGTTGGATGTCAGTGGGAGGAGTGACCCTTGGTCCTGAAGATGTTCAATGCCCTAATGTAGGGGAATGCCAAAGTGGGAAGACAGGGTAGATGAGTAGGTGGGGGAGCATCCTCATAGAGGCAGGATGAGGAGGGATGGAATAATGGGTTGCCCAAGAGGAGATCTGGAAAGGGGAAACAATTTAAATATAAATAAAGAAAATATCCAATAAAAAATTTAAAAGTACAAGAAAATACAAGATAGTACCAGTTACTCGTTACTTATAGCAAGCATCATAATGTTTTTTGAACTGAATGTTTGTGAAGTTTCAAATCGTATATGCTTAGTTAAAGTTTTCCAAATTATGACCTTTAGAGTCAGGGCATTTGCAAAGTACTAATGTGAGAAAAGTGGGAACATATGTGTCCTTGTGCCATTAGGAGAAAATATAGAGCTTTCTGTCTTTCTCATTTTTCCATTATATGTGGAAACCAAGAAAAAAATATTTAGCTGCAAAACAGAAGTAGAGTCTTCATCCTATTAAATATTTGCTGGTACTATGCTCCTGGAATTTAAGCCTCTATAGCTGTGGGAAAAAAGATTTTCATTTTAAAACATATGATATCCTAAGTAAGCTAAATATGATGTTATCTATTATAAAATTTATTTAGTTTATTTGTATTACTAATATCGTCTGACAGATAAAGAAATGCAAACATGAAAAATTTAATAGCAAACCCAGAACCCCATAATTTGATCACATGTATGATATAGTATGAGACCAGGCAGATATGGCAACCCAAGAAAAAAATCTCATACATATATCATGTTTTCAAACCATGCTGTAATTATATTACAACAATACTCAATATACTAAGCAAATTATTATAACCTTATAATTTGAACATTTATATTTAACTATATATGTTCTATTTTTAAGTATGCCATAGTTTCTTCAGTGGATTGTCTTTATACAAGTAAGTTTCAGGAAATTTGTATTTTTAATATCCATGTAGAAGTTCTTATTGGGCAAAATAATGTAGCTTAAGAAAGGTAAAAGATAAGTCAAACAGAGTTTATATTAGTTTAGTTTCCACATAACTGAGCTGAATGAAATCTCCAGGAAACCTTTCCTCAGTTTCATTTACATTAATTCCCATGAATACTGCATTGTCCATTATGGTTGCTACCAGATATTTATAATTATTAACAATTTAAATGTAATGAGTGTCATAGAACAACTAGGGCCATTTTGTTCAGAAATACAAAAAAATAAATTGTTTTATATAAATTCATTTTCCCAGTTCATTTTTACATTTATATTTTATTTTATTTCATTTTTATAACTCTCTTAGGAGTAGACACTGTTTTGAAAAGGTTCAACATAAAATACATTTTATTGAGTTTTAAATACAAAATTTGAAGTAAAATTAGTACTTCCACATGAATATAAATAATTGTGGATGCATGTACATACAAAAAAATCTTTTGTAAGATTATTGCAAGCATTATATATATATATATGGTATATGTATATATTAATGTAACTTAAAACTATTATATATACATGTATAATATATACACATAAATATACATAAAATAGTTTTGATTTGTATTTATATAACAATTGCCACAGAAGAGTTTTACCATAAATTATGTAAATGTAGCCTTATATCAAGAAAATCACGTTTTTTCTAGTACTGCAAGCAACAAAATATACAGGAAATTTTTTAAAGAAATAGAATAAAATATTTTAGGTAAACCTCTCTTTCCTTAGTGTATATACGTGTAGAGAAGACTCAGTATGTATATGGAAGTAAGGTACAACTTTTAGGGAGTTGGTTATTCATTTTCACCATGGTGAGGCAGGACATCACAAATTGTTTCAGTTACATGTGGTATATTCTAAGACAGCTAGCCTCAGAATCATATATTGATAGAACCATTTCTACCATCCATCTTGCTGATATTATAGATTGGTGCTATACTGTATGACAATTTTGGAAGGGACAATATGAAAAATTTGGTTTAATTTTTCCATAGAAAAGAACACACCAAGTTATCAGCCTTGAAAGCAAACAAATAAGTAGCCTTATACAACTGTGTAAGTTGTATTAATTTATTTATACATATATGTGCAAATATAGAAAAAGATATAATAATTTTGAAAAGGATATGTGTAATAAAAATAATAAAAATATATCAATACCTTGAAAATGATATTGATCAAGGAAGGCATATGAAAAGATTTTGGAAGGAGAAAAGGGAATGGGTGAAGTGATATGATTTTGTTGTAATTCCAAATAAAAATAAATGAAATAATTTTCAAAGAATTTAATACAATGTATTATGATCATATTTACCCCTCTTCCAAACTCCTTCATGATTCACCTCTTTTTCTACTTATACAACATTATGTCTTAAAAAATTCCTACCATATGACTCAAATGTGACACTCCGTAATCTATGTCTAAAGGACTTTTCTTCCTAATCCACAGAAGCTTTCTTTTCCATGTTCATTGTTACTTTCTTTGCAATAGCTAGGAAATTCAAATAACCTAAAGGTACTGATGAATAGATAGTAACAATGTAGATATACATACTATGTATACCCTTCAGCTGTAAATGAAACTTAAATCATGGAATTGACAGGTAAGTGGATGGAACTAGAAATGATCCTATTTAGCAAGGTAAACGAGATCAGAATGATACACAGCATGTATTCACACTCTTCTAAGATTACTAGCTTGGAATTTTAGGTGTGAATACATAATGTGTGAGTAAGTGTAGAAATTAGGTAAATATAAGGGGCCCATTGTTTTATAGGTGTTGGAAAGAGAACAATAAGAATGTTGATAGGGTACATTGTTCTAGGGGCAGAAAGTAGAAAAAGCAGGTAGGGGGAACACTATTTAGAGGAAAAGATGAATATAGAAGCATAAAGGGGAGTAAAATTACATTGAAAAGGCAGGGAGAATTCATAAGGAAGCATACTCTCAACTAGTTACTTAAAATTGCCTATGATGCATGAAAGTCCTATATAAATATGCATATATCATTTAAATAAAATATTCTCAGATAGGCTGTCAATGCTTCCCTCAAAAATTATAAAACATCTAACAAGAACCCAAATACTAGGCAGAAAAGCCTTCTTTAAGGGTCTTTTGTTGGGCTGCGTTGTTCAACAGATACCCAATCCATCATAGGCCTTTGTTAATGCCCATGTTTTTCCCACAGATGTGAAAGATAAGTTAAATTGCTGAAGATACCATGCACTTCAGAAACAATGTCCAAAGGCCACTGAGGTAGAATTGAATAATACATTGAAATAATACATTACTGGCTTATCTAACTTGGTGGCAACCAACAGCTCTCTATTTAGATTTAAGACCCATTCATTATCAGGGAAATCATGTCTGATACCACAAACCTTGTCAATGACACATTATTGAAGTAACCATGGACTTTGGGGTAAAAATTATAACCACCATTTTTCTAAACCTATATAATTCCTAAGTACATTCTACATATTTGTCCTACTACCCACAAATAAGTGTCATTCTTGCCCTCCATCAAGGAAAATTCTTTGCAATAGATTATGACCATGATAGAAAATTACAACCAATCAAAATAAATAGTTTTGGAGCACAGTCATAATGGACACATCTCAAGTATAACTCCTGCAACTAAGTCTCAGGAATAATTGTGGAAGATGGATTAGAAAAATTGTTAGAACCATAGGAACAGAAATTTTGATGTATGTATATGCTAGAAATGTCTGAAAATACACCCATAAAATCCTACAAATATGGCTGCTTAAACAGGACATGGATAAGGGCAACACTAATAGTCAAGCCAACGTAGCGGGCAGAAAATGTGCAAAGCCTAAAATGTATTTAAAAAAAAATACAGGCAACTGAGAAATGCTGCGAGAAAAAAAATGGTCTTCCTTAGAAAAGATCATATTGCTCTCTCTTATAACCTGGAGTTTCAGCCTTCCCTTTCCTGTATATGGTGATTTGTCATCAGTGTCCAGATCAATTTTTGCAGGTCTCATGGAAGTTGGTCTGGTGATATAAAAGTAACCAATTTTATCATTGAGCTAGTGAGCCTCCTGCCTTCAGCATGTGGATTATAATCTCCACCTCATAGTCTCTTCTTTCTGGATGCTTTATAAATAGTCAAGGCCAATGCCAATGGCTACTGAAGGATGACTTTTCAAAAATCACAAAAAATGTCTACTCTCCATCCAACCTCCCAAACCTGGCAAGACAGAAGCTACTAAGGGAGGATGCTTTGGCCATTACAGCTCTCAAGGACCTGGCAATGAATCTTTTTCCAGTGATGTTTGAGGAGGCTTCACTATTGAACATACAGAGATATTGAAGGCCAAAATACGAGTGTGGCCCTTCCCATATCTTTCTGTAGGAATGCTGATGAAGAACCTCAACCTGGAGACTTTGAAAGCTGTGCTTGAGAGCAGAAATATACTGGTTGTACAAAAGGTTCATTTGAGTAGGTCAGTCTCAGAGTGCTTATTTGGAAGAATATACACCATGAGTTCAGGGGGACATGTGCTGGATCCCATGAAGATGAAGGCTTACCAATGTTCACGAAACAGAATGAGACAGAGAAGAAATGTTCTGGGTGTGGGGTGACAAAAGATCTTGGATCGCTTTATTTAATTCCTTCACGTGTTTACTTATGTTTTCCTGTATTACTTTCTGTAAGTTATTGATATCCTCCTTAAAGGAATCTATTATCATCATGAGATAGGATTTTAGGGCAAATTCCTGATTTTCAGGCATGTTGGTGTATTGAGGGATTCCTGTGTTGGGAGAACTGGATTCTGATGATGCCCCTATATATTGGCTTCTGTTGCTTATCATCTTGCCCTTTTGCCTTTTGCCATCTGGATGTCCATGGTGTTTGTTGGTCTGGGTGACTCTGTCTAGAGTCTGCCTCTTTTGTCCATGGATTGCATTAGGTCTTCCAATAGACATGTGGCTATGGCTATAGCACACCACATGTGAGGCCTTCTAAGTGGGGGCTCGTCAGAGGAACAAAGAAGCTGTTGCTCTGTTACCCTGGCTGCAGTAGATCTCCTAGGAGGCCTTCAGACTATTGGGTCTTCAGTGGAGCAGTGTGTGAAGATGTTCTCTAGGGGATCCTAGGGACTCTAGTTTCTGTTTCCCTGTGTGTAGCAGAATTTCAAGGAGGCTTTCATTCTGTGAATTTACTTGCCCTGCATGCCTTCAAGCTGTGGTGTCAACTGTTCTGAGTACAGTGGATCCTCTATGATGGCTCACGATATGGTGTCTTCACAGGAGCTAGCAGTCAACTGCTCTGAGAGCAGCAGCATATCCTCAACTGCTCTTAGTGCAGTGGATCCATGGGAGTAGTCCAGCTAAAAGTCTGCCCCAGCAGAAAAGACCAGGGAGAAGGTGCAGAATGGTAGTGGTATTCAGGAGGGTTGGATTTTGGTGGGTGATGGATCCTGAGTCCACAGGGCTCCCAAGCAGCAGCCCTGGGAATTCAGGTTTCAGGGGAGTGGTGTGTTACCAACTACTCTGAGTGCTGGAGAAGGTGACCCTTGAATTTGTATATTTTTCAAAGATTCTTCCTGTTGGGAGCCTACTCCTAGGAGAAAGCGGCTATTATATTTGCAGCCATCTCGAGCCATATACTCTGAGAACAGACTTGTTTTCAACAGCCTACAAGAGCTGAGCACAGTCTGATAAATATCTTGTTTTTCCCACATATGTTGTTTTGCTGTTTATAGCCCCCAGCTGCAAGGTTCATGTGAAATCCATGCCTACAAGGCACGTGGCAAAGCATGTAAACACCCCGGATTTCCCTTCAATAAATGAGACTTGAGATTTGATCAGAAAAAAAAAAGATCATATTATTTGCTTATCCAATATCAAATGATAACGTCTAAAACCATGTGCATACAAGTAACATGCAGGCCTACCAAATTCTTCTACTTACATATTTCAAAATAAACGTGTGTGTGTGTGTGTGTGTGTGTGTGTGTGTGTGTGTGTGTGTGTGTTAACTATTAAAGACTAAGGGGGCATGAATTTAAAAAAAAGCAAGTTGGAGTATATGAGAGAGTTTGGAGAGAGGAAAGGGAAGAAATAAAGAATAAAATTATATTATAAACTCAAAAAATAACAAGAAAAATCAAGAGAAATTTGTGTTGCTTATGTTTCTGGATGTTTGTTGACTTTCTCTTGTGCCTAGTTGACCCACTAAGGACACAGTGCTTAAAGTGAATCATCTCTCTCTCTTCCAACAGCTAAAAATTGCCAATTGATCCTTAGACAGAACTGAGGCTTTTTGCCCACATCCTTTTTGCATGATTAAATTTTGGCTGGCTAGAAGACGTATTTTGTTGTAGTCATCTTTTATCTATGACTCTAAAACTTTTTGTTGTCATTTTTAAACTCTGTATTTTATAATTATATTACTACATCTTCTTTACCTTTGGGAGGAGAAATTGTGACACAGATGTCTCGGTTTAGGGCTGAGCATTCTACAGTCTCTTATTCTCTACAATTTGAGTACTTTATTCCTATGTTTTAATCTTGCCCACAGCAATCAGAAGGTTCCCTGATGAAGACTGAGAAATGCATTAGTCTATGAGTTTAACCATAAGTCATTACGAATTGGTTTAATACTATGTCTATTTTAGAAAATAACAGCAATAGGTTTTCCCCTAGTGTCCACAATTTGTTTACCATAGGCTCGTTGTAAGTATCTACGTATAGTAGCCAAGAGCAATAGCCTTTATTACTTAGAGGGGCACTCTGGGACACATTGATCAATAATTTGAAAGAGAAAATCCATACTGACCACTTTTCAATAGATAACATCTGTCTCCAATGAAGAACATTATCTCTTTTCCAGTGGAATGCTAATTAAAATAAATAGGTGATAGGTGATATAAAGATAGAGAGACTGACAGACAGACAGATAGATGGTTGATAGGTTGATGAAAGAAAGAAAGAAAGAAAGAAAGAAAGAAAGAAAGAAAGAAAGAAAGATTTAGGAGGCTTATAAAATTTATTGTTTCTGTACATTTTTAACTCTCCCTGCAACCCCTTTTCCATGCTACTCTCATCACGTTTTCCCCTTAAATGCCACTTCTGTCTTAGTGCTTTCCCCCCCTTGTATCACATATGTTCTACTACCACTCGAATTAAACTCTTTGTATTTATACCTAACTCGGTATAAAATTGTTTTTTCTTTACAATTGAATAAACACTATTGTTTATATGTCTCATGTTTTCATTAATTATTCATTATTTAGCCCAGCAGTGGTGGTGCACACCTTTAATCCCAGCACTTGGGAGGCAGAGGCAGGTAGATTTCTGATTTCAAGGCCAACCTGGTCTACAAGTGAGTTTCAGGATAGCCTGGGCTATATAGAGAAAACCTGTCTTCAAAAACAAACAAACAAACAAACAAAAAACAAAAAAATATATTCATCATTTGGTTGGTATCTAGGAAGATTCCCGGTCCTGGGGTATACCATTTATTTACATAAGATCTATTAATAGTAAGTCTTAGAGTGCCAGCAAGAGCAAGGAGAAGGAAGCTAATAACCATGCTAGATACTTAAACTATATGTGTATATTTATCAAACTGAAATCTTGTAGGCAAATTAATACAATCTATCTAATTTTCTGAAAAGGTTTAGGGGAGTGGTTAAGAGCATAGATTTTTGAATGTATATGAGTTTGAATTTAGGTATTATTACACTTTAAGAATCTAACCTTTAGTGAATTATTTCTTTATAATTTGTGCAAGAAGATTTTTATCTATTATTATTTAAACAAAAATCACAACCTATAGATTTTATTGGAAAGATGAAAATAAAGATAACAGGGTTCACAAAGTTCCTCCTCAAAACAAATTATTCAGTCAGTGTTATCCATTATTATTATATAAAAGAAATTGAATTGAATGAATAAAATACCATAAAATTTTATTTTATTGGGAGTATAGTAGATTTACAAAAAATTGTTTCTCCTCAAAATAAAAATACCTAGAATGATTTACAGAATATTTCTATCTTAGAGATCATAAAACAATTAATGTAAGATATAATTATTCATGACAAATATTTCTTCTATATATTTTTATAAATGTACAAAATGTGTATATGATACAATATTATATATTGTAAATGTCTACGTTTTTAGTTCTTTCATGTTTTATTCTGACTACAAAGGGTAAATCTTTTTCCTTGTTTTCAGTTTCTTAGTTGAAATATGTTGAGCAGTTCTATTCCATTTCATGTTTCTGCCTTGGCATTCATGTAGTGAAATCAGAACACCATGGAAAGAAAGCTCTGAATTTGAAAATCAAAAGCCAATATTTTCTTCTCTGATTTTTTTATGTCATCATTTTTAAGACAGTGATATAAACTAGCCAGTATTCCTTTAAACTTGAATGTTTAAAGAACTAAATACATTAACACACTCAATGAAAATTATGTTTTTATGAGAAAGCTTCATATGTCTTCTAGTAAAATTAACTGAAACTAGGCAATTGATGTCTTTTTAACATAGAGACTGAGTCACCAGCTCTTTATGTGTCATTTGTCTTGAAAAAATAATATGATAATTTTATAAATTACAATACTATTGCTTCACACTGATAATCTTATCTCAGCAGGCTCAACATGTTGGATCTTCATTATCAGTTAATCATCAATGGCAATTTTCTACTGAGAAATCATTTCAGTCTCAATATTTGCAGTATCCAAAAATGAACAATCTATTCTATTATTATCAAGGAATGATTTGGTTCATCTCCTTCCATATTTCTCTTATTTTTATTTTTGTTTCAAGTTTATTTTAGTGTCCTTCCTCCCATAGATGACTTTTTCAAACAAAAATATTTCCAACTTTAATAAAAAAATGTTGTCACATTATTGAATACAAATTATATTTTAAATATTTAGAAGACAGCATTGTAATTTACTGGATACATTCAGAGACTATCATGGAAAGTTAATGATTATTCAAATTATGGTGAATTTTATTTGGTGTTTATCTGTTGTATTAAAGTGTCTAATTTATGGCCATGATAACTGAAGGAGGAAATCAATATTTCTTTATGTTTTTAGTGATTTTTTTCAGGTAAATAACAAGAATAGAATTGTCTTGCAAATATGTAATGCATTTTGACAATATCGGTATATGTTGTTGGCACCTGGTCTTGAGAGTTCACAATATACAAGAATTCATCTTCAGTAATATATAAGTTGTTCTAATCAGTAGAAAAAATTAAAATTTGTCTTCTTTGTGTTTTACTCTTCAAAGACAAGGAATTTGTACTAAAAGATAATTTCTAAAATTATAATATTGTGTATGAAGCAGCAATATCTGCAATGTCTCTTAAACTATAAACTATAGCACTAGATTTTCTAACATTTGTAACACTAAAATACCATCAGAGTTAGGACAGACTGCACTAAACTGAGACTGACATTAGAACTTTCTGATTATTATAAATTTTGGAAAAAGAATCATCACTGTAAAATCAAGGGGTTGTGAAGAAGCTTTGTTTTGAAGAGGGCATAGTTTAAAATAGAAATCAGAAAAGAAGAGTGCATCTTCTACAGAGGCTGGTGGCTATTATAATTTGCTATAATTAATTTCTGGAATCAATTTATGCCAAAGTTTTCCTATGAAGAAAATGTATCCAAATACACTAATTACAGTAAGTTTATTATTCAATTTTGGAGATGATTACTGAAGGCATAAAAATACATATGAAATTTCGAGACCTTTTGAAGGAGACCAGACTGATTAACTATTAAATAAAAGTTAGTTATTAAGAATGTTTTGAATTCACATCACTGTTGCTGTGGGAGAGGGAGAAAATAACTTTGTTATTTAATATGTTAAACTTAGATATTTATATTTATTGATATGCGTCATTTTATATGCTCACTGAATCTGCAACCTGCACTCACAAAGTTTTGTCAAGAACATGACTTCCTGAGCTGTTCTACTTTCATGAACCATTTATTTTCCTATAGGCTTCACTGCCTTTACAATTAGACATGTGAAGATATTTAGTCACATAAAATAATTTACAGAAAATATCACGGTGAATATATTGAAGACTTAAGACAAATATCAACATACTCCTTGTATTATTTTTATCTGTGGGACAGGAGGTTGTAAAAGGATAGTGCCATACATTCCAAAATGGCCTAAACTTACTATGTAATGAAGGCATGGTTGAACCTCTGAATCTTTTGTCTCTACCTCCAAAATGCTGACAATACAGGCATATATAAGCATACTTGGATCTACTTTACTCTTTTAGCATAGTATATTTTCATCAATGTTGTTACTTCCTTCAGGGTGTAGGAATTGTGTTCTTTGTCACACACACACACACACACACACACACACACACAAATACACACAAAATGAAATACCAAACATGGTTATTGAGGGGTGATATTTTGTTATTTTTTTTCTTTGATTTTGTTGTAAACTTTTGATTTTTATGGTCTAATAGATAAATATGCATTATCTACAAGTCATCATGGTAGGTATTTGAAGGTATATGCTACCACTTTTATTTATTTCAATTTTTCTATGACTTGTATTAATATTATCTAATAGAAGAATCCATTGTATTAATGGGAGTTCTGTTCAATATTTTTTTGCCATTTTAAAATAAAAATAATACATTTTTCTGTCATACAACAAGAGCTTCCCTTTACCTTAAATTTTAAATTAAATGCTTAGTATTTATAGTCATCTGCAAATATGCTATTTTACTCAAATGTCATAAGCCCCAGTATTTTTCATTCTTAACTCACTTGGAAATATATTTCTAGTGCATTTTCAAATTTCACTATTGCATGAGCTCTCATTTTTGTCTAACCATCTGTGCTTTTCAAGATGCATAAGACAAAATTGTAATTGGTGGCTTTTATATCATCAAACAGAAATTCATGGAAAAAATATTGCTATTTATGTTACTCCTGTGACTGATGTGAATTAAGGTAGATTTATTGTTTAGTTTTTATTTTTATAATTTTTAAAGGCAATCCAATGCAATAACTTAGTTTTTATAATCTTCATTATCGAAGACTGAAATAGAACATGTCAATGAAGACCAACTGTTAAATGCAACATTTATCAATATCTTTTCCTATTAGCCTTACCTCAGATTAGCTTTCAGATAGGCAACTAGATCATATTTGAAATACTTTGTGCTCATGTGTAATGAATTATTGCCATTAGAATCTAAGATCCTAACTACAATCCCTTGGTAACTTTCATGATGATTTTTGGAACACCAAAAACTACTGCATATCAAATAGATTTCTGGAGTCTATATTTAAATATGGCTTAAATATGCTCTATGGTATACTTACTTTATATACAAAATGAGTGTTATTATGGTTCCTACTTCACAGACTTGCAAAATATTAAGTGAATCTGGAAACACTTATAATTCTGCCTAAAAGATGATTATATTCAAATTTGAACATTTTATAAAGAACTCTTTCTATTACTTTTTCTTCTTATTTATTCTCTCATATAATTTATCCTGGCCACAACCTTTACACCCTCTACTCACCCCAGTCTTCATTCTTACCCCAGTTCTCCCTCAAATCCACTGAATCTTCATTTCCTTTCAGAACACAGGAGGCATTTTAGGAATATCAAATGAACACAGCAGAACAGGATGCAATCATACTAGGCACAAACCCTCATTTAAAGTCTGGACAAGAAATCCAGTAGAAAAAAAAAAGTGTATTAAGAGCAGGAAAAAGACTTATAAAAACCCCTACTCCCACTGTTAGTGGTGTCACAAAAACTCCTTAAAGAACCATAATGACTTACAGAGGACTTATTGTAGACCTATGTAGGTTCTGTGATGGTCACTTCAATTTTTGAGAGTCCTTCTGAATGCTGCTTGTTTGATACTTTACCCTATGTTCCATGGTATCATTGAACACTGTACTTTCTACAATTCTTCTTGTCTTCCTCTGCCTATTTTTATAGCTGTGGATTTCTGCATCTGTTCCCATTAGCTGCCAGAGGAATCCTCTCATCAAAATTGGGCTAGGCACTGGATCTATGAATATAGTTGAATATTATTAGGGAATATGTCGTTGGGGTTAATGTTCGGCCAGTCATGTTTTATTTCACTCTAGGTGTCTGAGCCATCCATCTTCACACATCGGCCATACAGATAATGTCCTCCCTCATTTTGTGCCTGCTCATTTTGAGGGTCTCAATTACACTGGTCACTGATTTGTTACTCCCATGAGCTCTGAGCCACCATTGTTCCAGAACAACACATTAGAATTAAAGGGAAAATTGACATTGATTTCTACTTCAGAAGAGAAACATTCAAAGTAAAATGGCTCTTTATAAGAATTTGCTAATGACTCAGAGTTGTCAGATAATATTGAATTAAATAAATTGTCATGCATATATTTGCACAATGGTCTCTCTACATTTTAGGCATTCTGATTTTAGTTATAACATATCTTAGAGAATGTAATTTTAAAGAAATATATAAAAAGTAGATAAACAAATATTTAAAATATAATATCAGTTACACTATTCATCTCAAGTTAAAGTTGTATAGAAATAAGTTAGGCAGACATTCAGCTATTTCTACTTTAATAATTTAAATAAGGGCTGACTGGTTCCCATCAGTAAAACTTGGGATGACATGTTCACCTCTAAGAAACTGAATAAGTGATATTTAACTATTAAATTGCCTGAGGATATACCTTAAGAGACAGTTTCATTTTCAGTCATTTTGAGTTAAAGATCTAGCTTTCAAAGTGCCAGAAGGCACTATGAAATCAGTCAATGAAGGAATCCAGTCAATATTCTTACCCAGCTGTGTGTGGTACCTCTGAACTACAACAGTCAACACTGTGCCAAGATATTTCTAATGGTGTGATAGTGGCACATATATTGGCAATTACCTACAGTGTCTTTATTCGAATAAAACAAGCTCAATGGGAAAGTAATCATGCTTGATACAAGAAATCTAGCTAAAGTCCCAGGCCTAACAAGGTTAGGGATTTTGGAGTAGAACCTACTAACATGAAGTTACAAGAACAGCAAAAAATCTAACTCCATTTTAGAATGTATTCTTATATCAACTAATAAGTGTATCTCCCACCAATTTTAAAAGAAGCTTTTCTTCACAGAAGGCAAAGATCATTACAGAAAAAAAAAACCAACTTGTTAGAATACAGAATACATTAAAATATGGTTATCCAGCCCCAAAAGAAACAGCTACATCACAACCCCTTCAATTAAGTCTCAGGGACAATTGCAGAAGAAAAAGAAGAAAAGTTGTAAGAACCACTGAACTAGGAAATATATTGTGAAAGTGAGTCTCTTATAAATGATGAGGAAGCTTCATCCTTGATATATCAACACCATGGTTCCCTAAAAAAAGACCTGAACAAGCACAACACTAATACACATATTGAGAGGAAAGTTCAAAGGGTCCCACCCAAGATAAAAAACTACAGTCAACTAAAGAATGCTGAAAGAAGAATTAGTCTTTCAATGGGTAAAATCCTTATTTGGTTATCTAATACCAAGTGTCAACACATGAATAACACACACATACACACATACATAGACACACAAACACACAAAAGCAACATTAAAATGACCAAGAAAACAATACATTTAATATATTTAAATGTATATATATTCACACACACCCCAATAATTTCTTAATCCTCTCCTTTTCCTCTGAGTGGCCACCCCATTCCTGGTATCCCTCCACTCCCTGTAAGGAAGGTACTTTTTCTCCCATTGAGGCCAGACAAGGCAGCCCAGCTAGCACATGTCCCACAGACAGGCAACAGCTTTGTGATAGTCCTTTTTCCAGTTGTTTGGGAACCATTTGAGAGCCAAGCTGCACATCTGTTACATAAATGTGGTGAGGCCTAGGACCAGCCTGTGTTTGTTCTTTGGTCAGTGTTTCAGATTCTGACAACCTCAAAGGTAGAGGTTAATTGACTCTGTTGATCTTCCTCTGGAGTTCCTATCCCCATTGGTGCTACAATCCTTCCTCCTTTACTTCTATAAGATTCTTGCTTGGTTAGAATTATACCAAGATATTTATATCATTTGTGGCTATTGCAAATGGTGCTTTTTCTCCTCATTTTATTGGCAGCCTGTTTATTATGTGTATAAAGGTGGGCTACTGATTTGTTTTAGATAATTTTGTAACCAGCCACTTTGCTAAAGGTGTCTCTCTGGTAACACCTTCCTGGTAATGAGGAGTGTTGTATTTTATCAAAGGCTCTTTCAGTGTCTAATGTGGTAATGATGTGATTTATTTTTTCAGTTTGTTATATAGTAGATTATGTTGATATATTTTCATATATTGAATCATCCCTGATACCTGAGATGAAGTCTACTTGATCTTCATGGATCAGGTCTTTAATGCATTCCTGGATTTGGTTTGCAAGTATTTTATAGGTGAAATCACCAACTTACCCATCAAGAAAGGATCTTCCCGAACCCTACATCTGACAGACGGCTAATATCCAAAGTTTACAAAAAATTCAAGGAGTTATTTAGACACAAACAATAAAAATAACACAATTAGAAATGAGGTACAGAACTAAACAGAGTGTTCTCAACAAATGAATTTCAAATGGTCTAGAAGTACTTAAAGAAATGTTCAAAGTCCTTAGTCATCAGGAAAATGCAAATATGAGATTCCATCTTTTACCCATTATATTGGTTAAGATTAAATTGTAAAGAGGTAGCAAGAGCTGGCAAAAATATAGAACAAGGGAAACACTTCTTCTAATGGGAGTGCAAACTTGTATAACCACTTTAAAAAATCTATTTCGTGGTAGCTCAGAAAACTTGGAATTGTTCTACTTCAAGAATCAGTTATACCACAATTGCCCATATACTCAAAATTTTTTCAATACCCACAAAGACACTTGCTCAATTATGTTCAGAGCAGCTTTATTTAAAATACCTAGAAACTGAAAACAACCTAGATATCCCTCAACTGAAGAATTGATAAAGAAAATGTGGTACATATAAACAATGAAATAATATTCAGTTATGTTTTTAAAAGCATCATTAAGTTTGAAGACAAATGAAAGAAAATTGAGAACATCATACAAATTAATAAAATCAGAAATGAAAAGGGAGACATAACAACAAAAACTCAGGAAATTCAGAAAATCATCAGATCATACTGTAAAAGACTATACTCAACAAAACTGAAAAATATGGATGAAATGGACAAATTTCTAGACATATATCAGGTACCAAAGTTAAATCAAGATCAGATAAACCATCTAAACAATCCCATAACCCCTAAAGAAATAGCAACAGACATTAAAAGTCTTCTCACCAAAAAAAAAGCACAGTTTTATTGCAGAATTCTATCAGACCTTCAAAGAAGACCTAGTGCCAATTCTCTTTAAACTATTCTGTAAAATATAAACAGAAGGAACACTACCAATTTGTTCTATGAAGCCACTATTACACTCATACCTAAACCAAACAATGACCCAACAAAGAAAGAGAACTTCAGACCAGTCTCCCTTATGACGATCAAGGCAAAAATACTCAATAAAATTCTCACAAACTGAATCCAAGAACACATCAGAACAATCATCCATGATCAAATAGGATTTATCTCAGTAATGTAAGAATAGTTCAAGATATGAAAATGCATCAATGTAATACAGTATATAAACAAAGTCAAAGAAAAAAAATCATCATCTCACTAGAAGTTGAGAAAGCATTTGAAAAAAATTCAACATCCCTTCCTGGTAAAAGTCTTAGAAAGATCAGGAAACCAAGGCCCATACCTAAAAATAATAAGGCAATATTCTGCAAACCAGTAGCCAACATCAAGCTAAATGGTAAGAAACTTGAAGCAATCCCACTTGAAGCAAACTCTCATGGAAGCAAGAGGTGGAAGCTTGGGATAGAGCATTTTAAATTCCAGGAAGGAAGTTAAGTCTTAAGCTAGAACAAAGAAGTAGGCTTCAGGCATGAAAATTAATTTGGGCTAGGACAGAGAAGTGAGCTCAGATATTTTGGACATCCTGATAAGCCCTTAGAAACATTGATCCCAGGAGTGATCATAGGACTTTATTGCCTTGCTTGTTCTTTGACTATTTGTGTCTATTGTCTTGCTTGTTACTTGACTATTTTCATCTATTTTACTGCTAGTTCCTCAACCTAGATTTGACCTTACTATTTACATGTAATTAAAATGGTATAAAAGCAGATTGAGAAAAAAAGTTATTAAATTCTTTAAACCGTTTTGAAATATAATTTGTTTTAATAAATGGAAGTATATTGTAAAAAAAAAAGGAAAGAAAGAAAAAAGAAAGAAAGAAAGAAAGAAAGAAAATATCATTCTTAAGTGAAGTGGATTGCAACCCCATAGCAAGAACAACAATATCAATTAACCGTACCCCTTTTGTTCGATGGACTAAACCACCAACCAAAGAGTATACATGGGCTTGTCCATGTCTCTTTCTACATATGTAATAGAGAACTTCCTCATCTGGCATCACTGAGAGGGAAAGCACTTGGTCCTGTGGAGGTCTGAAGCCCCAGAGAAGGGGATTGCTAGAGGATTGAGGCAGGAGTGGGTAGGTGGGTGGGTGGAGGAACTCCTTCTTAGAGGCAAAGGGGAGGGGTATGGAGTGGGGGATTTATGAAGGGGTTACCAGGAAGTGGGATCACACTTGAAATGTAAACAAATAAAATGATTAATAAAGTAAATATGAGCAATTCTGAACTTCATATGGAAAAACAGTAAACCTGGATGGCAAAAATAATCCTGAACAATAAAAAAAAAAAAAAAAAAAAAAAAAAAAAAAAAAAAAAAAAAAAAAAACTGTCATGAGGAATCACCATCCTGGACCTCAAGCTGTACTACAGTGTAATAGTTATAAAAACTAAATA
Organism: Rhabdomys pumilio; assembly: GCA_030674055.1. NCBI lineage: Eukaryota > Metazoa > Chordata > Mammalia > Rodentia > Muridae > Rhabdomys > Rhabdomys pumilio. The sequence goes on from JANHMN010000005.1 coordinate 51,481,578, forward strand.
GTATTTGTACAGAAACAGATACATTGATCAATGGAACTGAATGGAAGTATCAAACATAAACCCACCCACATGCCAATGACCCTTGATTTTTGATAAAGAAGCCAAAAAATGTTTTTAAAGTCAACAGATTTGCAACTTATTGTTTAGTTCTGGTGAACATCTTCTCTATTTTTATTTTACCACTATGGCAAACACTATGACCAAAGCATCATTAGTAACGTATTTATTTGCTTACACTTTCAGGTCACAGTCTATCGTTAAAGAAGGTCAAGGTAGCAAATTAAAAGCATAAACATGGCAAAATACTGCTTTGTGGAGTTTCTCTCTGGCTCATGCTCCAATGGACTTTCTTATACAGAGCAGGATTATGAGTCTAGGAATGCTATTGCTCATGGTTAGCTGTACCCTTCTATATCAATTAACAATTAAGACAATTTCTCATAGCTCTTTATGCTCACCGGCATACATGATCTAGATAGATATAGAGAGTTCCTCAGTAGAGGGACTACTCACATGATTCTAGACTTGGTCAATTTGTGAATTCAAGCTAAATTAAAAAAAAATAATCAAGAGCAATGGCAACAATCTGGAATTTTTATTTGTTTTCATTTATATGAGTACATTGTAGCTGTCTTCAGAAACACCAGAAGTGGGTATTCTATCCCATTGTAGATGGTTGTGAGCCACCATATGGTTGCTGGGAATTGAACTCAGGACCTCTGGAAGAGCAGTCAATGCTCCTGTTGAGCTATCTTTCCAGCCAAACCAAAATTCCCTTTTTTGTAACTATATTTAATTTTATGCAATTATTTGGTTTTAGGGGTACTCATTTATTGTGAGACATTTGTGGTGGACATAGAACAACTTACAGAAATCAATTTTCCTACTAGTTTAGTTCCCAGGATAAAATTTAGGTAAGCAGGCTTAGCAATCTGTTACATTACCCATTTGTCAGTCTTTCCAGTCTTAATTTTATTTTTAATTACCATACAATGGAATGGGTTTCCTTAAGACTTCTTACAAACCTTTATTTTTCACTAACACTTTCCCTTTCTCTTTTTCTAACTCAGCCCCATATCCCCAAGCCCTCTTAAAATTTTCAACTCCATTATTCCACTACTCTTATTTACTTACCACATGGACTCTACTATTCACTTTTTCCTTTGAGGCATTTACCAATTTTTGACCTTCTTTTGAAACTGATGCAGATCACAAGAATTCAAAGATACCTTTATATATGAGAAAAACCAACAAAGCATTTGTCTTTCTGCATCAACCTTTACTCAGTAAATACAGTTTATATCCATTTTCTGTGAATATCATAATTTCATTGTTCTTTACAACTGAGGAAAATACTATTTTGTATATAAAGATAAATTTCATCACCTAGATGGAATTTTGACTAAAGCAGAGGTGGAAATGAACATATAAATACATAGTAGGATATAAAATCATTGTGGACATATCCAGGAGCACTATACCTAGTTATATGGTAAACCTGCCTTTAGGTTTGAAAAATTCTCTACACTGATATCCAGACTCAATACACAAGGTAATATTTCCACTAAAAGGAGGTAAAATTTTTCACCTCCATTTGTCATTTGTATTAATTTTTGGTTTAATTTTGTGATTGCAATATAATTTTATCAGTTTCCCTTCTTTTTACTCCCTCTAAAACCAACCCCTTACACATATACCCCCTTGTTCTTTTTTTCATTTTTATCACCTCTTTTTCATACAGTGTTGTTATATGCACATATATGTATACATATATGTGGATGTGTGTGGATGTGTAATACAAATTTTCACACTTTGTATACTGTTACTTGTATATAATTTTCTTTGATAATGTCTATTCTTAATGAATTGATATAAAATATTAAATTATTTTGAACTAATTTTAAAATTATTCTATTATTTTCTATTAATGCATGTTTTACCTGGATGAATGTCTGTACACCACTTCCATTCATTGTACCTAATGTGACAAGAAGTGAAAACCAGACCATGTAAAACTTGATTCACAAACAGCTGTAAGTTGTAGTGTATGTTCATGGAACCTGGGTAATCTGGAAGAGCAGTATATTATATTAACCACTGAGACATCTAGAAGAAATCTTATTTTATTATTTTATTTTATTATTTTAAAACTACATTATCCTTATGGCTAAAGATAGTGATATCATTGGTTCACCTAGGCATAAATGTATAAATATTAAATTAGAAGAATTTATTCTTGAGTTGTTTTCTACATGCTAAATATGACAGGTTTTCAATCACATTCTAAAGATTCTTTGTAAAATAATTTTTAATAATGTAGAAATCATAAGATATGTCATTTTTGCATATAAGGTTAAACTTTCACTAAATACAGGGTCTGTAGATCAAAACAGCTACATGAACAAACTCACAGGATAGAATAGGCATGAATTCTCTCTGTGTCTCTCTCTCTCTTGTCTGTCTCGCACTCTCATAACTGTGTTTTGATTAATTAATTTATTTACTTTATATGCCAATCACAGCTTCCCCTCCCTCCTCTCCTCCCAGTCACCCTTTTTTCTCACTCTCACACTCTCGCCCTAGCCATATCCTACAGTCCTCTCTTTCTCAAAAAAGTGGAGGCATTCCCATGGATATCAATCATTCTTGACATATGAAGTTGCAATAATATAAGCAATACTTGTATTGAGGCTATACAAGGGAGCCCAGTTAAGGGAAATGTATCAAAAGGCAGACAATATAATCAGAGATGTCCCCAGCTTCCACTTCAGAAGAACCCAATGAAGACCCAGCAGCACAACTCTTACATATATGGAATGGGCCTAGGTCTGTCCCATGCATGCTCTTTGGTTGGCAGTTCAATCTCTATGAGCTCCTACAGGCCCAGGTTAGATGATTGTGTAGGCTTTCCTGCCATTCCCTTGACCCTTCCGGTTCCTTCAGTCTTTCCATCTTTTTTTTTGCACAGGATTCTGCAAGCTCCACCTAACATTTGACTCTGAATCTTTGCATCATTTCCTATCAGTTGTTGGGTGCAGCTTCTCTGATGACAGTTATGCTAGGCTCCTGTCTGCAAGTATAGCAGAATGTCATTACATAGATCTGCCTTTCTTCCCTCCATGGCCATTCCCAACCAATTTTCTTTCCTCTGTCTACACTTGGCGTCTATTCTATGTCCTCTATTCAGCAAGATTCAAGCATCTCCCCAGAAAATCAATTTGTCAATTTCTCAAAAAATTGGGACCCAGTTATACCACTTCTGGGCTTCTGAATTGTGAGAGATATCAAAAGGCTATACCTTTATTACACAGGGTGCAAATCAGGATATATGTGATAAACAAGCAGTATTTCAGGAGTCTTAAAGAATGAATGTTCTGATGCCTATTAGTCTTGAACTAGATGTAAGCTTAGCTTATACAGGAGCACATAAAGAATGAATGAGCAGAAATAATACAGACTAATTAATAAGGGCTTCTAAATGCTCAGGAACAAAAACTCAGGTGACAACAGATATTGGCTAGGATGTGGAGAAAGAGGAACATTCCTCCATTGCAGGTAGGATTGCAAGGTTTTACAACCACTCTGGAAATCAGCCTGGTGGTTCCTCAGAAAATTAGACATAGTACTACCTGAGGACCCAGCTATAATATTCCTAACCACATACCCAAAAAATGATCCAACATATAACAAGGACACTTGCTCCACTGTGTTCATAGCAGCCTTATTTATAATAGAAACTGGAAACAACCCAGATGTCCCTCAAAAGAGGAATGGGTGCAGAAAATGTGGTACATTTACACAATGGAGTACTACTCAAATATTAAAGACAAGGGCTTCATGAAATTCACAGGTGAGTGGATGGAACTAGAAATATCATCTTGAGTGAGGTAACCCAGTCACAAAAGAACACACATGGTATGTACTCATTGATAAGTGGATATTAGGAAAAAAGCTTGAAATACCCACAATACAGCTTACAGACCATATGAAGCTCAAGAGGAAGAAAGACTAAAGTGTGGATACTTCAGTCCTGCTTAGAAGCTGGAACAAAATAATCATTGAAGGAAGAGGATGGGAGGGATTTAGGCGGAAGAGAGGAGGAGGATGAGGAAGAAAGGCAGGCAGGATCAGGTGTGAGAGAAGATTTGGGAGATGTACAGAGAGTCAAGAACTTGAACAGATGTGTGTAGCAATGGGTGATAGGGAACTGAGGGTAGCCAACAGAAAGTTCCAAACACCAGGAAAGCTAGAGTTTCCCAGGACCCAAAGGGAATGACATTAGCTGAAATAACTGACAAAGTGGAGAGAGAACCTGTACAGACCATATCCAGAGGTTAGTCACAGCACCTGGTTGATGAATGGGGCTACCCACTCTTCTCAAAAGATTTAACCCAGAATTACTCCTGTATAAAGGAAATACAGGGTTAAAAGGTGGAGCAGAAACTGAAGTAAAGGCCTTCTAGAGAGTGCCACAGCTGAGGATCAATCCCATATAGAGACACCAAACCCAGTCACTATTGCTGATGCCAAGAAGTGTTTGCTGATAGGAGCCCAGTATCTATGGATGTCTACTGAGAGGCTCTGCCAGAACCTTACCAATACAGATGAAGATGCTTGCAGCCAACCATCCGAATGAGCACAGGGACCTCCAATGGAGGAGTTAGGAGAAGGCCTGAAGGAAGTGTAGATTTTTACAACCACATATCAAGAACAACAATATAAACCAACCAGACCCCCCAGAATGCCCAGGAACTAAACTACCAAAGATTACACATGGAGGGACCCATGGCTCCAGTTGCATATGAAGCAGAGAATGGCCTTACTTTGTATCAGTGGGAGGGGAGGCCCTTGGTCCTGTGAAGGCTTGGTGCCCCCATGTAGGGGAATGCTAGGGTAGTGAGACAAAATGGGTGGGTGAAAGAGCACCCTCATACAAGCAGGGGTGAGGGGGTTAAGATGGGGCTTTGTGGAGGGGAAACTGGGAAGGAAGTCAACATCTGAAATGTAAATAAATAAAATAATCAATAAAAACATTTAAAAATTCTGCTGTTGCAAGTAGACCAATTATATCATTACTGTAATTCATGATTCATATCATTTGGGGATTAAAAGAATCATATTAATATTAACTGCTTTAGGTATTTGTTCCTTTAGCCAAAAAAAATATTTAAAAGCCATGATACAAAAATGGTGACTATATACACTTTGTAAAATCTATGTAATAAAATTAAGCCGCTGCCTTTCTGTAACTCAGTACAAACAATAGAAGACACATTCCCAAGATTGACAGTGACAATTTACTCAGATGCTTTCATACTGAGGATATAAATACCTTCTTGTTTTGTCTGATAACTTCTCAAGGAAGATATATATGTGCCACATCAAGTCCAGAAAACAAAACCAAAAACACATTTTTACAGTGTTATGTACAAATGTAAGTACCATTTATAAGTCTATGAATCATAAATTTGATTTGTAAATGGCTGGATTCTTGTTTTTCATTTAGTTAGTTTTAATGTGGAGTTATACATACTTAAATGACTACTTATAATCTCACGTGATTTTTCTTCCAATCTTTTCCACAACTAAATTCTCAAAATTATCTCTCATAAAAATTATCTCTCATAAATATGTTTTTATTTTACATCATTATTCTCAAGGCACCTTATAAGAAGGGATTACTCTCTTTTTAGTAATAATCCTGAGATTACACATAACATTCTGTTATGTGCTTTGTGGTTCATCTGGCTTGATATCTCAAGTTATTTATACCTTTACTTTCAGATTCCTGTAAAATTATGATCTTTGGGATTTCTAAACTCAAGACTCCTTATTCTCCCAATAGATAGGATGTGTTAAGACTTTTGGCCCTTGATAAGGAGGATGGAAATAGCTATTAAGCCTGAAAACACTTTGAAAATAGGAATCTCATGCCACCAGGTCTAATGACTTGGAAGGGTCTGAAATTTTAACTTAAAACTTCTTATCTTACTTCAATTTGTTCATGTTTATGTAGAGAAAAGCTTTAGTAAATCTAGGAAGAGCAAATGAATAATAGAACATGCCTATAAATACCCCCAACCTATGCTCTTTAAGTAAGCCAGATAAACTCATTGGTTCTTCTAGTTTAATTTTATGACACACTATTTTGTTTTTTTGGTGGTTCCCTACAGAAAAGAGATAGATGTTTGTTTATGTCGTCTCAGGGTGTTAAATGATCTGTGTACAAATTCAGATAAGAAAATTAAATTTTTTCTTTTCCACATCTAGGTTTACTTTGGTTTGTCAATAGAAATAGGAAAGACTTGAGCTTTTATAAGCTCAAGGATATATAAATCTTTAGAAGAGAATGTTTTTCTCCTTGGGCTATTCAAAGTATAGGAACAAAGTCGAGAGCATTTGGTCATTTTCACATTTGTACTTAACATTCAATCCTTGGATAGAAGTTAACTTTCCTCATATAGGTAAAAGGAACATTCTGAATTCCAGCAAATCTTCACTTTATTTGACATTGCTCTAAAGATGTTTATAATCTAGGATCTCTGGGCATGCCCAGCTAAAAAGGTCCTGGCAAACTGAAATGACAACAGAACAAAGTCATTCAAACTGAGACTGAAATTGTTACCTGAGAATGAAGCCTATGGTCACTAGATGGTGCTCTAGGATTTTCTGAGATAAGATATGGTCATTGATGCAGCCGTGTGCTCACCTTTCTGTTATGTGCTTCCTATTTCCCGTCCACTTTGCCCTTTTGTTTTTCAGGTCTCATCCTAGTTATTAAAGACCATGAAGGCCATGTCTAATAAAGTGGGGAGAAGACTCTGGGCTGCCTGATACAGATTTTGAAGCTTTTATGTAATATCTAGAAAGTCTTGGCTTATAAAATTTATAATCAGAGTATCTTGGGCTTTCTGACTCCTGGGATTAAGAAGAATGTAGTTCATTTGTGAATAGTTGCCACTAGCCTGGATTTAAAGTGATTCCGGGTTCTGGAAAGCTGACATTGTTTTTCCTATAATATTTTAGAAATGATGGAACTGAAAACAACATTTTCATTCTAATAGACAGGAAATCCCATAGTCTTGACTGGTCCTTCCTCTTTGATTCCTCCATTAGTCACTTGATATGATCAGTGGAGTTCCCTACCTCATTCTGCAATTGAGCCTAACCTGGCTAAAATAGAGTTACAAATGTAGAATTTTCCTCTGCCTAGACATGTAGTAAAGATGATACATGAATTATCTTATTCAAACAGCAAGTGTCAAGTTAAGTCACAAACCACAATACTACAATGAAAGTGCAGATATACTAGCTAAATATTGCTAGATTTTGAACTGTATTTGGAGCATAATTAGACATGGAAAAGAGTTCTGTGTTCAGATGATACCAAAGTCTATATTTGCCACCTTATGAAAGGTAAAATATGTTTTGCGGGGAGGGCAGAGGTGTTGCCTTAATTATCTATGATTTTCATTTAAATGCCTGAGGGAGAGACTATATCTGGCAAGAGAGCAATAGTCTCAGAGAGTTTAAAAACGGATGAAACAAAAGGAGTAAAATTCTAAGAAGGGAAGATGACAGCAAAACTTCCAGGTAGAGAGGTGACTGGTACTGCAGAATTCAGAGGTTGATCTGGGGCTTGAGCATTTTCAAAAGAAAGATCATTAGGAATGCCATCTGTTTTGGACTAGTGATAATGTAAGAATATGACTAGGGAGATAGGAGAGAGGGTAATAAGGAGCAAGAGGTGAGATCAAGGGATAAATAACATTTAGGGTGTTTGGAAAAGATCATATCGAAACATAGTTTTAAGCTTACTTAAATATATTGATATATAAGCAAAACTAAATAAACTCAGTATGTTAGAAACACACAATCATAAACATGTATATGGTATATATGCATAGATGAGAAACAATACTAATTATAGAAGAGCTCATGAACGTATAGTGGAATTGGAGTGGATAGAAGGCAAGGGAAAATGATGTAAATTCAGTATTCATGAATGAAATTCTCAAAGAATTTTAGAAAATAACAAAAAAGAAGTTTATGTTTCAAAGCAATGATATAAGGACTCTCAGAATCATGTTCTAAATTATGGCAATAGAAACAAAATTGTAGGACTCAATTATAGCTTGATGTGTCATGAGGCAGCCAATATTCCTGTTGTGATAAAAAAATACAGGAACGACATTCTACTAACAAGGTAAATAATATATTGTTTCTTTTGTGCCCAAAGATGAAATTTAGACCAGTTTTTAAAACTACATCCCAGGACTCATCCAAACACTGCAGCCTGCATGTTTCCCAAGAGATCTGCAGTGACCAAGGACACAAGTGAGAATTTTACCCAAATGCCCTTAACAGCTGGAACACCCACACAGCCCAGAAGACAAGGGACTTGCCTGTTCCCAAAGCTCCCCCTAGCTCCACCTCTTTTCTTTCCCACATCACCACCCAGGCAAGATTAGAGGCCCAATACCCATCCAAGGCATGCCAGCATCACAGGAGTTCCACAGTAACCAAGGGCACAGGTTGTTTGCAGTAACCAAGGACGAAAGAGGCCTCATCTAACCAGAGACACAAGAGTCCAGCACTAACCAAAGACAACACTGTATGCCTCCAAAGATACCAGCTCTAACTCAGGTCAAAGAGCTCTATGTGCCTCCAAGGAGGCCAGTTCCAGTCAGAGACATCCAGCCCAATTAACAGCACAGAGATCCAAATGGTCAGAGGCAAGTGAAAAGTCTTAAGTGAAAGAATTTAATGCAATTTGGAACCATCAGAACCTAGTTCTCCCACCACAGAAATCCCTAAAAACCTAAAACACATGAAAAGCAGTATAATGATCTAAAATCCCATCTCATGATTATGATAGTGCCCTTTAAGGAGGACATAAAGAACTCCATTAAAGAAATACAGGAAAATAGTCGAGCAGGTAAAGGAATTGAACAAAATGATACAAGAACTAAAAACGGAATTAGACACAATAAAGAAAACACAAAGGGAGGCAACCTTGGAGATGTACAACTTAAAAAATATATATATTAGGAGCTACAGATGCAAGCATCACCACAGAGTACAAGAGACAGAAGAAAGTATCTCAGGCACAGAAGATACCATGGAAAATATTGACACATTGGTCAAAGAAAATACAAAGTATACAAAGCTCCTAAACCAACATAACAAGGAAACAAGGAAATCTAGGACACAATGAAAAGGTGAAACCTAAGAATAATAGGAATAGAAGAGGGTGAAGAATCCCAGCTCAAAGAGTCAGAAAACATTTTCAACAAAATCATGGAAGAAAACTTCCGTAGCCTTAAACAAAGATATGGCAATAAATGTGCAAGGAGCCTGTAGAACACCAGATAGATTGGATCAGAAAATAAAATCCTTTTATCACATAATAATCAAAAGAGTAAATGCACAGAATAAAGAACGAATATTAAAAGTTGTAAGAGAAAAATGTCCATGCAATATATAAAGGCAGACTTACAAGAATTACACCAGATTTGTCAAGAGAGATTTAAAAACCAAAAGACCCTGGACAAAAGTCATCCAGACCCTAAGACAACAACAAATGTTATTCCAGGATACTACACTCAGCAAAATTCTCTATTACTATAGATGGAGAAACCAAGATATTTCATGAAAAAAAAAAACTAATTCAAACAATATCTTTTCACCAATCCAGCCCTACAGAGGACACTGCAACAAAAGAATGCCCAATGCAAGTTGAGTAGCTACATCCAAGGAAACACGAGAAGCTAAACAGTTAACAAATAAGAGAATTATACACAAATAATACCAGCTCTAGCAACAAAAATAACAAGAACTAACAATCATCTATCTTTAATATCTCTCTACATCAATGGCCTCAATTATCCAATAAAATGACATAGGCTAACAGAACAGATACATACTCAGGATCCAGCAATTTGCTGCATAAAAAAAACACACTCCAGTGACAAAGAAAAAGGGTGGAAAAAAGTTTTCCAAGAAAATGGTCCCAATGATGAGACTTCCTCGCCCAAACTGTGATGGTGCCCATGAGGCCCTGGCATGACCTGGCCAGACAGTTAAGAACAGAAGCGCTCTTTATTGTTTTTGTGTTTCTTGTTCTGCTTCACTAGGAGATTTTGGTGCTGAGCCTAAGTATTTACTAGATGCATGACTAGGAATTTTTTTTCCTAACAGAGAGAATACCTTTGGAGGGAGAAGTGATACAAAAAGGGGCAGTTTTCACTTATATTGTGAAATGTGAAAATAAAATGGTCAGCTATTTTAGTTAAGAAGAAAAGGAAAATATCTTCAATAGATGGTGTTAGTCTAACTGGCTGTCTGTATGTAGAAAAATGAAAAAATATATATTTTCAGCACAAAGCTCAGGTCCAAATTGATCAAGGATCTCAACATAAAACCAGATATACTGAATCTAATAGAAGAGTAATTGTGAATGAGCCTCAAACTCATTGACACAGGGAAAATTTTCCTGAACAGGATACCAATGGCTCAGGTTCTAAGATCAAGAATTAATAAATGAGACCTCATAAAATTGAAAAACTTCTGTAAGGCAAAGGACATAGTTTACCACAACTGGCAACAACAAAAGGGACATAAGATTTCCTGTGTAGTCCAAATTTAGCCTTGACCTCCTGATAACATGACCTTCTGGGTGCTACAATTACAGGCCTTGTTTAAGGAGTTTCATTTATTAATTTTTTAGTAGTAGTAGTTGTAGTAGTAGTAGTAGTAGTAGTAGTAGTAGTAGTAGTTGTAGTAGTAGCAGCAGCAGCAGCAGCAGCAGCAGCAGTAGTAGTAGAAGTGTAGTAGTAGGGTGTTGTGTTTGTGTGTATATGAATGAGAGAGAAAAAAAAGAAAGAGAAATAATAAAGGAATGCTAAGACACCTATGTGCCATAGCACATATGTAGATGTAAACAGACAGCTACTAAGGATAGGTTATTTCCTTGCACCATATGTTCTAAAAACAAACTTTACTCTCATACTAGTGCCTTTATCCACTAATTCACCCCAGCCTTTCCCCAATACTACTAACATATCTTAAAATAATATCAATCATTTTTAGTGCTTATGTTTAAAAATATATCTATTTCCCCCTATAACATTGGAATCTGAACTCAGGTCCTTGTAAATTCTTGGTAAGTATTCTACAAGAAAACTACTTCTCCAACCTCATGAATCTTTTGCCCTCATAAGAGATGAAGTAAAATAAACCAAAGACTCATGATGCCGTTCATTGTGATTAGATAATAGTAACCAATTGCTGGGGGTGAGTGAGAAAGGAGATTTTTCAGTAAACTGGCTATGAGTTGTACAGAAGCCCATAGGATGCCACTTTCATGAGTCATCACTCAAGTTGCTGTGGGTATTTTGTTGATACATTTAACCTCATGTTCTTCTAAGTAACTTTCTTTAAACTGAAATTAATCATTGGCATAGACTTAGGTAGCCTCATATTGGGATGACTAATAGACACACGATCATATTTTCTCTGGAAAAGTAACATAAATATTAAAAATTTATAATTAAGATCATATTTGTGATAGAAGATAATTGCAGTTGTTTTAAATAAAGTCAAAATATCTTCAAATATTCACTTTGAATTATAAAGTAGGTAATTCTATCTGTAATTATGGGCCAGAGTAGAAGGCATAAATTAGGTTTTGAATGCCAATCTGGTTAATTTGTAAGAGCTAAAAATATAAAGCACCTAGGATTTTTTAGAGAGTATAATTTATGGTCATTAACATTAAGTTCATTAATAAATGCTGGAATACACCAAAAGCTGAAGAATTGGAAATGAAAAATGAGAAATGACATGGAAATTAATGGGAACATATGGTCACAGTAATGAAAACATAAGCAAAGAAACAAAGATAGGAGCATATATGGAATGTGAGGGAATTTCATGAACAAAATGGAATCAATTATGTCAACTGATATAGACATCAAGTTAAATAAGGTTTGGAAATATGGCATTAGATTTGACCATTAGCAGACACTATTGTCCTTCTTAAGAATAATTTAAAAGTGATTGCCGTAGTGTCCGTATTTTCATTAACTTTGAATGTTAATAATAGACTCACATGTCAGTTGTCTGAAAATGGCACCTCCTCGCATACTGATTATTAATAAGTGAGATATATTACTAATAGCAGTTTACAGATAAAGAAAAAATCAGCCAGAGAAAGTTAAAAACTGTACAAGGAAGGTTGTTCTATTTGTAGTACTTATGGCAAACTTAATTTCTTAAGAAATTGTTGCTTGCATACATGGACATTAATTTTATTATGTTTCTGGTAAAAGTATAAAGGAAAGATTTTGGGTTTTTCTCTTCCAGTCTTTCATTTGTATTCAAAAAAATATAGTTTTTCAGTTTAGCTGCATTGTCTTTCTGATAAACCGATTCTTTGCTGCCATTATATGAACAAACATGGGCTAGTGTGATAAATTACACAAGAGATAGGGTATCCAGATAGGTACACAGTTATACTCTACCATTTAATTCCCTGTATATTAATTTACAGTCTTGTAGACTGTAAATTGTATATTATTTTACAGATTGTTACAGTCTTCTAACAATCCCTAAAAGCAGAACTTACTGGAGCACAAACAAGACCAACACTATTCCCAGCTGATCTAGACTGAATCACCAATACACAGAATTTATGTGCTGAAAAATAGATTATTCTTATAAGTTGTTGAGTTTGTGTTTTTCAACAAAGTGATAATATATAATACAGGGATTTTGTGATTTTCTCCAAAACATGTAAAAGTTTTAAAGCAAATTTGGTGTATGAGTAGCTAGATTTATTCAGTCTGCTTCTTTTACTCTCTCAGAAGTGTACAGCAGGAAAAAAGGAAAAATGAATTAAAGGCATTCCCTAGTGTTTGTAAAGAGGAAGATTCAAGGGGCCTAAACAAGTAACAAAGGGAACGAAGCCATTGTTAAGCTCAAAGGCTAAAATTGGGAGATGGATGACTTTAAGGAACAAAGTCTGAAACATATTTCTTGACTGTTTAACCTTGTCCTAGATATAGGTAAAAAAATATTTTTTCTTCTAAATCTAACCTGAACATTATTTATTAACTTTCTCTTTAACTGAATTTATGTGGTTCATTTGATATGTGTGTCTGATTACTGAAACTCAGATTCTTAAATGACAGATTGTTTTAAAAGATACAATACACTAGAAAAAATAGGGAAATATGAAATATGTTTAAGTTAGCATATTATGTGGAAAATGTCATTTATTTGAATACAATATTCAGGAAATGTTAATTATCCTTAGCTGGCCTTGAAAAGGGCACATTCTTTCTGCGTTATTAAAATGGGGGGGGGGGGCGGGTAAGAAAACTCTGCCATTTCTTGAAATTATTGAGTCCACACATAAAAAAATAAATTAAAGGGTATGTAATTTACCACCCAGGTGCTTTTGAACACTTTAGAACCTTTGAAATAAATTTAACAGTGCTTACCTACCTGCAATAACCAACTGCATTTGGATATTGATAAAAACATTTGTATGTTTATGTGCTCCATAAGAATATTTCTTTTCCACAATCACTGAATATCATGTACTGGTATTTCTGAAATGTACTTTCCAGGAGAGAGAGGAGGAGAGAGAAAAAGAGGGGGGAGGGAAGGGAGAGAGACAGAGAGACAGAGAGACAGAGAGACAGACACAGAGAAGGACACAGCAAAACAGAGAGACAGAGTGGGGAAGGAGGGGAGGAAGAAGAAGGGAGAGGGTGAGGGAAAGGGATGTAGCCTCCAGTTCCAAACCACACAATTTTCCTGAGCTATATTACATATTATCAAATTTACAAACCTCTAGTCTGTATGCACAAAAGAAAGTTCATTCAGTATTCTCAAAATTCCATCTACTAGTACCTGCCTGGCTTTTGTTCTCTGACATCTATATGTGCACCATGGCAGTTTGACATACTGCACAAACAGAAAAACAAACAAACAAATAAAATGTACTAAGATTTTAAAGAGATAGTTAACAGCAGAAAAGGGTCATTATCAAATGCATTTTAAATATTTCAAAATACAAAATGTAGCAAATATCAGAATAAGATTCTTTCCTTACCAGTAGAGCAACATGAAAACTTGTATAAAATATAGAGAATACTTGGTGACAACTCCAGAAATATAAATTCAATATGTAAGTAGATGGCACGAATCTTGAGTTGTTCATTATTCCAGTTGACAATAAATTTTGAAACACATGTCTTGTTGGTATAAAGAGGTGCTTCTTTTGTGATATGAGCACACTCTAACAGCTCTCCTTGTCTGCATGTCTATTAAAGGAACAAAAAAGAGGATGTTCTTCATGTGCTATATTTAGAGGAAGAGTTCTTCTGAAGAAAACAAGAGGCTCTTCTGCAACTGACATGGTGGGAATGAGAATATTCTAAGAAAAACATGTATCCCTCACTCTGGTTGTACTAGTGGATCAAGGCAAACTAGGGAAATGAAATTTATACAGGAATCTCATGCTATGAGAAGGAAAACTTTTAAAGTAAAGCCAGTGAGTCTGTTCTTTTTCCTAATGTGACCACATTTAAAAAATATATTTCATGATTTTCATTATTAATTTTGATCTTTTGATTGGTTTAGGAAAGACAGAGGCTGTATCTGGGTTGTTAAGACTGCCAAAGCATAGGCCTTGCCCCTAAGTCTGTTAGGAAGCCTATGGACATATCTTTTTCTAAAAGAAGTATAGAAGTACACTGGTGTTGTCATCAAAGTCCATGGGTATATATAGGGCCTGTGCTGGCACAACTGGCCACATTGGAGACCATGGTGAATGTTTTTGTTGAAGGCTGTGTTAATGTGTGTGCCCTGTGCTACTGTCTGACTCTGTGATGATATCTGAGATATTTGAGGCCAATGAGGACCATGTTGGTATCTGTGGTCCTACTGTGTCTGGAGACATGTTGATGTTCATGGCCCATGTTAACATCAAAGGCCATTGGTATATTTGCATTCTGAGCTGCCCCATGAAGCCATGCTGATGTCTGTGGACCCAGTTACCCTGAAGATCATATTAATGCTTGCAGCTCGAGCTGTAGTCAGAAACCATATGGAAGTCCATACTCCACTGTCTACAAAGAGAAATGAGGCTTCTTTTGCAGTGGTATCGACTTCAGACTTAACTGTTGAGAATTAGAGAAATATAAGGCTTTTGTGACAAACTCTCTCCCCCAGTCCATTCCTGGAATAAAACAAACAAAAAGAAAAACTCTCTAGACAGGAAGCCATTAAAGAGAGCTCTTAAAATTTTTGATAGTGATGCTGAAGCACAGCTCTTCATAGTTAGTGGCTTCTGTCAGTGACAGGAGGAAGGACTAGGTTTTCTTTAAGGGGATACTCATTGCAAATTTGAATATGTTCCAGTGAATATATGAGCAACATAAATAGGAACTGAATTTTTATTTTCTTTTTCTTTTGTTTTGGGAAAGATTTTAAGAGTGGAGGATGGACCTGAGAGGACTAGGAAGTACATGTAATCAAGGTGCATTATGTGAAATTTCCAAACAATAAGAATATTATGTTAAAACTGAAGTATAGATATCATTTACTATTACTTATATTCAAATGAATGCTTACTTCATTTAAACACACACACACACACACACACACACACACACACACACACACACACACAGCAGCTAATGTTTATGGAATGCTTAAAAATTTGGTATAATTTTTTTCAATGACCATTGATGTCAAGTAAGATATCAGTGACTTCATCCTATTTGTGAATGAGAAAATGGAAATTCAGAGATGACATGTAAGTGACTTATGATGGCATAGCTGAATTCGGAGGAAATTATAGAAGCATTTTTCTAAAGAAGGGGCCAAAAGAACATAAGGAAGTCTATATGAATGCTGCATAGATACCATCTTCTACATGTGAGATAGCTGTTGCACTATAGAACTCATGGTGCTCAGTTCTACCTGAGTAACTCCTGCACACATTAAATCTTACATCAGGAAAGGACTCATAAAGTCTGCTCCCTTCCATGAGGGCTAAGGAGAGTTAATATTTGCTAGAGGAGTAGGTATAATTTATGTCAGTGATAATAGTCACGGAAAAGTTACCTAAGGTCCCATAAATAGTGACACACTCATACAAGCACCTGGATAAGCTCAGCATATCAGGAAAAACAAAACAAAACTATAAAAAGGCATGACATCGAGCAGGATTAGTTGAAAAGGTTTTAGATAACAACACTTGGAGGTCTGTGAGAGTAAAATAGAAGTAACCATGATCAAAACGCATTAGATACACCTGTTTTAGTGTCAATGAGTGGATGAAATAGAGGAGTGGTTCTGATTCATTGATTTAAATCTGCGAGTACTGACACTAAAGGTCCTTGTACCCAATTGGTTCCTGATCAATCAATAAAGATGTCAGAAGTTAATGGTAGGGCAGAAAGAAAGGCGGGACTTGTGGGTTCTTGCAGGCTAGGAGAAAGGAAGAGGATAACCTAGGTACTTAGGGAAAGGAGAAAGAACAGACTCAGAGGTATAGGGAAGATCTTCCAAAGTATATTCGGAAAAGCAGGCCACAGAAGGGCAGCCCGAATGCATCCTGGGCAGCAAGACCAATGGGCTTCACAAAAGATGAAGAGGCAACTAAGCTAAGGGCAGATATAGAGATGTTGAGCAAGGAGTAAAGGTAAGGGCACGCTAACTGCAGGAGGCTTAGAAGAACCCAGCTACTGAACCAATAAGGCAGGTTAAAAATGATCGTGTGTGTGTGTGTGTGTGTGTGTGTGTGTGTGTGTGTGTGTGTGTGTGCGTGTGTGTGCGTGTGCGCGTGCGCGTGCGCGTGCGTGCGTGCGTGCGTGTGTGTGTGTGTGTGTGTGTGTGTGTGTGTGTGTTTCTTTCATCTGTGGATCCGAGAGAGCTCCTGGACAGGTGTGTACCTGCGACTTGTTGGGAGCTTAAAGGGGTGTAGCCAAAACTACTTGCTACAGAGAGAATGGAATGGCACTGGCTATGAATTAGGCTCCTTCCCTGCCACAGTCTCTGAACTAAATCTACATGACATTGATGTTGACAAATATGCACTTACTTTGTTCTTCTAAATCTTGCATAATATTGAACAATACACTGACATAACCTCATATTCATAAGTCTAGTTCTTTCCCTACATAACCTCTGTGATCTTTGTCAACATACACAAATTTAATGAGCTTCCTAATAACCAAATGTTAAAGATAGAATGTGATATGATTTCTAAGGTTTGTTGTAACCATAAAATAACTATACTTCTATTTCACTGAGAAATGGAAAGCCCACTTAGATTATACTACCTGTACATGTTGCTTTGTGAACATGTTCATGGATGTATAGGAATGCTGAGACAGTGAATGCTAATCTTCACTAACATTATTTGAAAATTTTGCCTTACAATCCGTTGCTCTGCACTAGTCACTAACAGTCAAACTCAATACCTCTATATCTCAGTCCACTCATCTCTATCAGGATGCATCACTATTCTTATGTTTATTCCCAACTTTGTATTTTTAATGCATTGGAAGGCAAGTTCTTGTAGAATTTATGCTTCCACAACCACTTCTTGGAGAATGATTTCTAGTTTTTGAAATACTGCCTATTCTTCAATGTAGTGACATGGGAGATTTCCTCCTTCACATCAGAAATTATATTGTATGCTGAAATTTGAACACTTAGAAAGAAAATATCATTGCTCCCTTTTGTTTGTCAATTTCCATCAACATAAAATTAATTGATTTTAGCATGGATATGTTCAAAATAATTGTGTTTAGTATAAATGAGTAAATGAATATGTCCATACTCTCACAGTCCTATTCATTGATACTTTATTTGTGTCATAAGAAAAGATAATGTTTATTTCTTTTATTTAAAAAGCATAAATTCATTGAAATTCTTTTCGAATATTGTTTGTGCTGTACCTTATCTTAAGACAAGTTTTACCCTACATGACTATTGTTGACCTCTTGCTTACATCCTAGAACTAATCACTGTATAATTCCATCTATATAACCTCTACTCTTTTTATGATTATACATTTTATTTTTTCATGTCTTCTGGCCTACATCCTAGTAGTAATCACTGTATAATTCCACCTATATAGCCTTGTAATCCGCGTGCGATCTTCCCGCCAGCAGGAACTCACGCGGACACACAGGATCCTCCTACAGCAGGCTTTATTGCAGCCGAAATGGAAGGGAAGACCCCGATAACAAAGGGATACGTCCTTAAATACCTATTAGGTCGGCGTGTTGGTGTGTACCTCTGTGATTGGCTAGCAGAGCTCAGGAGAATATGACGTCTCATGTAGGCTGGTTCAAGGGACTCTGAGCATGCTCTGAACACTTGTTTACTAGTTAAGTGGGGTGAGTCCGGGCTGATGTCGGCGCCATCTTCCAATGGCGGCGGTGTGATAGTGCGTGATGACATTGGCGCACCACATAGCCTCTACCCTTTTTTATGATTATACATTTTTGTTTTGCATGTCCTTCAAGTTCATATATATTAAGAAAATAACAATACCTACTTTTTCTTTCTAGTTGATCAATATTTAATATCTCTATTTTTCTCTATGTATATTTTCTCTATCTATTTATTAATTTATGTATACTTTGTCATATTGTGGCTATTATAAATTATGTTGAAATGACCATTAGAATGAATGTTTATCTTTGAAATATTTGCTTCCTTTGGATAGATACAAATGGCTGAAAACATATTTTATTTTTGTAGTATATCTTTCACCATAAACCCCAAATATCTCTTCAAATTTAACACATTAATATACTTTTGTATTCATACCCCTTTCCAGAATTATCACCTATAATTTTCCTTAGAACAACACTTGCCAAAGTGTACTGTAAATTTTACTCCAACACCTTCTCAATATCTCTTTGAGCATCTTATCATTTTCTATATTTATTTTTATGGTTGTTTAACAAAGATGAACACTTTTATTTTCATTGGGTGGCTAATATCATTTATGTCCTAATATCTGTCATATTTCAGTGGTTCACCTACGGCATTGCTCAATAACCAAGTCTCTGGTATGGCTAAGCCTCATTTTGTTGTATTAAACACCCTCCATGTGCTACCTTTGTAATCTGGATAACTCTTGAGACTACTAGACTGAGATATTCACTTACTTCTTTAAGATAATAAAGGGTACTTAGGCAAATACTACAGGATTTGGGCTGCTCGTATATCTATTATGACATGGCAGTACAGAAGTGGTATAAATAATCTAAATTTTGTTCAACACACAATATTGCCTTTATCTTAGACCTTTGTTTTAAGTTATAAAGACATTCTCAGAACAACATCCCATTTTAAGGTAAAGAAATGACAGAATTAATGCAGAAAAAAACATTGTAACAAAATGATAAATTATAAACCAATTTGAGGTCCTTAGGCTTATGTTATTTTATTCAATGGCATCAGATCCAAAAATGCCCAAATACAAGGAGATATCTGCTAGATGTTTGTGGGTCCAAAAACCTACTTTGAGACACTGAATTACGTAGCTGAATTGTGTAATCAGATTATATTCAAAGCTGTAAAGTCATTATTTATACAAAAATTTTAAATTCTGGCCTCATTATCTTGAATCTGCAATAAATTTAATAAACCATAAACTTTCACCAATACATAAGATTTTGTCTGGAAAGGAAGACATTGTTCATCACTATGTGAAGATAAGTGATTGGAACAGCTAATGTAGGTGACTTTAACTGAAGTATGCATTTGGTTTTAATATTAAAACTTATTTTTAAGGGAGTCCTGTGGAGTGTTGTTCTAGATTCAAAGTACAAAGATAAATACAGCAAAAGAAGGGTCATTGGGTAAATGAATATAATATGAAGCAAATACACAAAAAGTTAAATCATATTGTGTGCTAGAAGATGTAGAAAATGGTGAACACCTTTACCTTCATGAAAAAACTTGGGTTTGACACCTGGTGAGGACAGAGGACCATAATCTTTTGACTAGGAAAAGAAAATCTATGCTATTAACAAATAGCCAATTTTAAGATTTACTATATAAAATTTTAATCTTAAATATCAATATCTATGAGAAGTTTCATTAGCATAGAAAAATTAGTCTTCTATTAAAACCTAACTTTGTTCTCCAAATTGTTTCGACCAATTGCACTACATTACTTTGTTATTAAAGAAGCCACCACGTGGGGGCAATATCTCCAGGCCACATCGTGGCTCTCTTCAACAACCACAAAAGATTTACATTTCTTTTTCAGGCTACTGGCCAGTAGCTAGCTCAAATTTTTCTGCAGAGCAAATGAGCCTATGCAGCCTTAAAGCTCACTATTAGGCAGCATCCACTGAGGTCTAAAATTACATGAGGTTTTATGTGTCTCATGGTTATGAATTCAAAATCTTGACTGCTAGTTTCATTTGGGATGCTTTAGAATAATAATAAAAATGCCTGCATACTATCTCAGGGTGGGGCTATTAGTAATGAATTTTAATGTGTGTCATGTGGAGACTGTCACGGACTAGAATACACTGCAAATCATTCTAGGAGTTACCGAAACCGGTATTGAGGAGTTTGATATTTTCACATTTGTGTAGATGCCCTTGTTTTGTTTTATCATCTTTAAAGCAGTCGTTTCTGGATATTTTATAATATGTGGAACACAGGAATTATTTTTCTATGACAACTTTTTCAGCTTCATAGCTAAGGTTAAGCTGCCAAGATCAGGTCATATGTTCTTTTGTATGTATTCTCATCTGAGAATGTGGATGCCTTTATAAAAGGACAATGCTGTTTTATTTTCTGTAATGAATTATTGCTAGGCAACCTTTAGCACTATGCACACTGTACACTGTCATTTTAGCTCCTTGTTGCAAATGCTGCTTTTTTGCAAGAGCAGAGCTGAAAACATTACACGAACAATGATCCAGCTAACAAGCTACCTGTTCTGATTAACTGAGATCTCACTACTTCACTTTAAACTTCATGGATGCCAAAAAAAATGTTTTGGAACTCAGAGTTAGTCAGGGTCTTTATGGAAATTAAAGGTTTTTCTTTCATACTATTATAAAGTTTGAAACCAGATTTTTGTACTTAGGAACCCAGTGTGGCAGCTACAGTACATACTATCCCAGACTAGGCAAAGATGACAATTTGCTTTACTGAACTTCAGTTTGCTGCTGTACTACTAGTACACATTTTCAAAAAAAGAGGTTTTGTAATCAGACAAGCATGTTGTATACTCCTGGTTTTAACTGTCTTGTGCAATGCAACAGAATCAAAATATTCCCTTTTGAGTCACTGTGGCAAAAAAAAAAAAAAAAAAAAAATTGTGGTGGCAAATTTGTCACAGCACAGCACTGTGTGAGTGAAATAGAGCCCTAAATGCAGAGGAGAGGAACATTAAGAAGTATTTCAGAAAGAGTCAGCTAACAAACAACATTTCAAAATTGGAAATGTTTTCATCTGCTGCAGATTCGAAGGTGAGTAACAATGCCTTGTTCCCTAACTCAGCCCAGGCATTACACCTCAGCTTCACTTCCTACTGTTTCCTCACATAGCTGTAATTCATAGTCCTCTCACAAACTACCCTTCACAGAGATTAATCAAGATGCATCAGAAAAACCACAACCAGAGAAGTTTAAAAAAAAAAGTGCAACAAAGTCATGTTGAAATGTTAATTGGGTCATGTTCAGCATTTGCACATCCCTTGGAATTCTTTACCAAACAGATTTTCAATTAATATTTCACAGTCAGACTAGAATGGGCTGTCTAACAGCAGTCTTGTGTCTTTTTTCCACTAAAAATAAGAAGGGTCTCAATATAAAATAGGAAGTATAAATTAATTTATATTTAAATGAGACGTTTGTCTTAACATTTACTAACTTCCATCCAAATCATCTGGTGTGGTCAAGCTCTTAATTTTTCTTTGCATTCTAATTAAAATTAAGAACTACTGCCAAAGATATGTAAATTAAAATTAGATTCCCTACTTGTTGAAACATGACTTTTAATGGAGCAACTCCATTCTAGGCATTTTCCTTAGTAGAAATTTGAAAAATATTCACTAGCAGTTTCAGGACTGTGAAAAAAAAAAAAAAAAACCTAACACTGTTGTTTGCGTTGAAGTTAGAAATGATGACTTGATTGTGTTTCTGGAGAACTCAGCATCTGTTCCCACTATTGTTCAGGTGTGCCAGATACTGGCTCTGCTGTTATAACTTGGCATTCTGAAAATACTACTGGTTTTACTGACATACAAAATACAAGAATCATGAAGGGGCAAGAAATCTTGAGTCAGTTCTTGCAACCAGCCTATGACAGGATGGTATGTGATACTATGAGAGTAAAGGCAAATGAGAGTGAAGGCAAATATATAATTGAGATGCAAATAAATTGAGGTTACAAATGTAGGCCATATGGTAAGAAACTGATCAAGAGTAGGAAGAGCCAGTGAGAATGGCCATGTGAAGTACAACCTACAAAACTTTGGTATCAAGACTAACCAAGCATTTAGAAGATAACATCTTGCACACTATGGCTCATATGCTGGACATGAAACTACAGTATACAATGTTTGCCCCTTTTGGTTGCAATTTTGTTTCAGTCTAAGATGCAAATATTTGTTTTCCTAAGTGTTCCTTTTGGAATAAGACTCTTTACCGTTTTACCTGCTATAGTGTTATATCCTAGAAATATGCGAGGAATGATTTCATTTTATTTTTTTTTTCAAAAGAATAAAGATAAGTTGTACTTGATCATATAGAAGAGTTTCTAGGATGAATTTTCCACAATGTTGGAACAGTTGAAACTATAGACTACTAGGTGCCAATGATGAGTTTGGATCTTGAATGTATTCCAAAGGTCTCTGCGCTATAAGGCTTGATCTCTAGCTTGTTACTCTTAGGATGAAGGTTGAAATTTATGAGATAGGACGTGTAGGTAGGTCTTTGCTTTATTAAGAGCATACCTTCTAAAGGAGGTGGTGCCCAGGTCCTTTTCCTTCTGTAATTGCTTCATGGACATATGTTGAGCAATTTTGTTTCACTGTATCCTCTTACCACCATGTTCAGTCAAGAGCTCAAAGACATGGAAACAGCATATCATGGCCTAAAAGTTCTAAAACCGGAGGAACAGTAAAATCCTGTTTGTTATCTGATTATCTCAGGTGTTGATTAAACGAATGAAAAGCTGGCTGATATAATAGGCAGGTATTTTTTCTCTCAGAGAAAAAAATGCTGGTTATATACAAGAGTGCAATATTTGTTCAGAAGAATACTTTATAAAGTACAAATATATATATATATATATATATATATATATACATACATATATATATATATATATATATATATATATATATATATATATACAAATTTTACATGGAGACACATAATTATAACATGTTTGATTCATAATACCTTTCCAACTCAAAATTATAGAATACATGTATTAATTTTATAGTTAAAAAAGTATGAAAATTTTAAATCTCCAAATTTCAATGCAAAACCAATCTCATCTTCATTCTCAGCAATTTATCAAGACTGAAAGCCATGCCCAATTCTTGTTAAACTTCCTATCATCATATTTTCCCTCACACATGGCATTGCTTTTTCTACTATACCTTCTCCTCCCACTGAACTTTCAAATCAAGTCTTAATGTGCCATCAAATCTTTAAAGCAGAAAATATATGTTTATAATTTGACAGGAAAATAAGAGACAATAGAAGACATACTGAGCAGACAGGAAATTCTCACAATGGTAGTCTGAGGATGACTGTGTTTCTATAAAATAATAACTTGTCAAAAGGATGTGTAGTGGTTTGAATATGTTTGGCCCAGGGAGTGGAACTATTTGAAGTTATGGCCTTGGAGTAGGTGTATCATTGTGAGCATGGGCTTTAAGACCCTCACCCTAGCTGCCTGGAAATTAGTCTTCCACCAGCATCCTTCAGATGAAGATGTAGAACTCTCAGTTCTGCCTGCACTATGCCTGCTTAGATGATGTCATGCTCCCACATTGATGATACTGGTCTGAACCTCTGAACGTGTAAGCCAGCCCCAAATAAATGTTTCCCTTTATAAGACTTGGCTTGGTCAGGGCATCTGTCCAGAGTAGTAAAACCCTTACTAAGACAGGGTATGACAAGAACATGATGATATTTAAAGGCAGGAGACTACTAAGTCCTTATTAAGTCCTTATTAACTTAATTTAAATAAACTTCATTTTTAACTTACAAAAAAATGAAAACAAGAATCTTTTAAAGTTCTTTCACTTTTGTTGATTTGTTGCTGTTGTTGATTTGTTGTGATATCATTTCAGTTTTTTAAAGTAAACTTCATTTTGAAATGAAGGCTGATGTCAACCTTGTTATCACCCTTCCTTAGCTTCCCAAGTGCTGAGATTACAGGTATGAGCTCTCAGGAATGAGCTAATAAACATAGCTAAGATCAATTTATTGCATTTGTGGTAAATTATTTTGTTTTACGACCTATTTTTGTTAATACTGCCTATTCTTATTGGGTAAGATGAAATATCAATGTCATTTTATTTTCCGATTTATTTGTACTTCACTAAAATGCTAAGAATGGTGAAAACAGTATCTCATAGAATTGCCATTATTCTCTGATAGAAAATGCATAAACAATACCTGAACTATGCTAACATACATACACATCCTAATATACAAGGGGAAAAAATTCTCACGAGGTCTAACCCCTTCACAAAGACCTACAGGCCACCAATGACTGCAAAGACAGAAAGAATTTGCCTCTCCCAGAGATAAGCCCCCTAACTAGTTATCTATTACAAGAGTTAATCCTGAGGCAAAAATGTACTCAGCAATTTGCACAAACACAAACAAATATATATATGAAATGGAGGGCATAAAAATGAATTGGATGGAGGGAACTTGGGAGGAGCTCTGCCTCCCAAATGTGTAATAAACCTTAAGAGGCTTCACTTCTCTTCTTTCCATTTTTTTTTTCTGTTTTAGAGACAATGACTTACTATATATCTCTGGCTGTCCCAGAATTAACTTTGCAGTTCAGACTGGCCTTAAATTCACAGAAGCATTTCTGATATATTTTTTTTTTGCATCATAAAAAGTTTAAATTATTTGCATACATCTGCCAGTACACAATGCCAAGTCAATAGTTGAATTTATTAATGAGAATATGAGTCACAACATTTCCATTTGCTTAGTTCCTTTCTTCCTAAACTTCTCAGTTGTTTCTACAAATTTGTTTTCTTTCTAGGAAGTAGAACTTTGTGCCAACTTTAGTTTCACTGGAATTTCCTCAGCAACATCTGTTAAAATTTAAGTTTTAAGTTAAAAATATGAGAAAATTTTAATTTGTATACCACAAGAATTAGAAATAAAAACTATGTATAAGTAGGAATTGTATTTACTTTTGGATAGTGAAGGAAATCAGAGGCAAAACAAGGAATATATAGAGAGGTTTTTTTTTTTTTTTCTGATGACAATTTTCTGCTACTGAGTTGAAAAGTAAAGCAAAACCTCTATTTCAGACCACATAGGGTTCTGACAGGTCTTGATTCTTAAATTCAACTAAAATTATTATTATAGTATAGACTATTTTATAATCTACAGACAGCAAGGCAAGCCCTGTGTTAGATTCTTTATGTATAAAAATTCCCATTTTAGAGGTCAAATCTGAGATTCTGTGGATTAAATAGCTTGTCCAGAGTAGCATGCACTTGTAAGGAAGAGAATTGTATTTCAATCACTGGTCATGCACTTTCCATCCCACTGAGTAATGCTGTCAAAGAGAACTAGAAAATATGACTGAGATCTCAGAGCACACTACATATCCATTGACATTTAGGTCAGGCTTTCTTGCAAACACTTCTTGCTTCAACAGAATTTACTACTATTTCCCTGTAAAATAGCTCTTTCTTCCTGATCAAAATTTTAAATGTGACCTTAACAATGTTATTTATGCATTTTCAGGGTATGTCAATAGCTGCAGTAAGCCAAAATACATGTAATGTGAGTGTCTCTGTGTGTCCCTTTACATTTATACGACCAGATACAGAACCTAATTCACTTGTTTAAACAATCCTTTCCCTTTAAGGATTGCATGAATTTTTTTTCTTTCCCTTTTCAGAGTGGAGAAAATAAAGCCAAAGTAAGCTAACAACACATTCAAAGACTGGAAAAATGATCAAAATAAATCTAGGCAGTATAATCCTGCTGATATATTCACTAGCAAGCATTCTCTTATCTATTTTCCTACCATAAGCATATGGTGCAATAAAGTGTTACAGCTGTGAGTTGGCTACAATATAATTTAAAAAGAGGTTATACTTTGAGAAAGAATGTAATCAACTTAATTTTAAATTTCAAATGGCTTAAGTATAAATAATACCTTCACTATTTTGTTAAGAGTTTACTTTTGTGGAGGTAATAATACAAAAAGTCATTCAATACAAACAAATATAAATTGAAACCCTCAAATCACTAAAACTAAAATGTATGTAATAAGTAGGTAGTCGTAGCAATGAATTTATTGCAACTTATAAAGGATGCACTTTGTCACATTAGTGACAAAATATCACCAATATGGAAGAGGGAAATGAGAGAAAGAGTGAAAGAGAGGTGCGCATGTGTGTGTGCGTGAGAGAGAGAGAGAGAGAGACCAACAGAGACTGAGAAATAGAGACAGAGACAGTGACAAGCTGAGACAGAGAGACAGGCGGAGAGACAGAAAAATTGTATTCGTTTTCTATGAAATGTATAGGGGAGGAAGGAAGATCAGAATTAGAAATTGTTCAGAAACTTAAGGTTACACAGAGATCCAGTTCAAAATATCTAAGTACACCTCAGGTAAGACAAATAGTACCCAGTAGTCTTAGTAATTTTGAAAGAATTAAATGTTAATCATCACATCATATCAGATTCTTACAAATGTAGTTTCCACAAGATACTTAGCTTGATGAAAAAGAGTATCTGTGCCATAGAATATGTAAGAAAATATATTTGTTTATGAAAGAAATCTGCTCATTCAGTTACAGCTTTTGGTTATAGCTTTCTTTATCACTATCACTATAGGGTATTACTACAAATGACTCTTTGTTGATTATGGAATAATATGAAATATCCCATACACTTTGATTTAAGATAAGTAGATCAATAAAGTTATATTACATGTTAAATTTAATCTCAAACAATAAATTTTATAAATGGATAAATTGTAGCAAAACACAGGCCAAATTTTCTGAGAAATTGTCATTTCTATAGATAAAAAATGGTATTTTGCAGCTTTGGTCCAGTCTTCAAATTTTGTGAAATGCTTCTTTTACTATAAGAAATCTGGGGCTCTAGCTAAAGTAATCCCCACTCAGTGGGCTGCCAATGTTGCCCAGACTTCTTGCATAGCAGGGTTTATTTTCAGCACATAAAAGGCAGGACTAACAACTGAGGCTGTCAGAAAGACAGCAGGGGGGAAGCCACGGTAGAAACATGTTCAAAATCATAAACACCCCCTACTCACTGTATATTTGACAATAAACTGTCCCCCTGCCAGGAACAAGATTATCTAAAGTGTGATTTAAAAAAAAAATGGAGAGAGATCACTCCCAGTTATACCACAAGTGTTCAAAAACTGATTGCAACTGCCTGCTTATTGGTAAGAGATTGAATTTGGCAGTTGCAATCAGAGTTGCCAAACATCACATAGAATATTAAATAGAAAGTTCAAGTCATAAATTTTGAATGAGATAGAGCAATTCCTCAATATGAGCTGCCATTTGCTTTATGAGGTATAGACAGGCTGTTTAAATACTAGATAGAAGAGGAATTGAGAACAAATAGCTGAAAAAGAAATATGCACAGATAGTCACTTTGATTTAGTAACCAAGTAACTGGTCTTTCCCCATAATTGTGGCAATAGTCTTTATCTCTTGAGAGATGCAAGGCAAATTGTTACAGGAGGTACAATTAAGTAGTTTCTTTGGAGGTGGTTTTGCATAAAAAGGCTTTTCTATTTTTTAGATATTCATTGCTTCCTTTGATACCTTTTTCTATATTATACTTGAAACTCATAAGAAAATTTTCTTTTATAAAAAATAAATTTTAATCTAGCATACAAAACAATGAGTTTTATTTTGCATTTTCATAAATATGCATTTTCATACATACACACACACACACACACAATTTATACATTGCTATAATTCATCATCCTTCCTCACTGATGTCCCCTATGCTGTCTGACCCACTGACCCACCTCAAGAAGAATTTCTAGAAAAAATAAATAATAAATAATAAATTAGTGTGATTCAGTTGCTTCTTTCTTAGTTTGTTACCAACTAAAATATAGCCTATTGCCAAAGACATTATATACTCCAACACAAGTTATTCTATACTTTCTCCTTACTTTATGGAAAATAAAAAAGTCTTAGAAAAGTGGAGATTGCAAATTGCTGTCTTTTACTTTATACATATAGCTTTTTTTCTTAATGTCTTCTAATTCATCATCTTGTGATAAAATTATATGTTAATCTTGTATCATAAAAGACATTTATAATGAAATTAGCTCACAACTGCAGAAATACTTCCTTCTGACTGCAGATCCAGATGTATAACTTTCAATTACTTCTTGAACATCATGTCTGCCTGCATGCTGCCATTCTTTCTGTCATGATGATAATGGACTAAACCTCTGATAGTATAAGCAAGTCCAATTAAATGTTTTCTTTTATTAAAATAAAACTACACAAATACCCTATTATCTCTTGCTTTTCATTCCATGATTTTACATACCTAATATGTATTGGAATCTGATTTTTTTTAAAAAGCATAAGAAAATTTTCACAAATAAATTGTTGTATTATAAATTGTACATTGTTTCAACAAAAAATGAATTCTAACCATCCTTTTTTACTTTAACATAGATTTGAATCATCGCTGGTCAAAGTATCTATGCTCTTTGCAACATCTATCCATTAATCATTCTGAAGCCATAAATATTTTCAGATGGAAATTTATGTTATCAGAGTTCTTATGTTAACATAATCCTTACTTTGCTTAATAATGTTACCACCATGCAAGAATAGTGACACTGGCAAATTAGATATGACAGAGAGAAGGACAAAAAAAATTATTCTTGTTGGTAAATCACAATTAATTCTTCCATTTTTCTTCCCCATCTCATCCCTCCTCTCTTACCTCCTATGTTTTAATGATTTAAGATCCCACTATGTTATATGGTATAACCTTATAGTTACTGTATAGCACAAACTAGCTCAAAACTCATGATCATCCTGCTTTAAAGCCCATTTCCAAAATCGTACTTTCTCCAGTAATGCAACACTTCCTAAACCTCTCCCAAAAGTATCAGAAACTGGGGAAACAAGCATTTAACTACCAGAGACTAAAAGAGACATCTCATGCAAATGACCATATATAATATCTTTAATTTCCAGTGTCTACTAAGATATTTTTAGCCTGTATATTTTCAAGACTAGGGAATACTGCTCTTTTATGCATTAATTTAGTCTCACTATGAGAAGGTTATGGATGACAGAGCTGAGAGGAATGTCAATGCACAAGATATGAACAAATACTAATTTAGCTTCCAATGCTGTAATTATACTGGGATTGAGAAAATACTACTCATAATAACTTTAATAGTTCATCTGACAAGACATAATGAATTAATTTTGCTTTTGCTAGTTTTTTCTTAAAAGGAAATGATTCTAAGAACAAGATTTATGATGAAAATTCAGATGGTAATGAATGCTAGGATTTTCTGTGACAGGAATCATGTTATTTATTGTAAGGAGCACAAAGTGATACATTGAAATTTTGGTAACTATGAAGCACAAATTCGCCTGCAACTCATTTTGTACAGCTGGTCTTGAACTTGAGGTGATTGTCCTGACACTGTTTCCCAAGTGCTGGGATTTCAGTAGTACACCATCAGGATAAAGAGAAGTTGTAGGGTTGTGAAAATTTTCTGCAATGCACTCTAGTGGGTAGTGAGGCCATCGTAATTATACATGTGTGCAAAGATCCAAAATGTATAATAACAAGAGTTAATTGTCAGGTTAAATATAAACTTAAAGTATGATATATTACTGCAGGTTTACTAACTGCAAAATTTGAGCCCTTCTAGGCCAGGATGTTAATAATGTGAAAGGCTATTTATCTATGCATACAGAGGATATAAGGGAAATTTCTGGACTTCTTTGTCACTTCTGCTGTGATTCTAATTTTTTTTATAAATACTTTAATGAAAAAGTGTTCATAGTAGATCTTTTCATAATGCTGCAAAACTAAGAGCAACTCAAACACACATATGTATTAGATGGGTTGAAAATTGTTGTGTGTTCACACTGTGTATTAGTTACCCCATCAAAACGAAATGAACAGCATAAAGCAGCAGGGATGAATCTTGTAGATTGATACTGTACTGCACAAAGTAAACCAATCATGGGTATACAATATTCTAATATTTATCTAAAATTAAAGAATAAAAATTGATTCTATGACAGAAGAAATTGCAGTAGTTGTTGCCTTAATGCAGAGGGTTTCAAAGATGAATGGGTAATGAGAGACTTTTATGATGATAGAAAACACCCATTTTCTCAATCTGGGTGTTGGTTGTTATAATTGTGAATTTTCCTTGACTAGTACATATAAAAACCATGAATTTTAAAATATTTTCATGATTCCTAAATAGAGTAACAATGAAAGACTTACCAATTAGTATCCATGGTTTTCCTCATGCAACATATCAATAAATGGCCTTGACTTATAACAGGAAATTGTGTGATGAGTCCTACTTACTTCAAAATAAATTTGTAATGAAAACTAGAACACTATTACATCTCCCTTAATCATAAGGTTCTCTTGTAGGTTCATTTTTGGTATCCAATATTTCATGTTTTGAAACTTTAGTCCCTACTACTGAATTATTTGAAGATGAAATAATTAAAATAAATATTTAGTGAAAATTATCTGTAAAGGATGGGGCTATAATCCAATAAACCATTGTGCTTATAAGAAGAAGAAACCAACACAAAAGCACAGACATCCATTTGTAGAGGCAGCAAAAGGTAAGCATTAGTAAGAAAATAAAAAGACCTCAGAGAAAATCAACCCAGCTAATTCTGTGATCTTGCATTCATACCTAAACTATTGTGAAAAAAATAAGTTACTATAAAGACAAGGTCTCAAATACCACAGAATTGTCTCAAATTTACTATATGGTAGATGCTGTCCTTGAACTGTAAGTCCTCCTTCCTCCAGGTCACTAGTCATGATATAACATGTATCCAACTTTATTTTATATGCTTCAGGAATAACAGCAGTAGCTAAAAATAATTAAACACATGTGAAGTATTATTGAAAACAATTCATATTCTCCATTTAGAAATTAAAATATCTTTTAGGCATTTTAAATGAGAAAAAAACCCCAAAGATCAGATTTTATATAACCAAGTATAGATATCTCATTTAATTTGTAATTCTTTGCACATTTAAGTTACTAGAGAATGTGACAAGGAATTTTCAAAATTAATAGAAAAATAAATTGATCACTTTGGACCTAATAATATAAGAAAGAAAACTTCAGGTTTCAGGATGTGTTTGCTGAGCACCTGCTGTGCAGCAAGCATCTTGCTTGAGGTTCTGTATTCCAACATCACCAATGCAGAGCTCCTGAATTTATTACACAGAACATATTTTACACTGTTTTCTAGAAGAAAAATACAATAAAGATAGCTATGGACAATCTAGTCCAGTAAATCTTTTAATCTATTTTTCTAATTCCCATGCATATCAGGAAAAATTATGAGCAAATAGTAAATGAAGCTATTGATCTTTCAGAAAGGTTTAAAATATATCAATATTATATTAGTAAAACATAATTTATTATTTATTGTAATAATACAAGTGAACTTAATGGAGTCTGTGCTAGTGCATGAGAGAGAGAGAGATTGAGAATGAGAGAGAGAGGGGGGAGATGGAGAGAGAGGGGGAGAGAGAGAGAGAGAGGGAGAGAGAGAGAGAGAGAAAGAAAGAGAGAGAGAGATGCAGAAGGAGGAAGGGAGAGATAAGGGAGAGATTAATGGCAGTGTGCCAAAACAAAGGCACCATCTATGTCTAAATATTATTAATAACCATTGACCATAAAACTTTTCATTTCAACTTTAAAACCTTATCATAGTATCAGAATCAATACCACTTGAAATGTCATCAGTGGAAATGGATGGTTTCTTTAAAAAGAAACACTTTGCAGTTTAAATCAGAACTGTTAATTGAACCAACTGTTAGATGATCAAATTGTTCACACCCTGCTTTTCCTTTACTGTTACAGAGTTCTCCGTCCTTACTTAAGTTCACCATGTACTCTGTGAAGCCTCCATGTAGATGAAGTGTATATCCTGATGCAATTCTCAGCATTGGACATAGAAGTTGGTTTAAGGAGTGGAATGTGTAAACATGTTTTATGCCAAGTCTCAGATAAAGATTTAATCATAAATGTCTCTAGTCTCTTTATTTTAAAAACATATCAAATAAGGGCTGCTGTTTTCGCTAAGAGTTAAGAATTAGAAATACAGAGCAATGTGAGGCAGAGCTTTAAACTGAAGCAGAGCCAGACCTGAGCTGTAACCATCACATAACTTGAGCAAGAAATACATATTTGTAGTGGTAATCCACAGTGATTTGAAAGGATGTGTTATCACAGTAAAACTGACTAATATTAACTTCTCCTTTAATCAAACTTAGAAAAAAACTACTGTATTTCTAGGCCCCAAAACACACTGAGGTAGAAATAGGGAGAAAAAAAATCTCATTTTTTTTCCAAAAGAATCACCAGACCAGAAAATTGAAATTTAAAGTGAACCATGCTAATCGAAGAATTTGAATGAGATTATTAATAGAAATAAATAGTAACATAATGACTTTACAGCTTTCCAAATTATATCACTTTGTTTTTTTCCTAAAGAAGTTTGATTAATAAATCAAAGCATCATGGTCGGGGCCAGCTGGCTAAATGGGTAAAGGCACTTGTTGTCAAGCCTGATAACCTGAGTTTAATCCCTGGAAATTCATTCCCATGGAAGGTGAGAACTGACCCCTGTACACTTTCCACTTACTTCCACAGGTGGACCTGCAGGTTCCTCCTCTGTGAAATAAATAAATAAATTTAATAAAAATGTATAATGGCTTTCTACGCAAGACCTGATGACACCTATAGTCATGCTAACATAGAAGGGGAAAATCTCATTGGGCCCCAACCCTAGACAAAGAATTACCAAGCAAATATGGAATGCTGAAAGTAGAATAGTCTTCTCCAGTAAAAAGGCCCCTAGTTGAGTAGCCCTGAAATCATATGAATACATGCAACTTCGTATGGATTTGATGGGTTTTTATATATTAGATAATATATAAAATATATAATTATACATATAATATATTACAAAAACATAAATGTGAGATATAAAATGGGAGAGGTGGGAGGAGTTAGAGGGAAGAAATGGGACAAAGAAAATGATGTGAGTATATTTTAATTTCCAAAACCCAAAATATTAAAGTATTATTCACTCATTTAGCCTGTAGTGAAGGGCTTAAAGCAGAAAGAATCCTGGGAAACATGCATTTCTAAGGGAGTAATCATGTGTTTAAGCAGGAATCTTTGAACATAAAAGGATAATTCTTGTTATATACTGTGCAACTGCCATGAGACCTGAGGTCACACAAGAACTTCTTTACTCTCTTATGAGGATAGTTTACTCAGTTATCCAATTACATTTTTTCTAAGATCTCTTTCCTAAAGATATTACTAAAACAAAATAAACCACACTGAAGACTCAAAATTTCAAACTCTTAACCTTTGAGAGGTACACCTATACCACAACAACTCCACTTCCTCCCCTCAGATAATTTACACCAGAATCTTGCAACAAGTAGGAAGAAAAGTAATGTCTAAGGTAACTATCCAGAATATCTTGATACAAAGTTTACTTTGAAATCACTGTTGAAATGTTTTCTACTATATTTTAGATTAGCATTAATGAATTCAACTCTTTCCTGCCTTCTATTTTTCGATTCCAGTTGCAAGTGCTTTGATATGAGCACATTTTAAAAATTGAAACAGCATGCATAATTTTGTAAAGAAGAAATATCTGATTAATATAGAAGTTATAAGGCTTGGAATCGTTATAAAAGATTACTTGAGATATAAAATATAGGAACAATTCTGGGAAGCTCATGACAGAGGGAAGACCTATGATTCTTTGAATGGTTTCTGGAAAAGTGGAACCATTAAATTACTTAGATGTGCACATAAGGTCTTACTCATTTTAATGACCTAGCAAAGGCACACTGTGAGCCCTGCCAAATACAGTCTTCATTCCTTTAGAGTGCCTTCAGTTGATTTGTGAGATATTTTGTTATTTCTTTAATGATCAAATGTATCTCATTCTTCAAGTGACCTGCCTTCCTAAATTATAGTCGTAGACCTGGACTTGCAGAATTTTGAAATTAGATAGGACCTTAGAGATCATCTGGCTCAATGATCTCATCTAATAGATGGACAATTTGAGACTTGGAAAGACTAAGCAATAGCTTTACTTTAGAGGAGATATTATCTTATTCACCACAGTCTGAACAAGACTGACAATATGTTTTATGACTAGGCATTAAAAGTAAGAGTTCAGGATTTCTAGACCATGAAACTAAAAAACAGTTTGTCAAGATGAACCTTGGAAAACTTGAAACTATCAACAAAAAGAAAACATTAAGTTTCTACTCCATACCTATTGCTAAATATGTACAGATAATAAATAGATAATGTTTGCCTTCTAGCAATGCATAAGTGGCTGACAGAGTATAACTTTTTAAATGATGTATACATACCAGGTATAATTTTAAATGTTATGTCTAACAGTATAATAATAATAATAATAATAATAATAATAATAATAATAATAATAATAATATGTTAAACACCATAAGCATTCATATTTTACACATGAAGTTACTGAAGCAGAGAGAGGTTATATACTTTGCCTTCAGTTAGTTGTACACATAAGAAAGAGTTCTATTAGTTTGCAGAGTTGATGCTATATAGCACACCATAACAGATAACATGGAATAGTAGAAATTTATTCTCTTAGTTCTTGAAACTAGAAGTAGTTAGCAAGGCACTTATCTTTCTGGGGCAGTAAAGATGGATGCTAATTCATGCATTTCTCCATACTTCTCCCCTCAACCTTCTCATCATCTTTCACAATTGTTGAATTGTAAAAGCATCACCTAATGTCAACTTTCATTTTTTACATGGTATTCTTTTCATGTGCATGTTATGTCAAAATTTCCTCTTGTTAAGGGTAAAAATTCAGATTCCCAGGCTTGTATTTTTCAGAGTCATATGTCTATGGTAGGCTTTCCTATCTTATGCCTCTGTGTTTGACTAATACCTTATTCATTGTGAGAAACCCCTCAGTCATACATAAGTAACTCTAATTGTTTTAAAAGAAAGAAAATTATTGCTTCACCAATCAAAAAATTTCAGGTCTTGAGTCATAGTTGATTAGAGTCTCAGTCTAGAACATTATCATCTTAAATAATTTTATCTGTAATGATTGTTTCTAAAAGTATTTTTACTCTGAAATCCTGGAGATTGCTGATGAAACATAATAAATTAAAAGTGACATGATTCAACCTATTTGAAGTTCCAGAGTATGTACAATGAACTACATGACTAGGTAAGTGTTATTTAAAGAAGACATAAGAACTATTACAAACCCCAACTACAAAATGGACCAATTAATTCTGCTCACTGAACAGTAGATGTGGAATTGGGGAGGCTTCCTCATTGAAGTCATATCTGAGGTGACATTTAGATTGAGAGCTCTAGTTCAGCAGGTGGAACAAACTGCATGAGTGAATCATAATTAGAAGGAGTTCCTGATATCCCTCACCTGTTGCCCATGATACCAGCAACAGAGTGCTAATTGTTCTACTTGCTTCTATTATTGTTCCTGGATGCTTAAATATCTATCAGCAGCCATTGAGCATATTTTACACAAGCACGTCAGATAATAAATTTCCTTCCCTCATCCTTTCACCCTCCAATTTTTCGTAAATTGGTGAAAAAAAATTTATATTCTTTGGAGTTTGCTTGAAATGTTCTGTAGATATTAAGTTCACTTATTTTTAATGTCTGTTAGTTCAAGTACTTCTCTGATTAGATTGTGGCTGTTTAGTTGTGGTGAAGTCTCCCACTATCAATGTGTGAGGAACAATGTGTAATATAACCTTTAGTAGTGTTTCCTTTACAAACATCGGTGGCCTTGCATTTTCAGGCATAGATGTTTAAGAATGAATCTTTATCTTGGCAGACATTTCCTTTGATGAGTATGAAGTGACCTTTCCTGTACTTTTGATTAATTTTGGTTTTTATGTATATTTTGTATAATATGTAGAATGGATACATCAACTTTCTTCTTAGGTCTATTTGCCTGCAAAATATTTTTACAAACCTTTTCTCAAAAGTAATATCTATTTTTAATGTTGAGGCTTGTTTCGAGTATTCAGCAGAATGATGCATCAGTTTTTGCATCTATTGTTAGACTTTGTCATTTTATTGAGGAATTGAGTCCATTGATATTGAGGGATATTAAAGAACAATGATTGTTAATTGCTGTTATTTTTATATTGGTGACTGTAGTGTTTGTGTGTGTGTGTGTGTGTCTGTGTATGTCCAACCCACACACACACTTTTTGGGTTTTACTGGTGTGAGTTTATTCCATGTCTTTTAGTGGGTGTAGTTAACCTAATTCAGTTGGAGGTTTTCTTAAAGAACTTTTTGTAGAGCTGGGTTGCTGGATTTTTAGATGGATATTGTTTAAATTTGATTTTGTGATGGACTATTTCGTTTTCTCCATCTGTGCTGTCTGAAACCTTCACTGGGCATAGTAGTCTTGGCTGGCATCTGTGGTCTTAGAGTCTATGAGACATGTTTCCAGACCCTTCTGGTTTTAAAGTCACCATGATTTTGTTAAAAATACTTTCTGGACTATTGATCTGGGATTATTCTCCTTCTTCTGCTCCTATTCTTTTGTTTGGTCCTTTCATAGTGTCACAGATTTCTTGGATATTTTGTGTCAGTAATTTTTTTTTTTTTTAGATTTAACATTTTGTTTGACCAATACATCTATTTCTTTCATTGTAACTTCAATGTCTGAGACTTTTTCTTCCATGTCTTATATTCTGTTAATAATGCATGTGTCTGTATTTTCTGTTCATTTATGTAGATTTTCCATCTCCAGGATTCCCTCTATATGTGTTTTCCTTATTGTTTCTATTTCATTTTCAGAACTTGAAATATTTTGTTTATTTCATTAAACTGTTTGTTTTTCTTGCTTTTCTTTAAGAGGTTTATTCATTTCCTTCCATTTATTTGTCTATTTTTTTTCAATTTCTGTAGAGTATTTATTCATTTCCTATTTTAGGACATATCATTTTCATAAAGTTGTTTTTAAGGTTGTTTTCTTGTCCTTCAGCTGTATTTGAATATTCAGGGATGGCTGTAGTATGAAGGTTGAGCTCATATGGTGAAGACATATTGCTCTGGCTGTTATGAAGCATATTCTTACTCTGGCATCTAGTCATCAGGGTTTTGGTAATTATAGGAATAGGTCCCTATTTCTGAGTTTTGTCTTTGTTGGATGGATGTTATGTACCTAGGTTTTGGTTTCCTCCCTGGTCTTCTGGCTGGAGTGAACTGTGCTTTAGAAGAGAGAGGGTCTTTACCTATCTTAGGGATTGGAGTGATGGCCAGCATGTCATATCAGGATACCTCTTCTGGAGTTGGGAGCAGGGATATGGTAAAGAGAAGTACAGCGTTGGTTAGACTTAGCAAACAATGAGACATGGTCCACAGCCAAACAACCTACTTAGGGTTCTGGTGGCCATGATGACTTCTGGTGGTGAAATGTTCTTTTACTAGAGTTGTGGGCAAGGAAATGGTGAAAAACAGGAGAGGGGAATGATTGGAGCAGGCTTTTTAGGCACTGATGGAGTACTGACAATCTTAAGGCATGGGGCTTATCTGATTTTCTGGGTGTTGTAATGGCCTTAGGTGGAGAAGGAAGATTCCTCTGGAGATGTGCAGCTTGATTGTTTTTGTACGCCTAGGAAAAATCATCCCATGAGTTCTGCCATGCACAGTGGGATGGGCCCTCACACATCAAGAATTAATCAAGTTAACATCCCACAGATTTGCCTACAAACTAGTCTAATAGAGAGTGTGCCTTACTGTGGATTCACAATAAATTGTACCTGTTAATCTGCATTTTTTAACATTTTCAGTTGCCAACGATTCATGGTATGTTTAAGACCCAAGACCTAATAACTCAATGTAGATAGTCAGCAACTGAGAGAATTGAGAGTGCCTCTACTCCCAAATTGCATCTCTGGAACATAGCTTTCTCCAAGAAATAGAAAATATTCAGCATCATTCTTTTAGAATTTCATACAACAGTCTATAAAGCTAAACTTTAAATTTAAATGAGATATGTCCCCATATGGCCTTGAAATTATACAGTGAATGTGATGATGGTTGAACTCTTTTTCCTTGAGCTCACAAAACCCTAGACAGCTGCTAAAGCAGTTTCAGAATGGCCAGAGATAGAAAATGCAGGCATTTCTCATCACACACAAAGGTTAAATAAGTGTCTGCAGTATCACATTTATTAGAACCTGATCCCTGCTTAGTACTTACATGGCAGTGGCTGAATTGTTTTGGTTTAACAAACCTATTAGTGATCAGAACAATCCCAATTTCATAAGATTTTTGTGAGTTTTAAATTCATAGGCACACACATACACAAACAAACACACACACATACAGAGAGACAGACAGACAGACAGACAGACAGACAGACAGACAGACAGAGAAGGAGAAAAAATGGAGAGAGAGAGAGAGTCTCTCTGAGAGAGAGAGAATGAAACAAACTCAACAAACTCAACAAGCTCCATCCACTTTGCATACATACACACACACATACATACATACATACATACATACATACATACATACATACATACA
>JANHMN010000005.1:51520729-51530729 GCA_030674055.1 Rhabdomys pumilio
ACATACATACATACATACATACATACATACATACATACATACATACATACTTTATTGGATGGAAAAAAGCTCTAAAAATTATTTTTTTCTCTTAGCCTTTTTATACTACCATAGACAAAAATTCTTCATGTAAGGAAAAGATTATCTCATAGCCACAAGTTACATATCTTCCAAAAAACTACCACCACAAGATATACTCTTTAAAAACAGATTAAAATCATTACACAAAATGAACTTACAACAGGTTTATTAATTTTATACTCTTCTGACAGGAGTGTCCCTGTGTTGAGTAGAGAGTCTTTTCCTAACTAAACATTCCTCATCTATCTTTCTCTCCACAAAATCATCATAACCCCAAAGCAATAATTGGTCCATGTTT
Source organism: Rhabdomys pumilio (assembly GCA_030674055.1). Classification (NCBI taxonomy): domain Eukaryota; kingdom Metazoa; phylum Chordata; class Mammalia; order Rodentia; family Muridae; genus Rhabdomys; species Rhabdomys pumilio. The sequence goes on from JANHMN010000005.1 coordinate 51,521,109, forward strand.
AACAAAGTTAAAATAAGTTTTCCTAAGTTTAACTGATGACAATTTGTATATATCAGACAACAGATTATCTGTCATACATCTTATTTGTGAAGTCTTGTTCAGCTTAATTGACTAATCATCTATTCTCTATTCTTATATTCATAATAGAATTATTTACTGTTGTTTCATAACCCTGTTCTTTATAGTGCACACAAAAATCTGTTGCCACCTCCCTAGATCGAGTAACTCATACCTCACCTAGAGTAAATATTTTCTTTGACAATTAAGTTGTACCAAGTCCATTTTTCTCTTTCTATTACTATAGTATCTAGTATAGTTATTATATTAATTTCAAGTATAATTGTGTGCTTTTAACTCATGAAAACTCATTGTACTCCTTTTCTAAACTATGCATCCCTAACTATTCCCCAAAGGAGTGGGCACATTCTACTCTTTTATTTTTATTGATTATATTTTCCTGGCAAAACAACTTAAACCATCTCCTTAAACTTTTTATAAACTGCCTAACTTCTTAAAACTATTTAAATCAAATCAGGGATTCTGTAAAATCCTTTGTTCATATAAACAGTATTATTTTATGAAAATTCATCTTCATATTGATCTGCAGAAAAGTTGCTCATCAGAGTGGAGTTGTCTTCCAAGCAATCACACCAGACTATAGGCAGTAAGATCTCCCCAGGTCCATTCACCATGCTAAATACAGGGAGAATATAGCAATAACAAACATTAGAAGGTACAGCTGCAACAGAGGTAAGCCAGAGATGTCCCCTACACACACACACACACACACACACACACACACACCACCACCACCACCACCACCACCACCACCACCACCACCACTACCACCACCACCACCACCACCAGTAACTGCCTCTCTAAGATATATTCATCAAAGCTCTGCCAAATGGTGAATTCCCTCTAGAATGCTCACTTGCCCACCATAGTTCCTCCTGCATGGCATCTGCTGAGAGAGAGAGAGAGAGAGAGAGAGAGAGAGAGAGAGAGAGAGAGAGAGAACAAACACAGGATGATATAGCTTTATATATCACTGTTTATAAATTTCTTAATGCATTATTTTTATTTGGTTCTATTCAAGTTCTTTTTTCCTCAACTATTTCATCATCATTCCTTTACATCTCCTGTATCTACTGTCATTCTTGTTGCTTTATGATAGTCAAGCCACTTGCTTATCCCAAAGTTCTTTCCTACATTTCAAGAACAATTTGTACAAAATTTCTCAAGGTTGAGCCTTCATTAACTCTTTATAACCACTCTGACTGCTTCTGTCACTATTAATTAGAACATGAGAATCACGAATTGACAAAACTTAAGGTGATGTGGCTACCCTCAAATCAGCACTCAAAAAAAAATAAATAAATAAAAATCTGTAGCTGTCCAAAAATTCCTCGCTTCTTGCCACCTTCCAGGGTAAATTGAAATCAGAGGTGGTAGTCTGCCATATCTTTGGCTGCAAGCCATTCTATAGCATTCATCCATTGATAAATTAAAAATCATTTCATGGTGCTTATTTCAGAATCATAGACACTATATTTTGAATGATTCAGGCAAGATTAACATAGCCTTTGTGCTTAATTGAAATATCAATTTATAATGCACTTCATAATTCTAAAGCAGGTGAATTATATGTTATGCTGAAAGAAAACAGTAAAACTGAATGCACCAATACCTTCCAAATTGGCAAATGAATTTACCCTTGATCTAGGTCTAGTAATAGTAAGTTTAGAAATCAGTCTTCTTTAGATCTCTGGAGAGATGGCTCAGCAGTTAAGAAGTCTACCCTTTTCATTGTGTCAATGAATTTCCTGGATGTTTTGGGTTAGGAGTTTTTATGTTTTGAATTTTCTTTGACCATTGTTTCAATCTTCTATGCCTGAGATTCTCTCTTCTAGCTCTTTTATTCTGTTGTTGATGCTTGTATCTGTAATTCCTGATTTCTTCCCTAGGTTTTCCATTTCCAGGGTTGTTTCCATTTGTGTTTCTTTGACTGTTTCTACTTCCATTTTTAGGCTTTGGACAACATTGTTCAGTACCATCACATGTTTGTGTTTTTCTATATTTATTTAATGGATTTATTTGTTTCTTTTTTAAGGTCTTCTACTATTTACCTGTATTTTCCTCTATTACTTTCAATGAGTTATTTATATTCTCTTAAATGGTCATGCTACCAGAAGCAGTTTACAGATTTGATACAATCCATATCAAAATTCCAAAGCAATTTTTCAAAGTCATAGAAAGAGCAATTCTCAATTTCATATGGAAGAACAAAAAACCAGGATAGCAAAAACAATTCTTAACAATAAAAGAACTTCTAGAGGAATCATCATCCCTGACCTCAAGCTACACTACAAAAAATAGTGATAAAAACTGCATGATATTGGTACAGAAACAGACATATTGATCAGTGGAATAGAATTGAATACCCAGAAATAAAACCATCCACTTATAGACACTCGATCTTTAACAAAGAAACCAAAAATAAACAATGGAAAATGGAAATCATATTCAAAAATGATGCTGGTATAACTGACAGTTTGTATGTAGAAAAATGAAAATAGGTTCATACTTGTCACCTCTGACAAAACCCAAGACCAAGTGGATCAGGAACCTCCGTATAACAGATACACTGAATTAATAAAAGAGAAAATGAGAAAGAGCCTCAAACTCATGAGAACAGGGGAAAATTTTCCTTAAGAGAACTTCAATGTCTCAAGCTCTAAGATCAAGAATTTTTTTCTTTCTTTTTATTGGATATTTTATTTACATTTCAGATGCTAATCCCTTTCCCCATTTCCCCTCCCTAGAAAAATCCTATCCCATACCCCGTACCCCCCTTTTACATTTGGCTTTTATACAATTTTTTTAAATGTTAATCAAGGGCTTTATGAGTATGGTAATGCTCAATCAGAAGTGTAACCTAATACCCAACCTAGCTATGTAACCTATCTTTGACTGGTGGAGACATGTGAACTTCTGACTCCATGCCCCCTCTCTTTTTCTCTCTCTTTTTATCTCTCTTTTTCTCTCTCATTACCGAGCTTCTCATCTACTTCATCTTCTCTCCTTACTCCATCTTTTCCTCTCAGTGCTCCTTTCCCCTTAGCTCCTCCTACATATTACCCTTCCTGTTAAAATAAAGCTTTTCTCTCAGAATACAACTAGAGCATAATTATTCCTATTTGTACCAGTGAGGTGCAAGATAGTCTTAATACCCAGTCCATCCTTTTGTTGACTAGCCAGAACCTCTGCCTTCTCTCTTGACTAGAACACTTAGTTTTGAACCTGGCTTTTTCTTGGCTTTAGAATGAATGTCAGCTGAGAACCCTCCACTCAGATCTTTTCTCTCAAGGTAAATAGCCTGGATTGGCTATGAGTCTATAGGTCTTCAATGCCATCAGAAATCCAGAATGACTAAATTAACTGAATTTATGGGAAGCACTAAGCATAGCTTCTAAAACTTAGCCAATTTATAGAGACCGCTGAACACCTGGACAACCCCTATACTACCGAACGTTGGAGCATCAAATCTTCAGCCTTCTGGCCCAAACTCATCTGACAGACTTTAGTGCTGCAGAATTATTAAGGGCTGGTTACTCTGTCTATGCAGATATAATCAGTCGACTATTCTGCAAGTGTGTCCTTTTCTGGACAGTAATTTGTCTGTAGATGGAGAGAGGCAATTCTTGCCTGGTGGCTGTCTCACCACAACTGGAGTAACACCAAGGATGCTCAATTTCTTCTTCAAATCCAAGACAGGAAGCTGTCAGGAGCAGACAGGTCTCTAATCAAAATGAACATTAATATAGAAATATTTGCAACGTCAATTCTATGGATTTCTGACGTTTGAAATCCAACTATCCATGTAAGGTAACCTGGACTGTTGTCTGTTATCTCCTCTCAGCTATTTCTAAATAAAATATAGAAAATACCCTAACAATAAACTCAAAGTCATGAATTTGCTATAGTCCCTTAACTCACAGGCTAATCATCCCAAGTTAGTTAAAAAAGTTAAAGAAGACTGGATCTAAGCCTTGTATTTCTAAATATGTTATACAGGCACAATGCCCATGAGAGTATCAATATTCATTTCACTCTCATATCAATAAGAAGCTTATACCAATGAAAACCTTAAATTTGAAATCCAAGTGAATTTTGTACCATTTAAGAAATTATAACTTCATCTTGATACTAAATTATACAGATTCCTACCAATAGGTTATGGCTATGCCCTAAATCCTAGCTAATCCTCCCTGTTCCAACAAAATCACTACTTTTCCCCAGAGAGATAGCCCCATATTAACCACCTTAGTCCCCAAGCCCAGAGAATAGGGGCACTGATGCTTCTTTAACTTCTTCAAGCTGATTACGGGTGTTGAGATATTAGAAGAGGGGTGGGAGGAAGAGTAAATTGATAAGCTTCTGACGCTGTGTCTTCACTGCATCCAGATGGAACTCCCAGACACCGGAGGTTTGAATAGGTCTGCTCCTTTTGCTTGATGAGTAGATACACCAAGGCTGTGCATTCTTCAATATACAATTCTCTGGACAAGTTTTAGTATCAAGAAAAAATTGTTTTTTTCCTAGAGGGCTGACATTTTTTTTAAAGCTCTTGGTTCTAACAACTTTCCCCCCCTTTTATGTAGTTGCTAAATGGAACCTCATAAAACTGAAAAGATACTGTAAGCCAAAGGACATAGTCAATAGGACAAATCGACAGCCTACAGATTGGGAAAAAATCTTCACTAATGCCAAATACAATAAATGGCTAATATCCAAAGTTTATAAAGAACTCTAAAAGCTAACTTCCAAATAAAACAAAACAAATCAAAACACCCGATTATAAAGTGGGGTATAGAATTAAACAGAAAATTTACAACAGAGACATCTCACATGTCCCAGAAGCACTTAAAGAAATGTAAAATGTTCTTAAGTCATTAGAGAAATACAAATCAAAACAACCCTGAGATTCCACCTCACACCAGTCAGAGTGGCCAAGATCAAAAATTCAGATGATAGTAGATCCTGGCATGAATGTGGAGAAAGAGGCACACTCCTTCATTGCTGGAGGGATTCCAAACTGGTACAACCACTCTGAAAATCTATCTGGAGGTTCCTCCAAAAATTGGAAATAGATCGACTTGAAGACCCAGCTATACTACTCTTGGGAATATACTCAAAAGATGCCTCACCATGCCACAGGGTGACATGTTTCAATATGTTCATAGCAGCCTTATTTGTGATAACCAGAAGCTGGATACAACCCAAATATCCCACAACAGATGGATGGAAACAGTAAGTCTGGATCATTTACACAATGAAATACTATCTAGATACTAAGAAAGAGAAATTCATAAGTTTTGCAGGCAAATGGATGGAACTAGAAATTATCATGCTGAGTGAGGTATCTCAGACCCCAAAGACATGCATGGCATATAATCACTAATAAGTGGATATTAGCCAAAAAGTACAGAATACTCAGGATTCAATACACAGAACTCAAGAATTATAACAAGCCATAGGGCCCAAGTAAGGATCCCTCAATCCCACTTAAGAGGAAAAAGAATGTAGAGGACAGAGGGAGTGAGGGACCTGGGTAGGAGATGGAAAGGGGAGAAGAAAAGGAGATCATGATCAGGTATTGTGGGGGAACAGGAGTGAAGCCCCAGGGACCTACAGAAAGAATGGAAACAGGTAACCTCAGGGGGGAGAGGTGGGGTGGTTCCTGTAGATTGTGCCAGAGACCTGGGAGATGAGAAATTCTCAGGACTCAAAGGGAGGGACCTTAGATGAAATGTTAACAGTGGGAATGAAGAATTTGTAGAATCCACATCCAGTAGAAAGACAAGGCCAAAAGTTGTTCATGTTAAAAGATATGCAGTGACAAAATTGGAGAAAAGAGTAATGGAAAGGAGGTCCTGTAATTGGCCCAAATTGGGATCCAATGGGGCGGTGGCAGTCCAAGGCTATGGTATACATATTGACAGGAGCCTAGAATGGCTGCCCTCTGAGAAGCCAGAAAGGAGGATGACAGAGACAGAAGCAGATACTTACAACCAACCAGTGGACATAAGTCAGGGACCCATGTGGGTGAACTAGGGGAAACTGGAAGAAGTTGAGGAGGAGGGTAACCCCATAGGAAGACCAGCAGTCTCATGTTACCTAGACCCCCGAGATCTCTTAGACACTGAGAGATCTCGGGGCATACACTAGCTGCTCAGAGATCCCTTACACACACACACACACACACACACACACACACACATATATATATATATATATATATATATAATCAGAGGACTTCCTGGTCTGGCCTGAGTTAGAGAAGGGGTACTTAACCCTTAAGAGACTTGAGACCCCAGGTAGTGGAGAGGACTGGTGGGTTGTAGAGTGGAGATATTCTATTGGATATGAGAAATAAAGAGTGGAATGAGGAACACTGTTGGAGGGAAGAATGGGAAGGAGATAATAACTGAACTGTAAAAGAAGTTTAATAAAAAAGAAGAAATCTATTCTTCTGGGGACAATGAGCAATGAGAAATGAGAATGGCTCAGTAGTAAAGACATTTTATTCCATCCTGAAAATCTGAACTCAATCTTCAGGACTCACATGATAGAAAGAGATAATTTTTTTTTTTTAAGATTGTCCTCTGACTTGCAGGCTGTCATGCATGCCATCAAATGGGAGTTCATATGCATAGTATATACATTCATGTGTTTAAAAATATGTGTGTGTGCATATCTATACTTATACATATGTGAATGACAACAGTTAATTTTAAAAGAAGCTATTAAGTTAAAAAAGATCAAAGAGGTTGTATATATCAGAGTTTCAAATGAGTGGAAATTATATGAGTATATTATAATCTCAAAATACTACAGATATTTAAATAAATAGGAAGAAATCATTTATATATGCTTTCCTACAGACATATAATAAAATATAAGACACAGAAAAATAAAGATACATCTATCTGTTGATATAAAAAATTATCAAAATATATAACAAATATATAATTATAGCATAAAGAACAATGCTATATTGTGTACTGAGCTATTTTGAATAACAGTGACATGAGAGTACACATTCATGTATAATTGAATTTATAAAATGAAACAACCAAAATAAATGTATAGACTGAATATTGAAGTCTATGCTGGACAGTTTTGTGTCAACATGACATAGGGTAGAATCACATGAAAGCAGGGAACACCAGTTGAGAAGATGCTTCTTTCTATAAGATCCAGCTGAAGGGCATACTTCTTTATAATATAATTAAAAACCATCATTCATATAATCTACAATGAATCCTCACATATCACTTTCTATTTATAGTGCTTTAAATACCATATTTAATTTATCTTTACATTTTCTCAAATTGGTATATTTAGCAAGTCTTTCTTAATGTAACTCAGATCCCTATGGCTAAATGGTTGTTCTATTTCTCCTTTTAGATAACTAATAAATATCTCAGAGATCCAAAATTGAGCTCTTGGACATTCCTTTTTCCTTACACACACACACACACACACACACACACAGCTGATCTGCCAATAGTCAATCTCATTTAATATAAAATTTCCCTGTTGGTTTCTTATGCCAAAACACTCTGAGTATGTTTTCCACATACAAAATTGTCTACAGTCTCATTACTAGCAAATATACCACTACTATCATCGATCAGTTCATCTAACTGATTTCCTAATTCACCTCTTGCCCTGCTGTGATCTATATTCTTCAATAAATCATCCATATTATCTTTTTAAATATAAAATTTAACATTTCACTTTACTGCTGAATGCTTCACGATGAATCTTTTCTTCAATCATAAGAAAGAAAATAGTCCATGTCTTACTTCCTTGGTGCTCATACTGAGCATCCCTTTCACCTTTTTTCTTTTTTTTTCTTTCTTCTTCTTTTTTTTTTTTTTTTTTTTGATATAAGTTTCCACTCCAGAGCCCATGCTGGTTTAAAACTCATTGTGTATCCAAGTATGTTACAAATTAGTGAAGTTCTGGAATTCTTTCTGGCTAAATCCCCCAACTACCATATTACAGAAATGAGCTATGATACCTGGCCTTCCCATCATGTTTACTGGAATACTATCTTCCAACTTTTGTTCAAGTATGTGTTACACATTTTGCTGTTCTAAAATTCATTTTTATTCATTAACATGATATATGATTGAATTATTTATAGATTTTTGTTTGCAGTATGCCCATTCTGAAATAAAGCTTGAATACTTGGTGACTGTATGATTCACTTCTTGAGATGAATAAGTCCCTTCCCCAATGTGCAGAAGATGAAATAAAAGCTCAGAGAGGTTATGTTCCCTCATTGCCATAAAACTATTAAAAGACATAGTCAGAAATTAAACTTTTTTTTCATATTCTAGAGCTCATGATTATAACTACTAACTGATCTCATGCTATCCAGTGTTTCACACCATGCTAATCTATGTATACTTTCTGAAGAAAAAAAAGGTAGAATCAGTAGTTTAAGCAGAATCAGTAGTTGTCGTGGAACCTGGATATAGCTCTCTAGGGAATAAAGCAAGACAGATGGAGAGTCACATGGGTGATGAAATGGTGCCATTCAGGTTGACAGTTTCTCATATAACCTTACCTGGATAATGGGATAAAGGCATACTTGAAAGGTTTTAGCATCAACCTACATTTTCTTCTTCACTTACTCTGCACAATCGTGTTAATGATACTAACACCAAGTTAAATAAAACATTTCCAACTGTCTGAATTAGAGTCATTTCATGAGTAAATATCCATTAAAGGTTTGTATCAAGCTATGGTGGGAGTCCTTTGGGCAAAAGAGCCTCTGGAAGTGGAAATCTTTGTGGAAATGTGAATCAAGGCTTAAGTCTTAATACCTCCTATTTTGTTTGCAGCCTAGAGGGAACAGAGCAGACAAAAAAAAATCAAAAAATTCTCATTGACTTACTGTTACCTAATTGTTCTCTATTACTTATGCTTGTTATATATTTTATTTAGAAAAAAATAAAGATTTAGAGGATAGCAACACTAATAGTAGGCTCACAGTGCAATTCTTCCTGGGAGAGGGGGCTTATGGGCTCAAGGAGAATTTGCCCTTTATAGTTTCACATAATTTGCAATTGTCTTTTCAATGGCCAGTGGGACTAAATTAGGCCAGAGTGTTTTAAAGCATGTCCTAGAGCCTCAAATGAGACTAATAAGTTTTCTGTTAGATTTTACAGGCTAACTTAAGGCTACAGATGCTTTTATAAAAGTGTGGCTTTTTTAAGGTAAGTTTTTGTGGTTGCTGAATCTGTATCCAGTTCTCATTCAACACAATAGTATACTTATTTATGTCCCCAGTGCTTTAGAAACATGATTGTAGAGATGGATTGCTAAAATTCGAATTACAACTTATTTAATGTGCTTGGTAAACTTAGTAATGTATACATTCACTGTTAAATGGTTATTTTAAGTATCCAACAGGCTTAGTTGAGAACCATCATACAGTGCTGTGTATCAATACTTTGGATTCATATATATACGTGTATCACATGTGGGAGTGGGACCTACAAGAGGCAAGAAGTGAATGTCAGTTCCCACAGAACTGGACTT
>JANHMN010000005.1:51535729-51546182 GCA_030674055.1 Rhabdomys pumilio
CATATATAATCTGGTCCCTATTTCTTATCTGACATTGTTAGCCTCAATTTTACTCTGATCTAACTATATTCACAAAAAAATCTAAATTATAACTTAATTAATTACTAGGGCATTTAATATTCTTCTTATGTAGTATAATCTATGTAATTTACTTCCTTAATTTATCTAAGTCTTTATTATAGTGTCAACTTCTCAATGACATTCTTCACTGATATCTAAAATAAAATTGATTTTTTTCTGTTTGTTAATAATTGTTATTATAACAGTACTTAGTTTATTTTTATATTGTTTTAATTAGAGTTTCATAGCTGTGAGGAGATACTATGACCAAGGCAATTCATATAAAGGCAAACACTTAATTGGGGCTGGTTTATAGTTGCAGAGGTTCAATTCATTATTGTCTTATGGCAGACAAGGTACAGCAAGAGCCAAGGATTCTATACCTTTATCTGAAGGCATCCAGGAAGGGACTCATTCACCATTAGTCAAGAAGAGGCTCTTTTCTTCATTGGACAGAGCCTCAGTATAGGAGCCTCAAAGCCCACCCATACAGCAACATACTTCTTGTAACAAAGCTATACCTCCCCAATACTGCCACACCTCCTAATGGTACTGCTTTCAATGACCCAAGCATATTCAAACCACCACACATATTGTCTGTCCATTTGTCATACTGCATTAGTCTCAAAGTCATAAAGTATTATTTTTGTCATGTTTTCTACTCATTTACCTACAAAAGTGAATATACTACATACAAAAGTGACCAGGAAATAAGCATTTTTGTTTGTTTGTTTTATGTTAGTGAAATGAATGACACATTGAGTGAATGAATTTTGAGAAAAGAACAAATTAGCATTTAGTGCAGGTGACAAGTTTATGGTAAACAGAATATAGTTAAAATCAAGTAACTTGAATTTAGAGTTTATTTTAAAACAACAACTTTTTATTTAGCTCATAATTTTGTTGGACCAGGTATCTCATCTGAACTCAAATTATACTATGTTCTGGCTAGACTGACTAATGTATGCTCAGACAAGTGCAGATTAGCAAAGTAGATTTTCTTATGTTTGTCTATCTGTCAGCAAAGAAAACAGAAGCAACTGGGTCATATTCTTGTAATCATCCAAAAAGTCACAGAAAAACTTGAATCTCTAAGTTATATCTACATTGCAGTTTTTAGGACTCATGTCTCAGTTCAGTGCAACATATTGTATATAAAAATGCCTTGTCATGATTTCAATGCTTGGATATTTCTGGAAACTGGGCAGAGGTCTCCATACCTAAGCTGAAACTGACACATTATTTCAACTTCTTGTTATCTTAGTCTAAACCACATAAGGCAGATGTTCATGTTTCTATTAAAAAAAAAAACATTCACAGAGAATTTTTAGTCTTCCAATGGTACCTCTCAATTAGATTTTTGAAAAAAAAAAATGGCTAAAGACATTCTGTTTCTTGTATTCATTCCCTTTTGCAATATGACTCTAATATAAAAGGTTTGGTATTTTGTTATGCATAAACAAGGACTATTCTTGAGACTTCACTTGATAAAATAACAATAAATAAAATTCTGTATTACAAAAATAAAGATAAACCAACAGATAGACCAACAGAACAGAAAATTTATAAAAGATTCATAGATATTATATGGACACACTATTTTTTATCAAGGTGATAGTATAGTGAAGAGAAATCTTTATGAATAAACAGATTGCAATCAATTAAATATTTTTATTCATAAAAAATTTGACTCCTATCTTTCATATACTGAGCAAACACAGAATTTCAGATAAGCTATAGATATAGAGTAAAAGGGAGAAAATAAAGCTGATAATATAAAACATAGAAGGTCATTTTTAGGTCTGTGGAAAAAGCAAAACTTTATATTCATATATAGAAGAAAAATGATCAATCAGATTACACTAAATATAGAAATATTTCTTTTCGCTCTCTTGGTCTTGTTCTTTTGCTTTTGCTCTTGCCTTTCTGCTTACGCTCTCTCCTCATTCCCTTCCCTCATCTCTCTCTACATGCTCATGGTAGACTTCTACTTCTCTACATACTTTCTCTCTGCTTTCTCTTACTCTATTACCTTCTCAACTCCCCTCCCCATGCCCTGAATAAACTCTATTCTATGCTTAAAAATAAATATATCTTTTCATATAATATTAAGAGTTATTTTGAAATAAACAATAGTAAAATAAATTTTTATATATTTTATATATTTTATATAAAATATTTATTTAAATATATATAAATATATAATATATTTTTAATTTTTAATTTAATTTAAATATTAAAAATAATTTAAATTTTAATAATTAATAATATATTTATATATTTTATAAATTATAAAATAGTGCTAGGTGATTCCTTCACATATGTTTTGCAATTATTCTACCAAAGAATATACCATAAAATATAAAGGAACAACTTAATATGTAACAATGTAACATACTGTAAATAGCTGCATTATGGTTATGCTCTGTGGAGGTTAGAATAAAGTATAAGAAGACAAAAAAGTTACACATTGCCTACAGCACTATGTGGGATAGTCCATTGCTTAATACTATATCTAGAGAAAAGAGAAACTAGAAATATTCTCTCCTTGATTGTAAAAAGAATGAAGATTTGGCATCTGGCAAGAATTCTTTTTTATGACTACTGACAGTAGCTGCTGGGTATACTCTTCAAGGTTCATTCTTTTGTATAAATGAATCAATTATCTATAAAATGGAATCCTGCTTTATATTCCAAAAGGATGATTACAGAAATGTTCTCTCCTTTAAATGTGTAATGATCTGTAAGTCTCCAAATCTCTTCTGCAGCAACTATAATTTATTATTTATATTTAAAATTTGGTATTAAGACAAGGCAAGTTTCTACCTAAAATAATACACAAAGCTTGCAAGGAATAGAATATGAATATCCTCCTTTGAAAATATTTATTTAATAAAAGGTCAATTTATTGCTGCCTAATAACTAGGTAATTTTAACTTTATAGATTATTGCAACTAATTTTTTGAAAATGTATTTTTGTAATTAAAATATTTGTATCTTATTGGCTAGCTCATTTAGGGAATTATTCGTTGCCTTCTTATTAGTATTATCAAATCAATTATTCATTTGTAAAAGGATCATTCATGTGCACTTCTTTGTGGACCATAGTCTTTAGAACTCCCTATGCCAAAAGGGAATTTTGTCTCAGAGCATGTTTACATTTGACTCAGTGATACAGTTCTTAAGTAGTGATTTTATTTTATGCATTTATTATTTTTTAACTTCAACTAAATTTTGCATTATATCCACTGTCAATGAGTAGCAATTAATTTTCTGCCAAGTTTATTGGAGACACATCTAAAACTCAAAAGAGAATAATCATAAATTCATCTGTTTCCCTAGAACACAGTGAACCATAAAAATCTGAAAAGTTTCCTGAAAGCCTGCCAGTAAACAGCATTTAGAATTAAGTTCTACGTTTCTGTCCTTTACTCATTAAATGTCTGGTCATGCATTTCAAATTGTATATGCAATGAGATACTTGGAATATCAAGGCAAATATAAAACTTGTAATGGTCCTCTAGGATGAAGAAAATTCAATCTCCCATGAAAAACCATAAAACAAGGTGCTCTAAGAATAGATAAAAGAGAATAGAGCCCATGATACAGATTGTAACTAATTTGGTATCCTGCCAAGTTCAGTGAAAGAATTAAAGGGACGATAACAATAATATTAAATTAAAGATGTAAATAGATTTGTCTGTCTCCTAAAGGACGTAATAAATACCTTAATTTAAATTTTTAAACATTAGGAATTAACTTCTAGATGTACATTTTTATCCCCACCTATGAGTAAACAGTAATGTGTAAAAAAAAATCATTAAAATTAATCCAAGTATGTAAAAAAGGAAGTTTTGCACATTTACATTGTACTAATATTTAGCTTTTCTCAGAGTTGGATGCTTCTTTTCTTCCCAGAATACAGGTTCATTTGGTTAAGTTAAACTAATATATAATGTAAAAGGTAAATAGAACAAGAGTGGTGAAGCATGCCTGTAATACAAACATTAGAAAGCTGAAGCAGGATTGCTAGTCTGGCACATTTGGGGTTATATAATGAGACCTTGTAAGACTCTTGGGGAGCCTTAGCTTACCAGAGACCCCCTGAGTGAACCATGTGGAGAGTGTGAATCTATGCAAAAAGCAAGAGGAATTTTAATGATCCAATACATTGTGGCTGTCCTACACTGAAGGTGGAGTAGTGACCCTGGCCCCGGGCAGTCCATTTCATCAGTTTTTATACAGTTTAAGGGGTGGACTAGAGAAACAGTGACTAGGTACAATATGATTGGCAGAACAGTGTGACTTTTAAACTGATTGGTCTTTGGGAAATGAGGTGGCAAGGACCTCCCTTGTCTGTAAGTGGCAAAGGTTGGTTAACCCTACTGAATGTGTCTGCCTGCACTGGGCCTTTCCCACCCAGAGGTTGGTTCCCTTTCATGTGGTCTGAGAAATGTTAATCATCCTCTCCCTTCCTCTTCTTACCAAAGAATGTTAATCCAGCAAGTGTCCTCTGACCAAGGAATGTTAATTAGACACCCAAATGGGGAGAGGGGTGTTCCAAAGTTCCTCTTCAACCTGACCCAAATATATAAGAAAAAGAAAATATAAACACATACTTGCATACACACACACATACACACACACACACACACACACACACACACACACACACACACACACATACAATGTCATTAGTAGCTAGAATAACTCTGAAAATATTCCCCTAGATTTAAGTGTACTGACTATATCAATAAATATTAAAGATTAAACAGCATCAATTTATTCAGCAATCTTGTACAGAAAATAAGCTAATTTTTAAACAAACTTTATTCTGAAAAAGAAATTGTTTGTCCAGATGAGACAAGTGTATATCATAAAATGAAGAGAAATTAAACCTCTTCCTCTAATATAATAACAACACTCAAAGAGATTATAATACATACAACAAAGACAAGGTTGATCCTTCAATTTTGGCTCTCATATATGCAAATTTGTCTCCAAATAAATATATTTGAAATGATTTGAAAGAGCCTTCAGTAGAGTACTATGAGTATGTAGCTCTTATAGAGGAGGAAAAATATATATGTATAATTATTTCCTTAGCATATTTTTTTTATATTTTAGTGTTTTCCAAAATGATAATGTCTACTAAAGAACCTTGGTAAAGTGTTATCAAGTGAATATAGATATTATGATGGAGGAGGAAAGAGAAAAGGTAGTGAGACTGTAGAGGAGGAGGAGAAAAGAGAAGAAAGAATGAAGTGGTGGAGGAAAATTATACTACCAAATCTCTGAAACCTCTCTCTCTCTCTCTCTCTCTCTCTCTCTCTCTCTCTCTCTCTCTCTCTCTCTCTCTCTCTCTTTCATATTCTGAGACCAGTAAAGATAATTATATTGACTTAAAATAAAGTTAAAAAGACTTAGCTAGAACCCTTACTCATAAATAAATTAGGAATAATGAAGTAGACACTGAAGGCATTTATGTTCTGCAAAGAAAAATTCTACAAGAGGTGAGAAACAAGAAGATTACTTACTGACATTCTTATGCTTCCATTCTTCAGATGGATAGAGTGTTAGAATTCTGTCTAAACTTCACCTCCACACTTACCTGGCAACAGCCAGGTAGGCCTGGCCCACTATAAAAGGGGCTGCTTGTCCCCTCCTCTCTCTCCTAATCTCTTATCCTCTTACTCTCTTGCCTCTAGCTTCTCTGTCCCTTCCCCCTCCTTTTCTTTCTCTCTCTCCACGTGGTCATGGCTGGCCTCTACTTCTCTTCTTCCTCCCTTCTTCTGTCTTCTTCCCTCCACCTTTGCCCTGTCTCCTGAATAAACTTACCCCACCCTAACCCCCCCCCCAACCGTGTAGTCTGGAATGGTCTGTTTTGAGCTGTGGTCGGACATCTAATGACATCTAACACTGTTGCATTGGGCTGAGATGGAAAACTCCAGGAACCGCTGTGCTGCTGGTCACTGGCTGCTGTATCAGGGCAGGACCCATGCCACATATTCTGCCTCTGCCTCCACCACTGCTACCTGCCATCACTAACAGTGTACTACAGACCGACTCCATTAGCCAACACAGGCTCAAGAAACTCCCACTGCGGCTCACTGAGTGGTGCTCTGCCATGTGGGCTGGGCAGCCAGTCAGGCCTACACAGACCTTGAGGTTCCATCTTCCTGATACCAGACTGCATAAGCTTATAAACATACATTGGCATATTGATTGGTAAGGAGATTCTAATTGGCAAGAGGGACCCTATACGCTCAGATAGGGCCTGGCCAGGCTTCTCTGGGCTGAGAGGTATTGGCATTTGACTGTCCCAGTCCATATGACTGGCCTCCTAGCTGAACTATTACTTAGGACATTGGTCATTGGGTGACTGCCCCCCCCATGTATGCAGTTTACAGTCTCCCCGCCAAGCTCTTTTAGTTGCTGGAAATCCTGGTACCAAGTAGAATTGCTTTCTGGTGATCTCCAGGAGTTCACCGAGGCCGCTAGATATTCTCCTGACAACCTGATATCTAGGCTGTTGCCTGATTTATTGCTGACTTTTCTTTCTGGACACCAATATGAATAGCTCGGTAAGCCCCCCATCACCCAATGGGCACTACAATGTATTCGACTGCACCCCCAAACACCCCACTTGGTTGTCTCCTGAAAAACCTCAAATCTCTAAAATTAATGCCTGATTTGAGGCCTTCCAAATTGATACATTTTAAAGGATCTTTATACATACATACAGCAGTCTGGTAATTGGAAAGAGATTCCCTATATCCAAGCATTCATCTAACTTTGCTCTAATACCTCTATGTGTTCTGTCTGTTCCCACCCCAGATTTTTTTTTTCCATCCTCCACTGATCAGAGTAACCATCCACATGGTCCCAGGAAAGATTTCTTGAGCTCAGAGCTAACCCTGTGCCTGCTAGGGTAGGCTTCTTCCCCTCCTCCTCTGTCATTTGCAGCCAGCTGCGGCCACTTAGTTCAGCCAGTTTGCCTGAAGCAGTGTGTTTTCAGGACCCGCTTGCTCCCTTCCCCTCTGTGGTTCTTAGCTCTGCTCTGGGTCTACTCCTTACATTCTGCCAGGGACCCTCTCTGAGACTTGTCTCCCCACTTGCACAACCACCTGCGCAAAGGGCTTGGCTCCCTGCACACATGAGGGAGGCTGTCTCTCTGTCTCCCTTTCTGCCCAGGACCTGTAAAGTGGGTGCTAGCAGTGCCTTACAGCACAAGAACAGCTAACATGAACATTGCTGTGATACAGTACTCAGTCTGCTTTTCCTTGCCCACTGCAGACTCTTTAGCTGCCAGAGGCACTGGGCAATGACTTCCAATCTCTAGTAGGAAGTCCCGCCCTGCCACCACCGCAGGGACCTGATGCGAAGCACCTATGCCCTCAGCTGCAGACCCATAGCACAACCCCGGTTCATGACCTGTGGCCCACAGTCCCAACCTGCCAGCCATATGATCATATGCCACTGTTGCCAGCTTTCTTATTTTGGTCCTAGCTGAATGTTTCTTTGCTAATACAAAATGTGCTTTTCTCTACCTATACAACCTGCCAAAGTTACTTAAGACTCTTTCCTATTCTGTCTTGATAGATTTTTACTACTGCTATTCTATTCAGTTGCAACCAATCCTTATGGCTCTCAATTTTGTCAGAAGTCTGCTAATAGTATATTTAAGTTTATGGCCGACAGAATTTCCAAAGCCTCTAACAATTGACCCAAAATGATTTGAGAAGACTTGTACACCTAGAAGATAGAGCCTGGATTGTATGTGATGATACATTTACTAACAAACGTAGTGGTCTATACTGGATGCTCTGAGTCAAATGACTTGGCTAAACCAAGGTAAGTCATTTCTCGTGTCACATGTATTCATTCCACAGAGAAAAAGCCCTGTGTCTTCTGTGCTTGGAAGCCAAACTTACTTCACCCAAGAGACTATGGAGACCATGGGAACTGTTGGCTAGTGGACCCTGTCATTTTTTTTAACTTTTATTGGACGCTTTATTTACATTTCAGATGCCATCACTTTCCCCAATTCCCCTCCCTAGAAAACCCCTATCCCGTGTCCCTTTTTCTTTTTTGCTTTTATGCTGTTTTTTTAATGTTAATCAAAGGCTTTATAAGTTTGGTAATGCTCAATCAGAAGTGTAACCCAAGACTCTGTCATTTTTTTAAAATAATACATAACTGGTAGATTATTCTTTACTCTTTCTCAGACTTCTGACTACATTGACAGCTAGGCTTTCATAGATATCTATTACCTCATTATCTAAACTCAGTTGACATCAATTAGATGCTTCATAGTTCCTCTTCTTGCTATACCACTGTCCTAATATTATCTGAGTTCCTATAAACTTGCCTAACTCTAATAAAACATTCCACTATATGATCCAGCAAAGGCTCATCTTAAAGACTGCTCATGTTATTAACTCATGCTGTTATCTCTTTTTTAAACTTTCAAGCTACAGGAAACCCACTCAGATCTACCTCTCACAGACCAAATAGATGCCATCCAGATAAGTACATCTGCCTAAAGTTTCCACTTACTACCTATTCCAAAGGGTGGGATCCTTCTGGGTTTCAAGTGTACATCTTATAAAAAATTTTCTTTCCCCCAAATGTACTTAATCTTATTCCTTACATCTTGTCAAGTACAGGTGCATCCAAAACAACTCCAGAGAAGTAACCTCCAGATGTTCCATCTCCTGTTACACACACAGCTGCTTCTATTGGACCTGTTCCTTCGGACCTATCCTCAGATGGCTCCATAGACCCTGGACAGCAGGAAACAGTCAAATCTCCTAAGACCAGACAAACATCACCCATACCCATTCTTCTAGGTTCCCCCTAGAGAAACGTCACCCCCAATGCCAGCGCAAAGTAGCCAGATATCACAATAACCCTATTCCTGCTTTGCTGCCACCTCTTTCTAATTTTTCTTTTTTAATTAAACCAAAATGGGGGAATGTTAATATTCTGTCTAAACTCCACCTCCACAGTTACCTGGCAATAGCCAGGTATGCTCCTCCCCACAGTTACTTGGCAACAGCCAGGTAGGCCTGACTCACTATAAAAGAGGCTGCTTGCCCCCTCCCCTCTCTCCTAATCGTTTACCCTTTTACTCTCTTGCCTCTAGCTTCTCTGTCCCCTCCCACTTCTCTTCCTCTCTCTCCATGTGATCATGGCCAGCTTCTACTTTTCTTCCTCTCTTCTTCCGTCTTCTTCCATCTTCTTCACCCCACCTTTGCCTTATCTCCTGAATAAGCATACTACCCACCCCCTTGGAACCATATGGTCTGGAGTGGTCATTTCTGAGCTGTGGTCGGACATCTAACGGCATCTAACATAGCACCAGGATCATTCTAAAAGACCTGAAAGCAAAATTTGAAATTCTAGCATGCTAATTAATATCAACATAAAATGGAACATTCTAAACTGAAAATTCTGAAATCCATACATGATCACTTCATATATATCTCCCTTGACTATAAGCCACAAAGTTTGTTCTTTATTATTACTTCTCTGACTATTTATATATGGAAAAGTACCACTGTTTAATTTACCCTGTCTATTGTTTTGGTAATAGAACAATGCATAGATACATGGCCAAAATTCTTACTGAAGTCTTAATGTTTAAGAAAAAAAAAAAAAAGAATCATACTCTGGGGGTTGTAAAAACATGCCAGGAAGTTAGAGCAGGTTAAGACTCAGTGGGCACACACCTGAGGCTTTGGTGACTTCCAGCTTGCTGCCAGACTCCTGACTTGGAACACATGGCAAGTTTCTCACATAAAAAAGTCATGACCACAGTCATGTAGGTCCAAAACAGAGTTCTCCATGCTAATGAGGTACCTAGAAGCCCAGAAGGATTAGCTAATAAGCTTCCCTTCCCAGACATTCCCTCCTGAAAAAGGTATTTAATCTCAGGCCCACCCTGAGAAATGGGGTATGGTTTTATGCATCCACTTTCTGCCATGACGATAAACTGTTTAGAAGCATGGACTGTCTCTTTTCACCAAGATCTACCATGGGGAGCCTGTGGACCCCTGATTTTGTTCTCTACTCTTGTGCAACTTCCAGTGGCACCTGAATGCCCTAGAGTCTGAGAACTCCCTGGGACCAGGCTTCCTCTCAGGCTCGAGGACTCCTGAACCAGCTCAGGCTTTCCCATGCCTCAGATGGCAGCTCTTTCGCACACCTGGAGTGGTGTGCCCTGGTAGACAAAAATCCAGCTGAATTGTACCCCCAGCTGGTGACCCATGCAGACTACAGCAGAACTCCAGATTACTCAAGAACATTGAGTAACCTCCGACCTAGTTCAAAAGACCCAGGTTTACCTCTACCTCTACCTCTACCTCTACCTCTACCTCTACCTCTACCT
>JANHMN010000005.1:51546192-51559774 GCA_030674055.1 Rhabdomys pumilio
CCTCTACCTCTACCTCTACCTCTACCTCTACCTCTACCTCTACCTCTCCTCCCTCTTCCTCTCCCTCTCCTCCCTCTCCCTCTCCCTCTCCCTCTCCCTCTCCCTCTCCCTCTCCCTCTCCCTCTCCCTCTCCCTCTCACTCTCACTCTCACTCTCACTCTCCCCCTTCCCCTATTTCTCCCTCTCCCTCTCCCCCTCCCTCCCCCTCCCCTTCACCTCACTTTCCCTTTCTCTTTTTTCTTTTACTCTTAGCTACACTCTCTAAATCTCATCTCAGACTTAACTCTGATAAAATGGCTACTAGCCTCCACACTGACTCTCCCCCAGCCCCTCAGCAAGGGCTACTACACAGCTAACAGAGCTGTGTTTCAGATGGCAGTGCCTGCCCTGAGTTCTCTGCCTTTTCTTTCCTACCAATCCAAGCCCAGCATGCTGTCCCCGTGGGGGAAATATGGACTCAGCCTCTCCAACTGCCCAGTGGAGAGGTTATACTACCACTGTGGCTAGAGACATAGAGCACAGCTACAGGTGATGCTTCTCACTCCTTTTGGTTCTGTTGATACTATTCTAACAAGCCTCTATGCTTCTTCTCCTTCTGCTCTACATTTTACATATAATAGCCAAGACAAAACAAATGGGGGAAAACAAGGAGACCTGTTTACTAGAGGACACAGCCACAGAGCAGGCCCCTCCCCCTGCACCTAGGCCTGCCAGGCAAAGAATGATTAAGATCTTGCTGCTGATAAATCAAAAGAAAAAGAGACCTGAAATCCTTAACCCACAAATTTTTCAGGCTTCTTTGTTTAAATGTTTGTTCTTCCTAACAGGAATACCTAAAACAAGGTTCCTTCCTTTTAGTCCCAAATTTCCATACTTTTTTATTTAAATGTTTGTTTTTCTCAAATTCTAATCTCAAATTGTCCTACAAAATTTTTCAATCTTGTTAAAATGATCAGTCCTAAAGGTGCAGATGAAAGATATAGAAAACTTATGAAAAGTATAGAAAGCTTTTATGACCTCTACACCTGAGTTAAAAAAAATGCAGGCCAGCAAGTTCACTAGTTCCACAAAAAAAAAGCAGAACTAAATGTAAGATTTTAGGTCTTCACTACCCTGGGATTCATTCTACATTCTGGAAGTTGTACATTATTCCTGAGTCAGAGGACACTTGCTGGATTAACATTCAGGAGAGGAAGGGAGAGGCTGATTAACATTCCTCAGACTTCAGGGAAGAGAACCCACCTGTGGGTGGGGAAGGCCCAAAGCAATATGGTTGGGAAAGGTTACATTCTTCTGAAAGATGAGTGTACAAGATGTTTCTGCATGACTCTGACTGAATTATGGGTTGGGACTTTTTTGAGACTTTCCACTGTTTTTATGTTATGTTTCCTTAGTTACCCCTTAACCCCCTCCCCCGGTTTTTGGTTTCCCCTATATAAGACCTCCACTAGCCTGGCTGTCTTGTCAATTCCTCTGCTCCTGCATGAGTTATGAGTTGACCATCAGCCTGTTGATCCCGAAATATACCTCTTGCTCATTGCATCAAGAATGGTGTCTCATGAGTTATTAGGCGGCTGCGAATTCTTGAGGCTTGGGGGATGTCCTCCCTTTGTGGAAGTCTTACATTTTGCTGCATTGGCCAGGAAATTGTGACCACCCTAATCTACAAGAACCCACTTGGAGTTAAGATTTCACCCATGGTTTTCTGTCTGGTTGCTGTGTGCCCGTATGTCTGAGTTGTCTGGTTTTTGAAAAGTGCACTTTCAGTTTGGTTTGTCAGCTGTTTATGTCTCTGGAGGAGACAAACTGGTGACCGGCAGATGTGTTGTTGTACCCTGGGAGATGTCCCAAGAAGACAGGGACCCCAGGGACACCTGGGAGGTTCCCATCTGGGTGCCAGGGAAGACACAGTGGTCCTCTTGGTAGATGGGACTCGAGGGAACTCCTGGCCTTCTGTTTTTCTGGAGTGGTGTTGGCACTTGTGATTGAGACAGGTATTTGTTAGTATCTCCGTGTGTTTGCTTTGTCTGTGTTTTGTGTTGTTTGTGATGATGTGACGGACCATGACAACACCTTTAAGTTTGACATTGGATCATTGGACAGAAGTTAGAACTAGAGCTCATAATTTGTCAGTTGAGGTCAAGAAAGGACCATGGTGGACTTTTTGTGCCTTGGAATGGCAGACTTTTGATGTTGGTTGGCCACCTGAGGGGACTTTTGACTTGACTGTTATTTTTGAAGTTAAAGCAATTGTTTTCCAAGAAGGATCAGGGTCACATCCCGATCAGCAGCCTTACATTACTGTTTGGTGAGACCTGGTCCAAAACCCTCCTCCATGGGTAAAACCTTGGGTGAAGAAGAGAAAACCAGGTTCCTAGACCTGGCTCTCCACAGAATGGAACCTAAACCAAAACCAAAGCTGACTTCAGAAACGAAGCCTTCAGCTCCACCCAAGATCTATCCTGAGATTGAGGAGTGGCCCAAGTGGCCAAGCCCGCAGCCACCCCTCTACCATCAGCCGTCACAGGCACCCCGGAGCCCATCCCTGGTGCCAGCCTCCGAACTGGCTCAAATCCTGAGCCCGGAATCTCGAGGAGCGGAAGCGGGAGGACCAGCAGCAGGCACTTGGAGTCGGAGAGGTTTGAGCCCTGAGGGACTGGATTCCACTGTGGCTCTGCCTCTTTGAGCTTACAGGAGCCCTCCCTCCCTATGCAAACCCTGAGGTTTTGCAGCCACTACAATATTGACTCTTTTCCTCTGCTGATCTAACTGGAAGACTAATCACCCTTCCTTTTCAGACAACCCGGCCAGCCTGACAGGGCTGCTGGAGTCTTTAATGTTTTCTCATCAGCCCACCTGAGATGATTGTCAGCAGCACCTGCAGGTCTTGTTCACCACAGAGGAGTGGGAATGGATTCTGCTGGAGGCCTGCAAGAATGTCCGTGGCACAAATGGCCCTACTAACCTCCCCCAATGAGACTGATGCTGGATTTCCCCTTAATTGACCTAACTGGGACTACAACACGGCTGCAGGTAGGAAGAAACTGGCCATCTACCGACGGACCCAAGTTTCAGGTCTCAGGGGAACAGCACAATGCCCCACCAATTTGGCTAAGGTAAGAGAAGTTCTAGAGGGACCTGTAGAACCACCTTCAGTTTTTTTTTTTTTTTTTTGGAAAGATTAATGGAAGCCTATAGTTGTTACACCCCATTTGATTCCACTTCTGAAGGTCAGAAGGCAGCAGTAGTTATGACTTTTATAGGATAGTCATTTCCTGATATTAGAAAGATATTACAGCATCTAGAAGGGTTACAGGATTATACCTTGTAAGATCTTGTGAAGGAAGCAGAGAAAGTATATCATAAGAAAGAGACAAAGGAAGAGAAACAGGAAAGAGAGAAGAAGGAAAGGGAGGAAAGAGAGAATATCTCTGCTTCAGTTTGTGGACGATTTACTTTTGGCAGCATCAACTGAATCTGAGTGTCTTCAAGGGACCAAGAGACTACTGGTGGAAGTGGGTGAGTTTGGGATACATGCCTTCTGCTAAAAAGCTCAGTTTTTTTAAATCTGAGGTCATCTATCTGGGATACACTCTGAGAGATGGAAAGCGGTGACTGACAGAAGCAAGGAAAAAGACTGTCACCCTGTACCAACCACCTCAAGCCAGGTAAGAGAAATTTTGGGTACTTCTGGCTTCTGTAGACTGTGGATCCCAGGTTTTGCCACCTTCGTGGCCCCCCTATATCCTCTTACTAAAGAAGGAGGAGGATTTACCTGGACACCTTTACATCAAAAAGCCTTTGAAGATACCAAAAAGGCCTTTCTGTCTGCTCTGGCTTTGGCTCTGCCAGATCTAACAAAGCCTTTCACTCTATACATAAATGAAAGGGCAGGGGTTGCCAGAGGGGTCCTGACACAGACTTTGGGACCATGGAGAAGGCCAGTGGCTTATCTATCCAAAAAACTAGAACCAGTTGCCAGTGGATAGCCTACATGTCTAAAAGCCATCGATGCTGTGGCCTTGCGTGTCAAAGATGCTGAAAAATTGACGCTGGAACAGCAGATAACTGTTGTGGCGCCCCACTCCCTTGAG
Source organism: Rhabdomys pumilio (assembly GCA_030674055.1). Taxonomy (NCBI): domain Eukaryota; kingdom Metazoa; phylum Chordata; class Mammalia; order Rodentia; family Muridae; genus Rhabdomys; species Rhabdomys pumilio. The sequence continues at coordinate 51,550,287 of JANHMN010000005.1, forward strand.
AGCATTATCTGGCAGCCCCCTGATCAATGAATATCTCATGCCTGAATGACGCACTATCAGAGCCTGTTGTTGACTGAAAGGGTGATCTTTGCCCACCCCCCAACCCCCCGGCCATCCTGAACCCTGCCACTTTGCTGCCAGAAACTGATGACTCTTCATCCATCCATCACTGTATTGACATCCTGGCAGAAGAAACTCGATGTGACCTGAAGGACCAGCCTTGGCCAGTAAGTCCAAACTGGTATACAGACAGGAGCAGCTTTGTAATTGAAGGTAAGCAGATGGTGGGAGCAGCAGTAGTAGATGGAAAACAAGTACTTTGAGCCAGCAGCCACCAAGAAGGGACTTCTTCCCAGAAAGCAGAGCTCATTGCCTTGATACAGGCTCTGCAAATGGCAGAAAGGAAATGTGTCAACATTTACACTGATAGCGGGTATGCTTTTGCCACTGCCCATATTCATGGAGCAATTTACAGACAGAGGGGTTTACTAACTTCTGCAGGGAAGGACATTAAGAACAAAGAAGAAAGACTGAGCCTCCTTGAGGCCATCCATCTGCCAAAAAAAAGTGGCTATAATTCATTGTCCTGGGCATCAGAAAACTCAGGATACCATTGCCAAAGGAAATCAGATGGCAGATTTAACTGCTAAAAAGGCTGCTCAAGGAGCTATGATTTTGACTGTTGAAAGTTTATTATCACCCAGCTGATACCCTTGAAAATGAGTTGGAGATGTGCCCAAGATGCTTCCACAGAGAGCCCATCTCCTTGACCTTGGCTATCATACTGGGACTTGGAGTGGCTGCAGTTGTGGGAACAGGCACTGTGGTGCTAGTACAGACTCCCTCAGTATTTCCATGAATTCAGAGTGGCCATAGATGTTGACCCTAGGGCCCTGGAACAATCAGTATCAATGCTTGAAGAATCATTAACCTCCCTTTCAGAAGCTGTCCTGCAAAATAGGAGAGGATTAGATTTACTGTTTTTAAAGAAGGTGGTTTATGTGCTGCTCTTAGAGAAGAATGTTGTTTTTATGTAGACCATTCAGGGGTGATTAGAGACTCTATGAAAAAACTCAGAGTGATTAGACCAAAGACAGAAAGACAGATAAGCACAACAAAACTGGTTTGAAGGTTGGTTTAACAGATCCTTCACAGCTTCTTTTAGCCTTTTTTCTTTTCTTTTTTTTTTAATTAATGGCATTTCTTTCATTTTAGAACTCTGTCCATGCTAAATAATGACAAATGATAATACACAATGATGAAAGTGGTGATGCTGAGCTGTGGGATCAAAACATGACTAATACATATAATTTTTTTCTTCTTATATATCATCTTGAATGAATTTCTCAGTTAGAGCAGCTGGTTAATAATTCGAAACAGAGAGTGAGACAATTCAAAATACCATATCAGTGGATTTCTGAGCCTGTTATCCATCATATTGTTATTAGATCAATGAGAGAAGAAGCTTACATTCACAGAAGGATAAACTTCCAGTTTGAAAATGGAAAATACAGTCTGAGTCTCTAATCTTTTACATATTTAGTAATATACATCTGAATATATTGATACACCTGGATGATACCCTTTACTTTTCTTCCAAATGTTATATATCGTACCTATAATTTTTAAGACTTTCTTAAGTTCATGAATTCCCTGTAATTCACTATTAGGAATATATGTGTATGGGAATACATATGTATATAACACTAAAATATTGACCAATCTCTTTGAGGATACTCTTTAAAGGCTAGAGACAAAAATCACATGTCATTCATACTGGATGGTACTAGCTTCAAGTGTACAGAAGATAAGGATATTGACAAATATTGCCCTTTGCCTAACAGAAGCATTTTATTTTCATGAAGTCCCATTCATCAATTGTTGATTTTAGCACTTGAGCCATTGGTATTCTGTTCAGAAGATTTTCCACTATGCCAATAATTTTGAGGCTATTTTCCACCTTTTCTTCTCTTAGTTTCAGTCAATCTGGTTTTATGTTGAGGCCCTTGATCCACTTGGACTTGAGTTTTGTTCAGGGTGATAAATATGAATCAATTTGCATTCTTCTACATGCTGACTTCGAGTTAGACCATCGCCATTCATTTAAAAGGCTGTCATTTCCACTGTTTGGTTTTGGCTTCTTTGTAGAAGATCAAGTGTTGATAAATGTGTGGTTTTATTTTTGGGTGTTCAATTATATTTCATTGATTTACCTGTCTCTCTTTGTATAAATATAATGTGGTATTTTCAGTATTGCTCTGCAATACAGCTTGAGGTTATGGATGGTGATTTCCCCCAGAAGTTCTTTCATTGACCAGAATTTTTTGGCTACCCTCTTTTTGTTTTGTTTTGTTTTGTTTTTGTTTTTGTTTTTGTTTTTCCATATTAAGTTGAGAGTTAGACTTTTCATGTCAGTGAAGAATTGTATTGAATTTTGATGAGGATTGCATTAAATCTGTAGATTGCATTTGGTGAGATGACCATTTTCCCCATGTAATTCCTATGGATTTCTTTCTTCAGAGACTTGAAGTTCTTGTCATATAGATCTTTTACTTGCTTGGTTAGAGTTACACAAAAATATGTTATTTATGGCTATTTTGAAGGCTGTTGTTTCCCTAATTTCTTTCTCAGTCTGTTTATCATTTGTCCAAAGTAAGTTTACTGACTTATTTGAGTTAATTTTATATCTAGCCATTCTGTTGAAGTTGCACTTCTGAGGTAGGAGTTCTCTCATAGAATTTGAGGGGTTGCTTCTATACAGAAAATTTTCTGTAAGGCAAAGGACACTGTAGAGCAAATAACTGCAACCAACAGATTGGAAAGGGTCTTTACAAACTCTACATATAATAGAGGTCTAATATCTATATAAAAATCTCAAGAAATTAGTCTCCAAAACCCAAATAACTCAATTTAAAATGGGTACAGAGCTAAACAGAGATTTATCAGTGGAGGAATCATAAATGGCTGAGAAGATCTGAAAGAAATGTTCAACATTCTTAGTCATCAAGGAAATGCAAATCAAAACAATTCTGATATTCTGCCTCATACCAATCAGAATGGCTAAGTTAAAAAAACTCAAGTGACAATACATTCTGTTGAGGAAGTGGCAAAAGAGCATTCTTCCATAGCTGATGTGATGGCAAACTGGTATAACCATGCTAAAATGTCTAACAATTCCTCAAAAAAAAAAAAAAAAAAAAGATGGAAATAGTCCTACCTGAAAACCCAGCTATATTTCTTCTGGACATATACCCAGAAGATGCTCCACCATACCACAAGGACATGTGTTCCACTATTTCACAGCATCCTTATTCATAATACACAGGAAACAGAAGCAACCCAGATGTCTCTCAACTGAAAAATAGATACAAAATAACGAAGCTTGTTTATAAAATGGAATACTATTCAGCTATCAAAATGAGGACATCATGAATTTTTCAGGCCAATGGATGGATGGATGGAACTAGAAAATATTATCCTGAGATCATCCAGACCCAAAAGAACAGATATGGTATTCACACAGAGATGGGGATAGATAGAAGGATGGGGACACCAACTCACCTTCAAAATTTTGACCCAAAATGTTTCCTGACTAAAATATATACTGGGACAAAATGGGGCAGAGACTGAAGGTATGGCTGACCAATGACTGGCCCAACTTGGGATCCATCCCATGGGAGAGCACCAAATCCTGACATTATTACTGATGTTATATTGTGCTTGCAGATAAAAACCTAGCATGGCTGTCCTTGGAGTGTCTCTACCAGCAGCTATCTGATACAAATTCAGATATTTACACCCAACCATTGGATTGAGGTTAAGAACCCTAGAGGAAGAGTTAGGGGAAGGACCGAAGAAACTGAAGGGGATAGCAACCTCATAAAAAGACCAAAAATGTCAACTAACTTCAAACCCCTTGGAGCTCCCAGACACTAAGCCACCAACCAAAGAGCATACACAGGCTTGTTTGAGGCCCTTGCACATATGTAGCAGAAGAGTACCCTATCTGGCTACAATGAGAAAGGATGAACAAAATTTTGGAGACACTTGATGCCTCAGGGAAGGGGAATGCCTGTGGGGAAGGCACCCTTTCAGAGAGGAAGGAGAGGAACAGTGATGGGGTAAAAATTTTTTGGAAAGTTGACTGGGAGTGAAGGCAAAAAATTAAATAAAGCATGTAATGGTCAAAAATCAAAAAAAGAAAAAGGTAAATAAGAAATTCTACAATGCACAGGACACTCCCTAATGGATATAAGATGAGCAGCTACTTATTTTAGTTGAATAGGTAATGCTTTCTATAATTATTTACAGATTATGGATTAAGTATAAACAATGAAGAAGAAATTGCACTGTACAATGTTGTTTGTTACCTACAGCATTAAATTACTATTTAATTAGAAAATGTTAGGTTGAATTAAAGTCTTAGTATACCTGGATAATTTTAACATTTTACTGAATCAAATCTCCTAAGTCTTAAAGAAAATAAAATACGTTTTCAAAAATTGTCTGAGTGACTTGATGTTACATTAGTATCCCATAGCTTTCTTTGTACACTCATTATTCAAGGAGGCACTTACTCACGACCTATATCTATACCCTATCATTTAGCATGCAGACCATTATTACTGTTTAACTAGATGATGGTTAAAACTTTTATATAGTGTTAAATACATTTTCCAGACCATACATTGTTAGAATAATCTATTTTAATTAAGGTTTATAATTACAGAGAAAATATCGATGAATTGCCTTTGGCAAGTCCTAGCCTCAAATCATGCCATAAAGCCTCATCAAAGACTCAATTGGCCACTTCTTGCAAAACAAAGCTAATAAAAATAGTCTGTACTTAATTAGCTAAATGTTAACTGTATAAATGTATATCATTGATTGATGCAATAGGGTTCTTGAAAAGGGAAGATAAATTTAAGTTTAAAAAATGTGTTATTCTTTAAAACCCAAAATTGACAGATTCAAGATTTAAATAATGTTGGGATATTGCTAAAAACAATTCTTCCTAAATAGCCTGCTGTGTTAGGAGGCCAGTTTTACTCAAGAAATTAAATTGCTAGTTATATTGTTGTGGAAATGAATTTAGAATTAGAACATTGGTGATTGCCATATTAGCTCCTTTTGTTTCATGTAAATATTAATTTCTGAATCCCACAATGGATATGTGCAATACAAAAGCATCATTATTTAAACTAATTTTATGAGGTTTTAGTTATCTTTTTGAGAACTTGCTGTAGAAAAATCACTTTGTTAAACAGGCTATAAGATAGTTTTGCTTGTCTCAGTTTCATTTAGAATTTCAAGATATGAATCTCAATAAACTATATTTGGCTATTTCAATTAGCAACTATTGAACTTCTACCACCAGGGAAAGACAGATTAGTTGTCAGTCTACATTCTAATATTGGCTTTATGACATCCTAGATGTGAATTGGGACAACTGTGTACTGCTATATGTCTAACATAGTTTGCAGGTAGGTTGAAATGCAGCAGTGAAGGCACTGAAAAAGAATAGAAGAAATGAGAAGAGATACAAGGAAATGAAAATTTGGTGGTGGAGGTAGAGAGTGAAGAAGAGAAAGAAAATGAAATTTTGCCTAATAGATTTCTTTTCATATATTCTGTGTTTTGACACCATTCCTTGAAACTTTGTAAAGTAGAGAGGTATGGCGGACTTTTGGGAAAATTAAGAAGAGTGGCCTACTTCCTATAAGAATGAAGAAACCCTAAAGTTTGTTCCAACTTTTGTAATCCTGTCAAATTTTCTCTTATTAAATCATTTAAGAGAAAAAAGTTTGATTTTGTTTTAATTCTTCAGATGTTTCCATCCACAGTCATTTCATTCCTTCACTTTTGTGCTTGTGGTGAGGCAGTTCTTCATGGTAGAAAGATGTTGCTTGTTACATCATGACCAGGAAACAGAGAGCCAGAAAGAAACAGTAGAAAACATAACACACCCTTCCAAGACACATGCTTAGTAAATTACTTAATCAAAGTAGTTCATACTTCTTAGTTTACATCATCTTGAAAGTGGGTAGTAAATTTAGAAATCATCACTCAATCTACTGATTAGGTCACAATCCCTCCTGCTCAAACCCCTTTCCAAAAGTTCTAACTATAACTGTACAGAGCTCCAAGTCATAATATCTACATATATTTTGGTAGACTATTTTATCCAAACCTCCTCAGACTCTATAAAAAGAAATCTAAAAATTGGAGGTATATCTCAGTGCTTAAAATACATATTACATAAGCATGGGGGCTTGAATTTGATCTCCTCAACACCAATACCTATGGAGAATTCTGGGATTATGGTCAAGTCCTTATAATATAAGCATTAGGGTAGAAGAGACCGGAAGAGAGCTGGATCTCACTGCTCAGTCAGCCTACCCAAATGGTTGAACCACATTTCCCAGGAAAAGACTGTTTCTCAAAAAAATGAATGGTTCCTGGGGAACAAAATCAAAACTGATTTTGGCCTTTACATTATTGTACACATGTGTGCACAGATACCTCCAAACATGAATGTACACCTCCTACCTGTATATACATATCCATACAGAGAATATTGAAACAGCAGAGTATTTTACATTTTACAAAAACAAAATAAAACAAATCAAAAACAGACCACAATAAGGCATAATGGTATAGGTGTTATTTGTAGAAAGATGGTCAGATTTTTTTTTTTTGTAGAATATTTGGGTATTGCAGAAAAGAAGAACATGAAATAGAAGAACCTATCAAGTAACACTGAGGCACAGTGTTTGACTTAGAATAAATAATAAATATAAAGGTCTTTAGGAAGAAAGAAAGTGGTCTGTTGGAGAACGATCAAGGATAATTTTAGAGTAAAGAGATCCAGTTTTGGAGGGTATTTCTGAATAGTTGCACAGTGCTCATGATTCATGATTTTTATTTTTAATTCTTGTCTCTCCCGGATACAATTTCTACACTATTCAGATAATGTTCATGCCTTATATTATAGAAAAGCAATATCACATCTAAATGCAAAGAGGCTTTATATCACCGAATGCCAACTTAAAAGAAATAATCTTTCTAATAATGCATCACCACAGAGAAGTTAGTATATTTTAGCTGCTCATTTTCACTGAGGATGAAAAATATCCTTCATGTCATCAACATCTGAGTGTGTTCAGTGTAGAAATAGGCCACACAGAATCTTTAGATGTAGTCTGGCAGCAAGAGTAATTCAATTTGATATCACCCTCACCTTTGTATTGTCTTTTGCTTCTTCATTTCTCTTTTGTTGTTCATTCACTCCTCTGTTTCTTCATTTACTGGTTATCAAAGGGCAAAATACAATGACAGGGTTTCTAATGATGACAGCACTGAAAGCATTCTTTCTTTAAAAAAAATGTTCCTTTTATCACAACCAATCATTAGATCCAGTCTGAATTAATGGGGTGGGGTGGGGTTCAGAAGAAAGCAAAAGCAGGGAAGAAGAGGATATGAAAGGTAAAAGACAAAATAAGGATTTTACTAGAAGGTCTGGTATACAAGTAAACTGTCAAAACTCAGAAGTAATACACTAGAAAATATTCTTAAATGAATTGTTTTGATATAAAGGTAATAATTTACAAAGATATGTCCAGTCTAAAAAGATAATCTTCCACATCTCTTTGTTAACATTTTTTTATATCAGGCTTTTCTTTTGAGCATGACATTTGATAAGATTGTTTATTACTGCCTTTTCTTTGTCCAAATTCCTCCATTCAAATCTTATAATAGTTAAATGAAAACATCCAAATGCTGAGGCAGAAGCCACATTAACAGAAGAAGACCTCCAGCTCAGGTCAATCAATAGGATGAGTGTCAACTACTTAATTATTTGCATTTCAGAGGCCTTTCATGAACCCTTTCACTGATAGAAAGGGTCCTGTAGCTATGCTTCTGTAATCTGAGCCTGCTTTCAGAGCTGTAAGTCATTAAACAGATCATTTTCTCCATTTTCTATGCTTGACACCTAATTTAAAATGTATGTTTCCTCTTTTATATAAAACTATTCAGAATTTAACATGTATATATTTGCTGTTTGCTTTGGACTAGGATACTGAGGAGTCTGTTCATAACCAACTTATGTTTTCTGCCCAATACAACTAGAAACAAATCACAATTAATGACAGAGGTTTTATCTGGGAAAGTTCTAATTTGTCTAAAACATTTCTTGCTCCATCTGTTTTTACCATGGCTAGTCTCAGAGACAGTGATCAATAATGAGATATGAAGAGGAAAATTTGAAAGTTATGGAATGAACAATACACAAGAGTGTTTCTCTTTCAGGACACTACTTGAGTTCCACAGCAAAAGGTTATGCCACATTGCTAGCAGAGGTGGAGCCTGAGACATCAGAATGCAGGATGTCTCCTAGAGAATAACTAAAAATACAGGATGAAAAAAATCTATTGAGTACCCTGATTACTAGAATAAAGTTATTTGTGTAACACATCTTACAGAAGTTTTTCAAAAATAATATTCTTCACTGACTCTTAAGGAGCATGTGTAAAACATATAGCAGCAAATATTCTCTCACGCAAATATTAATATGTTCACACTAGGTAGGATAAAAGCCCTATTTCCAAGCCATATGTAAAAGAAGGAAGAATACTGTCAGTGTGCACTTGTATATGATCATTCACACCCCAAACCATGATGCTTTTCTCTTCATAGTATATGCATTCATAGTCCAAATAAACTGCAAGCTATTGACCTACGTTCAGGGAATCACAACTTGCAAATAAAATTTCCAATTTCCTTATTTCTTCCAATGAAAATTATTTTATTTGACAACTACATTTGGCATTTTGTTCTGCCTCACTTCCTACAACTAAATCTGATGACAGTATTTTGAAATAAGAGAAAATATGGTATCTGTAAATTGGTCTCTGTTTTAATGTGTATTTTTTTTTTTGAATCTGTGAATCATGTGTAGAATAGACTCTGATATCTGCTGTGTAAAAGTAGTGGTTCTGAAACTTTGCCCCAGTACTAGAGAATGACCTAGACTGCAGGTCAGTCTGTGATATCAGGAAAAGCGCTTTGATACGTGTACTTAAATAGAGTACCTGACAAATCATCTACCTAACACCACTCATTGGCAGTAATGTTTTCCTGAGTAGTAAATTCACTAGTAGGCTATGATTTCTCAGACCTGTAGTCTCCACATTTGCTGGGCTCAGGCAGGAGAGAAACATCAAGTTTAAGGCCAGCTTGTTTACAGTGAGTTTCTAGCAAGCCTAGGTTACAGAATGAGACTTATACCTCAATAATGTAATAATCGTAAATTCAGTTCCTTAGCGAAAGATCCTGACTGGTTTTCCAGGGCAGATAGGAAAGATCTCATCTGTTGTGAATCTAAACTTAAAATACTCAAAACCAAATTAACATTTGGATAAGTTGGGTCAACCTCGAAGGGAGAGAGAGAGAGAGAGAGAGAGAGAGAGAGAGAGAGAGAGAGAGAG
>JANHMN010000005.1:51559784-51583192 GCA_030674055.1 Rhabdomys pumilio
AGAGAGAGAGAGAGAGAGAGAGAGAGAGAGAGAGAGAGAGAGAGAGAAGTACTGACTATCTTCTCTAAAATATCTGGTTATAAACATCTCAAAGTGTTTGAGAGAAAAGAAAGATTCTGTTAAACACTGTTTGAATTAAAGACACAAAATCTTTGGGGGATTAGGGATCTTTGAGTAGCTAAAATGTGACAATGTAAGCCAGGATTTTTTAATCAAATCAGACATTGACTGACTACTCCCATGAAGTTTGTACCAAACTTTCACAAGTATGCATGTCTGGTCATAATAATCATTATTGCAGTTCTCAGAGTCCACAGCTTGTTAAAGCTGAAAATTACTATTTCCTTCATATACCATTCAAGACAACATCTAGTTCTCTGAATGCTAGCCAGTCTGGATGAAACTTTCAGGTTAATACTATCTTGATTTTTTTCACAGACTGTGGCTCAAACATGTAGTGTCTTCAGTGATCTTATGTATCTATCTTGCCTAAAGACCAAGACAACAAGAATGATGTTTAAATTTTAAGTGAAAATTAAGGTAGCAATAAAATTTGAATGATATATGAAACAAGAGGAAAACAGAAACCAAATAATAGAATACCTACCCAACAAATACAAGAAGAATTCTAGATAATTCTAAGAACAGACTTTTAAAAACTGTACTCTGCCAAATTGAAAAATAGAAAAGAAATAAATAATTTTCTCACTTTCCAAAAACAGATAAATAAATTTATATAGAACTGTAACCCCTTAAAGATGATAGAAGCTGTGATTAAGAGTCTTCCAAACCAAAAAAAAGTGGATGAAGAGGCAGGACTAAATGGTTTTAGTGGAAAATTCTTCCAGATTTTAAACAAAGAGTTATTCTAATACTCTACAAATTATTTGACCAAAGAGAATCAGAAGGAAAGTTACCCAAGCTGTTTTATGAGGTCAAGTTACTCTGATACTAAAACCCTACAAAGACCAACAAAAGAAAATCACTGAACAATTTTCCTTATAAACATAGATACAAAAATACAATAATTGAAAAAGATCAATCTAAGAACACATCAAAAAGATTATCCAATTTGATCAAGCAGACTTTATCCCAGAGATGCAGGGATGGTTCAAATTATATAAATTTATAGAAGTAAATCACCATATAAGACTGAAATACAAAAAAGAAAATCACTTGATCATCTCTTTAGATGCAGAATAGTCCTTTGAAAGAAACAAAACAATTCTTCATGATAAAAATCCATAGTAGATTATCTATTCAAGAAACATGTTGCCTCTCCCCCCAAAAAAAAATTCTGAAAAGGGCAATTCTCAGCTTCATATGAAAATGCACGCACACACACACACACACACACACACACACACACACACACACACACACAAAATGAGGATAGAAAAACACTCTTTAATGATAGAAGTACTGCTGAATGTATTATCTGCTTTGATCTCAAATTGTACTACTGAGCTATACTATTAGAATGGTCATGGTATTATTATAAAAGAAAGACACACTAACCAATGGAATTGAATTGAAGAACAAAAAAGTATGTCTAGACAGTTACAAACACTTTTTTGGATAAAAAACAAAAACAAAAAATGATAAATGGTGCTGATCAAACTGGATAGCTGCATGTAGAAGAATACAAAAATACCCATCTTACACTATGTAGAAACATCAACCCCAAATAGATCAAAGAACTCAACATAACATCAGATATACTGAATCTGATGTTATAAGATAATTTGGAAATTAGTCTTGAACTCATTGGCACAGGAAAATAATTTCTGAATAGATGACAATATTATAGGTGCTAACACCAAAAATTAACAGATAGAACCCTATGAAACTGAAAGCCTTTTTACAACAGTGGAAAGCTACTGAATGAGAAAATAATTTTTCCTACTACACATTTGATTGAAGCTATTGCATATCAAAAATATGTAAAGTAATCAAGAAAATAAATATAAAAAAATAACCCAATTTAAAAATGGAATACAGATCTAAACAGAATTCTCCAAAGAGGAAATTTACATGGCTGAGAAACACTTAAAAATGTTATCAAATTATCAAGGAAATTCAAGTCAAAATTCCTGGGAGATTTAATCTTATCCAAACTAAGATGGCCAAGGTCAATGAAACAAATAACAGTTCTTCCTGACAAAGATGTGATGTAAAGGGAACTCTCTTCCATTACTGTGGGTAGTGCAAACTTTTACAGCCATTATGGAAATCAGTGTGACAGTACTGATTCATCAGAAATATGGGAACTAATATACCTCAGGATCTAGTCATACCACTCTTTTAGGCATATGCCCAAAGGATGATTTCTCTTACCACAAAGACACTTACTCAAACTTGTTCATTGCTGTCCTCTTCATAGTAGGCAGAAATTGGAAATAATTTAGATGTTCAATGACAGATGAATGAATAAAGACTATGTGGTCCATTTACACAGTGGATTATTACTCACCAGTTAAAAATGAAATCAGGAAATTTTCATTTTCATTTATTTTTATTGGATATTTTATTTATTTACATTTCAGATTCCATTCCTTTTCCCATTTTTCCCTCCCTAGAAAACTCCTACACATCCCCTCCTTCTTTTTTCTTTTATACCATTTTGATTATATGCAAGGATTAAGGTCAGATCTAATTTGAGGAACTAGCAATATAATAGAGGCAAGTAGTCAAGGAACAAGCAAGACAATAAATATAAATAGTCAAAGTACAAGTAAGGTATTAAACAAAGTTCCATGAACACTCCCATGAACACTTTTCTAAGGGCTTATCAGGATGACCAAAAATATCTGAGCCTACTTCCCTGTCCTAGCCCAAAATTATTTTCATTTCAGAAGCCTACTTCCTTGTTCTAGACTAAAATATAAATTCCTGCCTGAAATTACTTCTTTGTTCTAGCCTAATGTTTAGATTCCTGCCTAAAGTCCACTTCCTTGTCCTTGGCCTATATCATATTCCTGCCAAGTAGCCCATTTCCTTGTCCTTGGCCAATGTAAATGGAACCAGCAAACATTATGCCCAGTGAGGTAACTCATAACAAGAAACACAAATATGGTATGCATTTGTTCATATTTGGCTGTCAACTGTTAAGTCATTAATAATCAACCTACAATCTATATAACCACAGAGTCTATATAGAGAGTAAGAGACCATGGGGTTAGCGATGTGTCTTCCTAGTAAAGAGAAATAGTATGGATAGTTGAGTGGACCTGGGAGGGAGCACAGGAACAGTAGCATTGAACAGGGAAGGGGAGTCTAGATGGGGAATAAATAAGGAGTATAGGAAGGAGAGCTAACACTTCAGGTTACTTGAGTGGCACACAAACATGTGCATATATGTATGGAGAAAGAGAGAGAAAGACAGAGACAGAGAGAGCCCCAACTGTAGATCTCCAGTTGAAGTTTCCATTACTGGGAATGGGTTACATCTAATAGAATTCCTAGCCAAAGGGTGTCCATGGAAATCTCCAATCAACTTGGACATTGCCAAGGCTATAGGTGGCTCTCCACAGAGAGATGTAGCCATTTGATTCCTCCCTTCAGGTCCCAGGAAACTCTGAGGAAGAGGAGGCAGAATCAATGTAAGAGGCAGAGAAGGGGAAGGACTCGAAGCAATAAAGGCCACCTGAACAGGTTTGAGGCATGTATGAACTCACAGAGATTATTGCTCATGCACAGGGTACACAGGCATCTACAAAGAGATCTGTACCACGTGGGTCTGAGAAATGAGAGTTGAATACAGGTTTTCATCCTTAATCTAGAATCTATTTCTACTCGACAGCCACTTCCAAATGAAACATTAGTTTTCTCCAAGGAAGTCCCACTGGGGAAGCAAACCAAGGAGGCCCCATCCCCAGAAGTAGATGACATACATAAAACAAACTCAATGACTTCTTTGGCTATTCTTTGTATTATAATGTTAAATCCTAGCAAACACATTTTTCAGCTACATGGTAGTTTGTGTATATATTGTTGGTTCAGGGTTTGTGGTTTTATAGGATTCATGTGGGTGCTAATATTCATGCATCAATGTCTACACATATTTCTTACTGTTTTTACTCTTGCTCTTTTCAGTGTTTGGTTGTTTTGTTTATTACAATTTTATTTTAGCTATTCTTTAGATAACTGTTTTTTTTTTTCTACTAAGACACAGAAAGGTTGTGCAGCGAGAAAGGAGGGAAGATTAGGAGGAGCTGGAACACTAGAGGGAAGGGAAACCCTAATCAGAATATATTGCATTAAAAACTATTTTCAATGAAAAAATTACAAATAAACTGTAGTTGTATAGATATTCACAATACACATGAATGTGTTTTTACGAAGCTAGAGAGATATCTCAATAGATACTAGCAAGTGCTGCTCTTCTAAAGACCTTGTTTGAATTCCCAACATCCACATAACAGCTAATATCCATCTCTAACGCTTGTTACCTGGTTTTATTCTAGCCTTCTCAGGTACTGCACACATGCAGTTCACATAAACAGGCACATACATATAAAATAAATAAAAGCTAGTTTTTCAAAAATAGCATCTTTTTTCTAAAGAGAACATAAATCTAAAAATAATTCTTAAGTAGAGAGTTTTTAATAATGAGGATATGGTGTATGTCCCTTAATTTTTGTAAAGTAGCTTTTTTATTTACATAAAGAAATGATATTTATTTTGATATATAAGAGGGTAACAATAAATATTTTAATCAAAAATGTTAAATTCTATGTAGATTTGCATTGAAATATACTTAAATAAGCATTTATTTTATGTTTATATATCCTATTTATTTTACAAAAATCAAAATATAACTTCCTTCTCAGTAGTCCACAGAGAGATGATTTCAACTACTAGCCTTCAAAATTGTTACTTAATTAACATTTAAAGAGTTTATATCCAAAATATACAAAGAACTCAAGAAGTTAACCTCCAGAGAACCAAATACCCCTATTAAAATGGGGTACAGAGCTGAACAGAATTGTAAACTTAGGAAACTCAAATGGCTGAGAAACACTTAAAGAAATGTTCAACATACTTAGTTATCAGGGAAAGGCAAATCAAAATGACCCTCAGATTCCACATCACACCAGTCAGAATGGCTAAGATCAAAAACTCAAGTGATAGCAGATGCTGGAGAGGATGTGGAAAAAGAGGTACACTCTCCCATTGCTGGTTGGATTGCAATCTGATACAACCACTCTGGAAATCAATCTGGCGATTCCTCAGAAAATTGGACATAGGACCAACGAAGAACCCAGCTATACCACTCCTGGGCACATAGCCAAAAAGTGTTCTAATCTATAACAAGAACATATGTTCCACTATGTTCATAGCAGCCTTATTTATAATAGCCAGATGCTGGAAACACCCTAGATGTCCCTCAACAGAGGAATGAATACAGAAAATGTGGTACATTTACACAATAGAGTACTATTATCCATTATAAACAACAATTTCATGAAATTCTTAGGTAAATGAATGAAACTAGAAAATATCATCCTGAGTGAGGTAATCCAATCACAAGAAAACACACATGGTATGTAATCACTAGTAAATACATATTAGGAAATAAACCTCAGAATACCCATGATACAACTTACAGACCATGTCAAGGTAAAGAAGAAGAAAGACCAAAATATAGATGCTTCAGTCTTACTTTGAAGGGGGAACAAATTAACCACAGGAGGTAGAAGGTGGGCTGGACTTGGAAGGAAGAGAGGAGGGGAGAGGAATAAAAGAGGGGTAGGATCAGGTATGGGAGGAGACAGAAGAGATGCACAGAGAGTCAGGAAATTGAACAGAACAATGGGGGATGGGGAACTGGGGGTAGCCAACAGAAAATATCAGATGCCATGAAAGCAAGAGTCTCTTATGACCTAACATGGATGGCATTAGCTGAAATACCCACCAAAGGGGATAGAGAACTGGTAGAAACCATATCCAGATGTTAGGCATGGCCCCCAGTTGAGGGATAAGATCACCCACCCTTCTCATAATTTTAACCTAGAATTGCTCTTGTCTAAAGGAAATACAGGGACAAAGAGTAAAGCTGAGACTGAAGGAAAGGCCATTCAGAGACTGCCCTACCTGGTGATCCAACACATATGTAGCCACCAAACCCAGACACTTTTACTGATGCCAAGGAATGCTGGCTGACAGGTACCTGATATGGATGTCTACTTGGCCGGAGTCTTATAGATACAGATATGGATTCTTACAGACAACCGTTGGACTTAGCAGGGGAACCCCAGTGGAGGAGTTAGGGGAAGGACTGAAGGAGCTGAAGGAGTTTGCAACCCCATAAGAAGAACATAAATATCAGTCAACTAGAAACTCCCCCCACCCCCCAGAACTCTCACTGTCTAAACAACCAACCAAAGAATACATATGGAGAGACCCATGGCTCCAGCTGCATATGTAGAAGAAGATAGCCTTGTCTGGCATCAAATGGAGGGGAGACCCTTGACCCTGTGAAGGCTTGAAGCCCCAGCTTAGATGAATGCTGGAGCAGTGGGGTGGGTGGAGGAGCATCCTCATGGAGGCAGGGGAAGGGGATAGAATAAGGGGTTTTCAGAGAGCAAACCAGGAAGGGAGATAGCCTTTGAAATGCAAATAAGCAAGATAACCAATAAAAAATTTTCAAAAAGTGATTGAACAGCTTCAAAGCTCCTATGGATTTTTTACTTTTTACAAAAGTAAAAGCCCAACAATTAGTGAGGTTGTATTAATACTTTATTTATGGTAAGTACAATAAAATTCTTGTGAAAAGGAATATTTGGGGAAATTATTTTTAAGTTGATAAATTCTTTTATAGTGCTATTTTCTTCTTTCAATCAAATTTGTAAGTAATACAATTTTAAATAGAGAAATTTGCTGAGCTGTACCATTCTTAACATTGAACAAAGTTCTTTCTGCATTGGACATCAGCCAATAAAGAGGCTTAAAACTAGTCAATGTTCTGAGAAGGGAAAAAAAAGATATAGTGTTCAGATTTTGGTAAATCTATAATAACCACCAAGACTCAGGGAAGACTGTGAAAAGGAGGATGGAAAGGATGTAATAGCTGGATGATGTGTTGTAAAAGATTGCCTTACAGAAAAGACCGGGTTATCACAATTGTGATTGCCTGCATAAGACCCTGGCACACATGGAGTAGATGATCTGCATGGTCCTTTTCACAATAAAAACTCTTGGCAGTGGATATATTTTGGGAGTCAGAAGAATCATTCTTTACTGAGAATATGGCAACTAAAAGATATGCCATTCTCCAGGGGATTGTCTCACTTGCTTGAATAAACATCTGAGGAACACTAATTGGACTCAATGAATTACCAAAAATTGATTGAGGAAAGTGTAGATATAATGACAGTATATAATATAGATTATGGGGAACTAGAGATCCCAATAGAAAAAATGAATTTTCTTGTGTGCAATTATCCATTTTTTTCAAAGTATGATTGCCAGTTCAGTTGGAAATAGACTGCCAGGTCAAACAAATTATTGGCCACATTTACCCATTCAGGTTCTACTAATGTCTACTTTAATGTTTAATATATCTGAAATAACTAATAATATCTGCCCAAAGCTTAAGAGTGATGATGTTTACTTTTCAAGTTAAAATTAGTATTTTAAACATTAATTAAGTGCATTTAAATTTTGATTTTTCAGTGTATATAGAAATCTATAAATGGGCTGGAGAGATTGCTCAGTAATGAAGAGCACTACATCTTGTGCAGACAAAAGAATTGGATTCCTAAGTCTTACATGGTGGCTTTACAAGCAACATTAAATTAACCACAGTTCCAGAGGTAAGATGCCTCTTGCATCTTGGGAACTGAATATATGTTGCATAAACAAACACACATACACACATAAACACACACACAAATAAATAAATGAATAAATTAATAAATAAATATTTAAAGTTAAAAAGGGAAAATGCAGTCAAGGTGCTGAACAGTTTTTTTTTTTCCTGTGGTTAGGGAAACATACTGCTTTGATAGTAGGCCAGAGTTCACAGGTTAGCAATCACATCAGATGGCTCAAAATCTCCTATAACTATAGTGCCAGAAGATCTGATATCCCCTTCCAGAGGTCTTCATAGGCACCTTTGCACACATGTGAACATATACTCACACAGGCACACTGGCACACACTGGCTCACAATCACATACACACACACATTCACACATGCACACACTAAAAGTTTAAATATTCAAAAATATTTGGATATAAATATGAAATATGAGAAAATTTAAATTTTTTGACAATTCTATTATTTTTAAATTAATAATCTGAATTAAAGTGGAGGAAATTTCATTGGCATTATTGAGATGAAAACGTATTTGAGAAAAAGTATTCATTATATTGGCCTGCAGATAAATCTGTATGGGATTTTCTTGGTTAGTTTTTGATATGGAAGAGCACATCACAGTGGAGGCAGTGTCTACCCTAGGCAAAAGGTCCTGAATCGTATAAGGAATAAGACTGAGAGAGCCAAAATTGCAAACCAGTAAGCAGAGTTACTTCACAGTCTCCAATTTAGTTCCTACCTCCACGTTCCTGCCTTGAACTCTTGATTTGGCATCCATCAGTGATGAATTATAAGCTATAAAGTAAAGCAAAACATTTCCTCCCATGTTTCTACTGATATTGGTGTTTATATCAGAGCAATAGAAACAAACTGAAATGCTGCCTTTTCTGTATAATGGGTTTAAAATCATAGTAGCAAAGCATCAACTCTTAGAACATTTTAATTCATATAAAATTCAGAATCTTGTACTAAAACTGAAATGATTTTTAACCTTCTGAAATTTTGGTGTTATATTTCTTTCGAAAATATACAATTGAACCAAAGATGTGAAGGAATTAATTTCAAAAATATTGAGACTTGAGAGCCATAATATTGAAATTCTGTGATCTTAGCAACATTCAGCACAGAAAGTATCTTGAAATGAACAACACTGAAAATGCAAAAAGAAGAGGAAATAAAGCAAAATAGGGGAGCTGAGATGAAAGAATGTAGATTTGTAATATTGTGAGGAGGAGAGTATTTTCAAATTTTATACAAAAGTTCACTTACTTGGAAAATTTATGACATCTCATTGTGATTCTGTGCACCTAATGTTTTGAATGACTTTGAAATTATTAGTATTGCCCTACAGCAAAGTAGATTTTTTCTTTCAGATACTAAATTCAATGTCTTCTATTCACAATGATTCCTTAAATGATTTTAGAGGTTATGTTGAAGGAAACAATATTAAACAAAGACTCTATGTTAGTCCTTGAAATATGATGCCCTGTAGAGATATTGAATAGCCATATTGTTCTATAGCCCTCAGAAAACCATATCAGAAGCCTAAATGAATGGATCTCTATTGTGCTTTTTTGTTGCAAAACTTGATGTTAAATAACCTAAGCATATTAAGCAGGTTTTCAGTTTATGATATTTTACCTTTTTATTGTTTATGATGGGAGCATACTTCTTGAAGTCAAGGAACAGCCAGGAGATGGTGCATATGTGATACATCTAGACTTATTTTCAAAAAAAATTGACACGATTGTGTTGATTAAATTATCTGTGGCTACCAAATGCCTCTGAGCTCTGCTGTACCTATGAAGTATCTGTTAAGATAGTTTGGAAATTCAGCAATGAGTTTACTTATTATATTTAGGTTCAGATCATTTGCAGCAGAGTTTATGATTTATAATTTGTTCTAAAGTCACAATTCCAAAATAATTATAAAATCTTCTCTTATAGGCTTCATTGAAAAACAAGTAAACTAAATGTAGGATATTAAGGAATTAATGCATATGATAAAACAACATAACTTAAAACTTTAGATATAACTGTAAGCTTTTTCATTAGTTTCTCTAAGAGGAATATATATATATATATATATATATATATATATATATATATACATATACACATATATATACACATATATATACACACATATATATATATATATATATATATATATATATATATATATATATGAATGAACAAGGTATTTCTCTTGTAATGTTATGTAGATTATATGATTGGATACTGACTTAAAATCTCCTTAGAGAGCCTTATCATAAAGCAAATACATAATAATATCTCCAATTTTTTTGCTTCTAATAGAAGAAACATACAATAAGTAGAAAATATTCAGATTTTTTTCTTCTTGTCTTGACTGCTCCTCCTGTATCTGTTTTTTATCTTTTTTTCTTCCTTTGAATGTTCCTTGTAACCAAAACTTCTCCAAAAGCAATCTAACTCTACTCTGCCTCTACAATGAACCCCTAAAGCCACCTTGAAACTTAGGCTTTGCCCAGTCCAAGGTATTTTTTCCAGTAGTTTCACCATCTTCCATGGCACATAATCAAACGTTTAGAGGACCCATATCTCTAATCTATGATGATTCTTGCCTGAACAAAGGCCTCAAACATGTGATCCTTTTAAGCCATCTTGAGTGGTACCCTCATATATGCATTTCACAGAATATTGGATGACTGAATTTTATAATAGGTGAATATCTGTGTATTTAGTACTCCAACCTGATTGTTCTGCCCTCAATTTCCCTTTCATTTCACAAGCTAAAGCTTCTTTCACATCTTCAAATGGAGTACATTCTTCTATGAACGCATACCCTTTAGATTTACCATTTGGGTTCTGGGGCACTTTGATAAAAATTCTCTTTCTCAAACACTTCCTGAAGAGTTTCTTCTGTTGCACTATAGGAGAGGTTACTTAAAACCAAAGATTTTTTTCATACACCACTCTCTTTGCTTTGACCTTTCTATGCAATGTAGTGGAAGGATATAGATCACCCGTTGATTTTTGTCCCTTGCTTTTCTTCAAAGACTTTCTCTTCGTCAGCTTCACTTGGACACTCAATATAAACAATCCCTGTTCTATTCCCATCCTGACTGACTAAACTTATCTCTATGACACCATTATACAGTTCTTTAATTCATCCTGAATGAACTTGAAATAGAAATTTTGACCAAAACTCATTTACAGCTTACATTTTCTTACTGCATCTACCTTTCAGGTTTTCTACATTAATTGCATTTCCAAATAGTTTTTAACTAAGCAATTTCAGGCATTTTCAAATTTAATCAACAATTCAAAATCTATATAACCAAGATTTCTATTAGGACCAGTGCCGACAGATCCACTAAGGTTAGCAAAAGTTATTGATGGCAGCTGCTATTTGGGGGACAAGTTTGTTAGGATTTTGCTTTCCAATGAAGAAGGATCAAAAGTATACCTGATTCTGAGCCTCTTTTGTTTGTTTGTTTCCTGGCTTTGGTACCTGCTTTGTTGTTTTCTTCATTTATTTTCCAGATGTTTTATTGATGATCCTTATTTTGAGTATTCATTACCTTCTTCTTTCTTTTTAATGCCCTGTTCCTCATCATCTTCATCTTCCTCCTTGTCCAAGGCTTTCATGTGAACTACTTTTGTAAGAGTTAACCCTCCCACCTCCTTGGCTAGTATAGTCTCATAACTTCTTTAAATTTCTCTTCCTCCTCATCCTCATCATCTTTGTCTTTCTCATTAAATCGAGCGGGAGCACCTACTGCATTTACCACTGAAGATTCAAAGTCATTTTCACCTTAACTTCTTCCTGTCCCTATCATCTTCATTGTCCTGTTCCTCTACCACATATTCTTTATACTCATGTTATACATCTTAGCTTTCTTGCTGCGTTTTACCACATATTATAGAATAACAGCTTCCATTTTACCCATGTTTCCATCTAGTGATTCTTCTTGTTTGGGTATCTTTTTGACAGATGTTGTGACTACTTTAGTTGATTTTACTATCATTTTTTAAACTTTATTTCTGTTTTATGTATATAAGGGATTTCTGCATGTATATCTGTGCACAGCTTGTAATCGATGCCCTCAGAAGTCCGCATCTGACATGCTTGAATTTAAGGTACAGAGGTTGTGATCAACCATGTGGGTTCTGATAACTGAAGTGAACCCCACTGGAAGAACAGTCAGTATCCTTTAAATCATTTTCATCTCTCTAGTTCTATCCTCTTGTCTTTGTGTGACTTCTGACTCTTTGTCTGGGGTAGCAGCTGTTTTCATAAAAGTATAAAAGTTGTGGCAACTGTAATCTTTATTCTTTAGGAAACTACTAATTTCTCTTGGTATTTTGGCGTCATTCTCTCCTTTATTAAATTAAAGATGAAAACCTCTTCTTCATTTCTATCAGTGTCTTCATCTTTTGCTTCTCTTTTTATCATTACTCTCTTCTTTCATCTTTCTTGAGATAGCAGCAATTTTCTTCGTTATTGATCTATGTCATGTGACTTCTAAATCATGTAAAGATGATAGATGTATAGAAATGTGAAATGTATTGTATCCAATTGGCATAGAGAAGCCTCAAAGAACTAAAGCAGCATCAATGTCAATCACAGTTTGCAAAAATACCAGACTGTATATGCTTGCCTTTCATGTAAAGGTGACATGAATAAATCTTTTGTTGTTAAAAACATTTAATTTTTTAGATATTATGAATGAAACTTCATTCTGGTGAATTGATACCACAGATTTTCTGTTAGGTCATCTGTGTAAACATTTCCTCTGTTCAGGTTTTCAATTGGATATAATTCACTATGTGAATATTTTTTTTCTTAATTTGCTCACCTATCAGAGTACTATTTGGGAATTCGTGCCAATGTCTTGAAGTGTTTTCCTCTAGCAGTTTTTACATTTCAGTTCTTAATTAAGGTCTTTACTTGGTTCTGAGTATACTATACAGGGTGAGAGACAGGGATTTAGTTTCATTATTTTTATAAAATGTCTTCTTCCAAGCATCAATTTTTGAAGAAGTTATGTGTTCTATTTTTTATGTTTCTTGGACTTTTCTCGAGAATCAGTTGATTGTTGTTCTATGAACTTATTGCTGGGTCATCCATTCTATCCATATGTAGCTGTATGTATGTGTGTGTGTGTGTGTGTGTGTGTGTGTGTGTGTGTGTGTGTAGATATATAGATAGACCGACAGACACTTAGATAGATATACAGCTCACATGAAACAGAATATTATTGAATTCCCGTAAGCTATGCTTTTCCCAGGGACAATGAAATGTTCTTACTTTGTCCCAAAGAAAATAACTCTGTCTTTAATTTGTCATGAGAAATATGCTATTTAATGATATCTTTCATGTGTTTAAAACAATTCTAGACATTCAATAGTTATGAAGTCATTGTGAGGTTCAAAAAATATTTGTACTCTATAAGATATCAAGTATAGGTTGGTGCTTTGGACCTCGTGGTTAGATTGAAAGAATAAAGTAAGGATTTTACAGAAAGAAGATTGAATTATATAAATCCATTTCTCTTTTGCATGTATGTAAAGATATTAAGTAGTAACATGTTAATATAGTAGAGAAGTTTATGTAAGTGTACCAATGGGCAGCTATTGACATAAAATCTGAGGTTCTAGAGATATTAAATTTGAAAACTTAAAAATGTGTACAATAAGTGAGTGATTGAATGCCTACACACATATTAGCTTCCAAGATTCTGCTCAACCTACAACATCTACAACTTTAGTCCTAATCTTTATATTTTTCATAAAGAATTGTTTTCTTTCTGGTATTGAAGAATAGTCTCAGAGGTGAGAATAGCTTTCTCTTCTTGTGGAAAACTCAGGATCAGTTCCCAGCATCCATTTGGCAAATAACAACAATCTGCAGATTCAGTTGACAGGAATACCTCATCTGGCTCCTGTGTGCATGAAGCATATATGTGGTATTAATATAAACATATATTCAGCAAAACATTCATACATTATAAAAGAATCTTTTAAAATTTCTAACATACTGTCTATTTTTGTTTTTAATTTTATTACTCTTTCAGTAGTACATACACATTTTTAAATAAAATTGGTCTTATCTATAAATGAGGTATATATAGAAAATATTACAAGAATGTTCATATAAAGACAAGGATCTGAAATGGTGTTAGGGAGAAAGATGTACTGAACAAGAATTTTGTCATATCTGAAAGGCTGTGAGGAATCATTTGTCTAGATTTTAAGCAACCTCTGGTTCCTGACAATTAATGTAAATAACATTTTCTTATTTTACTTTTACCTTAATGGGTGACTCATAATGAGATAATTTGTAGAAATTTAAAAATCATTTTACTCATCCCTATCACGTAATTTTCTCATTTCATTCTTCCCCCTTTCCCATTCACTATTTCATTAAGAGGTTCATGCGTCTGCCTCATAATTTATGTAAAATTGTAGTACATGTATGGCACTGAAACAGTGTTGTGTTAATATGGCCCATGGAAGCAGAGAATTAAAATTAAAACATATTAATGAGAAAAGTAAATAATTTAGAAATTTATTTAAAAATGATGATCCTTAAAATATGTGTGTTTGTGTATGTAGCAGCAACAGTAGATATAGTAATTGTAGTAGTAGCATAGAGGTGTAAGACTCTGAAGAGCCTTTGATTACTGGACTGTAAATGAATCCATGCACAAAACAAGAGGAATTTTAATGTTCCAGCATGCTGGACAATCCTGCATCCAAAAGGAGAGGAGACCCCATGCTGCTCCTTCACTGAACTTTTGTAAAGTCTTTAGGGCAGCAGCCATTAGGCACAATGTGATTCACAAAATATTATGACTTTTTAAACTGATTAGTCTTTAGGGAATGAGGCACCAAGGACATCCATTCTTTGTGCATGGCCAAGGTCCATCCTGTGAAATCTGTCCCTGTGCTCTGGCCCTCCTTCATTAGCAGGTTGGTTCTCCAACACCTGTGGACTAAGGAATGTTAATTAGCCTCTTTTCCTTCTGGAGGGGAGGTGTACCTAAGCATTCTGACCTTTCTCTTCCAGGAGGAGAGGGGTCTAGTGGAATTTTCCAAAGTTCCTGAGTTGACATCGTCAGTATTATTATTATTATTATTATTATTAGTAGTAGTAGTAGTAGTAGTAGTAGTAGTAGTAGTAGGAGTAGGAGTAGGAGTAGGAGAGTAGGAGGAGGAGGAGGAGGAGGAGAATCACATTCAGATACAAGTGAGAAGCAAGAACTTTTTTAATTTTGGATATTTTATTTACATTTCAGATGCCATCCCCTTTCCCCATTTCCCCTCCCTAGAAAACCCCTATCCTTTTTTTTTTTTTTTTCGCTTTTATACAATTTTTTTAAATGTTAACCAAAGGCTTTATAAGTATGATAATTCTCAATCAGAAGTATAACCCAATACCCAAACTAGATATATAAACTGTCTTTGACTGGTGGAGACATGTGAACTTCTGCCTCCATGCCCCCCTCTCTTTCTCTCTCTTTCTCTCTCTTATCACCTTGCTTCTCCTCTCCTTCATCTTCTCCTCTCCTTACTCCATATCTTCCTCTCAGTGCTCCTTCCCCCATAGCTCCTCCTACATATCACCATTCCTGTTAAAATAAAACTTTTCTCTCAAAATACAATTAGAGCATAATTATTCCTATTTGTACCAGTGAGGTACAAGATAGTCTTAATACCCAGTCCATCCTTTTGTTGACTAACCAGAACCTCTGTCGTCTCTCTTGACTAAAACACTTAGTTTTGAACCTGGCTTTTTTCTTGGCTTTTGAATTAATGTCAGCTGAAAACCATCCACTCAAAACTTTTCTCTCAAAGTAAATAGCCAGGATTGGCTATGAGACTATAGGTCTTCAACCCCATCAGAAATCCAGAATGACTGAGTTAACTGAAGTTATGGGAAGCACAAAGTATAGCTTCTAAAACAGCCAATTTATAGAGACCACTGAACACCTGGACAGCCCCTATACTACAGAACATTGGAGCATCAAATATTCAGCCTTCTGGCCCAGAATCATCTCACAGACCTTAGTGCTGCAGTTATTAAGGGCTTATTACTCTGTCTAGACAGATATAATCAGTCTACTATTCTGCAAGTGTGTTCTTTTCTGGACAGTAATTTGTCTGTATATGGAAACAGGCAATTCTTGCCTAGTGGCTGTCTCACCACAACTGGAGTAACTCCAAGGATGCTCAATTTCTTCTTAGAATCCAAGACAGGACGCTGTCAGGAGCAGACAGGTCTCTAATCAAAATGAACATTAATATAGAAATATTTGTGACATCAATTCTATAGACTTCTGACGTTTTGAAATCCAACTATCCATGTAAGGTAACCTGGACTGTTGTCTGTTATCTCCTCTCAGCTATTTCTAAGTAAAATGTAGAAAACACCCTAACAATAAAGTCAAAGCCGTGAATTTGCTATACTCCCTTAATTTACAGGCTAACTGTCCCAAATCAATTAAAAAAGTTAAAGAAGAACTGGGTCTAAACCTTGTATTCCTAAATGTGTTATACAGTCACAATGCCCATGAGAGTATCAATATTCATTTCACTTTTATATCAATAAGAATCTCATACCAATGAAAACCTTAAATTTGAAATCCAAGTAAATTTTGTACCATTTAAGAAATTATAAATGCATCTTGATACTAATTATACAGATTTCTACCAATAGGTTATGGCTATGCCCTAAATCCTAGCTAATCCTCCCTGTTCCAAAAAACCCACTACTTTTCCCCAGAAAGGCTGTCCAATATTAACCACCTTAGTCCCCAAGCCCAGGGAATAGAGTCACTGATTCTTCTTTAACTTCTTCAAGCTGATTACAGGTATTGAGATATTAGAAGAGGTGTGGGGAGGAAGAATAAATTGATAAGCCCTCTAATGCTGTGTTTTCACTGCATCCAGATGGGATTCGAGGACATCAGAGGTTTGAGCAGGTCTGCTCATTTTGCTTGATGAGTAGATACACCAAGGCTGTGTATTCTGCAATATACAATTCTCAGAACAAGTTTTAGTATCAAGAAAAATTTTTTTCCTAGAGGGCTGACATTTTTTTATTTATTTATTATTTTTTTTGTTCTTCTTTTTTATTTCAATTTTTATTGGATATTTTATTTACATTTCAGATGCCAATCCCTTTCCCCATTTCCCTTCCCCAGAAAACCCCTATCCCGTGCCCCCTCCCTTTTCCATTTGGCTTTTATACAATTTTTTAAATGTTAATCAAGGGCTTTGTAAGTATGGTAATGCTCAATCAGAAGTGTAACCTAATACCCAATCTAGTTATGTAAACTATCTTTGACTAGTGGAGACACATGAACTTCTGCCTTTATGCCCCCTCTCTCTTTCTCTCTCTTTTTCTCTCTCATTACCGAGCTTCTCATCTACTTCATCTTCTCCTCTCCTTACTCCATCTTTTCCTCTCATGCTCCTTTCCCCTTAGCTCCTCCTACATATTACCTTTCCTGTTAAAATAAAGCTTTTCTCTCAGAATACAATTAGAGCACAATTATTCCTATTTGTACCAGTGAGGTACAAGATAGTCTTAATACCCAGTCCATCCTTTTTTTTTGACTAGCCAGAACCTCTGCCTTCTCTCTTGACTAGAACACTTAGTTTTGAATCTAGCTTTTTCTTGGCTTTAGAATGAATGTCAGCTGAGAACCCTCCACTCAGATCTTTTCTCTCAAGGTAAATAGCCTGGATTGGCTATGAGTCTATAGGTCTTCAATGCCTTCAGAAATCCAGAATGACTAAATTAACTGAGTTTATGGGAAGCAATAAGCATAGCTTCTAAAACTTAACCAATTCATAGAGACCGCTGAACACCTGGACAACTCCAATACTACCGAA
This sequence comes from Rhabdomys pumilio, assembly GCA_030674055.1. Classification (NCBI taxonomy): domain Eukaryota; kingdom Metazoa; phylum Chordata; class Mammalia; order Rodentia; family Muridae; genus Rhabdomys; species Rhabdomys pumilio. The sequence continues at coordinate 51,577,495 of JANHMN010000005.1, forward strand.
CATTGGAGCATCAAATCTTCAGCCTTCTGGCCCAGAGTCATCTGACAGACTTTAGTGCTGCAGAATTATTAAGGGCTGGTTACTCTGTCTAGGCAGATATAATCAGTCGACTATTCTGTAAGTGTGTCCTTTTCTGTAGATGGAGAGAGGCAATTCTTGCCTGGTGGCTGTCTCACCACAACAGGAGTAACTCCAAGAATGCTCAATTTCTTCTTAGAATCCAAGACAGGACGCTGTCAGGAGCAGACAGGTCTCTAATCAAAATGAACATTAATATAGAAATATTTGTGACGTCATTTCTATGGATTTCTGACATTTTGAAATCCAACTATCCATGTAAGGTAACCTGGACTGCTGTCTGTTATCTTCTCTCAGCTATTTCTAAGTAAAATATAGAAAACACCCTAACAATAAACTCAAAGTCATGAATTTGCTATAGTCCCTTAACTCACAGGCTAGTCATCCCAAGTCAGTTAAAAAAGTTAAAGAAAGACTGGGTCTAAGTCTTGTATTTCTAAATGTGTTATACAGGCACAATGCCCATGAGAGTATCTATATTCATTTCACTTTTATTTCAATAAGTAGCTATTACCAATGAAAACCTTAAATTTGAAATCCAAGTGAATTTTGTACCATTTAAGAAATTATAACTTCATCTTGATACTAAATTGTACAGATTTCTACCAATAGGTTATGGCTATGCCATAAATCCTAGCTAATCCTCCCTGTTCCAACAAAATCACTGCTGTTCCCCAGAGAGACAGCCCCATATTAACCACCTTAGTCCCCAAGCCCAGGGAATAGGGGTGCTGACACTTCTTTAACTTCTTCAAGCTGATTATGGGCATCGAGACATCAGAAGAGGGGTGGGGGTAAGAGTAAATTGATAAGCTTCTGACGCTGTGTCCTCACTGCATTCAGATGGAACTCACAGACACCAGAGATTTGAATAGGTCTGCTCGTTTTGCTTGATGAGTAGATACACCAAGGCTGTGCATTCTGCAATATACAATTCTCTGGACAAGTTTTAGTATCAAGAAAAAAAAATTTTTTTTTCCTAGAGGGCTGACATTTTTTTTTAAAGATGTTGGTTCTAACAACTCCCCCCCCCCCCCCGCTTTTATGTAGTTGGTTATAATATTTACATTTCAATTTTTATCCTCTTATCCCACTTCCCCAACCACCCAGGAATGCCTTATCCCATCCCCCCTCCTTATATCCCTTCTATGAGTCTGTGCCTGCACCCACCCCCAACCCCCACTACGCCCTCCTCACCCTCACACTCTCCCCCTTCTGTGTTGATTTTTCATGGGACCAAGAATCTCCTCTCCCACCCATGCCCAACTAGACATTTTTTTAAAGATGTTGGTTCTAACAACTTTTCCTTTTTCCCCTTCTTTTAATTGGTTATAATATTTACATTTCAAATTTTATCCTCTTATCCCACTTCCCTCACAACCCAGGAACCCCTTATCCCATCCCCCCTCCTTGTGCTTCTATGAGGGTGTGATTTTCCAGTTTCTATGATGCTGTTTCCATTAACATAAAAAGCCTCCTAAATTTCTAAATCCTTCCATTTGTGTTATTTAATCTCCTATTTTTCTTTTTTTCTTTCTTTTTTTCTTTTTTTCTCTTTTTTTCCTATTTTTTGTCTCTTTTTTTTTAAATTGGGTATTATATTTACCTTTCAGATTTTATCCCCTTACCCCACTTCCTCCCACCACCCAGAAACCTCCTAGTCCATCCCCCCTCCTCATGCTTCTATGAGGCTGTCCCACACCTACCCCCCACCCCTACTACCCCCTCCCCACCCTCACATTTTCCCCCACTCTGTGTTTGTTTTTCATGGGACCAAGAATCTCCTCCCCCACCTATGCCCCACAAGGCCATCCACCCCTACATATACTGGTGGAGTCATAGGTCCCTCCCTATGTGCTCCCAGGCTGGTGGTTTAGAACCTGGGGAGCTCTGGTTGTTTGGTATTGTTGCCTTCCACCTGGAGTCACAAACCATTTCTGCTCCTTCAGTCTTCTAAGCTCTCCATTGGGAAACCCTTGAACATATCAGTAGTTAATTGTGAGCAAAGTCCTCTGAATGTGTTAGTCTTTGGCAGACCTCTAAGGAGACAGCTATATCATGTTCTTGACAGCATGCACTTCCAGTCATCCACATCAGTGTCTAGCTTAGGTGACAGTACATGGGATGGATACCCAGGTGGAATGGTCTTCTGATGGCCCCTCCTTCAGTTTCTGTCCCATATTTTATTTCCATAATTGCTCCCTTGAGTATTTTTGTTACTGGTTCTAAGTAGAACTGAGGTGTCCCCTCTTGGTCTTCCTTCTTCATGAGCTTCATGTGGCCTGTGGGTTGAGTCTTTGTTATTCCAAGCTTTTGGGCTAACATCCACTTATCAGTGAGTAAATACCATGTGTGTTCTTTTGTGATTGGGTTAACTCACTCAGGATGATAATTTCTAGATCCATCCATTTACCTAAAAATTTCTCGAATTCATTATTTTTAGTAGCTGAGTAATACTCCATTGTGTAGATGCACCACAATTTTTGTATCCATTCCTCTGTTGAGGGACATCTTGGGTCTTTCCAGCTTCTGACTATTATACATAAGGCTGCTATGAACATAGTGGAGCATATGTCCTTATTATATGTTGGAACATCTTCTGAGTATATGCCCAGGAGTGGTATAGCTGGATCCTCAGGTAATGCTATGTCCAGTTGTCTGAGGAACTGCCAGACTGATTTCCAGAGTGATTGTACCAGCTTGCAATCCCACCAACAATGGAGGAGTGTTCCTCTTTCTCCGCATCCTCGCCAGCATCTACTATCACCTGAGTTTTTAATCTTAGCCATTCTGACTGGTGTGAGGTGGTATCTCAGGGTTGTTTTGATTTCCATTTCCTTGATGACTAAGGATGTTGAGCATTTCTTAAGGTGCTTCTCAGCCATTCGAGTTTCCTCTGTTGAGAATTCTTTGTTTAGCTCTGTACCCCATTTTTTAATAGGGTTATATGGTTGTCTGGAGTATAATTTCTTGAGTTCTTTGTATATCTTGGATATTAGCCCTCTATCGGATGTGGGATTGGTTAAGATCTTTTCCCAATCTCTTGGTTGTCATTTTGTCTTATTGACAATGTCCTTTGCCTTACAGAAGCTTTCCAATTTTATGAGGTCCCATTTGTCAATTCTTGATCTTCGAACATAATCCATTGGTGTTCTGTTCAGGAACTTTTCCCTTGTGCCTAGGTATTCGAGGGTCATCCCCACCTAATCTTCTATTAGTTTCAGTGTATCTGGTTTTAAGTGAAGGTCTTTTATCCTATTGTATTTGAGCTTTGTACAAGGAGATACGAATGGATCGATTTTCATCCTTCTACATGTTGACCTCCAGCTGAACCAGCACCATTTGCTGAAAATGCTCTCTTTTTTCCAATGGACGATTTTAGCTCTTTTGTCAAAGATCAAGTGACCATAGGTATGTGGGCTCATTTCTGGGTCTTCAATTCTATTCCATTGATTTTTCTGCCTGTATCTGTATCAATACCATGCAGTTTTTATTACTATTGCCCTATAGTACAGTTTGAGGACAGGGATGGTGATTCCCCCAGAAGTTCTTTTGTTGTTGAGAATAGTTCTCGCTATCCCGTTTTTGTTGTTGTTGTTGTTGTTGTTCCAAATAAATTTGCAAATTGCTTTTTCTATCTCCATGAAGAATTGATTTGGAATTTTGATGGGGATTGCATTGAATCTATAGATTGCTTTTGGCAAGGTGGCCATATTTACTAAATTAATCCAGGAGCATGAGAGATCTTTCCATCTTCTGAGGTCTTCTTTTATTTCTTTCTTCAGAGACTTGAAGTTCTTGTCATACAGATCTTTCACTTGCTTGGTTAGATTCACTCCAAGATATTTTATATTGTTTGTAACTATTGTGAAGTGTGTCATTTCCCTAATTTCTTTCTCAGCCTGTTTATCTTTTGAGTATAGGAAGGCTACTGATTTGTTTGAGTTGATTTTATATCCAGCCACTTTAGTGAAGTTGTTTATCAGGTTTAGGAGTTTTCTGGTGGAAATTTTAGGGTCACTTAAGTATACTATCATATCATCTGAAGATAGTGAAATTTTGACTTCTTCCTTTCCTATTTGTATCCCTTTGACTTCCTTCTGTTGTATAATCAGTCTAGCTAGTACTTCCAGTACTATATTGAATAGGTAGGGTGAGAGTGGGCAGCCTTGTCTAGTCCCTGATCTTAGTGGGATGAGAAGCAACAACTTTATCATTGATGTTTCTTTCCAACTCAAGTATATATTTTTATATGTATTTATTTGTGTCAGTATTGACTTCCTGAACATTCTACCTCTCCCTTCTGACTGCTGTTATTATAGGTGTGAGATACCATGCTATTTTCCACAAAATTAAAAAAAAGACTTTAATCTTAAATTACATTTTGACCTTAAATTTCTGTAGTCTTAATTACAGGATGGACCAGTGAGTATCATGAGCAAAAAGACATGATTGTTTTAGTATAAGCAGTGTTCTATAGGCTTTATTAAGAATCCTGTGAGCAAGTATGTGTGTAAACATGTATAAACACATACAACATCAAGTGTTTAATCCAAGGAACCCACATAAAGTTGTAAGAAAAATATCAATTCAACAAGTTGTGCACTGATCACAACTTGGCTGGGTGTATCCACAAAAAACACATATACCACTACAATTAATATCAACAATTTTTAATAAAATATTATATAGTATTTTATACTTACAGAGGTCATTGAGAGTGCCATCCTTATAGTGTTACTTGAGAGTTCATAACATCACACAGGCTATGCAAGCAGTGGGTCACATTACTACATCTGCAGCCATCTCTGTAAGCATATTTATATTTAATAAGCATTTTTATTAATTTTTGAGAATATCATAGAATGTATATTGAACATATTCACTCCTATTCTTCACCTTAACTTTTCAAGGATATATCCTCTACCTTTCTACTACCCAAATTTCTTGTTTTCTTTTTATACTTCAATAAAACATTGACTTCTGTAAAAGAATGTTAGTTCAGCAACATGGCTGCTCTGGCAAGTATTACATCCCAAGACCTTCAATGTTCATGCTATCTGTCTGGAAGGCAGAGATACTCTGGATTACAGTATGACCTGGCTAGAATAGAAACATGCCCTTAATACATAATTTTAATCCATAAAAATGAAAGCAAGGTTAGTTTGTAGAAGGAAGCAGCCTTGTTGGAAAGTGACTTCTAATTGATAAGCTGACAAAAATGACAATTCAGAGGAAGATTTGGCAGTATGAGTCAGAAATAGCATAAGACCAACTCTCATGAGAACAGCATAGGAAAGAAGGTATCTAAGGGGAGTTGGGGGAGTCAGTGAGTTGGGAGTCAGTACAGTGAATGTATTGCAATGGAATTGAATTATGTAGTGATTTCATTCATTTCACTGCATGTCAAGGACCAGCCTCAGGTGGAAGAAGGTTTCTCAGAGAAAGGGTGTCTGAGAGTGGTGAAAACAAACAACTTGAAGTCAAACTGTGGTTCTAAGCTGATGGTCTATGTTAAGCTCAACACAGTTTTCTAGATTGCTTTCTGATCTCTCTGAAGATCTCCAGACAGTTCTCTCTCTCTCTCTCTCTCTCTCTCTCTCTCTCTCTCTCTCTCTCT